>OY986438.1:47400287-48600287 GCA_963920525.1 Dichetophora obliterata | reverse complement strand
CAAATCTATGAAACTGCGAAAAAGCTTTTGCAGGGTTAATAACTGGTTAGCTGGAAGGTTTTAGCCGGCCTTTCACAGTAGCACTCTTCACGTAGTGTATCTAAATATGTCCGAAATTTTTTCCTATCGTCCATTCAACATAAAAGAATATTATATCAACTAAAACTTCATCTAAAAACTCAGACCAACAGGATTTTGCTGTCATCCTTTTTAATGACAAAGCTTTTTGCTGAGTGTAAATTTAATTCACACCATTAAAAACTGTCGTTTCACAAGCTTATGTAAACATTCGATTAGTATTTAATGCACCCTGAGGCAGTCACGCAAATTTAGATACATGTACCTTGCCACCCTGCCGCTTTCACAAAATTAAAAAAAAAAAAATGGGAAAGAAGATATGAAAAAGTGGTCAGAGGTATTTTCACATCGTCATCATGGATTATTATCTGCTGAAATGACAATCCTGATTATTTTTCTACAACAACAAAATCAGCGACAAAAAAAATTATATAAATGGACTACGCGTCAACGTCAAATGCCTAGGAGCAGCCACAGAAGCAGTCAGTCAGACATGGCAAGGTACAAAAAGAATTGGCAAGTGGGGTGTGTGGGGCACATAAAACCAATGTTGGATTCACTTTTCCTGTCATCTGAAAATTACGTAAAAAAATTTCCGGAAATGAAAGAATTCCGTTTGTTGGATGTTTAAGAACATAGATCTTTTGTATGCTTCAGCTGCTCTAGACCGAAAGAGATGGTGTCAGTGTTTGTGTCGATTGATGTATATATATATATATTTCTGTGTATAAGATTGTATATATACTTTTACACTTTAACGTGTTTTAATAATTAGCATCAATGAATTGGGATATTTTATATGCTTCAGCTTGTTATGCCTTGTTAAGCATGAAAAATATCTATTTTGTTATAAATCTTGTATTTCCATTAAATTTGATTGTATTTCTAAAAATTTTCAATCTGGTTTTTTTGCTAGCGCTGTTATGAAATTAAAAATTGTATTGTAGGTATGTCTATCATAAGAAAAATCTACTTCCAAGGTTATTATTATGCTTCGGACAGTCAGAGGAAAATAAAAAATATTTTTTTTATTAAGATATTTCAGCAGATGTTTTCACAAAAAACAACCCTCCGGAATAGAATTGATGCCTGAATGAAGCAAGTTTTTAGAAAGCTTTGTTGATTTACCGTCTTTGGTGTTCGCAACAGTAATAAAAAGATAGATTTTCAATTGCAGCTAAAAACAGCAAGTATTCTTAGAACAATGAAAAATAATTCTTCTTATTTTTCTAACAGTTCAATTTTGTAATAGATCTTGCAAAATAAAAATTACTTATAATTTGTCATCATTTCTGAAATCTGCGCCCAAAGTTAATTAAGAATTGATTATCTTATCTTCAAAAGGGGGTGATTGAAAAGTGGAAATAAATACCAAAATTCATAAGCTTTTTTGATGATTTTTTTCTGTACGTGGTTTAAGAATAGTCTTATAAGCATGATTCTAAAATATTTTTGAGAAATATTCACAGGTTTTTTGAGCAGACCTCGCATAATTATTACAGACAAACGAGGAAAGATATTGCACTCTGGTTTTCTTTGTATCTATCTATAATTGAAAAGCATTTTTATATACTCGAAAATTATTTTTAGTTGTCATTTTTATAATAAATTCGTTATGCAAGTCGATACGAAGCAAAAGAGGAAAATTTAATTTTAAGCAGAATTTAACTGAATATCTGCACATCACAGCACTGATATTTTATAAACATATGCAATTGTGTTTATTGGTCTTTCACTTTAATGTTTCAAATAACAAAAGTGAGCACATTTTTGCGTTTCGAATATTTTTTCAGTCATAAGACTTAATATCATGGCCGAAGCCAGGATTTAATTCAAGAGGCCAGTTAATGTTTCATTCAGCTAATAAATAAAATGAATTTTTTAAATATTGGCCTTACTGAGAAAAATACAAAATTAAATTCGAAACTATATTGATCGCGGATAGCGAAAAGCGGAAATCAGTATTCATCGGCGCGAATCTACAACAAAGCAGTTTAAAATTTCAGCTTCTCTCTTTTCTCTTGCACTAAATTTCTTGCACGCTTCAAGGACATACAAATACTGGTTTAAGGATGATTTTAATGAGCCAAGATATAGTATGAATAGCGACACATTCCCATATTCAAAAGGTAATGTTGCTGAATAATTGTTAAGCTGATTTTAATTATTTGCGCGAAGAAGTATTTAATCAATTGAACGATTGATCTTTTTCATGTACCGGCAAGTCAAGTCGTAAGATCCACAAAAAGCTATACCCGAAATAATCGAAGACAAAACCTTTCGATTTTGTTCCAGTAATTCCTTGTGACCCGAGTTCAACAGGCAGGTCATTCATGAATGCGTTAGTTGCTTCTACTGATCATTGGGGCGTATCGAAGGATTTAAATTGTATTCTAAGAGGTCTCAAAAATTGCGTAGGGTGGCCAAATTCTCAAAAAAAAATCTTATTAAAAAATAAGGATGTCTTCCTCTCCCGCAAGGACAAAGTTGTTTTTTAAGAAAACCAGTAAAAAATCACGACCTCAAAATGATTTGATTTTTGTAAGAAAAACAACATGTGTCTTAAAGTAAAAGTAAATAAGATTTAACTAAAAATATCCTGCCAAACACGATGCCACTCTCTATTTTTACCAACAAGGTCCTGTGTGAAAGAAATTCGAATCTTAAGGTACACTCCAAGTAGCGCGGAACTTTTGATTGCTATCTGATTGCCTAAATTTTGGCGATTTTAATTATAGTGTTGACATTTTCCTTAGATTCGGCGAATTAATAATTTGCATATTTTTTATTTGCATATGCGTTTTCTTGTTTTTGAGAAACGTATACTTGAATGCAATTTTTGAACTTTTTCAAAAAATTAATATAAGGTTTTATATCTCGTTCGCCAGAAGTGGTATCGAAGATAATTTCCTTAATTAAAATTCTTCAAATATTTCTGAACAACACCCTATCCAAAAAAAATCAATTAACAACACCAAGTTAAGACCACGATTTTTTTCCAATTTTGATTTTTTTTAAAAAATTTCCCTCCTTAAGAATTTTATTATTTCGTTAAAACACCTCAACTTTGCATTCACAAAAATGTTATGCTAAAATTTTGAGTTTCTGAGTCTGCCATTCGATGGGTCTTAATTGATTTAACAATTGTATGTAACCATAGAGGAGATATGAACAAAATTTTTACATTTCATGCTTGAAGTAACTTTTTTTAAGTATCAAAATAGGAAAAAAATAGTGACCTTTTCCTGCTCTTTTAAAATAGATATTTTTAGACAGGGTTTCGTTCAGAACTATTTGCAAAATCCGAATTGACAAAATTATCTTCGGTACCACTTCTGGTGCTCGAGATATAGGACCTTATATTCATTTTGTTTTTTAAAGTTAAAAAATTGCATTCAAGTATACATTTCTCCAAAACAGGAAAAAGCATATGCGAAAAATATGCAAATACTTAAATCGCCAAATTTAAGGAAAATATCAATATCACCAAAATTTAGACAATCAGAGATAACAATTAAAAGTTCTGTGCTCTTTCTAGTCTACCTTTAGATTCGAATATCCTTCACACAGAACACTGTGGGTAAAAACCAAGATTGGCAGCGTGTTTTTCAAAATATTGTTAGTTTAAGTCTATATTTACTTTTGCTTTAAAACATTTGTAGTTTTTCGTAAAAAAATTAAAGCATTTTGAGATCGTGATTTTTGACTGTTTTTCTCAAAAAACCATTTTGTCTTGCGGGAGAGAAAGAGATCCTTATTTTTTTCTAAATTTTTTTTGGGATATCTTGACAACCCTATGCAACTTTTTAGACCTCTTAGAATGTGGCAGCCGTAGCCTAGTAGGTAGAGTGCGTGGCCCCTAAGCTAAAGAACCGCGGTAGCCCGGGTTCAATTCCAGCTCAGACAGAAAGTTTTTTCAATTGAATTAATATTTCTGTTCGGTCGTCACCTCTCTGCAGACAATGGCAAACCTCAGAGAGTAAAAATTGCCATGTAAAGCTTTTTGAGAATATAAGACGTTCGGAGTCGGCATAAAACACAAGCATTTAATAACACGCACAACACAATTGATCAATAGAAGCTAGGTCAAAGTCCTTCCAAGGGTTGATATGGCCACTTCACAGTGTGAACCAGAATAAGTGTCACTAAAATAATGCGCCATAAATACTAAAGTAGTCAATGAAATTTCATAATTTCTTTTTATTTGCTAAAAAAATATTACAAAGTTAAGGGAATCAGGCCGTTAATTCAAATCTTTCTCCTTTGTCTTTGATTGTTTGACGCAAACGTTTGAAGAATGATTTGCAAGCGGCACGCACCATGTCTTGATCCATTTCATTCCAAATGTCTATCAGCCGAGCTTTGAAATTATCAATGTTAAGACCTTTTGTGTTGCCAATTTTGCTCAACATATAGCCCCATACACAGAAGTCGAGAGGGTTAAGATCTGGCGACGCAGCTGGCCATTCTTTGGCTGATATAATATCGGGAACATTTTGCTGACACCAGTCTTGAGTGCGTTTTGCCTTATGTGAAGGCGCAGAATCTTGCTGGAAACAAAAATATTCATCGCCATATAAGTCCTGGGCATGAGGTTTTAAATGGCCTTCCAAAACGTGTTCGATGTAATAGTTTGTATCAATTTTGACCCCTCGATCTATGAAAAGTAGCGGTAACTTGCCTTTTGTTGATATTGCTCCCCATACCATTACTTTCGACACATTCTGGTAACGCTCCACGGCCAATTTATCTCTGGGAGCATCTGCGAGACTTACTGCATACACGCGATTGTTTTGTTGATTGTGGCTATCTTGTAGTAGAAACATTTTTTCATCAGAAAATAAAATTTCATCTCCTTCATGCCAACGCAAAAGCTCTCTGCTTTTTTCAACTCGCAATTTTTTTTGCGTGTCAGTAAGGCCATGCACGCGATGCTTCTTATAAGCTGTGAGCCCAAGATCATTTTTCAATATCCGCCGTATTGATGACTGGGATATCTGCATGCCCTTTGCCATAGATCGACCCGATTGAGCTGGATTTCGTCTTATTCTTTCTCTGAAGCATTTTATGGTCGCTTTTGTTCTCACAGTTCGTTTGCACCCAGATTTCTTTGCAATTTTACAACTTCCCGTTTCATTAAACTGTTTTACTGTTCTATAAATAAATCTCTTCCCGATATCGAGCGGTTTAAGCTTCTTAATAATCTCGCACATTTTTAATTTTTTTAAATACAAGTTTACAACTAGCTCCCGTTTAGCTTCCATTGCGATACTGATTTAAAAATGGCTAAGCTCTGGAAATGTTTAATTATTGTCTGTTTGTAATTCAATTTCAAAAAGCTTGGCCAACTTAAAAAGTTTTTAAATTGAACTTCTTAAGGTAGGGAGCAAACCAAAAAACAGTGACAGTTATTCTGGTTCACACGTATATTATTAAATTATTTAGAATGTGAAATTTGAAAAAAATTGTAATTCGATACGCCCTACTGATCATATGTGCTACTGCTTCAAAGCATGACTTCTTCAATACTCATGCATATTTTTAAATTTGGTGAAAGGATTTATAACGGGTGATTCTAAAAACGGCTTGAACGTTTTTAGGTAGATAGATGATACAGTTCAAGCAAAGTGCACCTATTAATTTTTTGTGGATAGGTTTGTTGCCAATTGGGACAAAATTTAATTTTGGTGCGCGGACAATTCCATATAAGCCAAGTTTGCACTATTGCCGATTTGTGTTTTGGGTCGTTATCTTGGTAATAATGGAAATCTTGACGTATCGCAAGTTTTTCGGCATTTTGAAGTAAGTTTTCCTTGAATATATTGAGGTGTACCGTTTTGTCCATAATACCCTCAACAAAGACTAAATTTCTAACTCCGGCAGCATACATACACGCCCATACCATAACACTGCTACCACCATGCTTTACAGTTCGCTTGATGTTACTTTTGTGTAACTCGGTATTAGGTTTCCGCCAAACGTAAGCCATTCCATCTGAGCCAAAAAGATTAAACTTCAACTCATCAGCCAAAATTACTGTCTTCCAATATTCAAAATTTTTTGTTTCCAGCTCCCTAGCGAAAGCAACTCGGATTAGTTGATTTTTTTTTTTTTTTTGCTTATAAATGGCTTCTTTCGTGCTACTCGGCCATTGAAGTCATGTGCTCGTAGCACCCGACACACAGTTTCGACGCAAAATGATTTATCTAGTTGCTCCTGCATCTCTGTGGTAAATTTTGGAGCCGAAAGTTTTAGATTTTCTTTTATTTTGTGCACGTTCATCGCGTTCATTGAAAATTTTATTTGGTATATTTCGACGTTTATTTTATATCCGATTTTCATAAACGAAGCGCTCAATTATACTTTGCACTGTGGCATGACTCAAATTAACTAATTCAGCAATTTTTTGCTATGATTTTCCAGTTTTGATATGGTTTATTACCAATTCTCGCTGTTCAATACTCGTACGTCGGCCCATTTCAATAAAATGTTTGTGCCGATCACTCGACTGAGAAAAACATACTAAAAAATGTCATAAAACAACAATTGAGCATTAGTAATGAGAATTAGAAAAATATAATACCGTTAACCTAGAGACTGGCTGACCCACAACACAGACAAAGTTTGCTATGCAGCTGCATTTCGTCCCTTTCCATATGTGAGACTGTATTTTTGCGTGTACTGCTTTGCTTATGATAGTAGTTAAACATTTGACTAAATATTTACATTAATATTTTTTTTTAAATTGCTACATATATTCATATTATTGTAATCTAAATTGATAAACTGAAGCTGCATGAAATAAGATGTAAGTCACTGTAGTTACAAATCAATTTACATTAAAGCTTTTCATAAACTTTTTTATAAATAATTAACAAAGAAAAATAAATTAAGCTTTAATTATTAATTATTAATTTTAATTAAGGTAAGTTACCCTAATAAGGCCAACCTAACGGTTTTTACCAGACAGAAGAGAAACGGGTTTTTCAACTTATTTTTGCAATTTTGTATTTTTGTTTATTCAATTCTTTTTTCAAAAACATAAAAATGAAGCATGAAAAAGAAAAAAATATATCCAGCTCAGGTTTTAAAAAGGTCTGATTTTTGCCATATTAGGACCACCCTGTCTAAATAAGGCCCAATATATAACGGTTTTAGAAACATAACAAAACAGTCAGAAAATAATAAAATAAGAACACATATTGTTATTACAAATGTTAGTTTACATTTATACTAAACATAAATGCTATTCATAGCTTTTTTTTATAAAAACTTTTTCGAAAAAATACTTTTATTGCCAAAAGTTCATTTTGAAAATTAAAATAAAGTTACTCTGACTTTTTAAAGAAAATTTTGGTAATTTGCTGACCTTTATAGTTGAGGGCTTTCTTTTTCGTAGTTTTTTTCTGCCAGGTAGATTTAGGTGTGGACATGAGATCAGAAAAAGAAAGCCGGAAAGAAAAAAAATGTTTGGGCCTTTTTAGGCGCTCTCAATATAATTTCATTAATCAAGTTTTTCTCGGAATACACCACAGTTAGATTTGATCAATTAACCTTTTTGTTTTCGTTAAAATACCTCTCTTGATTTTTGATTCAAAGTTGGACATAGGCAATAGTTAATTCGTAGAATAACGGACTTTTACTGCGAGCACAATATTACATCAACCACGTTGTTGACGCTACCGCTGACTTCGTTCGACTGTCACTCGCTTCACAGATGCGCAATCGAAGTAATTTTTTTTGCATCGTGATGCAGATATAAACATGTTTAAACGTGCAAAAAATCATTTTGCAGGGAATGCAATAAAAGTGAGTATTAGAAATCGGGCCTTATTAAGGCTTGGGCCTTATCTGGCGAAGGGACCTTATAAGAAACAGTGTTTTGAATCTCTTACTAAAACACTAAAAAAATTTATTTTTGCAAGTTTAAGGGGACAATGGGCCCCTGAACTTCCCTCGCTACACCAATGCTTAAAAATTTACAGGTTTTTTTAGTATACTTTTAGGCATTACTTTACAGTACACATACAAGCCATTCCCAACTATCCAAAACTGATTGCAAAGCTATAAAAAGAGATGTAAACAATAATGATCAGTTTTTTATCTACTGATGACTGAAATGTGATTTAGGAACTGAACTTACTTTGACTGTAGCTTGCACAGCAACCGTTTATCACACCGGTTGACCGTTATAACGGGATAATGTTTCCTTCGCTTGGAGTTTAAATTTGCGTTGACAAAAGAGGTGTTCACACGTCTGTCAAATGATTGAAGTATATCGTGATTTTTTACTCTCTTTTACTCACTCTAAAATTTTTGATTTATTTCTGCTCACACATGATTTTTTGATTGAAGTACCGATGCAGGCATTTGTTACACTTCTGCTTACTTTTCTGTCTACTCTTGCTTTTTTCTCTTCAAAAAACTGCTTTTATGTTCAAATAAGTACTTTTTTAGAAATAATTTGCACCCTTTGACTGATTGATGCAGGTCTGGAGCTCAATCAAAATTTTGACTGATGCGATGAAGAGTTAGAGGAGTTAGTTAGCTCATTTTCGCTTTCGCATAGAGTTCATTTTTTTAGCATAGGCAAGCAACAACAAATTTTGATTGATTCAATCATTTGACAGACGTGTGAACACCCAAAAAGTTATTCTTGTTTATGGTTAGTTTTTTTCAAGAAGAGTGTATTGTGAAGAAGTGAATGAATGATGACTTCACTTTGTATAAGAGGCAGGGGCGGATCCAGGAAAATATTTCGGGGGTATTTGAAAAATATTTACTTCCACTATAAAGGGTGATTTAAAAAAAAAATATTTATTTGCAATACACCGAGCCCGACCGGAAATGAGATGGTTATATCAAAATATGAAAATTAAAATAATAAATTTTTCTTTTATTTTAAAGTGTGGAGAAAACTGACAAAAAAAGCCCTAAAGCTGAAAAATTTAAATCTTACTCATTTTGTTACAAAATATCATTATTGTTTGACAAAATACGAAAAATAGATCAGAGTTTAAAAGAAAAGTGTCCACATTTTGGATACTAGATTTATTTATTTTTTTAGCCAATAGTGTTAAAAAAGAGAATCCTTGGTAACTTTGATTTCCATGGGAAAATAACTTTTTCTAAACAGTAACTTATTTTTAGACGTCTTATTTTTATTCCTTTCATTAAATTTTTTTCACAGACGTCGAATAAACGTGGATAGTAGCACTATCTAAAAATTAAAAAAAAACTTTTTAACAAAAAACACCAACTTCAAAACCACTACAAAGTAAAATATAATTTTAAATTACTAGTCACATTAATTCTTGGTGAAATTTGATAATTTGTTTAAATAAATTATTAAATTGGAAATCTTAATATTATAATTTTTTTCTATTTTGTATTATTATCATATATACAGGGTTGCCAATATTCGAAGCGCAAATTTTTAATATATTCGTGCGCGGTAAAAGCTAAACCATCTCGTACTCGAAAAAAATTCACTGAAAAAGTTTGAGCACAATTGGACCACGCCCATTTTTAGTTAAGATACCGACAGTTATTTACGTACCTAATTACCAAATTTTAGTTTAGTACGGCAAAAACTACTTTTAATATAGCATTTTTATTGATTTGTGGGCGGTAAAATGGGGTGTGGTAACATTTTTCCCCAAAACCTTCGCGTAGTAATTACGAAGAAGCCCACAGAAGGGAGTATAAAATTGGGTTCAGTCGTTTTAAAGTTTTAAGCATCCAAACAAATCTCACAAATTATTTTTATATGTATATTAATTTCTCCATGAATAAAAAACCTTTAAAGCCGGATTATAAAAGTCTGATTATAGAAGCGCCGACTTTAAAGGTTTTTTATTCATGGAAAATTCGTCAATTTTCTCCAACTAAAACAGAAAATCGCTGGTACCACCACCATCTAAAAATTACCCATTTCCGGTCGGGCTCGGTGAATTTGCGAAAAAGTTGCTTTTTTATAATCACCCTAACGTTATATATATGTACACTGTGGTGCATAACTATAAAAACAGCTCGTTTTTTAAATTTAACGGCCATTTGAAAAAAAATTTTAAAAAAACGGATGGGGAATGAAAGAAAATAAAAAAGATGTTTTTAGAAAAAAGAACAACAACAATAACAAGTGGCGTTTTCCTTTAGACCGAAATCGTTGTATTTTGAGTGGAGCATAACTATAAGAACAATTATAAATCAGTTGCGTGGAGTCGATTCTCTAAAGAGGAGTTTTTGGTGTGACAATAAAAAATACATAATGCCACGTGGTAAATACCTTTCTGAAATGGAAAAAGTGCATATATATGCTTTTCAAACTGAAACGCATATATATGCTTTTCGTTACGAGAAATTGCAAGAAAAGGAAAACGCTCCGTTACAATTGTACGGAATTTTTTACAAAAATATAATGAATATGGTAAAAATAAAATAGGAGGACCAAAACCCAAGAGAAGTTTGCGGGAGAAGTTTGAGCAAAATATCAAAGCAATTGGGCTTCAATGTGTCACGTTGGACGGTAGCTCGAGCACTAAAACAGTCTGGAACTATCATAACACAAGATCTTAAGACAGCGCCGAGGTTGCTTGAGCGACACAAGAAAGCTCGTCTCGAATTAGCAAGAAATAACATGTCAACGGACTGGAAAAAGGTGGGCACTAGACCGGTCGTTAAAAATAAATTTTGAAGTGCCGGGCAGATTCTGTTTCCTTTTGGTCTAAAACCATTAAATTTAAAATTTGGGGCTGATCGGATAATATTTAGTGGCAGCGCCCATCAACCAAAAATTTAAATACATGAAATATATGGAAAAAATTTATATTTACCCAATATTCTTCAAATTAAGTGCACAAAAGAGAATATTTTATATATATCGTTTTGAAATATTTCTCTTGCTGTTGCAAAGTAAAACAAAAAAGTACCGTTGCGAATAGCTCAGTACACAAAATATATGTATTTTGAGTCTTTATTCTTTATTTTCATTCAGTCTTGGTGCGTGTCAGATATTGTTTAAGAAAAAAGTAAAAATAATTATAAAAAAGAAACGGTAAAAGAATTAAAAGAATTTAATATTGTGTAAATTTGTGTATCGTGTGAATTTCAAAGAAGTAAGTTAGTTTACATGTTTTTCGTGTGAAAATATAAAAAAAATATTAATACATAATTTGTTAGCACGACACTAATTGGAAATTTCATAATGGCGGATTTGCCAACAACATCTTCTTCAATTACTACTCTAAGTATTACTACTACTACTAAGAATTACTACTCCAATATTATTCTTATTGGCCGAATATTACACTAAATATTGGGAGCTAAATTACCCTCAAATCGTCAAGTTTTGCAAGTATTCTTTTATAATATGCGAATCGCAAAATTTTCATCCAAAGAGAGTGCAAAGTTATCAGAAATAAGTTTAATCTACTCAGAAATAAGTTTAATCTCTTAATTATTGCTGCTTTCTTCCCTTGCCTTTTATATATTATGTTAATTAAGTAAATATAAATTTTTTCCATATATTTCATGTATTTAAATTTTTGGTTGCGCCCATCAAATATTATCCGATCAGCCCCAAATTTTAAATTTAATGGTTTTAGACCAAAAGGAAATAAAATCTGCCCGGCACTTCAAAATCAGACACTTTTTTGGAAAATAACGACCGGTCTAGTGGGCACGCACTTTAAAGTGCTTCAATAATCCATGACGTCTTCTTTCGTCTTTTAAGGTTATTTTTTGGATGAAAAAAAAATCAATTTGGATGGTTCTGATGTATTCAAGACTTACTGGAGAGATTTACGTTAAGAGCCACGATTTTTTTCCAAACGTAATTTTGGGGGTGGCTCTCTCATGGTTTGGGGAGCTTTCAGCTTTGAAGGAACCCTGGAAATCTACTGAGTACATTCAGACGTTGCAAATGAATCTTCTACCTTTCCTTACGGACAATGCGTCCGTACACAATAGTCAAGAGACACGAAATTGGATGAAAACAAAAAAGTCAATTGTTTAAACTGACCTGCATGTTCTCCGGACATGAATCCTATAGAAAATGCTTCGGGATTACTTGTTAAACGTGTTTACGCTGAAAACACTCAATACAATACTTTTGCAGAAATTAAAGTTGCCGTCCTTCGAGAGTGGGAGTCATTAAAGATAAGTCAGCTACAGGAACTTATAATTTCTATGCCTAGTCGAATTTTCGAACTAATTCAACAAGGTGGAGGACCCACACATTATTCAAAAGCAAAAAGCTTTTTTCTTTGTGTAATTTAACATAGTCTAGTTTTGTTTATAATAAAGATAGTCATATTGTTCTTATTGTTATGCACCACGAAAAATACAACGATTTCGGTCTAACGGAAAACGCCACTTGTTATTGTTGTTGTTGTTTTTTTCTGAAAACATATTTTCTTATTCTCTTTCATTCCTCATCCGTAGTTTTTTCAAACTTTTTTCAAATGGCCGTTAAATTTAAAAAACGAGCTGTTTTTATAGTTACGCACCACAGTGTATATGCATAGCAAAGAGGGAAATAAGAAATTTTTATAAGATTCGTTTTCTTATAAGATTCTTTATTTTTATAAGATCTCGTTAATAAAGCGAAAATCGGTAAAGTTTTCAACGAAAAATATCAATAAGCATTTAAGTCAAATATAAAGTATTTTATAGCATTTGTTTGTTTAAGTCGAGAATATACTACTCTTTGTATTCTTTTGAAGATAGCATTGGCGTAGCAAGCGGGGGGGAAATTTTGTATTATATATTTTCATCTTCTTTCTCTCTTCTTCATGTTTCATGTGAAGAAATTTTGGTGAACTTTTTTTGCACCACCATTTGTACTGCCCCCCAGATGAAATTCGCTTCCGACGCGCTTGGAAGATAGCGGTGTTTTGTTACCCTGCTCTAGTTGAGCACAAAAAGAGAAGAGTAGAGAGCAACATGGCGTTGGTTGAAACTCTCGCAACACAAACGGGAAGATTTCTTAAAAAACTTTACACTTTGCTATACATTAAATCGATTCTTAAGAATTAAACTCCAAAATATGCATAAATAGTCTTCATATCACATTTTGGATGAAATACTTTTTTCGATCTTTTTCGATTTTTGCTCTCATTTTTACTTTTTAATGTGAATAAAATAAATTTATATAAATTCGAACTATTTATTACAACAAGATTAAACTAATGCAATTTTTTCCAGTAAAAATATTACCGTGATTTTTAACCCACATAATTTTAAGACCCTCATAGACTGAGCAGTTTTAGTGTCTCAAGTGTCATGGCAATATTATTTTGTATGCGATAAAAAACTCTTCTAAGTTAATTCGCAGTTGCTATGAAGTAAAATTTAAATTTATGTGAAATTCAGAGCACTTGAGGATCCAAAAATTTGAATCAGAGCAGCACTTTTACATTAAGAAGATCAGAAAACCGGCAGAAGATCTGGTTATTTCCCTCCCTGATGCATAGTATATTTATTAAATAAGTAATTAGTAAATCAAAACAAATGTGTTTTAGATTATAAAATGATATTAATTTTTCTTGGCTTTTTCGAAAAAATTTCGATTACATTTTCACACGTAATAATGCACATTTATTAATGCCAACCCGATCAAGTGGTCTTCACTTGTTTTGCTTTGCAGACACTGTGCGGTGTTTGAGTATATTTGATCCGAAAAATGCAGTGTTTCTGTGACTTCAGGTTGAGGTTGTATGATTGATTGCTTACAGCCAAAGGTCGCAAAAAAACCTAACCAAAAAAACAAGAACACAATTCAGTCCATTAGCAATAGAAACAGCTACCAACGTTTGCAGCATAGGGGTGTGAATAATTAAAATAAATAAAAAAATCAATGTTTTTATTTTTGGTCTCTTAGCCCAAATAATAAACACTAGTACATCACATTTAAGTACAGATTCTCCGAGAATTTTGGGGAGAGGGGGTTTGAACTCCCTTACCCCCTGAATCAGCACCTGATGGGAGGTGGGTGGAATTTTTAGTTTTTTTTTACCAATTTATTAGCATCAAGTGCATAGTAAAGATTCAAATTGATTTTCAAAATTTTAAGTAATTGTACTTAATATTGTGGAATTTAAGGAGGTTTTACAGTTTTCATAAAGTCACTTTGTATTTATAAAGCAAATTCGCTAGTTCTGCATACATTTGTAAACATTAAATAAATTTAATTTCTAGTTGTAAACACAGTAACAATTAGGGATGTGATGGATGTCATTTTGCGGATGCAAATCTGTAAAGAACCTTTGTTGAGGATGCCGATAGTTGAAATTCCTATCCGTGGATGCGTATGTTTTCAATCAAATTATAAAATGATTTTGTATAATTGTTAATATTTACTCTTTTTAAGTAAAAATCTGTTTAAGAGGCAGTCTGGTTCTATGTGCTTCAAAAGATAAATTTTCTAAAAAACCCTATTTTATATGTTAGATATCATCAGGAATAATACAACAACATCTTGTTTAAGCCGCCGAGATGTAGAAAAATGTGTAAGATACTTTTTAAGTAGGCACGTCCAGATGGCATCCATGGCAACAAAAACTTTACGTAAACACGTTTTCCTCGAAACAATGCTTTTCGACCTCGTTGACGTTATTACGAAAAACTATTCAACTGATCGGACTTCAATTTTAAATATTATTGTGCATATGTGTATGTAGTGCAGTTATATATACTCATTAATATTTAACCTTTTTTGATGCGACCTAACATAAAAATAAAGGTTAAAAATATGCAAAACTCCGCCATTTTTTTTTTTGTTTTTGCCCAAATGTGGAATGAGTGTTACAATATAACTTAAAAATTTGAATAAAAGTTCATCTTTTAACCGTTAAAGAAAAATTCTAAAAATAACTCAAAATGTGTTTTTAAGAATTCTATCAAACCAATTGAACTGAAATTTTAAAACGTTATTATATACGATAATGGCTCTCGTAGGTAGTAGAATTATATATTTCAATTCATGTTTTTCCTATTTTTCTCCCGATTTTCCACAAAAAAAGACGCGATCTTGTAAAATTTCTATTTAGACGTCCGCCATTTTATTTTTTAATGAAATTGTTTAAATTAACTACCTGCCAAAATGACAAGTATACAGAACAGTAATCTATTTAAATTGTTTGTTTTAAATTACTTCAAGTGCCGTTATCACCCGGGCCAGCAAAACACGTTCTTTTTTTTGTCCACTTCGGACGTACAAAATAAAAAACAGAAAAATTTAAAATAAAAAAGTTTTTTTTGTACAGTTTGAGATGTTTAAAAAGACATATTAAAATATTTAAACGATTGTATTTTATTTCCTTATAAAAAAATCATTCCGAAATAAATCTTGAAAATTAAGGCATCCTTACATCCTTATAATTGCGTTAAAGGGTGGTTAAATTTTAAGGGCCGATGTTGAATGTGAACCACACCTAAACGTCAAGTTTTTTTATGCATTTCATTTGACATTTCTCAGTTTCAGACTAATTCGATTTGAACCATGGAAAGATACACAATCGAGCAAAGCGTAAAATTTATTCAGGCTTATTATGAAAATGGACGTTCAAATAAAAATGCATATCGTGCACTTCGTGATTTTTTCGGTCAATTTAATCGTCCAAATGTGCGTACAATCGGGAAAAGCGTGCAAAAATTTGAGCAAACCGGGTCTGTAGGAGATGTGAAAACACCAGTGCATGCTCGTACAGCTGGTACTGCAGAAAATATTGCTGCTGTTCGCGAAAGTGTAGCAGAAGAGCCGTCCACCTCAACTCGTCGTCGTGCCCAACAATTGCACCTCTCACGCTCGTCGTTTACAAGATGCAATTGACTCAAGAACTAAAGCCTCTTGACCATTTCAAGCGTCGTCAATAGTCAGAATGGTGGCAAGAGATGGCAACAATGGATGATCAATTTTCGAAGAAAATCATCTGCAGTGATGAGGCACATTTTCACCTCAGAGGATTCGTCAATAAGCAGAATTGCCATATTTGGGCGAATAATAATCCAAGAGTGATTGTCGAAAAACCAATGCGCCCACAAAGAGTGACTGTTTGGTGCGGTTTATGGGCTGGCGGCATCATCGGGCAGTATTTTTTCCAAAATGAGGCCGGTCAGGCAGTTACTGAGAATGGTGTTCGCTATGGTGAGATGATAACGAACTTTTTATGGCCCGAATTGGAAGATATGGATGTGGACGAAATGTGGTTTCAGCAGGACAGTGCGCCACTTGCCACACAGCTAACGAAACAATGGCTCTTTTGCGCGACAAATTCAATGGTCGTGTTATCTCACGTGGTGGCGATGTCAATTGGCCGCCAAGATCATGTGATTTGACACCGTTGGACTTCTTTCTTTGGGGTTATTTGAAGAGCTAAAGGATCAAATAATTCGGCACATTAACGACATAGAACCTCAATTATGCCTCAGCGTCATCGAAAATTTGGACCATCGTATGGAGGTGTGCCGCCGAGTTCGCGGCGGCCAATTGGCCGATATTTTGTTCCATACATAATTGAACTATACCAATATTATCATAATAAAAAGAAATGAAAATAAATTCCTGAATAATTTGTGTTTTATTCAAAATCAACATCGGCCCTTAAAATGTAACCACCCTTTAGTAACGTTTCGGAGGTGTCAAAAATTGGGACGTTGTATGTTTTTATCCTTTTCTTACGGTATACATATATATGTTTATATAGCCCATGCGTAACTTGTTCTTAGATTTTAAAATTGGACAAAAAATTAAGCGTAATACAGGTTTTTAGTATGCTCAACATATTAGGTATATTTCCGTACTCGATTCAAGTACTCAAATTTTTGAAGCGCGAGAGAGAAGAATAACATGCAAAATGTCACTCTCTATTCTATTACAATTACTTGAAGTTAGTACGGAACAGAAAAAACTGACTGTTCACGTTTTAGGGCTTTAGAAAGCCCTTAGAACCTTAGAACCTTGTTTAGGTTTTAGAGTAGTCAATGGAAATGAAAAAGTGTTTAAGTTAAGCGGTGTTCACGTAATGCAGAGTTCACGTTATCGCGAGTGCACTTTCTTTGTAATTTTTCCACATCACTGTAACTCTACTCTTACAACTAACTCTAATGTTATATGAATTCCCATTTTGTTTTTTTCATATTTTGTTTTACACAAATATATTCTACGTTAAATTCTTCTGAGTATAAGTGGATTTTGTTTTCCATTTCTAATAAGGTAAATGACTGTAAAGCATCAATGAATTCAACAAAATTCGAACACATAAGCTTTAAAAATCAATTAAAAAAAATTGTAACCACATTGAGAGGTCAGACCAGGTGCGATGAAATCTCAACATGTTCCTCTTCAAGAATTTCTACAAATGATTCTTGTAATTTTATAGTCACACAGTGCTATCAACGTTTATAAGGCAGTAAAATATTTTAGTATCATTCAGCAATTTTCGGAAATTAACATTTCGAAAAAGGTGACAAAGCTAACCCAATTTACCGTAATTGACGCATCATGCATAAAATAAGTTACAGCTTCTAGTCCTAATAATAGCATCGGTAGCATTACATGAAGCTTTGGAAACTCTTCTCTAATATTAAAACAAAGAAATCAAAATTATTGAAATTTTTCAAAACCTATCTTCTAAGTTTTTCAAACATTCTATACTATATACCTATGAAAGTGAAACTTTTGTTAATATACCCATTGACACAGAATTCTAGATTACTTCCAATCTTTCCTTTTCCAGCCATGTGCTAGGTGCTGCTTTTTGTTTCGCATTATGTCGCTCATGTTGATGCATTTGCTGTAAGTTTACTTTTGATGTCAGCCAGTGAATGTGTCACGAAACACATGCCATCTGCATAGTTTAGGTGCAGTCATGCTTTCCAGAAGAGAAAGGGCAGGACACTCAAGCAGGTTGTCAGGTCATGCAGAGTTGTGGTTTTGAGGCATTTTGATTACTTTTTGATTCAAGAGTGCTTGTAGGGTGCGAGTTTTCTTTTGTTTTGGCTGTTCATACCTGTAAAGTGTTTGCATTACTTTAACCCTCCAATGCTCCAGTTTTTTGAGCTCCAAATCAGATTATACAAATCGGATTGTACTAATTTGGGGACGAGAAAAACGAATATGAAGTTCGTTTTTAATTTTAGTTTTTCGTTCATTTTTTACAGGTGAAAATGTCAACTACAGGTAAAAATGTCAACGGTTTTTTTAACACCTTGCATTTTGTTTTACATATTTTTCTTTTTACCTCAATTAACAGAAAAAACAACTTCTTACACAAGAAACAATTTCATAAATTTTGTCAATAAAGTAGTTGATATACGTCGGTAAATGTCCGAGCTCAGCACCGAAAGAGGTGCTAGTTCTGGAACACCTTGGACAGGCCAGCGTTGACAAAATGTGAAAATTTTACCAAAACTGATAAAATTTTTTTTCGATGTGAAAACGTGAAATTTAATTCCATTTTGGTAAATTTTTGCAGTGACGAAACAAAAAAATTTAAAAAAATAAAATTTAAATAGTTTTTAATTTCAATACATTTCAGTTAAAAGCAGAAAAAAAGCCTTTTTGGAAATTTAAAAATTTTCACTTCTCACTTTTTTGGGCTTAGCCATTAAAATACAGTGGGTGGCAAATGAATAGGTACAACCTTTAAAATGTGAATTTATCGTTACATTAGTTAATCAAAAAATGACACAAAATTTATTTTTTTTTTTTTTTTGTAAAAATAATAAAAATTTACAATTGCATTTTTGCCTTTCAGTTAGTTTAAATTAATTTTCGTTATAAATTCTCAATATTACAATTGTATATTATACTAAATTGTAGTTTATTTTAATAATTTGAGCTTTTTCGGTCTGGCTTGTTTATATAATGTTAGTTGAAATAAATAACTTTTATTAACATTACGTTTTCTTCCAGCGTTTCGCTGATTTCTTGTCTGCTTTCCAGGGGATTGCATCAGTGAACATATTTATTTAATTTTTATACATAAATTAATAAATTACAGTTCAAACTTACACAACTTTGTAATAAAATAATTTAACTTTACATTTTTATAGCATAATTAACAAATAATTATAATAAACATTTTAAAAAATTTCTAATAAAATATTGAGCTAACATATAACACTTTGCAATTTAAGCTGTTAAACTCTTATATGAAGTCAAAGCTAGTGTGCATCTTTGTCTTCTTTTGTGTTCTTACAATTAAATTTAATGTTCTCGAAATGCAAAGATATTTTGATCACACAGAAAATGAGTTAGATTTATTTATTTTTAGCGATAACTGGCGCTGATAGATTTTTAGCGATAGCTTTTAATCGGAAAGAGACATTAGTTTATATTTTTCACATAAATTATTCTTGAAGCTTGACC
Source organism: Dichetophora obliterata (assembly GCA_963920525.1). NCBI lineage: Eukaryota > Metazoa > Arthropoda > Insecta > Diptera > Sciomyzidae > Dichetophora > Dichetophora obliterata. The sequence continues at coordinate 48,580,837 of OY986438.1, read as the reverse complement.
ATTCTGTAAAATATATAAAAACATTTTTAAGGAAAATTAACTTCGTCAAAAAAATTACAGGTAGAGTTGCTTTTTTTATGGCAGAAAAGATAAGAAATTGTTGTAAAATTGAAACAAATTTTGCTAACAATGTCATACAAAAGGTAGCTAAAAATACAATTCTGAATTTTTATTGTTTTTACAAAATAACAAGCTTTTGTGTAATTTTTTGATTAATTAGTATAACGATTAATTCAAATTTTTAAGGTTGTCCCTATTAATTTGGCAACCCACTGTTTCTTAGCATTAAAAGTGAAAGCTTTGATGCTTTGAAAATTATTAACTATTTATTTTTATATAGTCTTTTTATATCGTACGACTTTATTGAGTAGAAAAAAAAACACAGAAAAATTAAACTTACAGTTTTCTTATTATGATTTTTCAATAGTTTGGCACTAAACGCACTATACAAGGTGAAAAAGCTAAGAGTTGTCAAAAGTTCGGCTCTCAGATAGAAGCCATAAAAAATGATACGTTACGTGACACAAAATAGAAGTGGTTTTTACCTGCATCACTATAAACGAAAAAATCTGCGAAGTGTGCACGAGTTTTTTATAAAAGTTTTTTAATATATTCTGCAATGATATTGCTACATATTCATAATTGTTTCGTTGAAAAAGCTTTTTTAATTATTTTTATACAAACCATAGATGATATACCATGATAACTTGATATACGTTATGTGACAAATTTTTTTCCTTCAAAGAAGTGTAAATATTTTATAATTTTATTTATTTAATTGAACTAGAAAAACATGTAAAGTGTAATTCAGGACCGTTACAATCGAAAACGGAAAACAATTTAATTAAACTTTGTAATATACGAGTATTGTACAATAAAAGAGCTTGCTCTTAGTGTACTCATGCTTGTTTCTTTTAAATAAATAAATAAATAAATAAATATTTATTATACTTCTAAAATTTCAACTTTTGTCAGCATTTTTTAACTTTTGTTGCCATTCATCATGTTTGCTGCCATTTTTTTAAATTCAAATTGAGATCAGCTCTCAGTACCATCACAATAAAGATTTAAACATTTTTTCTCTATTATGGAGGTTTAAACGAATTTTAAGTAACATTTAAATTTTCAGTCCTGGTAGATAAAATAAAATTTCAACTTTTGTCACCATTTTTTAACTTTTGTTGCCATTCATCATGTTTGCTGCCATTTTTTTAAATTCAAATTGAGATCAGCTCTCAGTACCATCACAATAAAGATTTAAACATTTTTTCTCTATTATGGAGGTTTAAACGAATTTTTAGTAACATTTAAATTTTCAGTCCTGGTAGACCTTTTGGCGGAAATGCCCATATGTAAATGATTTTTGTTAATTTTTGTAGTAAATGTTTAAAATATATTTACTATAAATTATATGTTCGTTGCATACTTAAAACTTGTTTTAAATAATTAAATTTTTGATTGATCAGATTTGATAAACTTTTGATGTGGATGTGAATTTTTTTCTAAAATGTGAATTGTTTTTTTGGATTTTTGTTTAAAAAATTTTAGGATATGGCAGGCACAATGTACGAACGAAAACCGAATCAGGCACTCGTCAGTTTATTGTGCCCGAATACAGTCGCTCGTTTTTGAGCAATTTATTGACATTTACCAGTTTCGTTACGTATCAGCTTCTTTGACACGATATATGAATTTTGTTCACGGGTCCTGTTCACAAAAACGTCGCAGTTTTTCGTTACTACTCGTAGCTTTTAAAAATAAAATTAAGTGATACTCGGCGCTTTTGTGCCTGAGTAGTTTAGTACGGACACAAATTGTTGCTCGGGTTACTAACTATGTAGTATTTTTGTTTTCACTTCGATCTCACTTCAATTAATTCATTTTTTTTTAATAATTTTGCTAGAATAGCTATTTGAATTATGAGATTTAAAATTAATGAAAGAACTATCCCATGAAAACAGCATCTGATGATTCACTTCGATATCTTCTATACATATAAAAATAATTTGTGAGATTTGTTTGGATGCTTAAAACTTTAAAACGACTGAACCCAATTTTATACTTCCTTCTGTGGGCTTCTTCGTAATTACTACGCGAAGGTTTTGGGGAAAAATGTTACCACATCCCATTTTACCGCCCAAAAATCAATAAAAATGCTTTATTAAAAGTGGTTTTTGCCGTACTAAACTAAAATTTGGTAATTAGGTTCGTAAAATAACTGTCGGTATCTTAACTAAATATAGGCGTGGTCCGATTGTGCTCAAACTTTTTCAGTGAATTTTTTTCGAGTACGAGATGGTTTAGCTTTTACCGCGCACGAATATATTAAAAATTTGCGCATATAGCTTTGGAGTTTTGGGTCGCACAGACTAGAAATTCGGTAATCGACCACAATTTACACATGCCGTTTCACTGATGATATTTTATGGGAGTTGGACAAGGGGGAGTGGCACCTCACATACAACCCAAAATTTCGATATCGAATAGCTTTGGAGTTACAGGTAGCAAAACTTTGGAATTCAGTATTCGACCTCAATTTACACATGCAGTTTCACTGATATCATTTTATATTTCAGTATATTATTGAATATTAAGTAGTGCAAAGCCGTTTATCGTAATAAGATCAATCATTGTTTCCTTAACAATTTTCTTCGATCTATGAACCGAACAAATGTCACAGCAGTAACGTGTGATAAACACATATTCTGTGATATATTCTATGTCAGAATTATATAAATGATCAAATTATAAAAAGATGGTGGTGAATTCTCTTAATTTTTTAATATTCTACGGCCTTATATGAAATAAGCAATAATAGGAATTTATTTATTTGAAGTGGAGTATGTATTTTCAATTTCTCATTTTTTTTAGTTCTTGTCCCAATCCTTGTCTGAATGCTTGCCAAAATCATTGTCCTAATCCTTGCCCTAATTCTTATCCTAATCCCTGCCGTAATCTTTAATTTAGTCGTTGTCCCAATATAAAGAAAACTTTTTAAAACTACAAGGAAATCTTTTTAAATATATGTGGTTTTTTTATTAATTTCAAAAGTATCAAAAATCTTTGATACTTAACCAGAAAATCTTACTGATTTAATAAGATTTATTTTTGATATTTAATAACTGAGGCTTTTTAATCAGAACATAATCTTATTAACCTTTAACTTGAAAATACTTACTGTTAATTGCCTATAGAATTAAGAAGAAATAAAATTTTTAAGATTTTATTTCAATTTATTAGGTAATAAGGAAATAGTAAGGGAATGTATAAATATATAATATTAAAAACTTATAAAAATAAAGTATGTATTCATTTGCAGTTAATTAAAGCTATGTTGCTAGATGAAAAAAAAATGACCAAAGAAGCCGACACAAAGTAGTGGCACTTTCTGCGAATGGTTTGTTGTAGCTTAAACACGTTACTGCTTTTGTTGAACACAGAGTTTTTTCACGTTACATACCAATTGCATTTTTTATTAATTTAGCCTATTTACACCATTCTTTCAAGCCAGCTTTGAACTCACAAAGTCAAGTATCCAAAGTATCCCGCGCCGTCGAGACCATCAAAGAAACTGCCCTCAATTTCCATTTTATTGAGCACGTCCTTTGAGTTGACGCGGTACATTTTTAGCAAAGCCGAAACTGATTCGCTCAAGCCCCGAAACGCTCTTTCAAAACGATCGAAATATGGCTTGAGTTTCGAGAATCTCTAAGAATAAAGGCCAAAGATATAGTATGTATTAAAGAGCTGCAAGAATGTATTCGAAACAGTATGGGGAACCAAGTATCCAATTAACTTGTACTCTCTTTACTCCATTCGTTCACAACAGAACGAATAAAATATGTTCTTATAAAAAGTAATTACTCGACTACATTCGTTTATTCTAATTATTTGTTTGTTCTCACTTGAGTTTTTAAAAAACTCCATTACTTGTTTTGCTCAAAGAAGTAAATCTGATAAAACGAGTAGTATTCGCAATACAATTACTACTTATTGTTATTTATGTTACTACTTTGTTATTTTTAAAGCGTTAGCGGTAAATCAATTAAATGCATATAGATACTTTTGCGCGAAATTATCGTATGAGGCAAAAACTAGATTTTACAGTATAGCGTTTTTTCTGCTTTTCTGTGCTTTAGCTTGAAATATCAAACCCAAATCTTACATGTGCTTAGATAATTAACTAATTTACTTTAAGGATTTCTGCTACTATATTTTGTGGAGTCTATATAAAATTTGCATAAAAAAGTCAATTTCGAAAAAAGGGTACACACGATAATTTCACGCAAAAGTGTCGATATATCCAACAAATTATTTTTTAATCTTCTTAAAAATTTGCCTTGCCTAGGTCCCTTTTCCTGTGGAATGTTACATAATATGTAGTAATAATAAACATACTGAAATATATATACTTAATTAATTTCATGTTATTCATAATTTGTTCAAATTGTTATGTTTCAATTATTTTAGTACAAATAAATTTGTTTATGTAGAAAATAATAAATATATTTTAAAAAAATATCCCAAATACTCTTTTTATTGTATCGATCATTTCGATTCTTTCGGGTATAGCTACATCTGCATGATTCACCGAAGTTCTCGTGTTACTTGTTTTCGTTTTACTCTGCAATCGATTTACTTTGTATTAGTTTTATGGTATATATTCGTTTTACTCTTATTCGTTTTACTCTATAATCGATTTACTCTGTATTCATTTTGCTCTTTTCAAAATTTGTTTTCAAAATATTATAATTCGATGTGAGAGTAGAATAGACATAGCATTTGAACAACGAACGAATGTTTTACGAATACATCCGTGCAGCTCTTTAGTACATATGTTTATATGTATATATGTTTACTTAAAAATAAGAATAAGACTTTCTTCCTTAGTTTTAAGCGGTCTCATCTTAAACTTTAGTAAGTTAGATAATACGACTGTTAATAAGATTTCCAGACCAAAAGTATTTTTTTTTTAGTGTCAAGTGGTTTTTTCTTACACTTTAATGAGATGAGTGAGTGAGATGACATGAGTTTTAAAAAGATTTTCACCTCATTTCATTTATTTAATAACGAATCTTATTAAGCAATGCTTGATCAATTTTAATAAGATTTTCTCCATAGAATTAAGAAGATTTCTCTACGGAAAGTTCTTTTTATTTGTTACTGTTAAAACCTAACAAAAAAGGTCAATAAGATGAATTTTTTATTTTATGTGGTGGTTTTTGGTTCTGTGTTGTCTTAGTCCTTGTTCTCATCCTTGTTTCAATCCTTATCCAAATCTTTATCCCAATCCATTTCCACATCCATGTCTAAATCCTTATATTAATCCTTGTTCTCATTCCAGTCCAAATTCTTGTACTCATCCTAGTCCAATCATTTCTTTTTTTTTCTCGTGATAATCATTAGCCTTTACTGGCTATAATACATAAACATTTACCTGAGTGCCAACCTTAATTCCTTGACCCGATGGTACATGAAAATAATAACATCATACGTCACATGAAGATGCTACCTAGCTGATGACATCATATTTTTTTTATTTTTGTCCTGAAGGCCTAGAACCCACCCACCGAGTAATAATTCCCTGCAACGCTTTGCCACTTTTGTTGCACTTAGCGTCTACCGCAACGATCTAATGACATCATAAATTTTGTTATTGTGTTTATTTGCTTAGAAGGACAGAGTTTAATAACAATTTAATAATAAATAGGTATTATATATAAAAAAAAATTAATAATTTGCACTGTAGCACCAATAGTCAGCGAGTAATAACTCTGTGAAACGATATTACATTTTTGTTACATACGCTGCTATCTGCACGAGCTGATGACGTCATGAAATTTTTTGCCTTGTTACATGTTTGTTGCATCTTTGATCTAGCAGCAGCTCTCTCTCCTTGGCCTTAGGACGTCATAAATTTTTTGTCTATTGTTGTGAGGAGGAGGACATAGCAACAGCCTAAACTGGCGTATAATAACTTTAGCCTAGCATCTACACTCAGCGATTAATGTTATTCCATGTCACAATGTTAAGTTTTTGTTGATAAAGCGTCTATTTAGTGTTCTGTTGATATCGTATTTTTTTAATTATTGACTTGAAGTTAAAGAATCAACTTCTAAAGTCCTGCCATAACTTTTATCGAAGCTCTAGTACTAAGTGAGATTTAATTCAATTAAAAGACCTGAAATGCTGAAATTTATTTTTTTTAAATCCAGAAGGTAAACTTGTTGTCTCGTTAAACTTTTTTTCGACATCTGGCCTTGAACATAGCAGAACCGGACTTTGTTCATAACTACGGACTCTTTACAATTTTTTTATTCTTTTTCTACAACTCTTTTTGTTCGTTTCGAAGTTTATTTAATTTTTAATATTTAACAAAATTTCATCGCCTTGTTCTACTTTTTTCTGGTATTCTACTACCATTCTGCAAAACTATTTTTATCTATGAATTCCACTCCAAACTCAGTAAGACAATAGAAAAACTTCGAGTGGAATGAAAGAAAAGATGGTGACAACAAGAATGATATTTGTAAAAGAAACTCCCACTTAAAAAGCATATTTAATTAAATAAAAACTTATTTCAATGGTCAGAATAGCGCTAAAAAAAACGGCTAAAAAATAATTGTAAGAGCAAAAACATCAAGAAAAAAACAACCATACTCAAAAAACTCTTTTCAAAGTAAATCTTACACATGAACAGTTACTTTATGTAGGCAATTTTAGATGCTGACCTGGCTGCCCACTCAATCGTCCACATGGAACACTTTCCAATAAGTTGCCCGCCTGGCAAAGACAACGTAATGAAACCATTTTACATGCGATTGAAGTTGAATTTAAATTTGATTCAATGAACAAAGCTTTATTAAACCGATATGATGCAGAACCTAACAACGGCCGCACCAACACTAACACCAACACCGTGGCATGAGCCAGTGTCAACACTGCAGGCACTCAGCTAACCGGGCAGGCATTCATTCAGCTCTGCTATTTTTTGCGCTCTATTTTAAGCCATAGCCATTGATCGGGAATAATGTTCTATATATAAATTGTTTCCCCAGCAAGTGGATAAGCTTTGGCGCTGTATTATATCCCTTAACTAAGAGTCGCTACAACAATAAAAACCCAACTCTTTGTTTCAACTCGTCCATTGCTCGCCTCATTTACTGATGCTTATCCTTGAGTTTGATGTCGGCGGGCAGAAGAGAGATAGAGTGAGTGAGAGAGAGGGGAGGAAGGTGGGACCGCAAGGAAAAGTTTTTCTTTGCATTTTCCATGCTTGCAATTTTTCCTACTGCTATTTATCGCTACTTCATGTCCTGGCTGGATGCTCGTCATAGGACTATTTCCGCTTTGAAGCCATGTTGGCATCCATTCAGGCATTAAATGAAACCATTCAACCAGTAGCGGTAACTTCGCTTCAATAGCTCCGCAATGGAGAGTCTTGCTTCCTCCGAAGCAGACAAGCAAGCTCATTTACGTTGTAACGTATGAGAAGCGTATGAAGCAAAGAATCTACTAGATTAACCCTTATAGCCACAAAAATTGTAGTACTATTGAGGTACTTATTGAGGTACTAATCTGAAACTAAGCAAAAGAGCTAATTATGGCAAGCATTTTTTCGGTTAATAATCACATTTTTTGGAAAAACCAATAAAAATTTAAAGCAATTTTAAATTAATATGGGACATTCCATGCCAAATCGTCGAGTTTTTGACCCTACCTTCTCCGATTTCACTCATTTTTTGATATGTTTTGGAACCTATTGAAAGCACACCAATTTTTAAGCAAACAATTTTCAATTAATTACAGGCTAGTAACAAATATCAACGACCGGCTGTTCTTCTTTTCCGAGCTTGACGACCTGTCAAGGACAAGAGTCAAATGTCTATAAGCTTTACCAAATTACCAAAAGATCAATGTGGTTCCACTCGGACTGAAGGCCAAGTATGCATCGGTATCACAATGGACCTCATTGGTCTAAGTGAGCCGTGACACGTGCGGGCGGTGGGGTTTAGGCACGTACAGCAGCTGCCGTCTCAACCTAACCTAACCTAACCTAACAAATATTAATATCAATAAAAATGAGGGTATCGTTTTTTTGTACTTGAGTGTAGTTTCAGAAAAAACTAAAAAAAAAAAATATTTACCACGTAGTTATTAATTTTTTAAAATTAAGGTCGATATTTTCAAAGAGTCCGACCCCTTCGATCCTTTTTTAAATTTTCTTTAAGAAGGCACCTTTTAAGCTGCAGTTCAACATGGAATCACAATTTGTGATAGTTTTTTCGAATACTAAAACTTTCGTTTTATTTAATTAATTTTATGATCTATTTCCTACATTTCCTCTTCAGTAGTCTTTGAGTGATTAAGCTGTGATCAACTCACTATTTAAAGTCGCATATGATTTCACACATTTGGAACTCATTCATTTGAATTAAATAGAATAAGTTGAACATTCATATTGGCTACTTAATCCTATGACATTTTTAAAGCAGTAGGCTATTTAAAGATCACCGCCATCAACTCTACCAAGGCTGCCATCTGTTCTAGTTGCTTCTATTTTCAATACATGATTGACTCTATACAGAGTTGTTGTTGCTGTTTTTGCCTTCTTAAAAACTTACTTGATCTAAAGCTCGCAATTTAATTCATGTAATAATTAAATAGATCATAAAGTTAATTAACTAACTATGGCGGAGCACGGCCAAATAAGTTTAATTAATGTCAAGTTAATTAAGTAATCTAATAATTGATTGATTTCGGTCAAAGTCATGAGTAATTGAACATTTGGTTGTGAAAATAGCAACTTTTCAGTTAAAACCAACTGTCGAACACCAATGAATATTGAAATAAATAAGAAACAACTAGAACAGATCTATAAATAGAATTAGTATCGCCTGTGATCGAAGTTCGACCACATCAAAAGCGATTTGTCTTTTTTTTTAATTTTTATTTAAAAACGTTTATCAGAGTTGAAACGCATTACATTGATAAATACTTTTGGTTAATACATATCCAGAACTCATTTTACGTACTCTGTACTCGCTGTTATCAGAATCAGAATGTAAAACAAATTTTCATGTATCGATTGCTCTGATTATTGCTTATATTTGCTTCCCATATAGTTTCGATGTTAATTTTGTCGTTTCTTAAATTTTCACGGAATTCTCGCGTCACACTTATTTTTTTAAAAAATGAGCAGCGGACGTTGTTTTTTTCCTTTACTAAAATACTAATAGCGCAATTTTAGTGAAGTAGACGCATTTTAACAAATAAAATAATATATTTTAAAGTATTAATTGATTTGAGGTCACATGCTTCAAAAAAAAATTATTTCAGTACAAACTTTTGGTTCTTGAAAATCCTTCAAGGACATAAAAATATCAAAGTTCTGGCTTTGAATATATTTTCAGATCATATGAAGTCCATTTACTCCAAAAATCATGAAAAAATTCTCAGTGGCTTAACGTCAGGTGTAAAAGGGATAAAGGACGAAGAAACCAACAGTGTTTCGTTTTACAGCCGTTGAAAGTAGTCATGTCAACTTTTTTATATATTAAACCGATATACCAAATTTATAACATTTTATACATTTTTGGCTAATATGACTAAAACTGTATGAAATATGGCATTTCTCGTAATTTGTGGATGTCGTGTCATGAGTAAGGGTTTCGTTAAAGTAAAGATTTTCCTCTACACAAAATTACCAAACGCGACTGAAGAAGTTTTCACTTCAAAAACTCAATTATTAATTCTACAGGCGTTGAAGGTCTCGCAGCTACATTATAGGTATAAAATAAATATTTGGTTACGTCATGTGTCTATTTACCACTGGGTACATTGAATGAAATTACTTCATTGTGTTCAGCAGTGTTGTCGTGTTCACTTCGATTGAAGTGTTTCACTTCTTTTTCGAGGCTCACACTTCGACACATCCTCTTTGACATGAACACTTCCATTTGGTCCGAAGTGCAATTTCTTTTTAGAAATAACAAACTGTCAAATTTGGCAGCATTTGTTCTTCATTTCCAAAAAAAGCTTCACTTGTAAAAGGCGCGTTGCAAAAAAAAGCTAGGTGGAATTCATGGCAAGATAATTTAAATTTATGTGAAATGTATCAAATTGCATTAACAATCGTAATTTTTTGCAGGAAAATTTACTAGAACAGCAAAAAAGGTTCTTAATAATTCCACGCGCCAAGAAATTTGCTCTTGAATCAAGCAAGCAGTTTGTTGATTCCACTGAAATTGAAACGATTGCCATTGATGAACATGTTTCTGCTTTTCCGAGTACAAGTTAGGCCTTTGTTGAAAACACTGCCTTAATTTGTTTATAGTATTATCTAAACAAATACTTAAGAAAGTCGATTCGAAGACCCTCCCGAGAAAGAATTTGTGTCCATACCAAAGAACTCAGACACAAAAGTCCCGAGTATCGGACTAATTTTTATTTTTAAAAGCTACGAGTAGTAACGAAAAACTGCGAAGTTTATGAAAAAAAAATTATTTGCACATTTATATTAAGCCGAATGCAAACGAGCCTCAGCGAACAGGACCCGAGAAAAGAATTCATATATTGTGTCAATAAAGTAGCTGATATGTATCGAAACTGGCCTGAGGCTTAACTATAATATACCCGAAACATACCCGACAAGTACCTCGAAATCACCTGAAATAGTACTGTAGTAATTGTGTATTTGTCAATAAAGTTTTAAAAAACGAGCGTATATATTTGGACACAATAAACTGACGAATGCCCGATTCGGTCTTCGTTCGCACATTGTGCCTGCTCAATGTGTTCCATAAATAGCACTTCTTTCGGTGCAGAGGTCGGACATTTACCAACACGAGCACCGGACATATATTAGCTACTTGATTGACACAAAATATAAAATTGGTTCTCGGACCTGTTCTAAGAGAGGTAGAAATTTTAGATCCGGCATTGCTGGGTAGTAGTGTGGTTCCAATTGTCCAACTTTTCTCGAATTCGGTTAAAGAAAATCAAATAGAAGAGTAGGAAAGTGAAATGAAACAAATTTCTAAAAATTTTGGATATATGTTTACTAATTTAAAAATGCTCTTGAAAATTTTCTATATATAGCTTACGAAATTTGTTGGAGCAAAGGCCTTTTTGAGTGCTTACAAGTCAGTTGAAAGCGAGAAAGTGCTGAGCCGACGTATGACACACCATTGATATTTTAACGTTCTATGTCATAGGAAAAAAGCACTCCAATTTAGCTTACTTTGAATTGCTTTAAAAGGCTATTCTTAGAAAGCTTTGGGACAGAAGCTTATTTTTGTTTTCAAGCTTTTTGAATTGTTCGCTTGCACAACAACAAAATAAAGTGCTGACGTTTTGCTCCTGGAGGAAGCTGGAAAAACCACTTCCTTTCAGCTTCCTTTGAATTGTTTTGAAAGGCCTCTCTTGGAAAGCTTTGGGTCAGCAGTTTATTTTTGTTTTCAAGCTTTTTGAACTGTTCGCTGCACAACAACAAAATACAGTGCTGACGTTTCGATCCTGCAGGAAGCTGCTGATATGCCGGCCCGATGGGTTATTTCGTTTTACTCTATTTCTTTTTTGTTAAAAATAAATATGTATATTTTAACGGTTGAAACCAATTTTTGACTTTGCCATCTAAACGTTTTTTGCTTTGCTTCACCTTTTTTTGAAGAAATTTAATTTCACTTCGATTCACTTCACTTTTTTAAAATTTCACTTCGCTCAAAAATTTTGAAACGGCAACACTGCTGTTCAGGTTATCAGTTCGAGAGAGTAATTAAGAAACAGCAACACCAACACAGCCACACAGCTCTGTTGAAGTGTTCCGAGTCACTCTCTTCTCTCTCATGTATGCTACAGCAACGATGTTCAGCAGAGCCGTGTTGCTATTGGTTTGCACTGTCCCATTGGGAAAAAAGGTTTTTATATTTGCTTAGTTTTACCTATTTTAATGACAACTTATTCGAATAAAAATTATATTCTGCTAATGTACTCGAAAATACCTTTCCAACGATGTAAGACTTATGTGAATATGCTGACGTTAACACAGCTAAAATGGTACCACAATTTTTTTGTTTGCGTAATAATGCGTAATAATATATGTATATATTGAAATGTCATTCTATTAAGTAGCCAATTTGAACATTCAATTTGTTCTATATAATTCAAATAAATAAATTCCAAATATGTGAAATCATATAAGACTTTAACAGTTAGTCAAAGACTACTGAAGCGGAAATGTGCTGACTAGGGCAGTCAATCCCGGGATTTCGGGACGATTTAAGCCTCTTTAAATCCCGGGATTGTCTTTCCAGGAGCCCGGAATTTTTAAATAAAAAATTTCTATTACAAATATTCATGTAATACAAACATTTCATGTTAAGTTGATATGAATGTAGAATAAGAAAAACCTTTTATTGAGGCTGAAAAAGATTGTTAGGACGATGAGTGTAAATCACTGGTGCAAAGACTTTGCAAAGTTTTAGAAGAATTGCAACATCGGAAAGTAAGCTATGTTTTTGTCAGGTATTCTGACTTAGGAAATAATTTTTTTTTTGTGGTGAAGGCAATCGTGATTGAAACTTACAAATTGATTACGATTATCGTACAATTATTTCTACAACTAGCATAGAATCAGAAGGTTGCTTCTCATCAGCGGGTTATATTTTTAATAATATCGGAACAAAAGTCTCCAATAAAAAATAAAACACGTTGATAAGATTAATGACTACTTTAAAAATAATCAAATTAATAATAAGAATAAGGTGTATAAAAAAAAGTGTAACATTCATACAGTAGTTATACCTTAAACTGTTCTGTATTTTATTTTTTAATATTTTTTGTTCTTTAACCCTTTCAATGGCTGGGCTAAACTAAGAACAAAATAATTTTATGAGGTAATATTCCTATCATTTAGGTCCTTAAAAGATGAAAAAACATACCTTTGATTTTAACCTGAGCTACTTACGTTTGCAAGCTTGTACAAAGAAAAAATTATTTTGCTCCTGGGCGGCACAAAGTCTTTTTTTAATCCCTTAACGATTTTTCAACCCTTTAGATCTTTGTTTCATAAACCCTCTTAATATTCTTATCATTAAGTTTGATTTTTGTCCGGTTAATTTTTTCTTATAAAAAATGTTTTTGTTTTTTTCGGCGCAAAACCGAAAATCCAACTGACTTTTATGTCAAATATCTCTCAAAGTTTATTTTTATCACGTTGTTTCATATTTTTTTTTTCATAAAACCAACAATTTGATTTAAACAAAAGATTTGCATAATAAATACATATAAAAATTACTTTCTGATGTGTTCAATATATTGGGCAAATCCACTGAAAGGCTTATATTGATACAATTTGCTAGTCATTAATATAATTTAAGTTTTGTGTGTTTATTAACAATAAGGATATTCACAATTGTGTGGTATAGTTGTCTTGTGTTTTTTTTGCCATAGTTAAAAATTACAATTATAAGCATCCTTCAAAATAGAATTTGTGGTTGGGAACCTCCCACTATAGCTTTTTGTTACTATGCAAATAAATTAACTATCCAATTTCATATATTTTATTAATATATGGCATAAAAAAGTTTAACTTGCTTTTTGAGCTTCTTCCATTTTTGTAATTAGAAAATAACTGGCAACCAGTTAGTGATCAGTTGTTTATGGAACCTTAAAAATCACGTTCGTTAAATATATCATTTGGCAACTTAAAATTACCACACTATTGGTTTTTAGAGATTTAATGTAAAACAACAAAAAATATAAAAACCGCTCGGTAAAGTGTGGTTTCAATACCACAGGGTTTTTTTAACTACGCTGAAAACAACGCAATTGTGAATACCCTAATGTTTTTTGTTTTGTTTTTGTTACTTTATAAATGAATTAATTTACATTTTTTAGTTTCAATTTTTTAGTATTCACCGGGATCGAGAAAAGCTTCCGGGATTAGACTCCCTAGTACTGACTATCAGCCAAGTTATTGACTCTATACAGAGTTGTTGTTGTTGTTGTTGCCTTCTTTAAAACTTACTTTTTTATTTAATTTTTTTTTTTGGGTTTTCTATAATTTCACTTTTTTAAGAAAATATTGCATAATATATTTAAAACTTTTTGCCGAGCTAGTAACGTAGAATCTCCTGTCACAATCTCGCCTGTCAATTTATTTTCCGCCTATCGACTTTTCAGCGTTGATTTTGAAAAGTGTAAATAAAAATGTTATTTGTTTTACATAAATCGCGGCATAAATCGATTTTTTTTATAGAAGAAGGTCGGATCAAAAACTTGGTGATTTCGCATGGAATATCCCATATAAATAGATACTGTAGTTGTACAGGATCTTTTTTTTTAAATAACAATGTGTAATAATTGAATGCTACCAAAAAGATGTATACAAATTGCAACAACAATTTAATTAGTTTTAACAATTTTTTATTTTTCCCAAAAAATATAGTTTCGACGTGTACCTCATCTCTTTTTAACCTTTTCGGGTAAAATGGTCACATATGTGGGCAAAAGTTTTTGTTGATCTGCTGATTGTAAAAAAACAGATATGTGCACATTTAAAAACTATTACTTCCAAAAAAATTGTTTAATTTTTTTTCCAAAATATCTTAACTAGAGTCTAGTTAATACGTGTCTTTGGAAAACTTGTCTAGTCATGGTCAAAAATAACTTAAATTTTTCCAATTTTTTCACGCTTCATAATATTTTTAATTTTCATTAATTTTCATTAGCCGGGCTATGATGTGGCCCGATTTTCACCTCTTTTTGTGGTATATAAAATATACTTTTTTAGAAAACATCTTTTAAAATATGCCATAATTCTAACCGCTTTTGCCTAAAACCTCCCTTAAACATTTAAAAATATACTTTATGAAATGTGCAACTCATTATATGTATTTCACGAAATGGAAAATTATCTTTCTCACCAACAAGAGCACATTAGAAACATATAAATAAGTTTTCGTTATGTGGAAAGTTCCGCAATATGCGAACATTAATTTCTTGTCCAATAAATTGGACAATGTGACTGAAAGGGTTAAACAGCTATTTTTAGTGAGTTCCCATTCCACATACTTTATTTCTAGCGTTCGTGATATAAGCTGCTCCATGTTGTATGCTGCTGTTGGTGTAATAATAATCAAGTTTACATATCCGATATAAATAGACTTTCGAGTGAAGCTCGTAAACAGATTGTCGGTTTTGAGATTCAATAAATTGATCGGTTTAAATTTACACTCGAAGAAAAAATTTCCTTAATAGAAAAAAGAGAATGTTAATCATAGGCAGGAAAAGAAGATTTAACAAGTATTAAAATATAAAAAAAAAACTTTTAATAAATATCAAATTAAGTTACATACAAAAATTTTACTAATATTCTTGCTTCTATTTTCAGACTAAATTTTCTTGTGAGACTCCTATAATCAAGGTATGTAAAAATGTATTGCTATAAAAACATTTGATCATTATTTTCATGAGATATTTTTAATTTTCTCTGAATTTTTTAAGGCTTCGTTAACATCTTGTCAAGCAAAGGTCAGCTGCAAAATGTTTTATTTTGTATCTGCAAGAATCCTAATACTAATATTACCAATACCAATGTTATTTTCAGTACAAAAAAGGCAATCATTAATTGATACAGACATTCGAGTTCAACGGTAGAGTCTATCTGCCAGATTTCTATTGGTAATGCATTATATAGCTTTTCTCGTCTGGATAGGTAACTGATTCAATTTCTCTTTGTCATTTTGAAGTTATGATTAATTCGGATGTTTCTCTAATTGATTTACTGTATTATTCTGTATCACGAAGAAGCAAACCAACGATGAGAAAGACAAGAGAAGTAATACAATTTTATATGGAAGAAAGTATTGCTTTTCGTGTCTTTCTCATCGTTGGTGTGGTTCTTCGTGATACATAATAATGCTGTTAATGACGTCAGGAAGACGATGAAAAGAATTGATTCAATTTTCGAACTTCACAAATGCAGTGTTGATTTAAATCTGTAAATTTCTAGCATTAACTCGGCATTTACACTTCAGTCGACAATAAAAACGAAATCGAATTAATTCAGTTCATGATAAAAACAAAACACTTAGCAAGTAAATTTATAGCTAATCAATGATTACCTGAATCAATGATGTGGTCAGTAAAAAAAAACATTCCATAGTTGTGATTAAAAAGCTTTGTATTGTAAGCTTAAAAAGCCACTAATCAGCATTTACCCAAGAAGCTTGGATCGTCTATCCATATAGTTTTCAAGTCGTATTTTTTATTCTTATAATTTTTAATTGTCAATTGATATACTTCCAATTTAATTTTAGTTTCAGGTTACTTTTTAAAAACTCAATATTCATATCTTTATAGTACTATACTAAAAAATTTTTTGTTTTTTAACTAAAAGTTTCCTTGCGTTTGCAAAAAATCAAAAAATTATAACATATTTTGTGAATATTAGCATTTGTAAAATCATTACTTTTTTATGTAGAAAACAATATATTTTGTACCACGAACGAGTTCAGAAATAACCAAAAATTAACTTTTTTATTTGAATATGAGTAAAAAATTTAACTTTTTAATTTTAAAATTTCTATTTTTTTTTTTAATGATTTCAGAAATGTATCCAAAACTATATATTTTTTACTGTAAAATACGTTACGCTGACTTTTTTACAAAATTGATATCGGCGAGTGATAGTAAGTGTTTCGTTTGTATGTAGGGTTGCACAGTGGGCTAAATTGAGCTGAGGTAAAGGCATAACACTTGCTTCAGTACTTTTGTATTCTTGTTCTATTCTTGTTTTCTTGTTGTGTAATCCTCCCAAAGCCGTAACTTATTACCTTATACTTATGCCCTTATTTGTTTTATGTTTGCATGGTGCGGAAATGTCGGGCCATTTTCGCATAGATTTTTTCAATATTCATAGATTGAGAATTTTTTCGGTCTATGTACATTGGACTCTTCATAGGAAATCACTAGGCGAGACCCAGGTGGTCGAGAATGCAGATCCACTGCATTTTCATATACATGGCTATCGCTTACTGCCATTGTTTTATTTGCATAGGGGCATCGTCCTTTTTATAAGAACGAATGTAACGTACTAGTGTGAGAGAAGTCTGAACGTGACCAATCCAGAGTTTAGCTCTCGGACTTTTAATAAACTAGACTCTCTCTCTCTCTCTCTGATTCGATTACGCATATTTTGGGATTGTTTCCTGCCAGTGAGATCGTTGTAGCTGGCGATTTCAATGTCCATAAGTCGGCTTGGTTACGTCACTCGGGTCCATTGACACCTGTTGGGCAATATGTTGAGCTATTTTCTGAATCGAACCAATTGATTCAATTAGTGAAGGAACCCACTTTCTCCCTCAAAGTGATATGCATAGCCATAATATCCCTGACCTTTTTCTATCTTCGCATCATGAAAAATATGTTGTCACAGCAGGGTTGATATTTTCGGTACAATTGTACTTTTTTGGTATAATTTTTATTTTTCCTATTTTCCTACTTTGATAGTATAGCTTTATAGTGATAGCTTTTTCGGTACATTTTATTCCACTCTCTAATAAACAAAGAATTAAGAACTCTAAGTAAGCAAACGATTTAAAAAAATGAAAAAATTTATCTAGTTCTGAATTTTGGTACTCTGTAAAATACATAAAAAATGATTTTAAAGAGTCGATTTTCTCCAATTTATATAAAATTGCTTTAAGAATTCTTTCATTTTTTCATTCAACAGCAAGTGTTAAAAGAATATTTTATTTTCAAAGTTTAATAAAAAGCAATTACAGAAACAGACTGCAGATTGCAACAATTTATTTAATTTAATTTAAATTAAGAAAAATATTTTATTAAAATCTAGTGAACTAAATGCCATGATATTGATATCAAAAGTAATATACCAAATAAAAAAAATTCTAAAATTTGAAAGTGAAGAATTGCTTGACTAGAAGATCTTCGCATTAATTTTTGTCGTTACCTTAACATAGAAAGGCTATCCATTACATATAAAAAAAAATTTTCGGCTTGATTGTGTAAGATTTTAGATGGTGGTTGACCTAAAATCATCTGCGAAAAACCTGATTTAAAAAAAAGGTTAGTGGCTTTTTTATATGAAGGCAACGAAAGAAATTCAGACATTTGTAGAAATTTTTGTTTTTTAATTATAAAAAGACCTCTAAACTTTTTGTTTATATGATTTTTTATAGATTTTATGGATCTCATTTTATGAATATTATAAGATCACTTGTGTTCCTTTTTGTAATTATAAAAACTTTGTGATTAATTAAAAATTAATAAAAAACTTTGTAATTTTTTATAAAGTTTATGAACTGAGTTGTTCATAACACATTCACTTTAATTTGAAAAAAAAGCAATGAGTTATCTTCAACTGGGTCGAAGTTTAGATATCCCCACAGTATATTCTTAATTATGCATGTTTTTAAAATTTGATAATGTAACTTCGTATAGATTACGGTTGTGGTGTTCGTCCAATTTAGCGAAAACTCAAATGCAGAACACGTATGAGACATAAAAGATTATTAGTTAAATATGCCGGTAATACGCACATTTATGTAGATTTCATAAAAGTTACGCTACTTCAATGACGTCACTTTGTATGGGAGATTGATAGAGTTTTTATCAATTTTGCCAAATTCCAAACTCAAAGTTAATTTTAATATTCTTAGCATATTTTCATGATTTTAATTTATAAAATTAATTTTTGCTTACTTTTTAGAGACTTACCCGTTTTCATAAAGCTACTTTGCTTAGGAGGTAGGCGTGGTTTTTATACCATTTTGACAAATTTGAAATATGTATATGGTGAATATTTGAGACCAAAGTTCATATGCAAAATTTCAAGTCATTACATTAGTTTTTGTGGAATTTTCAGAGATTTTACCCTTTTGTTAAAGTCACTTTGTATGGGAGGTAGTTTGTTTCAATTTTTAAAATATCAATTGTATGGTTAATTTTTGCGACCAAAGCTTATGGGCAAATTTTTTAATCATGACAGTACTTTTTCTGTCATTTTTAGATATTTTAAAGATTTGATAAAGTACCGTTGTATGGGAGGTAGGCATTGTTTTTATCCAAACAAACTTTAAACTTTAAAAAAACTTTAAATGTATAGTGAATACTGTACTCCAAAGCTTATGTGCACATTACCAAGCAACTGCGCAAAGTTTCAGTTACCAAATTTCAATACGATAGCTTTAAAATTGCTCAAGAGGTGATGCTGATCAAGTCTATATTTACTTTTCTATACTGGTCACGCCTCCTAATCAGCGTTACAAACGGAGTGACAAAGTTAACGCAGTATGCGTGGAGTAAACAGTATTGATTCTATACTTTTTTTTAATTTAGTACAATTTTGACTAAATTTGTACACTAAAATGAAAAGTTATTTATCAACGCTGCGTCACAGTGGCGGATCCAAAAAACTTCATTTGAGGGGGGCGATCGAAAAAGTGTTACTTCGTAGTAGTTGCAGATATTGGCGATAGTCACTTATATTACGTGGTAAGCATTTGAAAAAATTTAATTAAAAAAATATCACGGTGGATAAAAATTCAATTCACTTAAAATTGCAATCACATTCAAAATCAAAAACAAAAAATATTTGACAAAATATAAAAATTGGTTTCTTAACACGAATATGGCAGTTTTTTAAAAAAATCAGTGAATCGATTTTTCAAATAAAAGATCAGTTATACAGTCTTGAGTGACTTTATATATAAAGTTCATATGTATGAAATACAAAAAAGTTTACGTTACTAAAATAATAAAAAAAACTAATAAAATTGTTGTCTTGAATTTTTTAATAAAATGTACTACAACATTTCCAGACCATTCGACTCGCGTCGTTTCAACAACAAGGTCATGTAGTGCGACTCGCCAACGGTAAATATGTGTGTGGTCCATCCGATGATGCGACTGACACAGTTTTAAAATAGAATCAAAATGATTCGTAATTTGTGATGGCGTTATATATCTTATGATTTGGCCAAACATTTTCCTCTTCACTGAGAAGTCTTCTTGAGCTAGGCAAGCCTAAATTCAGGGAAGCTTCCGGAGTAACCTAAAAACAAAAAAAAATTTCCAAAACCTGTTTGAAAAATCATATCACGAAACTATATCTAATCTGTTCTTCCGTGTTTGGCATATCTATCGAGAACTTGATCCACAGTCACTTTAATGTCATAATGAATATTTTATAAAGCAAGTCCGTTCAATCTTTCTTCTGTTGTTGTAGAATATGTTTCAAATATGTTTTAATTATATTTTAATTATGAAAATTTGAAAATTCAGTTTCTCCACTTAATGGCAATGTTAATAAAATTTTAAAAAGACTATGAAGAAGAGGCTATATTTCAGGATTCATAAGAGTATAGTAGGGTGGCTCGAAGTATATGGGAAAATTAAGTGTGATAAAAAATAATTATATGGAAAATTGTGGAAAATTGAAATCTGAGTCTTTGAGATGAAAAAATAAGATATCCTGAATTTGAGGAAAATCGTTTGAGTCTATAGCCAACGGAAATGCCAATGAATTTTCCCAAGACTTTTTTTAATTTTTGATTGACACATTAATTTTTAATGAATTTAATGATTTTTATTAACTTATTTAATCAATAGATTTCATATGACCTTTACATTGAACCCTTTTCAGTATTGAAAAATATTTGCGCAATTTCAAGAGATTTTCTTAAAACAGATTAAACGAGAAGCAAATGATTGAATGAATCTAAATTTGTTGTTGTTATTTTCCAGCTAAAAAAATAGTTCTCTGCGAGAGCGAAAATGAACTTCAAACGTAATCAAAATTTGGATGACGCTCAAGACCAGAATCAATCAAAGAGAACAACAAAAAGTGATGAACTTCATCATTTGATGCTCGTCTGAACTCAGCCATTGGGAAAAAACTATGATTTTTAATTTTTTTGCACTAGTTTTGGAAATCAATCAAAATTATTTTAAATTACCAAAATTTTTTAAATTTAATTTGCGAAAAATATTTTTTCAACAAAGATTTTCAATATCAAAATTTACGTAAGTGAAAATGGGTGGAATGAGCGTGATAAAAACTAAGTATGTTACAATCTAATATAGGATTCACACAATATGTGTACTCAAATTGAGCGAAGTCCTTTAAGCCATTAAGATTTGTATAAATGTCAATTAAACAATCAAACCAGAAAATAAGTTTTATTTATATAGACTTTGTGTTAAATTGTGTGAGTATTATAGAACAAATGCAATTCGAAAAGAATTGAAGAACTTTCAACGGTTTTTTCGATTATTTTAAGTTTTGAAAAATATGTCCCCAGTTATGATCCTATAACTTAAAAAATTTTTTTTCATATTACAAAATTTATACATGATTGCAAATAAGATGTGTATATCGCTCATTTAAGCTATCATTTGTATTGATCTAACGAATTTTGTTTAAATTTCTAAATACTACATTTGTGAAAGAGTTTAAAAAATATGGTTAATACTCAAAATTACCTCCTATACAGGCCAAATATGCGATATCGGATAGCTTTATAATTATATTTCGAAAAGCCTCAAATTCGGTATTCGACCACAATTTACAAGTAGCATTTCCCTGATAACATGTAGTGGGCGTTGGGCAAGGGGCCGTGGCACCTCCTACATCACCCAAATTTGCGATATCGAATTGCTTTGGAGTTGTAGGCCGCATAGTCTCGGAATTCGGTATTTGACTACAATTTACACGTTTCACTGATAAAATTTTATGGGCGTGGGCCCCCCACACAACTGAAATTTTTGTTATTGAATAGCTTTGGAGTTATAGGTGGCCGCACAGCCTCGGAATTCGGTACTCGACCACAATTTACTCGTGCCGTTCCACTGATAGCATGTTATGGGCGTTTGGCAACGGGGGCGTGGCAGCAACACACAGTGTTTCCGCTAGTTATTTATACCAGTGCGAAGATTTCGTTGATTTGTTTTGATTTATTTGTGACGTATCTGTGTTTACGTTATTTCTGTTATTTTACTTATTTCAAAGAGTTTACAGTGTTGCAAATCCTATTCTAACGTAAAATTGCGGTTTAGGGATTTTTAGATTTAGCTAAAAACGCTAAGAACATTGTTTGTAAACAAAATCTTTACTTAATCTTTAGTTAGGGTTTTTAAAGTCTGATGAATTTGCTAAGTACGAACTCACCACGTAGACTTTTATGCAGGTAATTTTGAGTATTTTTACTAAAACCGAAATACGTTAATACTTAACCTGCTCCAATCATACTTTTTACCTTAATATTTTCGTTGAAATATTTTTTTAACAACAAAATAAAAATAAAACCAAATTATATATCAAAGTCATATTTTTGCGCACTTTAATATGGGGGAAATGTTAAATAAACGGTATACTTTGAACACTTTCACAAATGTAGTATTCAGAAAATGTCTACAAAAATCGTACAAATAATCGTATGAATAAAAGCCTAAATAAAAGGTATGAATGTCTCATTTGTAAATATTTATTAAACTTGTAAAATAAATGAACAAATGAATTTTGGAGTCATAATTGGGGAAATTTTTTTCAAAATTCAAAAAAGTCGAAAAATTCTTCTTAAAAAAAAATTTGAACCAACCTGGAAAAGGCTTAATGATTTTTTTTTTTATCTAGAAAAAATACTCAATCGAACTAGCAATGTCGTTTTCGTCGCGCAAGCTTTTTTTTCAAATTGTTTACCACTGTTAATAATTTATTATTCACTTTTAAATAAAAAATACAATGAATAAAAAATTTTGTTATTCATTACTATTTTTTGAATAAAATGTTCGCTATTAATTTTTTATTTTTTGATTTTTTGTTATTCATTACTATTTTTTGAATAAAATGTTCGCTATTAATTTTTTATTAATTTTGTATTCATTATTAATTTTTTATTCATTATTAAATTTTAATTCATTATAAATTTCGTATTCATTTCTAATTTTGCATTCACTTTTGAATAATAAATACAATTAAAAAAAATCTTGTTATTCACTTTTGAATAATGAACCAAATTAATAATAAATAAAAAATTAATAATGACTATTAAATTAATAATGAGTAACACATGAATAGACATTGAATCAAAAAATAATAATGTGCAAAAAATTAATTATTGAAAAATTTTAAATTCTTTTTGAATTGCATTCTTTGTAAATAGCATTCATATGAATAAAAAATAATTAATTATTCTGAATAACGAAAAAAAAAAATAATTGAAATTAATTACAAATCAATTTTTTAAAATTCAATGTGAATTAAAAATTTTATTTATAAACAATTTTGAATTCATTGGATGGATTTGTATGCCGTTATTTAGTTTTCCTTAAGATCCTGAATATATATGCAGATTTTACTGCTCTGGCTGATAGTCAATCAAAAATAGTCAATATTAATAGCAAGCAGTGAATAAGAAAAATCTGCTTCGCACAAAATAAGGAAATCATCATGAAAATAATGCAAACAAACAAAAACATGTATTGCTGTCAAGCAGAGATCACAATTGCTTGGTTCCAACAACAACAACGGAAAAAACAGTTACAACATTAAATCTCACGACTCTCGCTAGCTATGAGAAACCATGCAGTGGTGATCTATGACCCCTTTCAGATTGTTCAAGAATTGAATTTAATTTTCAGAGTTTGTAGGCAATTCGCCGCAAATCGGAAGCGACGAAAGGGAGAAAAAGTTGAAGGTACCGGTGTCTCTGTATCGTCAATTTTTTGTGTTCCTTTTGTGCTTTTCTCATTTTTTGCAGATTGCTTCATTTTGTTTTTTGTGTATCGGCGTGCGTTTGATGTACTGAAACTTGAAACCAAGTTATTTTATTGAATTATTTTCGATATTTATTTATAATAAGCATATTTCCATCGCTTATGAATTATAATTAATATTTTACGAACAATTTTAAGCTGTTGATGCAATCACTTTTGTTTTTAAGAAAGCAAGCATAGATGAAATACAATTGAATTCAATTCTTGACAAATGTGAAAACTTTCGTCAAGTCCAAAAGAGAACGTTAAAAAAAAATTGAATTCAATTCTTGAACTATGTGAAAGGGGACTATGCTGTGAAGCATTGTGGAGTGAAGAGCAAAAGAGCATTGCAGAGAGAATGTGCATGCAAGGATTGGAAACTTTTCTCTCAAAAAAGCTTTTTCATCGCGCTCACAAAAGCTTACGTATTGATCTGAAAAATATTTGTTCCTTTTTAATGTTCTACGTGGCACATCTTTATACTATATAATCTTTGGTTTGGGTTAGTTTGTAAGTGTTTAAAAAAAATTACGATCAAAAATTTAAAAAAAAAACCAATTTTGGATACAAATTTATCGGTATTTCCGGTGGCTAGAGACTAAAACGATTTTCCTCAAATTCAGAATTTCTTAGTTTTTCATCCCAAAGATTTAGGAATTGGGTGTGCTGTTTGATTTTCTGAAATGAGCTGGCCTAGTGTATAGCACTAGTACTGTCATCATGCCTTTCTTTTTGACATTGCGTCTAAAACCTCTGAACTTTCTTTCAAGAATATCGAATATCTATTACATAGTTTTCTTACATCTTATGTAGATAATGTAATTTTTTCAAAGTCACAGAATAAGGAATCTGTACTAAAATTTAATATAAATCCAAAGTTGTTGTTGAAAATCGACATTTTAAATCCATTATCACATTACCAAGCATATGTGAAAATATAAACAGCATTTTAAAGAAGCTTTGGGGGGGGGCGATCGCCCTGATTGCTCCAGCGTGGATCCACGCTTGATGTGTCAACGTCCTTTTTGGTGGCTCTGACCATCTTCACTGTTTTTCAATATTCTAATCCGAAGAGGACTGCATGTTTTTATGAAAAGGTAAATTGGACTGCATTAAATAATTTGTATCGCAAATCCAGTTGGAAATTCCTTGTCGATAAGCAATAATCGCTTAAGTCGATTCAATAAATAACACACAAATTCTGGAACTTCTAGCATGATTTTAGCCAACGTTATGACACAAAAATATAAGACACTTTATAACTTATATGGCGATTGAAAACTTGGAATCAAAATTTCTCGAAACTTTGAAATCAGACTTAAGCTGTTATTGCTTATCGACACAGAATTATGTTTCGCTGATAGAAATGTGACTTCCTGGGTTGTCATGGTCCAAGCAATTATTTTATTGGTATTGATCTTTTATTCCCAATTAGATAAGAAGCATTAAACCAAAAGATCACTCATGGTTTCACGAGACTTGCAGGATGGACGTGCTAAAAAGAATACTGATACTAGTAGACTTCGCATCGAGGCAAGGAATCGTTGTAACGTAATTTTAAAACGTGAAAAGTTTCTGCACAAAGCTCGCATTCGAGAACAGATCCTTCTCTGCCCTATAGGGAGCAACATTTTTTGGTCATTTGTCTAAAGAGTGAAGAATCAGACATCATCATCAGCACTTTTAAAAAATGACCAAATAAATCTTCACTGACTCGTCTATTAAAGCGAACCTATTGGCTTTATAAGCTTTTCGAATCTATGAGTTTATTTAGGCGGTTTTAAACAAAAATATTCAACAAATCAAAGTGAAATTGAAGAAATGATAACAAAAGTAACTTTGCCAATTCTTTAGGTACAAAAAAATTGTATATACCGTAAAGAAGGTGTGCTTTTCATCTTTGGAAAAAGTTTTTTTTGTTTAATTTTTTAATATTTATAAACAGCATAGTTATGAAAATAAACTCACACTAAACCTAACAATAATAGGTTTTTTTAAATATATTCAAATTTAAGGGTGGGCTAAAAAGCCAAGTATGCAGATATCTTATGTTACACCATGTCTACAACCTCCAGAATGTCTTATGCCAATTTTTCAAATTTTTCTCATTTTGTTCCGCCTTGTTATTTATTTTGTATAAACACGAATTTTTTTAACAAATTTACTTTATCCTAAAAAGAGGCCTTAAAATGAAACAACCTTAGAAATTTCAGAAGATTGGTAAACAAAAACTTTTTAGTTTCGATTTCATCAAATTTTTAACATTTTCTTTTGCAAAGTATCTATCTACTTGTAGTTTACAGAATTTTATCTGCCCTTTTTTAGAATCAAAAAAGTAACGATACCAGTGTATTTTTAATGCAACCAAAACAATGTGGACTCGACTGTGGCAAAACTGGCAAACTCACTTTAATTAAGTCTCTTCTATGAGGGTTAAGCTGAATTTTCATCTGTGGCCAAATTTACTGTCACAGTCTCTTTAGCTAACTCATCTGTCAGAAAATTGTCAAAAACGGAAAGTGCAGCTAACTGTAATCTACAATAAGTGCGTTAGTTATAGCCAGAGTTCATGTCACTGAGGGATTAGGTAAATAGCCGCAAATTCAGACAAAGGGATTCAGTAAATTCTCTAAGAGTTGTACACAAACAATAACAACATAGAAGACTTTAATGCTCAGCATTTGTGTTGCACAAACACATTTCAATAGGCTGCCTACGTCTGCATCCTGTATCCATTAGCATTGAAGATGTCGGCAAATAAGTACAATACATCAGAAATGATGAAACAGCATCAATGAAAGCTATCGAGCTAGTCAGTCAGTCAGGCCAGGCCAGAACTTGCATGGGAGCCACAATCGACGTCTTTACTGATTTAAGCCGATAAGACATTATATGCAATTCTATATGAGCGCAAGAGTGTGTGTGTTTTTATGTGCTGGTGTATTGGCTGCAGGAGTAAATAAAATATGTTCAGGAACAAGAACTAACATGACAAGAACTTGACACGAGTACCGGAACTTCCGTCAGTTGCTTGTGCTTCCGTCAAAATGTCGTTTGGCAGAATTGAATTTCAAATAGAGTTAGCATGTTTGTATATATGTTTGTATGTGTGCACACAGTCACTTTGTTCGTTTGATTCCACCGTCAGCTAGCGAGCTACTTGCATCTTCACCACTGCGCTGTTTCTCCTCTCCATTCTTGTCACCATCTGTGTTTGCTGACAATTCGAAGGAAGCCACGCTGCGGCAGGAAAAACTAGTAGAAACTTAAGTAGTCTGCTGCGACGCGTCTTCGTTATTAGAAGAATAGAAAAAAAATAACTCGCTGCTTCAGCTTGAGTAGCTGCTGTCTTCGTTCTGCGAAAAGCTGCTCGATGCACTGGATAATGAGTTAAACACGCCAGGGAAGTCACAAACGGGTTGCAAGGCAACATGAAAAACATAATCACAGCAGCAATCCTATTAAATACTCTGACGTAAAATCTGTTAAGTAGATATTCGAATTTAACTTTGTTTCCAGTGGGAATTGATTGGAAATTCAATATCAATGACTTCAGCTTTAGTTACTAATTGGAATTTGGTAAAAATATAAAGTAGTTACGGTGAAGGAATTTTAACTGCATTCAGTCAGTTGTTATAAAGTGAAACGTTTGAACTTTTGTGAAATGTGCTATTTCGAAGAAGAAGATTCATTTTACACAACTTAAACTTCGGTCTTTTTCACTGAAAAAGATGGAGCAGTCTTTTTTTAATATTCTAACTTTTGGTTAAATCTGTTGAAATGTTGAAATAAACAAATTACACATTAAAAATAACACTCTCAAAAGTATGTGGTATTTTAAAAGGGGAAAAACGAATTATCCATTTGAGCCCTTTTAAGGACCTTGACAGAGCTTCTTATGGTCAATTGTATTGTGCGTGTTATTAAGTATTTGAACGCAAATGATGGAGCTACAAGTTTTATGTCATTGGCAGTAGGTTGCAAAAACCAAGGTAAATCGATTCTCTATCCAATGCTAGAATACTATTATTTTGGCCAACAAATCAATTTTTTTTTTGCAAAATGTTTTACAAAATCATTTAATAAAATGGTCTTTGCCAAATATATACCGCTTAAAGCCAAATTAAAGAATTTTTACAAGAGATAAGACCTGGCTAGATCGTTTAACCTTACCCTAAAACCTCCCAAACCAAAATTTCAAACAAATCGTTAGAGCCGTTTAGAAATTTGTTTCATAATATATAATTATTTATTAATAGCGCCCTCTTACGGTAGTTTTTGAGAAAACTGACATTCTATTCTCCATTTCAGCAGCAGATGCAAATGCGTACCAAGTTTTATCAAAATGGGTTCATCCGCTTAGACGTGATTAAGGCATAAACATATTATTTCAAAAAGCGCGGAAGTTTTTGAAAGTTTTTTTTAAAAGCTATGTTTTATTTTGGGGTCAGGTTTGTCTTTTCACAATAGTTTATCAAAATCAGTCCAGTTGTTTAGACGTCAAGTTAAAAACAGATGCGTCGTTGGACACACGAGAAGCGAAGCTATTTCGCAGTTTCATAGATTTTATAATTTAATGATTTTTTGTAATGAAATAATTTTTAAATTAAAAAACTTGAGTTAATTAAACAAAAGTAAATTAAACAAAAAAAAAACAATCATACCAGTAAATTTTATTGCAATTCATTTTTATTTTATTTTAGCACATAATAGGAAGAAAAAGGTAAAAAGAACAAACATGTTGCCTCTCGCTTGTGCACACAAATCTTCCTTTTAAAATCTATCAAAAAATGTCAACAAAAGTCAGTCAAATTGGTTAATTCAAGAAAATGTGACCTTGCTTCATTTCATTTATATATCCTTAATATACCAAATGATCCTAATAAAAGTAGGAAGAAAAAGGCCAACGCATTGCAAAAAGAACAAACATGCTCCCAGCTCGCTTGTGCTCATATAATTTTAACTACAGCTCTACCCAAAACAGACTTCAAATACGTCGACAGCGCAACAGTAGCAGCGCGCCAGCAGAACTCAATACTGACAGCAGCGTTGCCAAATGGTCCGATATATCGGATATGTTACGATTTTAAGACTTGTATCCGACGTTCCGATATTTGACCAAAATTCTTCAAAATGTTACGATTTCAGAAAAAGTAGATCCGACGTCCGATTTTGCATATATTTTTATATAAAGGTTGTCTTTTATAGAGTGATACAAGTTTAAGTCATAATAAAACATAGATATATATTTAAAATATCAATTAAACGAACTTTATTGGATAGAAATTTTATGACATTAATGTTTAAATATGATTTCGGTCATGTGGCCGCCACCGCTGGCGCGTACAAGGCGCAATCTGAAACACCAATTTTTGCAAACTTTTCGCAGCGTTTGCGGCCGTATCTCGCCGATAACTCTTCGAATGTTGATTTTCAGGTGTTGAATTGTTTGTGGTTTATCAACGTAGACAAGTGACACTACATAACTCCAAAGAAAATAATCCAATGGGGTTAAATCACATGATCTTGGGGGCCAATTAATTGGGCCATTTCATGAAATTATTTTTTCGTCAAAAGTTTCCTTGAGTAAATCAATTGTAGTGCCCGCTGTGTGGCATGTGGCTCCCCCTGTTGGGACCACATATCAGCAAGATTAATGCCAGCTAATTGAGGTTCGAAAAAACTTGGAATCATCTTCCTATACCGTTCACCATTGACAGTAACATTCTGACCATCATCGTTTTTGAAGACATATGGGCCAATGACTCCGCCAGCCCATAAAGCGCACCAAACAGTAATTTTCTGTGGATGTAATGGTGTTTCGACAAAAGCTTGTATATTCTCCTCACTCCAAATACGACAATTCTGTTTATTTACCTACCCATTCAACCAAAAATGGGCTTCATCGGAAAATAAAATATTCCATGGAAATTCATAATCAATATCAATTTGGCTTTAATTCCTGCACAAGTTGAATCTTAAAAGGTTTTAAGTCAAGATCTTTTCGTAAAATCTTCCATAAAGTGGAAGAACACAACCCCGGTTGCTGAGAACGGCAACGAATTGATTGATTAGGATCATCTTCAATGCTTTCCTGAACAGCGGCTATGCACATTATCAGTAACAGTAAATGTGGTCTGAAAACGATCTATTGTTCTTCGAATTAGCAGCTCTGAAGGACGATTATGTACGCCATAAAATGGACGAAGTGCAAGATAAGTTTGACGAACAGAACCATTATTTTGATTAAAAATTTCCACAGTTTGCACGCGTTGCTCTGGTGTAAGTCGATCCATAATAAAATGTCAAAGCAAACTAAACAAAAAGCAACTATCAGCTGTTAAATGGGTGGGCAAATAAAACAGTAAAAAACACCCTTTACATATATATATGAAAAAAACAAAATTGGTATAATAAAATTGATGGCAACTTTAAAATAAAAAGATGCGATGGTACTTCTGCATTTGCAATAATAAGAAAATTTATTTTTTAATTCTTGAGCTTACCGAATTCCTCAGCTAACGTTGAGCGAACTTTTAGTCAAATAAATATTAATAAAACTAAAATTCGCAATAGATTCGAGTTAGACACAATGGAAGGAACTCTGCATACAAAAGATTATGTGCGTATGAAATCTTTTAACTGTTTTAGTCTTGAAATTGATAAAGAATTGATAAAAAAATTTAATAAAGCAATGTATATATGACTTCGAAAAAATTATATTTTTTTATACATATTTTTTCCACTAAAATCTAATTTTTTTGTAGTTTTTGGTGGCTTAAAACAACAACATTTTTTCGTTAATTTACTTGTAGCAAAAATTTTACATTTATTGAGTTAAAATTGAAAAGTTATGTATTATAGCTCTATGTATTTAATTTTTACCGATTTAAGAGATCAACATTAAGCCAAACTGTGTTGCAAATGTATTTAATTTGATTTTTACTCTTCGTTTGTGTGTTCAAAAATATTTTCAAAATGTAATTTATTATAATATATTTTCTATATTTATAATGATTATTGAATTGACTTTTGAAAAAAATGTGCTTTATTTAAATAAATAAACCTTAAATATTCGTCATACGTCTAATAAAATGCAATATTTTATTTGTCTTCTTTGTTGTAAAATGCGACTGAAAATTTCTTAGTTCTTGTTTTCAGAGTTTCACAAATACGACGAGAAATCCGACGAGCATAGTGCAAAATTAACGCTGTAAAATTTTTTTTCATGGCAACACTGACTGACAGGCTTGAAAATATTTAAAAGAGCGATTTCTCTATTTCTGTATCTTTTGATACATATACTCTTTAGCATGATACAAAGAGCTACAGGTAAAGTATTCCCGGCGCAACAAACAAAATTTACTGCGCACCTCGTCATCGGTGCTCGTCAAATGTGACACTTGATGAATACATTCAAAAGAAAATGTAGAAAAGTGACGAAGATAGCAAAATGAAAACGAAAAAACAGTCAAAATTCTGTCAAGCACATCAAGCAACGTAGCCGCTTTTTGTGTAAATCGGTAAAAATGATGAATAAATGGCCCTACAAAATATGCAAATTTTTCTTCACAAACACTACTTAAAAATATATTTACTTTATTTTGGACATGTGCTTTATATAACAATATTTATTTCATATCAGTAAAACAAGTTTTCATAAGAAAATGTAGGCATTTTAAAATCTTTATACCCTATGAATAAATTGTGACTACGTTTTAACCAAGGAGCACCTTGCACGTCACAGCAAAGATGGCGGACATGCGCAATACTTTTTCTGTAGTTCTTTGTATTATGACTCTTTAGCGTGATTATGGCTTGAGTCTCCTTTTATATAATAGTATAGATCAGTCATGAGCAGGAAAATACATTTAGTGAGCCAATGTTTTTTTTTAAAACAAACACAAAATTATCCGCATTATTGCTTTTGCTCATCGTTGCAAAAAAAAAAGATGCAGCAAGAAAAAATGTTGTTAATTGTCAAAGCACTCCAACAAGACTGACTTCCTATTGCTATAAAAAAATTGACCAGCAAAACAAAAACATACCATGTGTGTTTGTGTGCAACACATGTAACGGCACAAACATCCCAGTGGGCATTTCAGCTAGCGTTACGCAAAAGAAAGCATGCTCTTGGCGTCAATATACCTTCCGTGCTCACTGTATTGATGAGTGCTTCTGTAAGGCCTACCTTTTGAAGGTTTGGAGTCATTTCATATTAGTTTATATGAAAAAATTTAAAAAAAAATTTAGAAAAAATTATAAATGACCTGATGAATAAAAAAAAAACCAAAACTAAAAAAATTATTTATAGAAAAAATAAACCGTCTAATTTTAGAATTTCTTTTTGATTCTCTTTGATTATTTAGATAATTTCGAAAAGTAGTCGGACGATTTTTTCTTGATTACTTCTTATTCTTTTTGATTATTTTCGTAACATAGTTTCAAGTAATCGTTATTATTTTTTGATTATTTGTAATCGTAATCAATTATTAAACCTCAAGGATTAAATAATTATTAATGAACTAATCAATTATGAAATTTAAAAACTATGTTTTGCATGCATAATGCTGACCTACCAGGTTGAGGCAGTCAGACACATTGCCGTGTAAAGGTTGGTACCAAAAAACTTCACAAGCCTACTCGAAGTTCAAGCCTTTTCAAGTACTTGAATTCAAGTAAGTAATGCAAGTACTTGAATTCAAGTATGTATTCAAACTTGAAAAAGCGAGCTTTAGCCTGCTTGCAAAAATACTAAACAGATTCAAGTCATATCCCAGCTTTCTCGTAGGCTTGGTTTGTTACGACTTACTATGTCTGGCAGAAAGTTGAAAAGCTTGTAAGCTCGCAAGTATCCAATTAAATTAATTTAAAGCAATTTTCCTAAAAATTCAATGAGCTTGTGTAGGAAAGCTTAAGCATATTATGGCTTTTAAGGGTTCTGTGGACTCCGAGGTTGGCAGTTTTAGGGGGTAGCTGATTTCGGAATTGATTTCAAAGATTTTAAAATTCAAGATGGCGGATAGAGTTGCCACCTAGATTTTCTTGTATTTTTGCGAATTCTTGTTATTTTGCAATTCTGACAACGGATTTCATTTCGAATCTAATGTCACAGTGATAAAATTTAAGAAGAAAGTTAGTGTTGCCACATTAATTTTAACCACAGTATTGCCACACAGTAAAATGTATTTCGAAGAGTTTTAAACGTCATTTAACAGTGTGGGAGATCGTTGATTTCAAATCTGAATTCAGAATTTTAAAATTCAATATGGTGGATAGGGCTGCCACCTAAATTTTTTTATTTTCACGAATTCGGTGCTGGCGCGAACATTAGGTAAAAATGGGTTGCTGAGTCCGGGGCCGTTGTCAGAATTTTAAATTTACGTAATCTTTTTTGCCAGCACCGTACTCCGCACCCTAACACTGTTAAATGATGTTTAAAACTCTTAAAAATACATTTTACTGAGAGGCAATACTGTGGTAAAAGTTTAGGTGGCAACCCTAACCTCCATATTAAATTTTAAAACTATGACATTAGATTCGAAATGAAATTCGTTGTCAGAATTCCAACATTACAAAAATTCGCAAAAATACAAAAAAACAGATGCGTCGCAGGACACACGAGAGAAGCCAAGCTTTTTCGCAGTTTCATAAGTTTGATAATTTAATGTTTTTTTAGTAAAAAAATTCTTAAATTTAAAAATTTTAAATACCATAATATTAACTAAAAACAATAATATTCCCACAAGTAAATTTTTTACCGTATGCTAATGACATCGATATCATTGGCCATAATACGCGCGAAGTCAGTGCAGCATTTTCCAGATTAGAAGGAGAGTCAAGTCGAATGTGTCTGGCAGTAAATTCAGATAAGACGAAGTACTTGGTGTCAACAAACAAACAGTCGTAGCGTCTTGGAACCCACGTTACAGTTGACAATACCTCCTTCGAGGTTGTGAAGGACTTCGTTTATCTGGGATCCAGCATAAACTCAACCAACGACATCAGCATTGAGATCAAACGAAGAATAGCTCTTGCCAACAGGTGTTACTTTGGGCTTAGTAGGCAATTGAGAAGCAGAGCCCTCTCTCGACGAACGAAAATCACGCTTTATAAATCGCTCATCATGCCCGTCCTACTTTACACATCACAAACCTGGACGCTGAGCAGTTCAGATGAAAAGACTTTAGCCACAGGGCTGGGCACTCACACATTCACATTAAATTTCGTCTTGTTAGTATTGGTGCGCTCTCGAATAGCACACACTGAGCGAAATAGTTGTCACAATTATCTAGATTTGTAAGTAAGACCTCCACACATACTGTAATATGTGATTATTTACATAGTTTTTTAGGTATTTTGTTTTTGTTTTACTATTAATAAATAAAAATATATACGAATCATTAAAATTATAATAAAAACCTCATAAAATTTAGTATCAGAAAATTAATGAATACAAATAATCTAAAAAAAAGAATGCAAATAATCTTAATAGGCAATATGTATGAATTATATTAAACTTTAATATATACGAATAATATAAAATTCTAAGAAATACAAAATATTTCCATAAGAATTATGAATCTACAAACCAAAAAGTTGGTTTTTTAAGAATGTACACAAAATTTCTGACATAGGTATTCACAGCTTCACCGTCAGCGAACGACTGAATTATATTCTCTTCTGTTGTGAGTTTTGTGTACATGTGAAAAGTTACGCTCAGAGAGCGCTCAGTGAGCTATGGGGCGCCCAGCGCTGCTTTAGGAGCATTCGAGAGAAAGATTCTTCGTAAGATCTACGGACCAATCTGCTTAAATGGCGAGTACCGAATACAATGGAATGATGAAATGTACGAGCTGTACGCTGACATCGACATAGTCAAGCGCATTAAAATCGACCGGCTTCGCTGGCTTAGTCATGTTCAGCGCATGAAAGACGATGCTCCAGTGAAGAAAACAATCGATTCGGTACCCAGCGGCGGTCAATGCAGAAGAGGACGACCGCATCTTCGTTGGAAAGACCAAGTAGAGGTTAACCTGACGAAGCTTGGAATTTCCAACTGGCGCCAGCAAGCGAAAGACCGAAATGGCTGGCGCAAATTCTTAGATGAGGCCAAGACCGACATACGGTTGTAGCGCCAACTAAGCAAGCAAGCAAGCAAATTTTATTACCTTACATTATTATTTTACATTAATTTTTAATTATTTTGTAAATGTTAATGAAATTACTGGTTTTTAATATCTAAAATATCAAAAGTGTATTATATAAATGTAATTTCATCGATATTTCGGGGAAAATTTATCATTCCCGTTTACGGGTTATTCGAGAAACTGGATTTTTATTGATGTTTCGGTTTCGGTTTCTTTTCTACTTAACAATTTCGGATTATTCGAAAAACCGAGGTTTTCTGGTCGGGTTATTCGACATTTTCAAATACTTGAAATATTAAATTTTTAAAATTTTTGTTTTTAGCGTATAAATAAAATCTTCATGGTGGATGAAGTCGAACTATTTAAAGAAGTAAAATAAAAAAGTTTCATTTTTCTATCATTGTCGACGGATCGATGCACTTGTCTAATAAAAAAAAATGCGCAATTGTAGGCATGAAAACATTAATATAAAAACTAAAAATGTGTTAACTTTTTTTCATATATATGGATTTCATATTAATACTAAATTTTTTGTCTTACTGATACGTTTAATAAAACCTTTATTTAAATGGGCTATATACAAAAAAAAATATACAATGCCTCTTATTTTTCTATAAATTTTTTATTAACATACGTTTAAAAATATGTATTTATATTAACCAAATTGTTTTGTAAAAAAACGATTAATCGTTTTAAATCGGTTATTTTTTAAATATACGAAAAACTAGGTCTTAAAAAATTGTCATTTTCTATATTTGACAACACAACACTTTTGAATCGGTTATTTTTTAAATATACGAAAAACCGGGTCTTAAAAAATTGTCATTTTCAATATTTGACAACACTACACCAATAGTGTTGTGTTGTGCAAATATTTGGATCGCTTATCGTTCGCAAATTGTATTAATCAAAACGGCATTGTTTAAGGCCTATAATTTGTATGAAATCAATTTTTTTTTTTTGGCTTTTCAAAAGTAGTCTTTCTGACGTTATTTTCATTTCTACAGCCGTTTTAGTAGGTGTCCAGCCACAGTGTTTCGCCTAGATTCATTCTCTTTATACTCTTTTATCTCGAAACTACTTTTTTCGACATGGTGTTGTAGAAAAAACAAAAACTATTTAGCTGAATCATCTGAAATTAAAATATGCTAATGATAACATCAGTGGCTATCGCTGGAACTAGAATAAAAGTTTTACTTAAAAAACATCGCATATTTTGCACTTAATAACCGGTAGAAAACAAGTTGTTTTAAGAACTGAAATTTCAAAAGCGCACCATTCTGTCAATTTTCAATATTTTTTCTTTATAGTTTCAGCCATAGCAGCACTCATAGGGATTAATAATATTCTTAATTTTTAATTTTTCAGATTAATAGAAAAGTCAAAATCTACAACACCGCCCATGGCCCTTTTCCTAGAGAGCGTCTCATTGAGCGCCATTTTGAACAAGATCAACAATTTTTTAAATTAAAAAATAATTTTTTTTATGATAAATGAGTGTTACAATATACCATAAATATCGTTGTTCAATATTTTTACTTTTTAAAAAAATAATAAAAATACCTTAAATTTTCGAGCGCTAGACCACCGGCCTTGCCTTAAGTGCCTATGAACCAGGGATGGCCATGATTACAAATAACGATTACTGATAATCAGTATTACATGTATTCAGATTGCTCAGATTACTTGATTTTTCTAAATATTCAGAAAAATCACATTGAAAACCAAATAAAATTACTTTCAATTAAGTAATCATGGTAAGGTAATTAAATACATGAGATTATAAAAAATAAAGTAATCATGTCAGGTGATAACATGATTTTTTAAAAAATTAAGTAATCGTAACATGGAATTACATGATTTTTTAATAAATCAAGTAGTCAGTAATCAGACCCAGCATTCGGTGATTACCGATTACTTCTCGTCAGACAAAAAATTCAAAATTTGTATGTAATTTTATTGCTATTTACCAGTAATTGCTATTTACCATAAATACAATATTTTCTTCAGCAGCTATTAGTGAAGCAGCTGTAAGTGATGTTAATGTTTGTTAGATTGGTGTTGTTAAAGAAGTGGTAACAGTAGTGCCCAGAAACCTTTTCTGTATTTTACTTGTCTCAGTTTTACAGCTGAACGACATGTATAAAAACAGATATAAAACAATATATTAGTTAAAGAAATCTGCAATCTACGAATGGTTAAGCCTGATTTCCGATTCTTAGTCAGAATAGTTCATTCATCACTGGAAAGTGATTGATTACTTAAATTAATCACTGATTACTTTTGCATGATTACTGATTTTTCAAAAAAATCACTGAATACTTTAAAGTTATTAGTGATTTATTTTAAGTAATCAAGTAATAAATTTGTGTATGATTAATTGTAATCAGTAATTTTTTATAATCATTACACGAAAGTAATCATTACTGGCCCACCCTGCTATGAACATTCATGTCTGAATTCGCAATTAAAATCTACACCTAAAAAAATTGGCATCTTGTGATAATTTTCAACCTGTTCAATGGAACCTTGTTACTTTTGTTGTTTGGATAACTAATGCACAATGGGTCTGTTCGGAAATGCATCATGATGCGCCAACTCCTTTTAAGCATAAAAAAATGTTCACAAAAGGCCAATTTTGCAGCACTGCAAATATCAAACATTCTAAAATTTAATTTTTTTATCATTCGCATCAAAAAAGTTCACGCTGCAATTTGGACGCTTCAAAAATTCCAGTTGTGCGCATACTGCATATCGTGATGCATTTCCGAACAGACTAAATAGAATATGTAGAATAGCTAATACATAATCCTTTTAATATATTCTTGTCATATACTGCAACATAGCTTTAGTTTATACTTAAAATTGAATGAACCAGTTGAAGGAACGAAGGTGTTTGGATTAGACGGTAGCGTGCTGGGCTATCGAAAGGGTGCAGGTCTATTCTCATTACTGTCATAGAAATATTTTTAATTTTATATTCTCTTGTCGTAATTGACGCAAGCAAAACACAACAACAATTCTAAGAAAAAGGTGTATTTTAAAAAGTGTCGTTTTGAGATTTCACTCAAGCAAATCGCAAAACGCGGCGTAAAAAGCTTCGCTTCAAAAATCTAGGAGGCCACTCTATCCGCCATCTTGAATCTTAAATTTTGACATCAATTCCGAAATCAGGTACCTCCTAAAACTGCCGATAACAGAGTCCACAGAACCCTTGAAAGTCCTAATACGCTTAAGCTTTTCCTACACAAGCTCATTGAAGTTTTTGGATACTTGCCATCAATTTCAAGCTTTTCAAGCTATTTGCCGAAGGCATCAAGTTTTTCTTTACTTGAGACTTCGTGCCGTTCGCTTGTAAGCTAGCATACTTGCAAGTCGCAAGCTGTCGTGGGCTTATTTGTATGCAAGTACGAGCTATACTTAATTGAAAATTATCAAGCTCAAGCAAGCTTCAACTTGTATTTTAAGCAAGTACTTGAAATAGACTTCAAGTGGGCTTGTGCAGTTCTCTGGTTGGCACCCTGACACCCTACCCCAAATTATTTTTCATGTAGGCCATTAATTTAAAGTGGGTAAAAACCGAGTGTGCACTTACTTCATTGTACAATAATACCATGGTAATAAGTTACATCACTGTAATGGGCGGCACATAATTGAATTGGACCCCTGCAAAAATAACGACAGTAGTAACATTTTTGCTGTCCTTTTTAACATCTATAAATATGTAAAAATATTATCTGAAATTGCATTTTTAAAGCATCCATTTTTAAACTCAAACAATCGAAATAGTATTAAAATTGGTTTTATACACTTTTTGCAATTATTTTATTTTTTTTTTTTTACTCAAATGCTCTGTACAAAAACGATAAAAACTGTTTTACAGATAATCCTTCAAATACGTTTCATTTTATTTGAAATTGAAAATCCCGGTAACTCTCTGACAATCATCGGACGGTGTAATGAAAATGGCCTGGTGTGGACGGTGGGTGTGAATATATGTCAGCGCAATATATTCAATGGACTCTTTCAGAGTCTGCGATGGTTTTTTGTTTATAATACGAACACTTGCTGCGGCAGTTGAAGCAGTTCATGTTGCTTCTGCCGCACCGGCTGCTACAACCTGATAATAAACAGAAAAAACAGAATGAAAGCGGATTCCATTTTCCATTTTTAATGACGAGCATTCAATGAACTGACGTTACTTCACTCACATACACACGAACACACATATGTAGAGCCTTATAAGCAAATATGAAGAAGTAATGTGTGAGTGTTTTTATTTTTTTCTTGAACTGTCAACACACACAAGCCAGCGCATTCATTTAGGTTACATTTGCTGGCTGGTGTAAGAGGGTGGTTGGGTTGCTGGGCTGCTGGATATGGAAATGTTGGAAAAGTTGTACCAAGGCACAAAATATAAATGTATGAAAAACACTCAGTCTTCAATTTTGGTTTTGTTTTTATTATTTCGTTTGTTTTTTTTTTTTTAATTTTAAACAATAAAGTCATCTGAATATGTTATGAGAACAATACACACACAAGCACACCCACAAAGACACAGACGCACACATTTGGCACATTTACAGATAAATATGTTTGGAGCATATGAGTGTGGATTGAGAAAGACAAACATAGTTTTGTGCAAACATACATGACATATCCGGAATATATTGGTTCGCAAAACTTCTATTCTTTTTCATTTCATATGAATTTTGTGTTGTTTTTTTTATACGAATTTTACACAATTTTTTGTTTTATAACATGGAAAATAAAATATTAATAAAAAAATTATACAAGCTGCTTTCAAAGCATTTTATTGCCATGTGATCTGTTCTCAAAATGTTGTAAGCTGTCATGAATAAAAAATATTCTTATTTAGAGAAATAATAATTTACTTAATGCTATCACATACATATACATTAGGCCGGGTCGAAAAAAGTGTTTGATAAGCTCGGTCTAAAATATTCCTTGGCTCATTGTAGCAACCTCCACAAAAGCATTTCGCGATGTGTTAACCATAAGGCTAGATGAAATTTTTTTGGGCAAGTTTTTGTTTCTATGAAATTTAGAAAACAAAAATTTCCAAAAATTATTACTCTCAGCTTGTTAAATTATTAAAAAGTTTGCAAAGTTTTGATTATTTTGTTATTTTTGGTTCAAACAATAGTGCTATTTTGATAAGATTTTATGTTTTTGAAAGGTATCCAGATGCACTTTTCAAAATATAAAAAAACCGTTACGGTTCCAATTGAACCCTTTGAGACAAGGATACCTTTATCTTCAATGGCCTCAATGGGTTAACTTTGTTTCAAAACGTACAAGTTAGCCCCAGATTTGTGTAGGGAATTTTAGTAACTTTCCAACGGTAGTTAAACGACGACATTTGGACGTTGTAGTTATTCCGATATGGTAGTTATGGCGATTGAAGTCGAAATGTATCTAAAAAAAGTCACACAAAAAATCCCGAACGAGCAGATTTCTTAAGAAATATTTTATACTGATAGCAAGTAAGCATAGTAAGTAAACTGATAAGGTATATAAATTTCGGACTGCGTTCTCTTCCTCATATCCAAAAATGTCAAAGTCGTGGTTTTGCGAATGACAACAAAAGAAAATCAATGACTTGGTAATGGACTGTTGTGTTAAAATTTGCTAAAACACTGAAAGAACGCTACAAATTAATCAACTTATCAACGCTACCTTTGCAATCAACTTATTTACATAATTAAATAATTATCATTTTCATCAAATCATTTCCAAATTTTCTACAGTATCACCATAACAGATCACAACAGTTGACTCCGCTGAATGCGGCCAATTTTCGCTTTCTTATCGGTTTTCTATAGGCTGTCAACTTCGTTCGGCAGTCTGTATCTGCAAAATTCATCTACCTTCATTAATTTTACTTTGACAGATAGTAATCATTTTTTGAGCTTTATTTTTGTTTTTGACTATTCATAGAAACAAAGAACTTGCCCAAATAAAATTTTTTTTAAATTTCAAGGTAGCTTAAGGGTTAGCACATCGCGAAATCCTTTTGTGGAAGGTGCGCCAAGGAATATTTTAGACAGAGTTTATCAAACACCTTTTTCTGAAACACGGAGTTTATCAAATATACATGTATTATTTTGTATATTTATTACGTAGATTACTGTAATTGTAATCATTACTGTAAACAACCATATTATTCGATTGCATTGTAAATAAATATAAGTGTAGAAAGTAGTTACTATAGCCAGGTGTGCATTGTGTGCTAGCGAGAATCGTTTCCAAGAGTAACGTTCCAAGAGAAACGTTTCCTTCGCAGAATCGTTTCCAAGAGGATCTTTTAGCTTTCTTGTTTCAGTTTTAAAATTTTTTTAGGACTATCTTGTAGGCTGCTCAGCTCTTGAGCGCTTAGCTGCGGTAAAGAGCCTTCTGCATTCAGTCCTCAGTCCATCCAGTATGGAAGACCAACACTTTGATTTTAACTTTCCCCTTGTTGTCCTTTTAGGACATGAGGAAGTAAGAGAGCACTTAATTTCTTTGGTTAGTACATCGACTAGATCAGTTGCCAATTTAGGTTTGCCCAGCGGAGCTTTGAGAAGGAGGTACAATAGATCTCATTTAGGTCGCAGTACGCATCTCCACCACACAACATTAAAACATTAGGTTTGCCAATCGGACCTGATGGCAAATGTTTTGCAAATGCCTTTTTATGTAATCCCCAGTTTGTCTTGCGAATGTTAGTCGGGGGTATTATTTTGGGAGACGTATTATGTAAATTATACTCAATGTAGTGGTGATCGGAGTAGGAGTGTTCTTTTGACACCCTCCAATCGCCAGTTTTGTCGATTATTAAATCTGAGACTAGGGTTATGTACAGAACTTCTCTTCTATTTTTGATAATAAAGGTAGGTTCTTCACCCCTATTGCATATATATAAGTTGGTACTTAATAAATAATCAAAAATTAACTTACGCTTTTCGTTAGTGTCCGTGCTGCACCATACGGAGTTGTGTGTATTAGCGTCGGCCGATATATAATGACCCCTCGATCGCTACATTCTCGCTTAAATAAGCGACTTTTCATACATGAAGTGGTCGTTTTTTACAACTCCACTGTCACCACAAACCCAGGGTTCTTGGATGAGGGCTACTTCAAATCCAACGTTTTTTAGGTGGACTAGGAGATTCGCCCAGGCGAGCTTGGAGTGATGAAAGTTAATATAGAGCACCGTCATCCGCTCCAGATTTGTGGCTTCCATTGTGGCTTCAGCCATGAGATCATCCTCATGATAGAGATCCGACACCCCGGTAAGGCTAACCGAGCCCTCCGACATGACCTCATTCAGGTCTCAACCTCGCGTACTGCTTGGGGTCTCAACAACTTCCGCTACAGGCTTGACTGCACTTCTGTTGCAGCGCACTGGACTACTTGTCCTTACTGAAAGCCTTTATTTCTCTTTCCTTTTTATATCTCCGCCATTCATTAGCAGGAGAACCTGCCTTGAGGGACGCACATGCTCCTCTATCTTGCCAATTGCCTAGCTTTTCACATTAATGCTCGGATTGCAAGCCCGGAACATTTTCAAAAATTTCTTCCGGCTTCGAGCAGGTGAGCGGAAGCCTCACTATTGCTTTGGGACGAGCCGATATTTCACCCTTCCCTTTCTTGGGTCTTCATCTTGGCCCCATCCAGGACCTGGAAGAAGATACATTTCCTCCGTCGACCTCTGCCTTTTTTTGCGAACGCAGATTCGGCCTTTTGAGGAGACCCCTGGCCCTTCAGCATTTTCGCTTTGGCACATCTTTCGTACCACGCCTGTTTTGAGGAGCAAGCCCGTTTGCTCCTACCGAGCGAACCTGGAAGCTGATTATCTGCCATTCAGGGACTAGGTTCAGTTCAGGCCTTCACACCCAACGAGAAATTGCCTAAACTAGTTCTGGCCTTGGCTTGTCCCGAAATGCTAGCACCATCGCCCACTGCCCCAGGAGCTGAATTGATGGCCGTCTTTCTAGCTCACTACTGGTCTGTTTTGTTGGCGGATCATAGACCACCTTATTTGCGCCGCAGCTAGACGCCTTGGCTTGATCCACTAATTTGGTGGCGACAGGAGTAGATCTCCCTTCCGGTTCCTTAGGAGTACCGGACTCACTATGTTTTTATTGACGTTATCCATGTAGTTCTTACGAGTATAGGACGATGGACAGTCGGCCCCCACAGAGGTCCCTGTGTGCGGGTAACGCTAAATAGTATCGGAGGTAGCTAGGTATCCGATATACTCCATGTAGGATTGGACTTTATTTGATGTGCCTCAATCCTAGTAAGCCCTCGGCACGGGTAGCATGACACTTTGATTGGGCCCATATGTGGGGCTGGGAGAGGGAAGGAGAAGGAATAGATAAGATGAATAGGAAAAGTATGGTGAGTGGGAGAGGATATAGGAAGGAGTGAATAGCTCTTTGTTCATTGCTACAAAATGGCCTGTATGGCATAAATGACCTTACCATAAGATAACGCTTCCGGCAAAATATAGCCCATTGCATCTCAGCAACCTAAACCCCCATACAAACGGCAAGGTTGCTATTCTTAGTGGAGATAGATGAGACTTGAGTCTCCCACCATGATCCTGAATCAAAACAAGAAGCTGAAGATAAGTATAAATCTGGTTCTTTCGCTATTTAGCGAGTTCGTGTTCAAAACTCTGCAAAAAAGGTTATGTCATCAGTTTTTTGGGATACAAAATGGATTTTGTTGGTTGGTTATCTCTAAACTGGAAAAAAAAATTCATTTTTAATATTATTGCAACCTTTTGTATCAGCTCGACGCAAAGATTCGTGGAAAAAGACTTGGTTTGAAGAATAAAAAGCCATATTTTTTCAGATCAACGCACCTGCAAACAAAAGTCAAAAAAACTAACGCTATAATCAGTGAATTAAAGTACGAATTGTTGGAACATCCACCCTATTTGCCAGATCTAGCTCCCTCTGACTTGCTGTTCTAACATATCAAAAAATGTACAGGGTTGCCAATATTCGAAGCGCCCATTTTATTTTTAAATAAATCAAAGAAACCACAATTTTTTGCCTGTTCGTCATGAATATCATTTAATTGGGTTCAAGTAGATTTGCTTACATTATTTATTGAATATGATATCTCGTAAATGGTCGCCATTGGCCTCTACGACATATTGTGCCCGTTTTGCAGCATTTTCCATGGTTTTCTTCAACATTTCGATGGGAATGGCGGTTATTTCTTGACGGATGTTGGTTTTCAGCTCTTCTAGGGTCTTTGGCTTGTTGACGTAAACCTTTGATTTCAAATAACCCCACAAAAAGAAGTCTGGAGGCGTTAAATCTGGTGATCTTGGCGGCCAATCGAAATCACCATTTTTTGACATCAAACGGCCAGAGAACAATTGCTTCAAAAAATCGATTGTAGTTCGGCTTCTGTGTGGTGGCGCGCCGTCTTGTTGAAACCAGTAGTGCCTGATACGCTTTCGACGAACGATTGGCATGAAAAAATTGTTTATCATATCGCGATAACGCTCCTGATTGACAGTGACTCTGTGGCCATTATCATCTTCGAAAAAGAACGGCCCAATGAGCATTTTAGCACAAACGCCGCACCAAACAGTGACTTTTGCATCGTGAAGAGGTACCTCTTGAATCTCTTGTGGATTTTCAGTGGCATAAATACGGCAATTTTGTTTGTTTACCGTTCCGTTCAACTGAAAATGAGCTTCATCGCTCATTGAGTAGAGTTTTCACTATTGACTGGCGTGTACTGTTCCATTGCCTGCATTCAGCGGAAAGAACTGTTCCACAACTTTCGGGCTGAATGGTATGCTCTCACAGAACATGTTCCTTGAGATGTCACAATTTATATAGCGAAAATATTTTATGCTACTTCGCTACTTGAGCACTTTTTCGGCTAGAATGCGGCCATTGTAAACATTTGCTTGGAATGACGCTTCAAACGCG
The DNA here is from genome assembly GCA_963920525.1 of Dichetophora obliterata. Classification (NCBI taxonomy): domain Eukaryota; kingdom Metazoa; phylum Arthropoda; class Insecta; order Diptera; family Sciomyzidae; genus Dichetophora; species Dichetophora obliterata. Next base: position 48,535,938 of record OY986438.1, on the reverse strand, counting down.
GTATGTCATTAGTCGATTTGGCATCACTGCGGAAAGTTATAGTGTTGCCAGATGGGCGCTTCGAATATTGACATGTATGCGTTGAAAACTATTATCACCAAACAAAGAGATGATAGCAGCGACGGAAGGGTATTTTGGAGACCTTCCGAAAAGCCACTACAGCGATGGGATCCATAAATTAGAGCACCACTCGAAAAAGTGTACTGAGCTTCTGGGAGAATATACTGAATAATTAAAAGCATATCAAGCCATAAAATTTTGTTTTTTATTTCTATTCTAGAAACTTATTGAACACCTCATAACAGGCAAATCTTAATATATAAAAAGCAAGCACGCTGCTCCGTGCTCAATATCTCTCAAACTGTTCAGCCTGAAAGTATGCACATCTTAATACATAAAAGGCAAGCATACTGCTCCGCTCAAAGTGCTTTCGGCAAATGGCTCCAAAAAGGAAGTGCACGGAGGACCTGTCGTAGCACAGGCTTTTATACTAATATATATATAAAATTGAAGGGCTAATTGCAAACACATGATATGCCATATAAAAAATATTTTGATCTAATCGACTATAAAGTTTTAAAAATATATTTATGTATGAAGAACGAAATTATACAAGGAAACTTTTACAAACTGCTTCGAAACGGCTGGACCGATTTTGATGAAATTTTTAATCTCAGTAAAAGTTAAGATTTACAATTGAACCGGGTAGGTGGCGCTGCAATCGGGTAAATAGCAACAACTCCAAAATCATTCATACGATTAATATGAAACTTTGTGTATTGCAGTTTTTAGGTACGATATGTGCTTAAACACTATTTAATTTTATCCATCTTAAACATCAGAGGGCGCTGTAGTACAAAATTATTTACAAAACTACCGAAAACTCCTTAACCGCTCATTCGATTTTTAATTCGATTTTCGAATAGGTTTTTAGATACGATGAGTATTTTGGCGCTACCATTTTGATTCATCTAGAAAACTGCAGGACGCTGGAGTACGCTGTAGTACTAATATTTTCCATAACCGCCAAAAACTTCAAAACCGCTTATATGATTAGCATGAAAATCTGTATAAAATGTTTAGTCTACTTGGAGAATTTATAAAAAATTCAGTCATTTCGCAAACCGTATTGATTTGGCAAATCAAAAAATTAGTTGGTTACCTTGCCAGCTATCCAACATTGATTGACGTTTAATGCTCGTTTCCGTTCGGCACGCAAAGTAGCAGTATCGGCTAGAGTATCACTGCCATTCTGCTTGTCCGTCTGTCTGTTATCATGGATACCCACCTTTATGCAAAAACTTTCTGGAATGTCCAAATGCATTTGTGTGTATGTTTGTAAGACATTATTGTATGCATGCAGCTGTATGCATTTTCCCGCTATAAGCCTGAACTTGTTCAAACAGTAGCACGACAACGCGCTGCTTGACCTGTCTTCCGTCGTTATTGAATACATTTTCATCCCATTGCTGCAGCTGCATACAAACTCTGGAAATGAATAAAGTTTTTTGTTGACTTTTCTCATAATTAAATAGATTTTGAACAGTCATGATGCACAGGCAGACAGGCAAACAGACAGACTGATGAATAAATACATTAACTCGTAACTGCAAATCTTTAAAAATATGCACACATTTAAAACACACTCCTACCCAGCAAACATTACGACTCTTAAAAGACTCTTTTAAGACTCATATGCCTTTATCGTCATAGTGCGCTCAGAAAAAAAAAGACTAATTAAAATTAGTACATTTTCGTATGTTGTGGGCTCCAAAATATGATTCATAGCAATGACTGTTTTATGTCTCTTTTTGAACTCATAAAAAATACGCATTTTAGAGTCACATTTTATGAGGACTCATAAAATATGCATCAAAAATATTCTTTTATGACTCCATTTTATGAACTCTCATAAAACACATACAGAAATGTTTCTTTTATAATAAATTTGTATGAACACTCATAAAACACTCACAGAAATGACGCATTTTACAGTCATATTTTATGAGGGCTCATAAAATGTTTGATGGGATATGTTCTCATTAATGTATGCATGTGTGTACGTGCGAGTGTGATCACAAGTGTATGATATATGTATAATTCCTTAAAAATTTTAGAGCGTAAAAATAAAAAATTCGTAACAACATTCTATGCTAACATAAATTGCATTTGCATAGTTGTTGAAGGTTAAATTTAAGTCACAGTCACAAAACTGTAGCATTCTTTATAGAATCATAATTCAGAAGCTAATATTACATTTTCTAATAAAGATAAGTTTTTTGAGCAAATGGTATGCTACCACCTAGAAGAAGCGATCCAAGCAAGATAAAGACTATCCTTTCAACATATTAGGTTTCGAAAGGCTCATTCAACAACTGATGAAACATCGCGGAGAAAGGAATTAAAGGAGTAAGCTGGGGGAGGCGACCTAACCAGTACTGCCTTGTGACACTGCTCTATGTACTCGTACGTAACGCTTCCGATACGTCTAGTTAACCCACTTAGGCCATATTATTGTGCCGAGAAAAAAAGCTTTGTAAAAACAACTGTATTTTGTACTTACAGTATTCATTAGGGTTTTTGTTGTTACAGCAATAAATTTGATATGTTGCACTCAAAAATATTTTTATTTGTAGTTTTCAGCTGCGAATCGGATTCGTAGAATCGACGTATATAAGTACATATTACGAATATTTTATTCGTATTCGTACAAAAAAAATGTATTTTGTAACATTTGTTACATTTACGAATAATCATAATATCTAATAACGAAAAAAAAAAATTCTGTCTGAGCTGGGGCTTAAACCTCTTTGGCTCTTTAGCTTACGGGCCACGCACTTTACCAGTAGGCTACAGCAACTTTACAATCTTGAAGTTAATTATATTCTTAAGTTGTTCGACAAGCCTAGCTGAACAATATCAATTTTAAATATTTTAAACTCAAATTATAATTCGTACATTTTACGAATAATTTGTACGGTCAAATACTACGAATGTGATGAAAGAAATTACGAAGTTATTCGTACGAGAAATTTACGAATATTATTATTTATATTTACACAATCATTTGTACAATGCACCAAGATGAATTGATTTATTTTTGTTAACGAATATAATTAGTACATAAGAAGAATATATTCGTAGATACTACATCAGGTATTAGCAACATTTTACGAATAAATTCGTAAAGATAAAGAATTTGTTAACGAATATCATTTGTAGAAATTTTACTAATAAATGTTTTGAGTGTAAGAAAAATAGTGTTGATTTGCAATGTAATCTTAGTAAAAGTAAGTTAAAAAAAGCTTAGTAAAAGTAACTATAAAGTTAAACAAGATATTTGTTGCAGAAGTCAAATGTTTTTGCTCAAAAATTTTTTCAAAAAATTTAAAATAACAAAGTTAACACAAGTAAATTTTGTTTTGTCTGAAATAGCAAACGTATATTATAGATGTAATATCATAAAGATATCTGGAAAATACTGCATCAATAGTTGTCCCTTATTGTGTTGTACAAATATTTGGATTGCTTATCAGTTATAATTAAAATTTATCAAAAAGGTATTATTTAAGTGTCTGTGTACATTCATGTCTTCAATCGCAATTAAAATCTCCACCTAAAACAATGGGCATATTGTGATAATTATCAAAAAAGTCAAAGGAATCTGCTCGTGTATAGATCAATGGGTCTGCGAAAAAATTTGAATATTTTATCCATTTCGTTTTCTGCGGTTGTATTCTGAGATGAAATATTAATCCAAATCATCAAAAAAATGTTGTCTTAAGGAAGTATCATTTCTGCAGAAATACCTTGCCACATTTTGATATATCAGCAGAAAAATGTTGTAATTGAAGTCTGCTGAAATATACTGACATATTTCGAATTTTAGATACCTTCCATTTTTCGAAAGTAAGATGTCATTCCTGTGTTAATTTATTCCATGTTAATTGAAATCATCTTTCTTTTTTCTTGTGGTAAATTGTTAATTTTTCCTTCGTGCTATGCAAACACAAAAACAATATGTACCAACAACAACACAAACGTATTCACATCAACAAAAACAAAAAACACCTACTTAACGATGCTGATGACAACGTGTAGTAAGTAGAAGTAACATTTTTGTTTCTTTTTGCTTCTTTTGTCGTCGGAATAGCTGCTAAATATGTAGGATAAAAAGGACCGCCAATACATAATCCTTTTAATAGATTATTGTGCTTTACTACAACATAGCTTCAGTTAATACTTAATATTGAATGAACCACTTTGCGCGTAACAAAAGGTTTTTGGTTGGTGGGTATCGTGTAGAACTATCAATCGAAGGGGTATGAGTTCGATACTCCAGTTCAATTAGCCGTTTAAAATTTAACCGTTATGTGCAAATAAAACAACAACGGTCAATTATTCTTCAATATTTATTTGATTACCTGCAAAATAATCACCATGGCAGGCGATACACAAATGCCAACGTTATAACCATTCTTGAAAGCATTTTTGTTGGGCCGATTTTGGAATGGCCTTTAGCTCCCTCTGCGAATTCTCTTTGATGACTTCAATCGTCTAAAAATGTTTTCCACGAAGCGACAAGGGCTGCCATACGTCCTGTTTTCCCAAAACATGTCCTGGTTTCGAGGGTTCTGTCCTGGTGTCCTGACTAATTTTCTTAAACCAGCCAAATGTCCTCGTTTTTGTTTCGTTTTAATATTTAATTCAACAGCTTTTTTTCAATTTTTTGTCTTACGAAATTATCCAAAAGAGATCTTTGTGGGAGAAAACACAGATCCAAAAGCAATAACAGACTTTTTTGAAAAGCCTTCATCAGCAAAACCTATCGTTTTTCTTTAGCCAATATTCAGAAAAACAAATAAAAAATTATTGAAAATATTGTTTATATTTGTATATATTTAAATACAAATATAAATTTAGCCGAGACGCTAGACATCCATTTTTTGGGAAACCAAACCAAATTGATCAATGAAAAGCTCAAGAAAAATAGCTCAATTAATACCACTGAACTAATGGAAATTATTGAAAAAGGAGTTGAAAAATACTTTAAAAGCGCATTAAGCTATTTGGAAAAGTGGAGCACTCCTTTTGCCCGTACGACACTACGTTTTTGTTCTGTTTTTTTATTGTATTTTTCATTTTAAATACTAACGAAAAACCGACAAAAAAAAATTACAAAAACAATTCGACAATATTAAACTTTTTCACATCAACGGCTATGGCTCTAAGCGTTTGAATTAAGTTTGCTTTTGTGAAATAATACGTAAGATTCGTCCATTAAAATCATCTTCTGACCGTCGGTGTAGCGAAACTCTTTTTAAAGGAATTTCAGCAAATCCAGTCGCGCTGCATGCTTTAAACATCATGTAAAATTGTGTGCTCAGATCCAGTAAATATATCAAGCTCACCAGATATATCTCTTACGGTCACACGACGATTTTCGAGTACAATTATTTTTTTGATATTTTCATCGTTAATTGATGTTGCTGGACGAGAAGGATGAGGCAAGTTGATGTACGACTCTCTTTAAAAAATTCATACCACCCAAATGCCTACATTTGTGATAGGAGAGACTCCCCATAGGTTTTCTGCAGCATTTTCAATGCATCCGGACAAGAAATTCCATTGGTAAAACACAATTTCAAACACACTCTTTGCTCAACTTTTTTTACCATTATGAAATTCACTGGTCAGACTCGAGGTGAACTTGCTTAATTAATGGGCCTTAACTCGGGCCTATAATTAATGTAGAATACAACGAATATCCGACATGAATGTAGATCCAACTCAAACCTAAGTAACTCGTAGCGTTTAAGTCCTTCGGTTCACAACGATTGGAAAAAAGTTAGAAAACAAGAAAATGATCGCGTTGACCCAAATTCAAAACCTTTTGAAACAGTGAAAGCTCCCATAGACGGACGCTCTAATAAGCGGACATTTTCTATAAGCGGACATATTCTTGGGAACGATAAATTTTTGGTTTTTTCCATAGAAAATGCTCTCCCATACACGGACTTTCCGATAAACGGACGCGGACACACAAACATGTCTATTTATGAAAAAAAATCTACCAAAAGCGGACACATTTTTTAGATCTTAAATATTATTGCTTTTCTTCTTTTATTTTTGTTTTGGTGTTTTCCACAGTTCGACATGTTTTTTTTTTTCTCTTTTTACAAATTTACTGTGAATGAGAAATCAGAGTCCAAGAAACTAATTTGCATCGCATCCAAGAAACTTAAGCCGATAATATTTTATTATTGACAGCTTATGTTAAAACTATTCTATGTCCATTTCTCGGTGTTTTTTTCAAAAGTTTAATACTTAAATTTTTGGGAATTATTCCGTAAAAATACCCATACTCGAAATTTCCAAAAATGTACACTTCTTCTAAAAAATGTCAAAACTGCCAAGTAATTTATTGTAATTGTATAATTTTTTGTGTGTTTTAAATAGTGTTTAAGAAAATATTTTCCACAGCATTTCAATGAAAATTTTTCAAATTTGCATTTTTTCGATTTTTTTTTTATATGTACAATAAGGAAAAAATTAGATTTTTTTCGAAAAGTAAAAAATTGCAACTCTAGTTGTTTTTGTCTAATTTTAATGTTTAATAGCTCATTTAAGAGAAAAATTTAATAAAAAACGGGGCGCGAACCGGTTTTTTTAAAATCTGGTCTTAAAAAATCTTATTGGGATTTTTAAAACAAGAGCACTATTTCCCATATAAATTAGATTTTCAACTTAAAGGTCGCAAGCGGCACATTTAAATATCAATATTTTTTATAAAAATTTTACAGTTTACTTCTGTTTGGTGAAGGAACAAAACCCCGGTCCGTAATTCATTACTTTCGATTTGCCCATTTTTTTAATTTGAATTTTAATTTTATTTTTACGACATTCCCAAAAGCAGACATCTTTCATATGCAAACAAAAAGTTGGTAACCATCGGAGGCCGCTTATGTGAGCTTTTACTGTATATGGAAAAGAACTAAAAGCACATAATACTAAAGTACTTGCCATGATTTCTCTTTCTTTTTTTTTTTGCCAAAATGTCTTTCATTGCATCTGCATTCAGTAGTTTTTTTTTTTTTATTTAAAAAATAAGACTTGACAAGGGTTTTCTTTTCTTTGAATAAATTTTCTGAAAACGCAGATATTGGCCTTAGAGTCGACTTAAAATTTGAGGGTGTCGTTTTTGAATCATTGTACACACATTTAATAATACACACATATACAACACAATTGATCATAAGAAGCTCGGGTCCTTCAAGATAAATTCTAATTATTTTGCTTATAACTTGATTACATTTACTATAAGGCTATTCACAGTTTGAATACGCTGATCAGTTTATACGCTGATTTGTGCGATTTGTTATTATTTGTACGCCAATTTACGTAAGCGTATTTTGCTTTTTGTTGTTTTGCATGCAGACGAAAATACGCAAACACGCGTAAATTAAAGTAGCCCTTGAACATTTTTTTACCTCGTATTTGTATGCTCTGTCTACGGCCGCCATATTACATACATCAAAGGGTTGCATAATTTTTGAATACGACAATCACATGGCGGAGTGCTCATAGTTGCAACAATAACAAATGCTATAAATACGATTTGTTAAATGTATGCCTAAACTGTAAATAGCCTTTACGATTCTTTTAAATTTATTAAATTCCCTTCTTTTAGTCATCCAGCCTTATGCAAATTCACCCACTTTTGCGATATATAAAAAAGAGAATAGGTTCAATAATAGGTTCAATATTCAAATAAGCTAAAAATAGTTTAAAACTTGAATATGAAATTTGTATGAAAATTTAAATTTTGTATTGACAATACAAAGAGAATACGATAAGATTGCCAAAATAGATTTCTATTTACAACTTTTTGGTATTACTATTAATATATATAGGAGAAAGTCTCCAGTTGTGGACATGCTCCGGTTGTGGACACCCCAACCTATTTTTTGACTGTTGACAGATGCGGCGAAACTGATTTATGTCAAACTTGTAGTTTGACAGCACACATAATCTGAGCAAATACCAATGTGTAAAGACGCATATGCTTTCTTGTTGCAAGCAAACAAAAAAAAATCGTGAAAATTTTGAAGCGTTTCGATTATTTTTCATTTCCAAAGTGCGATAAATCGAAGTAAAACCTCGGAAAGAAGTGAGTGCTACAATTTGTGATGCTGTATATTTAGTGTACATTGTGATGTAATTTCAAGTACTAGTGAAATGTTGGTATTGTGTTGATTTGCTGAACAAACAAAAAATGGCTACCATTTCCACTGTGGTCACCCTCGTGTCCCCGGTTGTGGACACCTTTGTTTTTTGTGTTTAAAGCGTGTGTTTGGCTTGTCCATGGCAGAATAACCAGGTAGGCTCACTAGAAACACGCTGTCTACTACAAACGAATGATGACGAAGACATTGGTCAACTGGTAGGGTTATTGTGGGCATGTACGGTAATTTACCCTTCTGTACGATGTACGATCCTGGTTTGCACGATCCTATTAAATGTACGGTAACTTAGGATTTTTAAACTTTATAATGGAGTTTTTATTTTAGTGAAATTTTTTTACTTTTGATTTCGTGGTATCCCTGAAACATACCCTCTAAAAAGTAATATGGCAGCACAAACATAACGATTTCTTCTGACAGATAAAAGCGATCAAAAGAAAAAATAAACACTAAATATTCAGTTGGTTTTAAATTCATTATTATAATTCAAATAGGGTTTTTCTATTCGATCTTAAAACTGACATGTCAAGATAAAATTAATTAATTGTTTTCAAATATGTATGAGCTAGAATTCAACATTATATTTCTTGAGCTACCATTAAAAAAAGTATAAAAATTGGGTACGTTAATGAACCTAAAAATACGGTCATTTGTATCCCTTTGTACGGTAATTTGCGATGCCAGGGTTGTCAACACTGCATCCAGTGCAATGATTGTAATCGTCCCGTACATTTGACGTGCGCTGGCATGACAGCCAGCTATTTCGCTTGCAAGCATTGCATTTCCGATTCGGATGAATAATTTTTCATTTTGCCATTGAAAAAAATTTTGCCTAAAATAAATAAATACCTACATATACTTTTTTTTTTAATTTATAAACCTATGCATTTTACTTCATATTTTATAGATTTTAAGCGATTTTACAAGAGTGTCCACAACCGGGTATAAAAATTTGTTTGGCTAAAAATGACCCCTTCACAAAACTGATAATAAAATATTCCTGATCAACTGAATCTATATAGGTACTTCATTTAGAAGTTAGCTGAGGTCTCTAGTTTTCCAATGGTGTACGTACTACGTATAATATTGACTTGAAAAAGAGTTATGAGCGAAAAACGCAAGTGTGTCCACAACCGGAGACTCTCCCCTACTAATTTTGGGCTCATTTAATATTTGTACAAGCCATCATAAAGCTAAAGCAACACTCAATTTATGCTTCAACAAACGTATTTTGGAACATATTTAAATATGTACTAACAAATTTTTTTTTTTTAAAGAATTACATTCAAATAATATGAAATCATTAAATAACACTAATGAATTGCAAAAACTCTATTTAAAATTTTTGAATTCTCAATAAGTCTAATGGGCCCCATACACGCTGCAACCAAAGCAAAGCTGGAAGTGTAACTTGGAAGTTTTTGACAGTTATCACGATGTAGTTGCAGCGTGTGTGTCGAAGTTACGCAACTCATTGTCGGTTGCAACTCAGGTTGCAGCAAAATTAAAATCGTTTAATATTTTGGTCGCAGTTGCTGTTTTTTGCAGTTTTTTTGCTGCGTTGTTGCTGCGTTGTTGCTGCGTTGCAGCATGTATGGCAAAATGGATTGCTGCAACCATCGCAGCGTGTGTGTCAAATGTATTAAAAAAGTTTCAATCTGGTTGCAGTTCCACTAATGTTTTTATTGCAGTGTGTATGGGCCGCATTAAAATTGTATTTGCCAAACAAAATATTACAATGAAAATGTGCCACTTATTATTTTGCTCAATAATTGCTTTATTTCGTGGTTTGTTAAGTTAATGCAATAAAAACTACACACGTTGTTCTCTTTTCATCCTGACCAGGGCTGCCAACTCGTTTCAATCAAATTCCCCAATTCTGGTGATCGATTTCCCCCATTTTGCGACCGATTCACCCCTCCAAAATATATGTCATTCAAAACAATCTTTATTTAGTAAATATTATAATAAGTAAGATTTTTTAGCCCACATGCAAACATCCACAAAAATTTTTTAAAAATAACATAAAAACATAATATAATATAGCTTATAAGAAACAAATAGAATAAACCCTTTTAAAATTTAAGTATAAACATGTTTCAAAATGTTTTACTTTTTCTTTAAGCATTTCAACCATTTTTTTATTATTGACTTTTTTATAAAAACTATATATGTTAGACCGTCCCATTTTTTTGACTTTTTCGAAAAGTTCCCGGTACACGTTGATTTCTGATTCTGCTCTTAAAAACATGAATTTTGGCATATAAAACTTTAATATTAACTAACGGTAAATAGTCGCGCAAACGTTTTAAAGGCTTTTTGGCTAAAAATTAATTTTTTCGAAAAAAACGAGTAATTTCTTCTTCGGTATTTTGCATATAACTATGAAACTAATGAAACAATTTTTATCAATTTTAAACTTATTTAGAAGCTAATAGAGTTTTCCATCTTATGCTTTAAGAAAAATTGCGTTTTGTTCAGTACATTTTTTTTTAAAACTCTTGCAAAGTGAAATTTTGATTAAAATTTTTTCGAAAATTTGATAACTTCAACTCGCATTACCACACGTTGCAAGAGCATGAAGAAGAAATTTTTGATTATTTAAATTTCGTATTTTGAGGAATTTCACGGCAAAAACTTTGATGCATAATTCAAAGATATTTGATACAGTATTTTTTCAAAAAGCGACAGAACTGCACTTTTTAGAAAAAATTTATTTATTTATTTTATGATTTTATTTTTGCTAAACGTAGCTACATAAGTAGGTATGTAAAAGTTTTATGTATATGATATTTGCTTTAATTGCAAGACATTCGACTTTATTTTTGTAATGTGCAATTATTTAAATGACTATTTCTGTGGTCACAAGGAATAATGAGTAAACTTAAAGTATCGAAAAAAAGATATTTTTATTGCACTAACTCCGACTTTTTTCCCGAAATATATGAACCGTTACAAACAAAATATGTGCAGACATAAGTGATACTCTATTATGTGTAAATATTTTTTCCTGCTTAGCGTATTGCTTATTTACGATGGCTTGAGTTTAGTCATTCTTTCTTGTGACCTCGGATTTTATGCTTTTGATCTGATATTGATCATTCTTCGAAACAACAACAATTTAGCAAAAGCACGGACCTTAATGCGCTTGTTTTTTTAGTAGGGCAATTCACAATCTCGTGTATTTTGGATATTTGTGCTTTTGTAAAAAATTTTAAAAATTTCCTATAAATTGTGAACGGTCTTTTTAATATAATTTGCTACAGTTGTTGCAAAACATGAAATTCACAGCTTATTGATGAAAACCAAAATTATTTTCCTCTGGAAATTTTGGTTAACTCAATTTCATGTCGAAAAAATCTTTAAGCACATTTAATTGGTTTTTTTATTCGCTTATCTTCCATATCAGTTTTTTTCGCCTTTATTTTTTTATAATCAGCAGTCAGTTTACAATTTAGTATTGCAATGTATAGTAAATCTTAACCATAGATTTTAGTGTTGTATATACGCAACAACAATAAATTCCTTTTTATTTTCTTAGTGTAGAGTAAATATATATTTTACCATTTTGCAAATGATATGGTGCAAGACCATTTGCACTGGATTGTGAATAGCCCTAGTATGTTCTCAGCTCTACGATGCATTGTATTGCGTTCTGTTATTTTTTTGTTGTTATACAGCTTTTCTGCTATGAGTTGGCCTTTGAGACTATCATTGGCTTTACTATACTATACAGTTTTTAAATTTTTTTTCTTGTAAGGAATTTATTGAGATGCATCCTTCCTTGTGGAGTACGAATGAAAATTGTTTGGATATAAAAAAATTGTTAAAAATATAACTATTTCAAATGATCCAGCAGAAGGAGATATATGGCTTCTAAATATGGTAAATAATACGTGGACAATGGATCCAGGACTGCAAAATTGTGTTATCCAAGTAATTGAACATTACAATAAAAATCATCCGGACAACAGAAAACGACCAATACTTTGCAACTTAAACGAATGTCGTATATTTATTTTCTTGTGGTTATTTACATAAATACTTATGTAGCTACGTTTAATAAAAATAAAATTGAATTTCTTTCGAAATTCACTGTGCAGTTGTGTTTCTTTTTGGTAAAGAAACACAAATTATATATCAAAATTTTTGCTGTGAAATTTCTCAAAACACGAAATTTACATAATCAAAAATTTTTTCCTCATGCTCGTGTAACGCGGGGTAATGTGCGTTGAACTTATCAAATTTTCGAAAAAATTTTAATCAAAATTTCACTTTGCAGAGTTTTTAAAATAAATGTACTGAACGAAATGCAATGTTTCTTATAGCATAAGATGGAAAATTTTATTAGCTTCTACAATAAATAAGTATAAATTGATAAAAATTGTTTCAATAGTTTCATAGTTATATACAAAATGCTGAAGAAGAAATTTCTTGTTTTTTCGCAAAAATGAATTTTTAGCCAAAAAGCCTTTAAGCCGATTGCGCGACTATTTACCAATAGTTAGTTCATGTTAAACACCAAAATTCATGTGTTTAAGAGTAGAATAAGAAATCATCGTGTCCCGAAAACTTTTCGAAAAACGTTGAAAAAGTGGAACGGTCTAGTGTACATATATTGCATATTTGCGGTAAAGACATATATGCAAAATTTAAGTTATCAATTTTTTTGGAATTTAAAGAGATTTTTCCGTTTTGGTATAGTCACTTTGTATGGGAGTTTAGGCGTAGCAAAGAATGTGTGCACAATTTCAAGTAATTTAAGCATTTAAAGGATCACTTTTGCTAAAATCACTTTGTATGAGAAGTAGGCGTGGTTTTCTTCCGGTTTTGCTCATTCTTGAACTTGATCTTAGTTTTTTTAAAATAAGCATATGTTTTAAATTTTATTCAAAATTTTGGCTGTAATCGTGTCGACAAACCGGCAGACGGACATGGCTAAGCCAACTCAGGAGGTGATGTTGATCAACAATATATACACTTTTTTATACCTACCACGCCTTCTTCAGCGTGACAAAAAACGGAGTGAAAAAGTTAATAAAGCTCCTACGTAGTACGCGTGGGAATTAAAGAAACAATTTAACTTCTTGTAATCACTTCTTGTGATCGTAAATTATCTGATTAAATCAGTCAAAGCAAATGCCAAAAATAGAAAGGCGAAGAAATGCATGTTGCCAACTGAGGTTTTTTAGCTTAGCAAAAGTTTCTAAGCATATTAATATGGAAAATTTTTAAATTTCCTATGATTTTTAAATGAATTTAGAAACAAAAGTAAAATTAAATTAATTCCTCCCGAAAATTAACTCTTTCCCCCTGAACTTCCGCCCCCCATCGAGTCAAAATTCCACTCGAATGGGGAAAGCTGCAAGCAGTAACAGCATTAAAGTCAATGAACAGACGAACTACTTGCAAGAAAATTATTTAATTTTTTACTAAAATGTCAATTTTACGACAAAACCATTGACCGTAGATGCATGTCATCTTAGACTTTTTTGTTGGAATCGGGAAGATCTTTCATATGTGCATAAGTCATTTTCAGATATATTTTACTGTTTAGGCAGGAAATGAGAAAATTTGCCGAATTTTACGAAAAATTGAGATTTAAGCCAGTTTCTCAATCAATTACTTGTTCGCTATTTCATACATATGTATATCTAAATTTTGAGTATACATGAACCATCTACGAGCGATTCTGATTCGAGAAGTGAAAATTTTACATAAATCCGTTCAGCAGTTCATGAGTTTACCGGCAGCCACAAACATGCTTACTTTTTAAAAGATTCATTTTTATATAATAGTATAGATTTTATTTCACTATATACTATATACACTTTAACTTTAACTTAAAAAAACAAAAATTTTAAATTTCGTAAGTTTTTTCGAGTAACGCTACTTTCAAAGCTCATTAGCCAACGGTAATATGAATTTGACAATAACAAAGTGCGCATTCCCGCATTTTGATGAATTCTCCTCTATCGGATGGTAAACAAAAAAAATTTGTAATGAGCATTTATACTTGTTGACATTCGGTCAGCAAATCGGTAAAATTTGCCGACGATGATTACAACTTAATTGTCTATATTTTATTTCTTCCGAGAGATTTGGGTAATGGTTCCATATCATCAAAATTGATTGCTATGTTCATATTATAAGCACATAAAACGCGAATATATCCTTGAATCCTTTTGGAAGCCTCTATTTATTTACTCAACTCAGTGTCTAACGTTAGTGTAACGCATCAATTCTACGATTTCTAATCATCTTCATCGACTTAATCCTGCAAACAGGGATCATAAAAACCGTTGCACAAATGATAAATATTGGTATACCAACAACAACATCAGCTTCTACAACAACATCAATGGCCATATGTTCTAATGTGTATTAACACAAGCGTCTAACATATTGTAAATTGATTTTGTTGGAATTTTCGCCCACTTTTATTTGTCCACTTGAGTGACCGACCTTAATACTTGTGCGGCGCTACACGTCCGCCCATTCGGCCTAATTTGAATGAGGTTAGCTGCGTCCTGTATTTCTGATATTATCAACCCAAATTAAATAATCTCGATATTTTGTTAACAGATGAGTGGACACAGGAGCGTGTTTTGGAATTTTCTGACGTTTCTGATGTTTCTGAATATGTGGGGATGTTGTTATTTTATTTATTTCAATGGATGGTTATTGTTTGTTCAGTAGATTCGATACATTTTATGGTATCGTAAAAGTGTCGAGTTTTGGCGCTTGCTGTGATGAACTGGTTTTGCTTTTGATAGCTTTTGGGATTGAAAGCTTTATTTTTTGAAGAAGGTGCGGAAACGTGCCACAGGGTTGGAAAAAGTGATAACAAGTAAATGTCATGTTTACAAGTGCTAAGCATGAATAAGCGAATGAACCCCGGTGGTAACCCTTTTGTTTAAATACGCTTGTGCGGAAAACAGTGGGAGTGGTGGAAGGGGAGAGAGGGTAGCACACAGCATACATAATTGGAGATTGATGTTTAATTTTACAATTAGGAATAAAAATACTCTTGCTTATGACTAGTTGAGAGATATTTTGTGTGATGAGCTGTTTTGTGATTTTGTGCTTTTCCGCTTTTCATGTGTTACATAGAAAACAAAGTAACCATAAGCAAAAACAAGTGAAAGAACTCAGTACATAAAACGTATTTTATAATAACAATATTATATTTTTCTTGTTCTATGCTTTACACCTACAAAAAAAATTTGTAAATAGAATTCCTTTTCATAGTAAGGACTTATTAAGGGATATCTTTGATTTCCAAAAACAGTTCAACTGGTCGTCTGTTAACTACCTATCACCAATTGGCATCTTAAATGAATTAATTGAAACTGATCTTGATTTTTACACCCCACTGCTACCAGATTTTTATAATAAATCTCTTCCCAACACCCACAGGGGCTAAGTATTAAAAAAAAAGGTTCGTTCTCTATTTTACTCATACATAAAATGTAACGTTTATTTGTATTCAATGTTCCTCATTCAAATGTATCTTCACTATTACATAAATTGTAACGTTATTACCAGTGTGGCCACGAGCTTAAAAAAAAGAAAGCTAAACCGGCCAAAAAAAAAAGCTAAAACTAGCTAAATGGCTTGAAAAAACAAGCTAAAAAAAATCCAGATTTTTTTAATACAATACAATTTTAACATTTTTATTTCATTTTTAACATAACATTTATTCATAGTATAGGTACATACATATCAAAGGTACAAATTGGTGAGAAGTTTAAAAATAAATATATAAAATAAATTAAACTTGTAGTTCTTTACAAAAGATAAACAAAACAACGTATAAGTGTAGTTAAATCAGCCTTTATAATTCAATACGACTAGATTCAAAAAATCATCAGTGTCGCGTTAGCAACTTTGATTAATCCTCTTATTATACTATAGATTATATCTCAGATATAATAATTTCCTCTTCATCAGATGAATCGGATGAACTACAGCTTGCATAAGCACTACGTGAATTTAACAAATGTATAAGTTCATTAGTAATTTCAAAGTCATGGCAACATTTTTGTAACCTTTTTAATGAACATCGAATGTTAAGCAATGAGTGAAGCATTTTAATTTTGATTCGATTTCTTTGCTTAGTTTTTACAATTTTCATAGCACTGAAAATTCTTTCCACTTCAGCGTTGCTAAGCGGTAAGACTAAGAAACTGAAAACCAAATTAACCAGCTCAGAAAAAGGATTTTCTTGCAAAGAGTTTTTAAAATGCTTCACTTCTACCCAAAACTCAATTGTAGAAGACAGATTTATCCAATTATGTGTTAATAGTTTTCGCCATTGAAGTTCAATCAAAGTTATTTCGTCTGCGGTATATTTTGGCTTTTCGTTATCAATATGAGAAAATATATTTGGCTTAACTACATTAAG
This sequence comes from Dichetophora obliterata, assembly GCA_963920525.1. Taxonomy (NCBI): domain Eukaryota; kingdom Metazoa; phylum Arthropoda; class Insecta; order Diptera; family Sciomyzidae; genus Dichetophora; species Dichetophora obliterata. The sequence continues at coordinate 48,519,288 of OY986438.1, read as the reverse complement.
TGAATTTTCAATAGAAAAAAAATCTATCTTTCGAAGTGTGTCTATATTGCTTGGCAAGCGTTGTCGTAACTGTTGAATTAGTTTTACTAGGAAACTTTGACATTTTTCGCGGATTGTATTTTCGTCATCTTCACTAATTGTTCCATCATTTTTCTTTGCTTTCATGTGTTCTTCAAAAATGTAGGAAAAATTCGGATTGTTTATTAAATAAGGTTCTATTCGAGACGATAAAGGGTCAAAAGCCTCGCAACGTGACACAATCTGATAACATAAGTTATCGATCAACGATTTTAAATCAGAAAAAAGTTTTGTCGGGTCGGCTGAGTTGCTTTCAAAGGCCTTGTTTACTTTTTGAACATCATGCAAGACTGGTTTCAAAAACAAAAGGTACGCTAAATTGCAGTCCTTATACAAATCACTTAAGTGTTTGGCTTTGTGACACCGCTCATTTAAGGAAACAATACAAAAATGAGTTTTTAACTCGATCCACTGATCGGCTATTCGCTTGACGGCTGTTTCAATTGACAACCACCGAGTGTCACATGCCCTAACTAACTTGAGTGGCTCATGGTCGTCATTTATCAAAGAAAACGTTTGTTTGTAATTATTTTGTCTGAATGGGGACTTTGCAAACCAGTTGTAGCTTTCGGAAATTAAATATTCGACTTCGCTCGGAATGCATTTAGAAGCACTGGATACAGCCAATTGAACAGAGTGACACACGCATGGAACCAATATAATGTTTGGGTTTTTTTGTTTTAAAAGCGCAATTACTCCTTTATTTACGCCAACCATAGTGCTGGCGTTATCTGTCCCTAGCCCTTTAAAATTATCTGTACTTAATTTAAATTCTTCAAGTATTTTAAAAATTACGTTAACAATTCCCTCCGCAGTAGAATCTTCTAATTCTACCAATTTTTAAAAAGTGTTTACAATTTGGTGTCGACTTTTACTATGGTATCATATTACGATTCCAAGTTGTTTTTTTACAGAAACGTCAGTAGACTCGTCTATTATTAGACTGTAAGGACTGTTTCCAATATCGAAAATCAATTGTGTAGTAAAATAAGGTGACAGAATATTTTTTATAAGTGCGCTACATTTCGATCTTCCTAGTTTTAGATCTCGAGCGATAATGCTATCTAAAAATGTTTTCTTCTGCAGCATGGATAAGTGATCGACAGAACGTATTGTGGTATGGCATGCCACATAAATTGCATGTCGCAAACTGGCACGCTTTATATCTGTTTCTGTTCTTACCGGCACGAAGGTAACAGCAGGCTGTACCCCGGTATTAAAAGGTGCTATTGCCTCAATATGTTTTTTCGTCTTAGAGTGTGCAATAATCCCGGAAAGCTTTGTTTGCACTTTACAGAGACAATATTTGCATGTCAGATGATCGTCATTATTTATCAGCCACTTCTGGAACCGTTTATCACTAAGCCAATTTCTTCGTACCTTTTGCTTGTATTTACTAAAATGGCCATTTTTTAATAATAAGTGTATGTGCAAATGAAGAAAATAAATACCTACATTTTTTTCTTTTTTTCATATAGTGCTTCATTCTCGGACAGTGATAGTGCATCATCCGAATCACTTGCAGAGCGAGGGTCACTATCCGTTTCATCCATACATTCAACTGCACAAGTTGAGCCTTGGCTGCAAACCTCTTTTGGAGAATTGTGCATAGCTTTTTGCAGCGCATTTCTATAATTTGCAATATTATAACTATTAACGTAACGTAAAAAAAGTGTTAATATTATTAAATACCTGCTTCTTTTGCTAACGCTCGATGCTTCACTGTTTATATCTTCACAAGAAGCTGCACTTTCGTTGATGTTTTCATTTAAGTTCACTCCCCTGCATTCCGAAAGCGTTTTAGTTAATTTTTTTAAATACCTAAAAGAGACCACGTTAAAGTAATAACGTTTTAAACATGCAAATTAAATAGACTTACTTTTCCATTTTCTTCCATCATCATAAAAAAAATACAGAATCAGAATTCCACGAAAAATTCGCCGCCTTGCTGCGCTAATTGAAACGAAAATATGGCGTGTAAGAAACTCCGTATTGCCAGTTGTAAATTTTCATAAATATTTATTTCTGCTTTGCAGTGTTGCATTAAATCAGCACAATTATTATGCCCAAACAGATTGAGAAAAGCCGACAAAATTGCTATTTTTGTATGAAAAAATTTTAACTTTTTTATGTAAGGCTACGTTTTTGACTCTTCCTCAAAAAAGCCAAAAAAAGCTGTTTTCAAAAGACAAAATGGCTAAAAAAAAGCCATGAAGCTAAATCGTAAATTTACTGGCTAAACCGTCAAAAAACAAGCTAAATCTAGCCTGAAAATGGCTAAAATGGCCACACTGGTTATTACAATACTATTATTTTAAATGTAAAAAAAAAAAAAAAAACACCCTTTGGTGGATGATTTTAGCTTGAAGTGTAGTTTTAAGTGTTTTGTTTAGTTTGTAAGTATATATAATAGAGACAACACGACTCTATGATACAAACTTATGCCGGGAGCAAGCATTATATCATTATATTCATGACAAATAACACAATCATATGTACTCTTCCATTTCATATAAGCAAGCTGCCTCACTCATTTCTCACTCCTAGAATAACACTTTCATAGTTCTAAATTATCTTATTAAAATTATTTCTAAGTAATGACTGAATTGTAATCGAAAAAAAAGTCTCAATAAAATTAATAAATTAATTGTTCAACAAATATAAAAATATATATATAAATCAAGGCTGCATTTTAAAGATTTGTATTTATTTCCAAAAACTATTTTAAATTTAGAACTTAATCTTTTAGAAATCACGGTTAAAAAAAAATCTGGATACGCTGAAGTATTTCCTATAGTTTTAGAAACGAAGATAACAACGAAAATTTAGTACCCTCTCGTTTCCAATTCATTTGCCGAAAATTTTGTTTGAATTTTTTAATTTTTTTCTCTGTAACGTTATACCCGAACGCATATTTCTGCAAATATATGTATTGAAAATATTTTATGAAACCAAAAAATGTTGTACGCGTACCTGAAAGTAGGTCTCAAGACTTGCTTTTTGTGTGAACAAACTTTTCTTCTAAGTTTTGTTATTTTGAAGATATAACCAGTTGTATGTGGTCTTTAACGTTACATTTTTTGGAAGTGAGCTTCGGGGTTGGTCTGCATTTTAAAAAAATGTAGCGAAATAGGGAATGAAAAAACCTTACTTAAAGAACTATATAGAAGAAGACAGGTCAAGTAAACGCCTAAAATCAAAATAATATGAAAAAAAAACGTTGTCTAGCATTTGTAGGAGCCAAAATGTGTGGTCTTTAACGTTGCACATCTCTTGGAAGTGTGTTTCGAGGTAGGTCTGTATTTTTAAAAAAATCAACTAGTTTGTTCCTATCCCAATTTTTACTTGCTATCATGATTCAATTACTACAGGTTGTCCATTCATTTGACGTTTACTCAGAAGAATGAAGATATACACCCGTTAAATTGAAGAGGAGAGCAAAAGAGTAACTTTTTAATGCCATCAAAGTAATCAGTTGCAGGAATATCATACTTTTTCGGAGTACTAAATACCCAAGGACACATTTCACTGCTGCTTTTTCTACTACGTTCTGCACTGCTTGTTAGTTTTGATGGAAAATTTAAGTAAGTTTTTAAAAAACTAATTTCAATATTTTGTTGTGCAAATCTATTCACACCGCTGACGTCTTATTGGATCCACTGGCACATTATATTTTTGAATTTCATCACCAAAATAAACTGTTTTCCCAATACCGCACGTTAAAGTTTATTTTAATAATTACAACTTAATAGTCGCGATTTATATATCAATTGAAAAAAAAACGGCTCGCAACAAAATTTGAAAACAATTTTCAATAATAATTATCAAAGCAATAATTAATATAAACGCAATGCACACTATTTTTCTGCTGCTAACAGCAAAATATTGAATAAGTACTTTTTTAAAAAAATATACAACAAAACACTGAAACATAACTTTTTTTATAGAAGACAACAAAACCCTGGTTGTCATTTATATTTGAGAGAGAATATATTTTTTTTACAAATTTACGGGTGTTGTCAAACGAATGGACAACCTATAATAATTGAATCACGCTTGCTATGAAGTAGTATAAAAAAACTTTAGAACAGTTTACTTTGATTTTATTTTGTTTTCTTGTCAAAATTTTTACTGACAAAAATATATTAAATCTGAACACGTGTGGCAATTATTTTAATTTTCAAACTGTTTGAGGGAAATCAATTTAAAGAATAGAGTTTTTGCACTATATTTATAAAAAGCAAATATATGACATGTAGTATAGATGTAGTGCAGATTCAGGAGCTTTGGAGTCATGAAGGCAAGGTTTGTGGCTTGAAGATGGACGGTTTTAAATTGATATTTATTAACTCTGTATAAACTCTTTCTTACTATCAAATTTCAGTGATTAAGATTTAGTATCGGTTAGTCTTGAGCTAGGATCGCTGGGTTGCATCTGCATACCTAGCTCATGACCGTCCCCAGCCAGCGCCGGCTGCTAATCTGCGGCGTCTGGTAACCGAAGCGGAGAGGAATAAGCGTGGTCTGGTTATCGGAGCTGACCCGAATGCACACCATACAGTCTGAGGGAATCACAGATATGAATGAAAGGGGTGAGTTCTTGTTTGATTTTTTACTCAAAAGTAATTTATATATTTGTAACGTTGGGAACAAGGCAGCTTTTGTAACTCGTAGTAGGCGTTACGTCTTAGACGTTACTTTAGTCTCTGACTTCTTTTATGATAAGATCACGGGCTGGAAAATGCTTCAGGAGCACTCCTTTTATGATCATAGGTATATAACATTCGGTCTAAAGGGCCACGTCAATAACCAAACTGTCTTTAGGAATCAGAAGAAAAAAAATTGGTGTGCATCCAGGGAGGTAGTAAAAGCATCGTTGTCCCCTCTCGCAGATGTTCCCCCTTCGATGCTACATGAACTCGATTCAATAGTGGAGTAGCTTACGGGTACTTTAATTGAGGCTTTAGAAATATCATGCCCTAAGGGCGCCCCAAGAGGTAAAATAAAACATCCTTGGTGGTCAAGGGAAATTGGTAATCTAAGGTCGCAGTTTAAGAAGATTTTTAGTAAAGCTAAAAAATTGGGTAGAACTCAATGCTGGGATGAGCATAAATCTTGTTTAAAATTTTTTAAGAAAGCACTTCGAAAAGCTCATCGCAAATCCTAGAGGCTTTTCTGCGCTAATATAGAGGAATCTTTAGAAGTGTCAAGACTCTGTGAGATCCTCACTTCTAATCCTAGCTGTCCAAGCTACTTAAAGAAGTCAGACGATATTTGGATATTCTCCAGCGTGGAGACCCTAGATCTTCTTCTGAGTACTCACTTCCCGGATTGCTCTGTGCATCCCATTCACTTTAGCTGTGAGAGGGCTCCGGAGATAAGTAATGCTTCAAGAATCATATCAGAGAACAGAATCAAATGGGCTCTGTTTAGTTTCAAACCACGTAAGTAGGGCTGCCAGGTCCCGATCTCCACGCGGGTTGTCCCGATTTTAAAAATATGCGTCCCGCGAAGACCTCACGCGGGACACCAAATGTCCTGATTTCCTTAAAAACAATTTTATTTTGTAATATTTTCACTATTTTTTATAAAATACTTCCTACGTTTTTATTTCTTCATGACTAAATTTGTGCAGATTTTTTTGTACGCCACTAATTAATTGCACCAAATCGCATACTTTTCAAGCAACCGAACAGTGCGTGAAATAAAGAAAAAGGGAGCGAATAAAACAATAACATCATTCTTTGTGGATATTGTTAAATTTGCTTTGCTCATTTTCACCCACGTTGTTCGTTAAGTTCAACATACCGCATCCTTTTCTAGCAATCAAACATAGCCTGAACGAAAGAAAACAAAACGAAAAAAAAATAATAAGTGATTTATGTAAAATACATTATAAAATACAAATTTTGAATTTTCAGATATTAATATGGGTTCGTAAAAATATAAGTTTAAATTGTTTCTATATATCATTTATTTGAGTTCTCTGTCACTGCCTTTTGTTTGAAATCTAAAATTTCTTTTTTAAAGTTACATACAACTCGAAAAAATCGATTTTCAGTAAACGTATTTAAAGTTTTTTTTTTTTGTTATTCTAAGAGTACTGGACGATTAAATCTCTATCCTGTTTTTTTTGCTTATGTCCCGATTTTTTTTTTTTTTTGTAAAGTCCAGATTTTTTAAAAAAAAACCTGGCAACCCTACATATAAGTCTGCGGGTTCTGATGGTATAGTTCCAGCCGATCTACAGCAGACGGCGTCCATTATCCTTCCATGGCTTCTTGTCATTTTCAAAGGTTGCATTGTAATGACATACATACCATTAAAATGGAGGGAGGCAAAGGTAGTATTTATCCCTAAGGCGGGTAGGATATCGCAAACCTAAGACCGAGGGACCTTAAACCCATTAGTCTATAATCTTTTCTGCTGAAAACACTCGAAAGATTGATTGACGCTCATATTCGTTATAACATCGACTTAAATTTGCTTTCAGCTTCACAACATGCTTACAGGAAAGGTAGGTATGTAGAAAGGGCCTTGCACTCCCTAGTAAGCTTTGTAGAAAATTCCTTTCATCACAGGGAATACTGAATGGAAGCTTTTCTAGATATCAAAGGTGCCTTTAATAATGTTCTACCGGGGGCAATCAGTGGTGCACTCATGAAGTTTTGGGTGGATGAGTCACTCTGTGTGCTGATAAAAAACCTGCTGACCATCAGAGTCGTCAGCGCATCTCTAGGTGACTCAATAGCCAGGAGATTTGTGAGTAGGGGCACGTCAGAGGGTGTTCTATCACCTTTATTATGGAACTTGGTAGTCAATGAACTACTGAGGAAAATATAAAAGGTGGGCTGGAAGGTGATTGCCTATGTGGATAACGTAGCTATTGCTGCACAGGGAAAGTTTCCTGACACTCTCTCGGAGCTGATTGAATCAGCGCTTTCCGATCTTAATATTTGGGCCAAAAGTTGTGGGCTGGGGAAAATTCCCAAAAAACTGAGTTGGTCCTTTTTACGAGGAAATACAAAATTCCGGTTATAATTCCTTCACGTCGATGGCACTATACTTCGTGGAAGAGGCAAAATACTTGGATAAAACATGGGGACTTACCCCGAATATTTCACGTTGGATGTATACAGCTATAGTGAGTCCAATCTTTCTATACGGTGTATGTGTGTGGTGAACAGCACTTCACATAGTCAAATAGGAAATTGGTAGGGAAAGTACAAAGAACTGGGGCCGTATGTATTACCGGAGCACTTAGTCCACTTCATCTGAGTCGCTAAATGCAGTTCTTTACTAAACACCCCTTGATATTATGGGAAAAAGAATTGCACAGGAAACAGCCATCCGCCTTAGAGCAGCCTTGCTAACACGGGAAGGTCTTAGCAGTCTTTAAATGTCACTCGTCTCTTAATGAGAAGGCCGATAAGTTCGACATTCATCTGGTCTGGGTACCAGGGCATAGGGACATTCCTGGAAATTGTAGAGGAGATGAGCTGGCTAGAGAAGGTACAACGGTAACGCTGCTGCCTGACATGGAAACATTAGGCATGAAACTTGCGTCGTGCAAGCTGACTCTAAAGTAATATGACGCAGAAATGGCTAATTTCAAGTGAAATTATAGCACCCCTCCAACACAGCTGGAGGCCTTTGTAGGAGGTCCAGGAGGTCTCTGGTTTGAATCCGGGCTCGTGCATGGTTCTTTTCACTTTCTTTGTTCTTTCTCACATTTAAGAATTGTGGAAAGCTAAAAATCCACAACTAAATTGTGGAAAATGTGGAACAGGAACAAAAAACGGCTAGAAATGCTTGCCGAGGTTAAGGCATAACACTAGCCTCGGTTAAAAGCAATTCGAATTGTCTTTCACGGTTGTTTCACATAATCAATAATTCACGTATGGTTAAAATCAATTCTTCTAAATAAATCTATCTCTTTCCTTTCAGGTCAAAGACCAAACAATGTTTAAATAAGGCGAATGCCTTGGTTCTTTGATCTTTAAAAAAAAAGCTAAACAGATGTGACCCAGTTTTACTGAAAAAACCACGAGAAATCTCACTCAAATGGCGAGGAAAGATCTCTTCATTCTGATAGGCGTTATAATAGGATACAGGATAACGACCACGGATATCTTTTAAATAGCACTATAAATTAGTATTATATAATAAAATATAATATGTGTAAGTTGTTTATTTAATAAATAAAAAAATTAATAGTTTGTACATAACAATTTCAGGTGTGAATATTTTCTTGTTTCATACTTTTTAGAGAGCGCTTTTAGTGGTCGGGTTTTAGTTTTTTGAACTTATTTTTTATTTAAATTATTTTGGGGACACAAATTTTATACAATCTTTACTACTAATTATTAACAACTAATTAATTATTTGATGATCAATTTATAAACATGATGTTTATTATGGCTTTATGATCTATAGAAGTGACTTTATGTGACGACACAAATCCTATAATAAGCGGACTAAAAGAAAACGCTTCCAACGATACCTGATTTATCAAATTATGATAAGCAGCTTAGAAGATAGGGACTTAGTTAATTTACTGTCCTCTAGGGGACGCTTTATTCTATTCAATGTGACATCACATTGCCTTTAACTAGCGGACGTGGAAAACGCTTTCAACGATACCTCATTTGTAAAAATATTATAAGTATTTAAGAATTTAGTAGTTTAGTTCGCTTTCTGTCCTCTAGAGGGCGCTATATTAAATTGTATGTAACGTTACATAACCTGTAACCAACCGACGATCAAAACGTTTCCAACGATACCTCATTTGCTAAATTCTGTTTAGAAGTTAGGGGCTTAGTTGGCTTTCTGTCCTCTGGAGGGCGTCATTAGATATTGAATGTGACGTCATAACCAGTGGACCATCAAAACGCTTCCAACGATACCTCATTTGTTAAATTCTGATAAGTAGTTTAGAAGTTAGGGGCTTAGTTGACTTTCTGTCCTCTAGAGGGCGCCATATTAAATTTTATGTGACGTCACATGGCTTTTAGTCAGCTTACGGTCAAAACGCTTTCAACGATATCTCATTTGTCAAATTACGATAAGTGGTTTAGAAGTTAGGATTTATTTTACTTTCTGTCCTCTAGAGGGCGCTATATTCTTTTTTTTTTGTGACGTCACCTAACATATAACCAGCGAACGATGAAAACGCTTCTAACGATACCTCATTTGTCAAATTATGATTAGTAGTTTAGAAGTTAGGGTTTTAGTTGACTTTTTGTCCTCTAGAGGGCGCTATATTTAACTTTATGTCGAATAACTTTTCTTCATTGGACATTCAAAACGATTTTAACGATACCTCATTTGGTTAGTTTTTACAAAATAAACAAAGTTATTTATTGAATTAATCTAAACAACGCCTATCCAACTATGTAAATATTCCAAAACATGTGATACTACATCACATTCTGAAAATTTTGGCGCATGCCATAGAACAATTATTTTTAACAATACGCGTAGCTTCAGTAGCGTTTTGCAAAACAATAATGCCAACATCTTAACACAACTTAAAACAAATACTAGTCAAGTATAAACAGAAGAACTTAAAACATCTCAAATCATAAGAGCTCAGTCTTCAAGTTCAGTCAGTTAAGAAGTCTTAAAAAGTTTTTTAAAACACTAATCCAGGATGAACTTCAACATATACAGTCTTTTTGCCATTGTGGTTGTTTTAATGCTCCAAGAAGCCGTGGGTTTATCATCTAATGATTCCGATAGTGAATTTTATCGTTTCGGATAAACATAATTTCACTTTGTATTTTTGGCTGACCTTTGACGAAATTATCTATTATAATAGATAAAAAATCGATCTTATTATCTTTTGTATGAAAAATCTTTAGAAAACCGATTGAAATTTTAACTGTACATCTTATATATTTTTTTTATTAAAGTATACAAAATAAAACAATGTTAAGTAAAAACTTTTAAAATTTTGTACTGGTGTAAATAATAAAATATTTTTGTGTGGCTGCATCGGTAAATGCAGGGTTTAGGCTTTCTCAATTGGGAAAACCCAAACCCGGAGATTTTCCAAAACAATTTGAAAACTAACCGTTTTTCGAGAGGACTGACTTTTTATTTAAAATATCACTTAATTTTTAATTATATAAAACTAAACTATAAAATTTAATTATTATTAAGTACATGTTTTGTATTGCTTGTCCCAAATCAGTTGGCCTATCTTTACTGCATGTAAAGAACTTGAAAGATTCGTGTTTATTTGCCAACCTAAAAAAGATAATTTTTTTAGTGCCAACTGGTTTGATACAAGCTATAGTGCACATTTCTCTGCACGACAACCTAGAAAACCAAATCTAATACTATTACATAAAAGGCTTCTCACGTATCTGCGACGACGCTAAACTTAAAAACTACTGAACCGATTTTAGTAATTCTTTCAATAATATAAAGCTACATGCTTAACTTCATGTTAATTTTGCATTATTTTAAAACAACTCTTAAAAGTTATTAAAATTTAAGTTTATAAAGTAGCAAAAAAATAAAAATCATTGCTTCATTAAATTATTAGACACACAAGCAGCATAAAGCTGTATCTCTCCCTGTAAGACACTCCTAACCGAAACTTTAACACATTCACTAATATTTTTCAGTATTCACTAACACATATGCATGTTATTTTGTTATTAAAATGGCGGTTAAATACTATTAGTTATTAAACCTATTATATAGCAGGCAGCAATTCAGCTGTACATCCTTGATTTCTCTTATTGGTATGGTAGACAGAGACAAATGATTTTCGTTGTGTTCTACTTGTCTTTGTCTTGTTCTTTCTTATGAGAAAAATAAATTTAATGTACACACAATTTAGAAAGTTTTCAAACGAACGATTTATATCGTGTAAAAGCACGTAAGTACTCTTAATTGTGAAGTAGATTAAATAAAATATTATATATTGTAAAAATAATTATATATTAACACTTTTCTAGTTACATAGACGAAGCTGGTGGTCGTCAAGTGCAGGTGATAGCTGCTGCTCCAAGTGCTACTGGCATTCCATTGATTGCAGCTCCACAATCGTAGGCTCAAGCTACACAAGCAGTCACCTCTACGGCTCAATAAAATGGAAATATTAAGACGACTTGCTTTGCTTACTGCTAACTTTGGCATTCAGCAGCAAACTTTGGTGCAACAAAATGCTTCGTCAACAAGTATTTGACCGCCGTGGCCATAGCTAATCCGACAGTTCTCGCCCAACACGCAGGAGCTGCTATCATGCCTATCACGAATACTTTTGCTGCTATTACACACAGTGTTTCCAAGTGGATTTGTGAATGGAGCTATGCAGCAATTTTCAATATGCAATTTTCAATAAAAATAAAAAATAAATGTGTTCATTTAGTTAAAAAATAATTGGAAATTAACCAGGCATTTCAATGGTAGATATAACTGGTGTACTTGGTATAACAAAAAGTTAATTACTTAGTCATTTCACTGGTATTTTTGCTTATATTTCCAGTTATTTAAATTATTGTTTTACTGATTAGAATAGCAGGCATATAAAATGTGTAAGCGAGATGACTATATAATTTAAACTTCTGAAAAAGTATGTGTAAGAAAAGGATACAAAATCACACGTACACAAATATTTCGGTGAGATTTTTCACATGGGCCTTAACAAACTGGTAGAAAATACGACCGAAACTTTCGTACTTTCTCTTTATATGACTAGCAATATAACCAGTTGTGTTCTTGCAGGGCTCTTTTCCTCTGCTATAGAATTTCTCATTGTTTCTATTGCGATCAGTGTGACCAGAAGATTTTTAAAAAAATATGCTTTTTGTTAAAAAAAATATGCTAAATATTCCACTTTCAATTTTTATATTCCACAAAAATATTCCACTTTCAATTTCAAAGATATATATCTAAATAAGTCTAAATATGCATATAAAAAAAACACAGAAGCAACTTTAAAAACATTTATTTATTTGATTACTATCGCACTTAAATTTATTTTCTTCTCCTATAAAAAATTATAAACATTGTTATGGTTTTTTAAATTTTAAGTAACGATATACAATATACAAAACTAAAATTCAGGCACATCTTCGAGGTCAATTCTTAAATTGTTGCTTGTATTATTATCATAGAAATTCGCATTTCTAAATTTTTTATTAAGCTATTTGGTATTTGATAGGCATTACAACACTTTTTTTGAACATGCAGCCATGTTTTTACATTCAACAAATTATTTAAGAGTTTTTCTTGCATTCTATTTCGAATTTTCGTTTAAATAAGAAAGATCCATATATTTAAAAATGTTCTCAACCTCAGCATTGCTAAATGGTAAGCTAAGCGAGAAAAGCACAAATTTTGATAAATCTTCAGATTCCGAACTTTGATCAATAAGTTTTTTTTCTGCTTTATTGTTTTGAATTCACATTTTAAAATAGTTAAAAGAAATAGCTATTGTTAGCAATAATAGTGGTATTCACGATGTGGTGCATTTGTGATAAATTTTTGCAAAACTTACAATACTTACAACTTATTGTGATCGAACCTTCAGTAAAGTGCATATTGTATTTTTAAAATCAATTATATTAATTTTTATTAAATAAACTCACAGCGTAGCCTTTAGCTTGCTCCATGCTGAGTAGAAATGCTTGTACAATCAGCTGATCTAATACACAACTTGTATATTTTCCACAGGGTTGTATTTTGAAAACTGAATTTTGTTTTTGTTATATTAACAAATTTACTACAAATATCAAATTTATCAAAACTACACAATACAAGGGAAAATACAACACATCGTGAATACCCCTAATATTTTCTTAAGTAAATTACATACTGCTGTAACATAATTCATAAAAAAATCTAACCAAACAAACATATAAGCAAATTTACTTCACTTTTTAAGCTGCGTGAAGTGTTTACATGAATTGCAATAAAATTGACAATGAAGAAGTTAACCACAAAATGAATTCATTATATTGCGTTTTACAAGGTGGTTCAGAGATAAACAAAAAAAATGTCGATAGCCAAAAAAAAAACCCATTTAGTAACCAAATAGACATTTTTTTATTGCAATTTTTGTGAATTTTGAAAAATATAATCATACAAAAAATATTCCACTTTTTATGCTGCATATTTTTATAAAAAAAAATATGCTTCCCGAAGCTAAAATATGCCAAAGTGGAATATAATATTCCACTCTGGTCACACTGATTGCAATGTCGGGTAACTTTGCACATTTATACTCTCCCATATTAAGAATGTGTTAATAAGTGCTTTAAAGAGCATACTGAAAACAACTCAGTGGTAAATGGACACATGACGTAACCAAGTGTTTTTTAAATAAGTGCTGCCAAAAGCAAACATACTGACCGACGGATAATGTGAAATACAGGTAAATAGACGGACATGTAAAAATGCAGACGAATAGTTAAAAAAACAAATATTTCTAAAACTGACATATGAATTTACAGTAAGGTTGAGCGAAAACTTTACCGCGGTAAAGTTGAGAATGAATGTAAAACTTATTATAAAGTGTGTGCGCATTAGGTATTGCTAAGAAAGTACTGCTAGATTTGGTGTCAGGAAATTCATTAGTATAATCTATAATCTAAAATTATTGGAGCAATGCAGAACCCAAAACTACTTATTTTAAAACATTATCTTTGAAAATTATAAATCTTTCAAAAACTTTTTATTCGTGTTAAATAAAACAAAATTATTGAAGCGATAATAGATTCCTGAGGTAAAATATAATCCGGATATAGTATATTGTCATGGGCACCTGCACATAGGGAATAACACATTTTATGAATACCCATGGTATTTCCATCAGCGCCCTCTAGCGTGGCAGTGCACACAATTTTTTTGACATTTAGATGTGGCACCTCGATGATGTTCGAGTATGTTCGGGCAAACAAAATGGCCATACAGGGGATTGAAAGGAAAAAATACCAACAAAAATGGTACCATTCGTTTCAGCAGGCAGAAACCATTCGGCAAAATGGCGTGATCCGACACGCGCTTGAATCGGTAGCCAATCGGAATTCCGAAACAAGCGTCGGTTAACGGAATCTTGCCGACGTGTCATCCGCAAGTCCAACCCAACCATTACCTACTCCCTTCGGTTATGGGCGATTACACCGAAAAGGTAGCAAAGTTGGACAAACACCGCTAGTTTGCACATCTAAATGCCGGCAAGATGCATGCGAACGCACCCTTTTCAAGTACAGGTGGCAACACTACCAAAGTACCAAAACGCACCGAACTGAAGAAAAATACAACCCTGGGTAGACGTTTCTGCCGCAGAGGTTCGCCATTCTGATATAGCGAGTAGAAATGGCAGCAACGGTGGCGGTGGACTAAGCGCCCTACAAATCAATATTGGATATTTTCAGACAGTTCCCGGCATCATTAAATTAGTTCAATTAATTGTAAGCACTATTTGCAAGGCCTGCGCATCTCCTGCCTACCTGTCAGCTACATCATTGTTCCTGTTCGTTGTTGGTATATCGGTCATTGCGACGCTTCTATGGATTTTGACCTATTTGTTGGGCGTGCGCGAGGCACTCAAGGTAGCCGTTAACTGGATTCTGACGGAACTCATTAACACAGGCATCGCTGCTATTCTCGGCTTTATCGCCTTTGTCGTTCAACTGGCCAAGTGGGCATCATATCCACACTCCTACGGATACGGTTCAAAGATTGCGGCTGGTGTCTTTGGATTGTTCAACTGTTTGGGCCCACGCAGATGGCACCTATTTCCTGTATCTGGAACACAAGAATGGCGCAACACGTTAGTAAGTCAAGCTGCAAGTACAAAAAGACCACAACAACACCATTAAAAGCAGCAGCACTGCTTTCAAAGTAGTCAGCCAAGCTCATCAGATAAGCTAATCAAGGTAAGAAGTATTTGTAACTTTACGCAGTACTAAAGGCAGTGTGGACAGCTCGAAGTGGTATTCGGTAAAACCACGGTAACCTTTTACCAACACACACTGACGCTGAAAACATTGCCTGTGTTATACAAGGACTGAAAATCAACTTTTCTCTAGGTCGGCAGGTCTATTCGACTCCTCATCCAACAGCAACAAACGCTCGTTTCACCACCCACAACACGG
Source organism: Dichetophora obliterata (assembly GCA_963920525.1). Classification (NCBI taxonomy): domain Eukaryota; kingdom Metazoa; phylum Arthropoda; class Insecta; order Diptera; family Sciomyzidae; genus Dichetophora; species Dichetophora obliterata. The sequence goes on along the minus strand of OY986438.1, from coordinate 48,504,094 downwards.
ACGGTTCGCCGTAGGGCGGCAGCACTTGAAGGGTGCCGTAAGAGAGCGAGCAGCAGCGCTACCAGCCTCGCATCAGTGCACCCGCCACAGCGTCGCACCACAGCACCCAAATCAACACGCTGAGCATTAGCGCTCAACATTGCCACCACCACCTCCACACACCACCACGTTGCCCTTTCTACCACCAAATTCAACAGCACCATCGTCATCACTATCAGCAGCATCAACAGCCACCAACACCCTGCAGACCACCCCACCAACAACAATAACGGCACCAACCTCCAGCGTTTGCCAGCATCAGCTAGCGGGTGGCCAACGACATCAACAGCACCATCAGTAGCGACAACACCAACTACCTCCACCATTACGGCACTCACCCCAGGTTTGCGAATTGCGGCCTGGGATTGGTAAGCGTGTATTCGATTAATTAAATAATTGCAAACGCAACATGTTGGGTTGGCGGATGCTAAATTTTGGCAAGAATGCAGTGACCTTTATATATTTATTTTGGTAGAATTCTTACTTTAGAATTAAGTCTTGACTTTTGTTTGTTTTTGGCTAAAATCCCGAAATCGCGGCCCTTGCTCTCTTGCTGGTCACATGTAAAGAAGTTTTTTTTGCTTTTTACTATTACAAAACTTTGGATTTCCGTTCGTTTTTTTTACATCTATATTTTTACAACTGGACTTTTGATAATTTTGGATATTAATTTAAAGGGAGAATTTGTTGTAAAACGATGCTAATTTTTACCTTTAAGGCATACAGTGTAGAGCAAATTTATAAAAACTTTTAAACGGCCATTTTTAAAACTTGTGTAAAATAATATAAAGAAAAAAAAAAGGGGCAGGTCATACAAATAAACTAACAGAAATAAAACAAAAAAAATAACCATTTAATAGGAAACTAAACTAAAATCAAAACAACTTAATTAGAAACTAAACTAAAATAAAAACAACTTAATTAAAAACTAAACTAAAATAAGCACGATAGAATTAAAAAACAACTTAATTAAGAACTAAGCTAAACTAAAACCACTAAGAAAAAAAAAATTTTAAACTAAAAGAAAACTACTTAATAAAAACTAGGCTAGAATAAAAACGATTTAATTAAAAACTAAACTAAAATAAAAGCTATATGATTAAACGCGAGATAATAAAAAATAAACTAGAATAAAAACAACTTAATTAAAAACTGAACTAAAATAGAGGCGATATAATTAAAAACTATTTAATTAAAAACTAAACTAAAATAGAAACAACTTAATTAAAATTGAACTAAAATAAAAACAACATAATTAGAAAACTAAACTAAAATAAAAACAACTTAATTAGAAACTAAAGTAAAATACAAACAACTTAATTAGGAACTAAACTAAAATGAAACCAACTTAATTAAAAACTAAACTAAAATAGAGGCGATATAATTAAAAGCGATATAACTAAAAACTAAACAAAAATAAAAACAACTTAATTAAAAACTAAACTAAATTAAGCGCGATATAATTATAAGCAACATAATTAAGAACTAAACTAAAAACCCAAACCATATCATTAAAAACTATTTAATGAAAAACTAAACTAAAATAAAAACGATTTAATTAAAAACTAAACTAAAATAAAATCTATGGGATTAAACGCGAGATAATTAAAAAACCAAACTAAAATAAAAACTATTTAATAAAAACTAAGCTAAAATAACACAACCTAATGAAAAACTAAACTAAAATAAAAACGATTTAATTAAAAACTAAACTAAAATAAAATCTATAGGATTAAACGCGAGATAATTAAAAACCATACTAAAATAAAAACTATTTAATAAAAACTAAGCTAAAATAACACAACCTAATGAAAAACTAAACTAAAATAAAAACGATTTAATTAAAAACTAAACTAAAATAAAAGCTATATGATTAAACGCGAGATAATTAAAAACTTAAACTAAAATAAAAAAAAAAAAAACTTAATGAGAAACTAGACTAAATAAAACGACTTAATTAAAAACTAAACTAAATTAAGCGCGATATAATTATAAGCAACATAATTAAGAACTAAACTAAAAACCAAAACAATATAATTAGAGACCATTTAATTGAAAACTAAACTAAGATAAAACAACTCAATTAAAAACTAAACTAAAATACGCTCGATATAATTAAAACATCATAATTGAGAACTAAACTGAAAACCAATACAATATAATTAAAAACCAGTTAATTGAAAACTAAGCTAAGATAAATCAACTTAATTAAAAACTAAACTAAAATTAAAAGCTATATAATTGAAAGCAATTTAATTAAAAATTAAACTAAAAATAAAAGCTATATAATTAAAAGCAATATAATTAAAAGCTAAACTAAAATAAAAGCCATATAATTAAAAGCAATTTAATTTAGAACTAAACTAAAATTAAAAGCTATATAATGGAAAGCAATTTAATTAAAAATTAAACTAAAATTAAAAACTATATAATTAAAAGCAATATAATTAAAAGCTAAACTAAAATAAAAGCTATATAATTAAAAGCAATTTAATTTAAAAATTAAACTAAAATTAAAAACTATATAATTAAAAGCAATATAATTAAAAATTAAACTAAAAATAAAAGCTATATAATTGAAAGCAATTTAATTTAAAACTAAACTAAAATAAAAGCTATATAATTAAAAGCAATTTAATTTAAAACTAAACTAAAATAAAAGCTGTATTATTAAAAGCAATATAATTAAAAACTAAACTAAAATAAAATCAAAATCATACTAAGCTAAAGTAAAACGAATACCCATGCAGACTCATATGAAAAAAAATATTTTGGGGTTAAAGTAACGGTTAGGTTAAAAAAAAAAAAAAAAAAAAAAAAAAAAAAACTTTTTAAAGGTTTTAATTGCGAACCGATCTGACTTACAGATGGTTATGTCGTTTTTTTTCTAGGCATCTTACGATAGTGCGATACCTATGCTTATTTGAACTTTAAATTCCTGTTTATATAGAGAAACCTTAAGATTTAGCAATCGATCTAAGAACCTACTGTTAATGTAAGTAGTTTTAAGAATGAATAGAAATAATAAATGACTTTGTTATATGGAAGAAAAAAAAGGGAAAAAATGAGTAATTAATAGAACAGGATAGGTGGTGTGGATAAGACAGAGACGGCGTAAGTATAAGAGTTTTGGGGTGACCTAGACACAGGCGAAGGGTCACCATGGCTGGTCTTTTGTGGCCAGAAGGGGCGGGTTAGCCAAGGGCGATCAACCGACAGCGAAGATCGACCCACGAGACGTGCCAAAGTGGCAACCGCAAGCAACCGAGTCTTATTCCTTCGTCGTGTTCATAAAATAAGCGGGTTTTTTTTATTTATCGTTTTTCGAGATTTTTCGTTGGTTTTGGGTTTTTCCGGGTTTTTTTACCAGGCGGTAATTTTTCTTTTCAGCTGGTACGATTGTTATTCATGTGAAGTTTCCTGCTGTCGGACCGGACTGGCAAGAACACCACCCCATCCGGCGAGCCTTAGCCGCGCAATATGCCAGCGTACCAGCGCTGCCAGAGGGACGACAGTGGTGCAATGCAAGGGCTACCTAGCCACGGGCAGCACCAACCACAAAGAATTGAATGGTGAGGAAACATGACAGAATTGGCGCCCAACGTGGGGCCGAAACATGACAGAATTGGCGCCCAACGTGGGGCCCGACAAAGTTTAGGTCTTTTTGTTTTTCGTTTGGTCTCCTGACGTCTGGCCACGTAAGTCCTGCAGCGTTTGGGTCTGTGAACCTTGACTGCAGTTGCGACGTGGTCTAAGGCAAAAGGAGCCAATCAAGAAAACTATGAAGTATCTCGTTTCGGGCCGTAGAGTAAGCTTTTGTGTATAGTTTTTGGTTAAACCCGAAGCAGGTCCTGGTAGGTTGAGAACACGTAAGTCCTGCAGCGTTTAGGCCACAGCGCCTCGACTGTAGTTGCGACGTGGTTCTTAACAGTAGGATTTTTTACTGCTAGGGGGAAAATAAAAATAATAAGTAATTTTTTTGATCATTTTTGGTTAGACCCAAAGCAGGTCCTCTTAGTTAAAAACACGTAAGTCCTGCAGCGTTTAGGCCACAGCGCCTCGACTGTAGTTGCGACGTGTTTTTCTTAACCGTAGGATTTTTACTGCTAGGGCTAAGAGTTAGAAATAATTTTAGTATTTTTTTTTTGTTTTTTATTTCACATCGCGTTTGCAGTTTCCGTAAGTCCTGCAGCGTGAAGGTCGTTGAACCGCGACTGCAGTTGCGACGGATACTGGAGGCCGATGAGTGTTAATTAACTTTTTTATTTCTTATAATTTTTTATTTTAAATATTCAAACCCGCAGGGGCATCCTGCGTGGAATATGTAGGATGACGGGAGTAGCGCACCCGCGTACCCCAGCGAGCCCAACACGCGTCTGTTCCCAGATTGGGCGGCGTGTTGGCCAGCGTCTGTTCCCAGATTGGGCGGCTGTTTTTTTACACCGTAAGGTGAAAAACCCGAACATGCCGGGGTTTGTCGGCATGTAAACCAATTGGAAACTATATAAATCTCGTTTTGCAAAATACTCCTGACCGAGAAGAGCAGCCTGACCAGAGGGGTCATAAATGGGACAGGCTAGCTGAGAGCAAAAATACCTCGACTCGGAGGGTGCACCTAGTGTACAAAAAAGGGGGGTAGCGGCACTCTTAGGCAGCGCACACAGTGAAGCATATGGGCTGGACTGTGAGCAAAGCGTTTTGCTTATGAGTGCAACCGCGAACATCGAGCGCATCTCGTTTCTTCGCAAGCGTTTATTTTGCAGTTTGGTTTTTGCGCACAGTGCGGCTCATATGCTTCACTGGGTGCGGGCTTAGAGGAAGGTTAAATTAAAATTAAATAGTTTTTGTTTTTTGAAAATCGCTCCTTATCGGGAAGAGCAGCCAGGGGCCTTGCTCTGTAGTACGATTCGGGATGCGGGTGCGGTTCGAGAGCAGGATCGTGCCATGGATTTACATGTTTTTTGACAAATTTTTGATGAGTTCACATTCAATGCCGACAAAAACAGAATTTTAGGGCAGAGGTAGAATTTACTGCCGTTTAGAAATCTTAAGCCATGTATTTACATGGTGTGATTTTGTTTTCGAATCGCATTTGCTTTTCGAGTCGCGTTGCAGAGTAGGACCTCAGGTCAGTGGGGTCATCAATGTGACAGGCTAGCTAAATTAAAAAATACCTCGATTTGGAGTTAGGCGCGGCTGAATTAAGGGGGGGTATAGAGTTGCAAAGCACTCTTGAGTAGGGACAAATATAAATTAAAATTTTTTCGTTTTGAATAAATACTCCAACTCGGGATGAACTACCACAACACCATTAGGTGAAGCGAATATGCCTGAGCGACCTCAGCATAGGAAATTATCGTGGGAAGTTTCGGTTAAGAACCTCGATTTGGAGGGTGCAATTATTGCACAAAGAAGAAAGTTGTTTTCGCTGGTCTCGTCGAAGTTAATTTTTTTTACGCCACTCTTGTTTGTTTTACGCCACCATCCAAAGTTAATGCCTATATATTTTTTGAATTATTATTATCAGCTATTCTAGTGTTTTGATTATCGGTTTTGGAGTTATAATTTTTTTTTGTTAGTTTACACTATACAACTTCACCGAAGTTTGATGAGAAGTCTCCTTTTTTTATTTACGTATACATTTTTTTGAAATACCTTGAAATACTTCGAAACAAAATACCTTAAAAAAAATATATATATATATAAGTTTACTTTCATCTATAAGCTCTAATAAGCCATTTTTGTTATACGAACCTTTTAAAGAATATTTCACTTCAGTTTCATTTACCTATATCTTTATATAATATTTTCTATATATAGATAAAAGTAAACTTATATTTTATCAAATTTTCGAATATTTTAGACAACCGCAAAGATTGTAACTCTAAAATGGTTACAAAAAAAAAAAAAAAATTTTTTTTGATATCACGTTGCTACATTTCTATATTAAAACATACTACGATAAAATTTCTTTGACCTCTATGGAGTTCAGTTATTATTATGCTTACCTTTAATTAATATCCTTATATTTTATCAACTTTTCGAATATTATATTATTTTCCTTTACATATCATTACTATATATATTATCATTTCTTATACTACTATTAATACTATTATTTAAAATTTTTTTTTGCTAAGTTTTGCAACCACCATCCAGGACATTATTTATTTTGGACATTACTACAGGACATTTATTTTGATCTTATTTTTTTGTAAATTTTTCCTTTCGTTTTGGCATTTGGAGAACAACAGTTTCGTAAACTGTGGTGCCTTTAACCATCGGCCTATATATATAAAAATTTAACTTTTTCATTTGTGAATAATTTGGCGAATTGTCGTTTTGCTATTTAAACCATCTTCTTGCCTTGAAATGTTTTACTATTTTTTGATCATTTTTGCCTTTCTTATTGCGATTCCTTTGGGCATGGTACACACTAGACAGCAGGGCCAGCGAGCCGATGACAGTGAAACCAATCCGAATCCAGCCGAAAGTGGAAGTCTAGTACCCACAACAACCACTGGTACAGGGGCAATTCCAAAAACAGGCCTGACGAGAACCACCATACCGATTTTTACCACAGCAACGACGACTATTACAACGCCTATGGCGAGGCAGAGTCCACTACCACCAGCACCTAGACGTACCTCGGAAGAGCTTAACTTCTCTAATAGCAGCATCACGTCTCCAGAGTTTAGCAGTCTAACCGCTATAAACGTGCGAAAGCAATTTCAACAACATTCGCAGATGGGGAGCGTAAGAGACAGGTCGTCAGGAAGAGCACCAGCATCCCAAGGTGTGGTCAACTCGAGCATCAATATAAGGGATTACGTCAAGTCAGCGGTAGGTTTAGCCCAAGTGGATCTGATGTCGGGAATGGAGGAACGTTTGCGGGTATTAGTCCCACAATTAATAGCCGAAAGCTTAGGGTCGATGACGCCTCAGTATTCAGAGAGCCGACCAGCGGTTACGAAGTTAGTGACTTTACAACCACCACCTCCACCACCCCCGTCTATCAATTCACAGGCATGGCCAGATCGAAATATGGAGCAGCAACAACAAATTGGATCTCAGGATACCAGGAGCATCTCGCAATCTTTCCCAGATTTTTCACAACCACCACCACATAGGCCGCAACCGACAAAGGTGCAGCAGCCGCAGATATTTGCACCTTCACATACGTACCAAGTCGAGAACAGGAATCGACACCAAGAGCAACGAGCTGGACCCTCGATACGTCAGCCGAGTGCCTTTGCATATACAGGGCCTGTACAAGCGCCGGTTACACCTTACCAGCAATCAGAACAGCCGCGACGTGTAGAAATGGACAAATGGGGATTTAAGTTCGATGGTACAAATAAATCAATCAGCGTGGACGAATTCGTTTTTCGAGTAGAAACCTTATGCAATGACTACCGGTACCCTTGGCCGGAAGTAATTAGAAATTTTCATAGTTTGCTAACTGGAAACGCAGCTCAATGGTTCTGGGGATTTCGACGGTTAAACCGAATACCTAGTTGGTTTGCACTTCGAGAAGCGTTTGTAGCACAATTTAAGCGACATGAAAGCGATTTCGAAATCCAACGGCAGATTATGGACCGAAGACAGCAAAGAGATGAAACATTCGACGACTTTTATCAATCTGTTTTGACACTGAGGAACCAACAGCGTAATCCACTGGCTGAACAGGATTTAGTCGAAATAATGAGGAGCAACCTGCGAAAAGAGATGTCACAGCTACTATTTGCCATGCGCATAGAGGGTTTGACTGAGTTTTGCAAAGCCTGTAAAAAGGCTGAAACGCATATAAACTACCAACGACAGGCGTATCAACCGCCTCCGCGTCAATATGTACCTCGCAATGCGCAAGTGCACGAGTTAAATGTAGAGCAGGACTTTTCGACTCAAGCGTTTGAAATAGATGCTATTAATTCCTCTCGTACATTTCCATGCTGGAACTGCAAACAGCCAGGGCACAATTTCGTTGAGTGTACTGCAGCCGTAAGGCGAATTTTTTGCTATAGGTGCGGAACGGAGGGCGTAGTTACCCCAAAGTGTCCGAAATGTCAGGGAACTGCTAGGCCCAATAGAAATGTGCAGGTGGAGTCTAGATCAGCTCAAACACAGACTCAGACTCAAACTCAAGAAACGACAGAATGACTAACGTCAGCCACACAGACCGAAGTAGAAAATAAAATTGTTGTTTTAACATCTAAGAATAAGAGTAATCAAAGTAGTTGCGATCAAGCCGTAAACACCGTTGAGGTAAAGTTAAAAGCAATCAAGCCATTTCATGTGAGACTCAAAAACTATGAGGAAGTTCGAAAAAGAATATTTGCAGAGCAGCCAACAAAAATCGAAAAGACAAGAATTAGATATCGTTTAAGGAAAAATAATTATAAGGAAATCTTAGCGTCAGAACTGTATGAGGGCGAAGACAGTAGGTTTTACACAAATATTGAAATAAATGGACAGCGAATCGAGGGACTATTGGACAGTGGAGCAACAGTGTCGTGTTTAGGGATTAACTGCTTAACTTTTGTAGAAAAGTGCAAGTTGCCAATTTTTAAGTTTAAATCTTTCGTCAAAACTGCCGATGGGCGAATGCATTCAATCGTAGGTCGCGTTAAAGCTAAAATTAAATTCGATAACCAGGAGCAGGAGATTGTTTTTTATTTAACACCTTCTCTAAAACGAGAATTGTTTCTAGGTGTAGATTTCATTAAGAAATTCAATCTAATGCAGCTCAAAGTTGATAGCATAACGACCAACAACATAGCTTTGGAGGAAGAGGTCCAAAGTCATGCAACACCGAAAATGAAAGTTTTGACAGCGCAGCAACAACACCGGCTTAACGCAGTTATAGCAAAATTTCCCTGCTTCACGAAGAAAGGTCTAGGCAAGACGTCTTTAGAAGAGCACTATATTGATACCGGCGACGCAGTGCCTGTGAAAGATAAGCACTACCCAGTCTCACCGGCGGTTCAGGGTCTCATGTTTGCGGAGCTGGATAGGATGCTTTCACTGGGAGTCATTGAGCCGAGCGAAAGTCCATGGAACAATCGAGTGGCCTTCGTGCGAAAAGGCGAGAAATGTCGACTGTGCCTGGACGCTCGCAAGCTCAATGCACTCACAGTGAAGGACGCCTACCCACTTCCACACATAGAGGGGTTGCTCAGTCGTCTCGGCGACACACACTTTATTTCAAGTGTGGATCTTAAGGATGCCTTTTGGCAAATTCCGCTTGCCGTCAGTAGTAGGGAGAAAACCGCGTTTACAGTGCCAGGTCGTCCGCTTTGTCAATTTACCGTCATGCCGTTTGGGCTATGTAATGCAGCCCAAAGGTTATGTCGGTTGATGGACAAAGTCGTGCCAGCCAATCTTCGTGAAAGCGTTTTCATTTATTTGGATGATCTCCTTGTTGTGTCTTCCGATTTCGATAGTCATCTCCAAAAATTAGAGCAGGTAGCACAGTTGTTAAGTTCGGCCAACCTAACCATTAATGTGGCCAAATCAAAGTTTTGTTGTAGCGAGCTAAGGTACCTAGGTTATATTGTAGGCGAGGGTAAATTAAGACCAGACCCCGACAAGGTTCATGCCATTGACCGATATACCTATCCAAAAACTCCGAAGCAGGTACGAAGTTTTATGGGAGCCACGGGATGGTACCGTCGCTTTATTCGCGATTATGCTACTATAGCAGCACCTATTTTTGATACGCTGAAAAAAGCGAAAACTTTTGAGTTCGGTGATGAGGCTAAGAGCGCCTTCGATAAATTAAAAACAGCTCTTATTTCTAGTCCAGTCCTGGTACATCCAGATTTTTCGAAACATTTTTATGTGCAAACAGATGCTTCTAACATCGGAATTGGTGGCGTGTTGTTTCAAAAAGATGATGAAGGTGGTGAACATCCTATCGCCTATTATTCAAAGAAGCTCACGCCTGCGCAGAAGAATTATTCAGTAACTGAGCGCGAATGTCTAGCGGTGGTAATGGGGATAACGAAGTTTAGAGCCTACATCGAGCTAATGCCTTTTACAGTGATAACGGATCACTCCAGCCTAAAATGGCTAATGTCGCATAAAGACTTAACCAGTCGATTGGCGAGGTGGAGTTTGTATCTGCAAAGCTTTAGCTTCGAGATAGATCACCGTAAAGGGGCTCAGAACATCGTTCCCGACACGTTATCACGCTACGACATGGACGAAATAAGTTGTGAGGTAAAGGCACTGATCGACCTCGAGTCACCAGAGTTTCAAAGCGAAGAGTATAGGGAATTGTTAAATACCATAACCGAAAATCACTCCCAGTTGCCTGACCTCAAGGTAATAGATGGTTTTGCTTACAAGCGTACGGTTCCATATGATGGTACACCCGATGGTGAAGATTTCGCATGGAAACTATGGGTTCCAGCGCCTTTGACTCAGTCAATTATTGCTAACGCACACCAACCTCCTCAAGTCGCTCATGGTGGTTTTACCAAAACTCTTAAGCGCATAAAAGAATATTTCTACTGGCCAAATATGAACCAGCAGGTCCTCAATTTCGTTAATGATTGTCAAGTCTGCAAAGAATGCAAACCAGCTCAAATGGTTCTAAGACCGCCTATGGGGCGAGAGTCGCAAATAATACGGCCGTTTCAAAAAATTTACGTGGATTTTCTCGGTCCATACGTTCGTTCGAATAAGAAAAACACCTACATTTTCATAGTCTTAGACTATTTCACAAAATTCACCCTGTTGAAAGCAATGACGAAAGCGACTGCGCGAAATGTAATCCAGTTTCTAATTTCAGAAGTTTTTCATAAATTCGGTACCCCAGAAATACTGATGTCTGACAATGGCGTGCAATTTTTAAGTAAAGAATTTGCCGAAATGATCGATAATTTTGGAATAAGACATGTACGCACTGCTAATTACGCTCCTCAAGCCAACGCTTCGGAGAGGGTCAACCAGTCCATTCTCGCGGCGATTCGGTCATACCTCGACCAAGATCAAACCAACTGGGACCAACACTTATCTGACATTGAATGTGCTTTGCGTTCTTCAGTGCACTCCTCCATAGGAATGACCCCTTATTTTGCTCTCTTCGGTCACAACATGATCACGCATGCAAGCGCCTATAAAATAGCAAAGAAACTAGGTGTGCTTAGCGATCCTGAGACGTTGGTGATACCGAAGCCGGTTCGGCAAGACCTGATTCGCAACAAAATCCGCGAACAGCTACATAAGAGTCACGAACAGAATGTTAAAAGGTATGACTTGAAAAGTCGGAAAGTTAAATTTCACCCTGGACAGGAAGTATACCGACGGAACTTTCAGCTTAGTGATTTCTCCAAGCAAATCAGCGCGAAACTGTCAAAGCGTTTTCTAAAGTGTCGAATAGTGAGAGCAGTAGGGAACAGTCTGTATGAGCTGGAAGATTTAAGTGGCAAGACGATAGGAATTTTTCACGCGAAAGACTTAAAACAATAATCGAGTTCGAATGTAGGTTGAGAGAGCAAATGGTGCCATCTCTTCCCATTTATCTCTTAAGCTGAGAAGCTTGTCGAGAGTCCTTGGGTTTGTCATGGGCACCTGCACATAGGGAATAACACATTTTATGAATACCCATGGTATTTCCATCAGCGCCCTCTAGCGTGGCAGTGCACACAATTTTTTTGACATTTAGATGTGGCACCTCGATGATGTTCGAGTATGTTCGGGCAAACAAAATGGCCATACAGGGGATTGAAAGGAAAAAATACCAACAAAAATGGTACCATTCGTTTCAGCAGGCAGAAACCATTCGGCAAAATGGCGTGATCCGACACGCGCTTGAATCGGTAGCCAATCGGAATTCCGAAACAAGCGTCGGTTAACGGAATCTTGCCGACGTGTCATCCGCAAGTCCAACCCAACCATTACCTACTCCCTTCGGTTATGGGCGATTACACCGAAAAGGTAGCAAAGTTGGACAAACACCGCTAGTTTGCACATCTAAATGCCGGCAAGATGCATGCGAACGCACCCTTTTCAAGTACAGGTGGCAACACTACCAAAGTACCAAAACGCACCGAACTGAAGAAAAATACAACCCTGGGTAGACGTTTCTGCCGCAGAGGTTCGCCATTCTGATATAGCGAGTAGAAATGGCAGCAACGGTGGCGGTGGACTAAGCGCCCTACAAATCAATATTGGATATTTTCAGACAGTTCCCGGCATCATTAAATTAGTTCAATTAATTGTAAGCACTATTTGCAAGGCCTGCGCATCTCCTGCCTACCTGTCAGCTACATCATTGTTCCTGTTCGTTGTTGGTATATCGGTCATTGCGACGCTTCTATGGATTTTGACCTATTTGTTGGGCGTGCGCGAGGCACTCAAGGTAGCCGTTAACTGGATTCTGACGGAACTCATTAACACAGGCATCGCTGCTATTCTCGGCTTTATCGCCTTTGTCGTTCAACTGGCCAAGTGGGCATCATATCCACACTCCTACGGATACGGTTCAAAGATTGCGGCTGGTGTCTTTGGATTGTTCAACTGTTTGGGCCCACGCAGATGGCACCTATTTCCTGTATCTGGAACACAAGAATGGCGCAACACGTTAGTAAGTCAAGCTGCAAGTACAAAAAGACCACAACAACACCATTAAAAGCAGCAGCACTGCTTTCAAAGTAGTCAGCCAAGCTCATCAGATAAGCTAATCAAGGTAAGAAGTATTTGTAACTTTACGCAGTACTAAAGGCAGTGTGGACAGCTCGAAGTGGTATTCGGTAAAACCACGGTAACCTTTTACCAACACACACTGACGCTGAAAACATTGCCTGTGTTATACAAGGACTGAAAATCAACTTTTCTCTAGGTCGGCAGGTCTATTCGACTCCTCATCCAACAGCAACAAACGCTCGTTTCACCACCCACAACACGGACGGTTCGCCGTAGGGCGGCAGCACTTGAAGGGTGCCGTAAGAGAGCGAGCAGCAGCGCTACCAGCCTCGCATCAGTGCACCCGCCACAGCGTCGCACCACAGCACCCAAATCAACACGCTGAGCATTAGCGCTCAACATTGCCACCACCACCTCCACACACCACCACGTTGCCCTTTCTACCACCAAATTCAACAGCACCATCGTCATCACTATCAGCAGCATCAACAGCCACCAACACCCTGCAGACCACCCCACCAACAACAATAACGGCACCAACCTCCAGCGTTTGCCAGCATCAGCTAGCGGGTGGCCAACGACATCAACAGCACCATCAGTAGCGACAACACCAACTACCTCCACCATTACGGCACTCACCCCAGGTTTGCGAATTGCGGCCTGGGATTGGTAAGCGTGTATTCGATTAATTAAATAATTGCAAACGCAACATGTTGGGTTGGCGGATGCTAAATTTTGGCAAGAATGCAGTGACCTTTATATATTTATTTTGGTAGAATTCTTACTTTAGAATTAAGTCTTGACTTTTGTTTGTTTTTGGCTAAAATCCCGAAATCGCGGCCCTTGCTCTCTTGCTGGTCACATGTAAAGAAGTTTTTTTTGCTTTTTACTATTACAAAACTTTGGCTTTCCGTTCGTTTTTTTTACATCTATATTTTTACAACTGGACTTTTGATAATTTTGGATATTAATTTAAAGGGAGAATTTGTTGTAAAACGATGCTAATTTTTACCTTTAAGGCATACAGTGTAGAGCAAATTTATAAAAACTTTTAAACGGCCATTTTTAAAACTTGTGTAAAATAATATAAAGAAAAAAAAAAGGGGCAGGTCATACAAATAAACTAACAGAAATAAAACAAAAAAAATAACCATTTAATAGGAAACTAAACTAAAATCAAAACAACTTAATTAGAAACTAAACTAAAATAAAAACAACTTAATTAAAAACTAAACTAAAATAAGCACGATAGAATTAAAAAACAACTTAATTAAGAACTAAGCTAAACTAAAACCACTAAGAAAAAAAAAATTTTAAACTAAAAGAAAACTACTTAATAAAAACTAGGCTAGAATAAAAACGATTTAATTAAAAACTAAACTAAAATAAAAGCTATATGATTAAACGCGAGATAATAAAAAATAAACTAGAATAAAAACAACTTAATTAAAAACTGAACTAAAATAGAGGCGATATAATTAAAAACTATTTAATTAAAAACTAAACTAAAATAGAAACAACTTAATTAAAATTGAACTAAAATAAAAACAACATAATTAGAAAACTAAACTAAAATAAAAACAACTTAATTAGAAACTAAAGTAAAATACAAACAACTTAATTAGGAACTAAACTAAAATGAAACCAACTTAATTAAAAACTAAACTAAAATAGAGGCGATATAATTAAAAGCGATATAACTAAAAACTAAACAAAAATAAAAACAACTTAATTAAAAACTAAACTAAATTAAGCGCGATATAATTATAAGCAACATAATTAAGAACTAAACTAAAAACCCAAACCATATCATTAAAAACTATTTAATGAAAAACTAAACTAAAATAAAAACGATTTAATTAAAAACTAAACTAAAATAAAATCTATGGGATTAAACGCGAGATAATTAAAAAACCAAACTAAAATAAAAACTATTTAATAAAAACTAAGCTAAAATAACACAACCTAATGAAAAACTAAACTAAAATAAAAACGATTTAATTAAAAACTAAACTAAAATAAAATCTATAGGATTAAACGCGAGATAATTAAAAACCATACTAAAATAAAAACTATTTAATAAAAACTAAGCTAAAATAACACAACCTAATGAAAAACTAAACTAAAATAAAAACGATTTAATTAAAAACTAAACTAAAATAAAAGCTATATGATTAAACGCGAGATAATTAAAAACTTAAACTAAAATAAAAAAAAAAAAAACTTAATGAGAAACTAGACTAAATAAAACGACTTAATTAAAAACTAAACTAAATTAAGCGCGATATAATTATAAGCAACATAATTAAGAACTAAACTAAAAACCAAAACAATATAATTAGAGACCATTTAATTGAAAACTAAACTAAGATAAAACAACTCAATTAAAAACTAAACTAAAATACGCTCGATATAATTAAAACATCATAATTGAGAACTAAACTGAAAACCAATACAATATAATTAAAAACCAGTTAATTGAAAACTAAGCTAAGATAAATCAACTTAATTAAAAACTAAACTAAAATTAAAAGCTATATAATTGAAAGCAATTTAATTAAAAATTAAACTAAAAATAAAAGCTATATAATTAAAAGCAATATAATTAAAAGCTAAACTAAAATAAAAGCCATATAATTAAAAGCAATTTAATTTAGAACTAAACTAAAATTAAAAGCTATATAATGGAAAGCAATTTAATTAAAAATTAAACTAAAATTAAAAACTATATAATTAAAAGCAATATAATTAAAAGCTAAACTAAAATAAAAGCTATATAATTAAAAGCAATTTAATTTAAAAATTAAACTAAAATTAAAAACTATATAATTAAAAGCAATATAATTAAAAATTAAACTAAAAATAAAAGCTATATAATTGAAAGCAATTTAATTTAAAACTAAACTAAAATAAAAGCTATATAATTAAAAGCAATTTAATTTAAAACTAAACTAAAATAAAAGCTGTATTATTAAAAGCAATATAATTAAAAACTAAACTAAAATAAAATCAAAATCATACTAAGCTAAAGTAAAACGAATACCCATGCAGACTCATATGAAAAAAAATATTTTGGGGTTAAAGTAACGGTTAGGTTAAAAAAAAAAAAAAAAAAAAAAAAAAAAAAACTTTTTAAAGGTTTTAATTGCGAACCGATCTGACTTACAGATGGTTATGTCGTTTTTTTTCTAGGCATCTTACGATAGTGCGATACCTATGCTTATTTGAACTTTAAATTCCTGTTTATATAGAGAAACCTTAAGATTTAGCAATCGATCTAAGAACCTACTGTTAATGTAAGTAGTTTTAAGAATGAATAGAAATAATAAATGACTTTGTTATATGGAAGAAAAAAAAGGGAAAAAATGAGTAATTAATAGAACAGGATAGGTGGTGTGGATAAGACAGAGACGGCGTAAGTATAAGAGTTTTGGGGTGACCTAGACACAGGCGAAGGGTCACCATGGCTGGTCTTTTGTGGCCAGAAGGGGCGGGTTAGCCAAGGGCGATCAACCGACAGCGAAGATCGACCCACGAGACGTGCCAAAGTGGCAACCGCAAGCAACCGAGTCTTATTCCTTCGTCGTGTTCATAAAATAAGCGGGTTTTTTTTATTTATCGTTTTTCGAGATTTTTCGTTGGTTTTGGGTTTTTCCGGGTTTTTTTACCAGGCGGTAATTTTTCTTTTCAGCTGGTACGATTGTTATTCATGTGAAGTTTCCTGCTGTCGGACCGGACTGGCAAGAACACCACCCCATCCGGCGAGCCTTAGCCGCGCAATATGCCAGCGTACCAGCGCTGCCAGAGGGACGACAGTGGTGCAATGCAAGGGCTACCTAGCCACGGGCAGCACCAACCACAAAGAATTGAATGGTGAGGAAACATGACAATATCTATATCTATACTATTATATAAAAGGAGACTCACGAAATTTTAAGCCAGACCGCTGAACCGACGTTTTTTTTGATAATTTTTTATATTAACTCTTTGATTGCAATTTGATAACTTTGATGATAATTCTTCGATAATTCGGTTCCTATGATAATTTCTAGTGTCATAGCTTACTAAGTTTTTCGATTACTTACTTTAATTATTACACAATGCACGAATTTTATTTGATGCTTACATTAAACATCAAACAAAGGTTTCCTCTCTTTGTCGTGAGAGCTTCTCTCAATATAACACGGCAGCCATGTTGTGGAGTTGCTTTCAGTGAGATTCTTGCTGTCATATAGTGTTGATTAATTTTCTTTGCAAATGTTTTGAGGGGTGTTGCCAGAATTCAGTTATAAGCATAAATTATGTTTTGTAGCCTTGCCAGCTAACTTTTCCCGACTTGAGAGTATATAAGTCTATCTATCTATACCATCTATTAAAAGCGTTGTGACACTGCACGGATGTTTGAAAATCACGCGAGAACCACAGAACCGATTTGGACGATATAAGAACCAAACAATTTGTTATTTCAACGAAATCGTGTTAGAACTATTAATATTTTCCACTCCTACTTTTCACGTCTACAATACTCTAAATTCAATGATTTAAATAAGCGCTGATAAAAATTCAGACGTTTTTGGTCGTAAAAGACTAAAATTTAGTAATTTTATTTGTGTGGTTACTTTTGACAGCTGTACTAAAAATGGATTTCCACGCCCCCTTCAGCCGCCAAAAAATCAATGAAAATGCTATATTTCAAGCGGTTTTGATCTTATAATACTATGTTTTAATTAGGCCAAATGACTCATTTGAAATCAAAGCATCTCATTTCGTTTGACAACTGGTTCTTTGTTTTGTTTTTATTGGTTGATATTGATGATGATACACGTGTATAAAATGATTTGTTGTTTTACGTTTTCCTTTGTTTTTAGTGTGTTCAGAGTTTTAGTTTGTAATAAGTCTTAACAACGTATCCAATCTCATTCAATTGTTTTAAATGAGTTGAATTGATGCTGAGAATTTGTATGGGAAATGAAATGATTTCGTTATTCATTTTACTGAATTGGCTGAAATTAGTATTTGACCCAATGCTAACGTAGTATAAGACTAAAATTTGATAACGTAGTTTGTAATAATTGAAATTTTTCACAGAAGTTATAGTTTAAGCTGTAGAACATTGTAGAAAATATAATAACATTTTGAAAAAAAAATTAAATAAGAGCCATGCTTTTTAATGATAGAAACTGTTTATTAAATTTTGTGTCAAAACTAAGCAATTTTTTAGATAAATGACATGTACTTACTATGAAAACGGAAAATCAAAATATGGAAAGGGAAACTGAAAAAAAATTGCAACAAAAATAACTTTTGGCCTATTTTTTGAGCACAAACTGAATATTTTAAAGGTTATGTGAAAGCAATGTAAAAAAATGAATTGGTGAAGTAAAGTGAAGTAAATCTTTTCTCATTTCTCCAAATTCACTTAATTGACCTTTCAGACAAAGGAAATGCGAGGAACATCAATTTGAAAATGGCGGAGATGTTTGCTTGCAAATTCAAGAATTGAAATTTTAATCGGTTTTTCTCATCCTAAGGCTAAAAAATTTGTTATATGGAGAAAATCTGTAGTTTTCAAGATATCGCAATAAGTTTCATGTCATAATAACGGAAATTTTCAATATACAAGATATACGTACAAAACATTTTCGAAAAATCTTTCGTTTTCCGTTATTTTTGTTAATTGACGACTTTTAAAAAAAAATGCATTGTACTTAGAAAATCTATAGTTTTTGAGATATAGCCAAAAGTTTGATGTCATAATAATGAACATTTTTTAAACTTCAGAAGAATATATTCATATTCAGAACCTAAGTTAAAAAAATTACATTTAAAAATTTAAATTTACAATTTTAAAAAATTTTTTACCAATATTTTTTATAATCCCGTTATGTTGGACTTATTAAATAATCAAAATACAGATAATTACAAGCAACTTTATATCACCATAAATTTTACTGTAAGTAGGTATTTTAAATTAAATAAAGTAATTGTTTTATATTTATACCCTTTTTTTAAATTATTAAACAAACCCAAATATTTTTATATTTTGCATTTGAAGATAAAACAAAATACTTTAATTTTACGATTTCAAATTTTTACGTGGTATTTAATATTTCTATAGCAAGCGAAGCAGCATGTATTTGCTAGTATTGTATATTTGGTTTCGTTTACGATTTTTGGGTCGGTATCGTTTCGATATTGAAAAATAAATATTTCGATTCAAAACGATATGCATCAAAAATGACCTGGATGTTCAAAAATAGGTACCGTTCCAATTCAACAGCACATTTAATATCTGTGGATAATTCCCAAAAAATACTGTCAGCAGCTGAGTTCAAACGGGCAATCGAAAGTTTTTAGGGCAGGCTCTCATCTAGAGGTCCAAAAACAAGGTGATATTCTTGATTTTATTTTTTATAGAAGGAAGCAAATGAACACCTTGAATTTTTTGAATGAATTTTGAACACCATTGATTCTTAAAGTGTAGGAAAATATTTTATTTTGGTGCATAAAAGGGTAATGTAAAGTGTCAGTACGCCATCAAAAGTCACGTTGCACAGCATCATGTCATCTGATAAAAAAACCAAAAAATTTAATAAACTATATTATAATAAGGTTAGGTTAGCGTGGCTGCCTCATACGAGACACACTTAGGCCCAAGAGGCCCATTGTGATACCAAGGGTTAATTATCCCTACCCTATTTAAACCAATTTGAGTTGTTTACTAAGCCGAAGAATTCAGTAAACGGAAGATTTTGAGAGTTAGTCAAGGTCATTGAAAAACCAGTTGCCTTAGTGGGTCTAAGTGGTCTTTACTGAGAGAAATGAGTTCTTTTGAACGCTTAAGTGTGATTTGGGCCAGATTTGCCGCGTTATACCTTAGTAAAATAATTATATGTGCAACACTTCAAAAGCAATCCTAAGCAAACATATTGTAACTTAATTTTTTTTTTTATATTATTTTTTTTATTGAAATAGTATTAAGGGCTTATATGCAAAACAAAATATAGCTTAATAAAAAAACAAATTGGTATTAAAAAAATTATAATGTATTTAAAAAGTTCATAGAAAATATTTATATGTGCAAAACCTTTTTTTATTGGTTTTATGGAGTAAAATAGAAATATATATAGATTTTATAAAAGAATATGTCTTTCTTTCTTATATATGACTTGGTTAAGCGTGATAGGCATGAAGTACATCAGGGATCTGAGGATGGCGCCATCGATTTTCTGCCATTCATCTTAAAGAACTATTTTCAGATGCTTCATCGACTCGAACTGGGGCCCGTTTTTATAAACTTGGGCCAAAAGAATGCCCCACAGGTTTTCGACAGGATTGAAGTCATGGCTTACAGCAGGTCACTACAGTACTGGTATATTTCTGGCTTATTGGAAGTCATTTGTGGCTCGGGAAGAATTTGTTGATGCGCTGTCCGACTGAAAAGTCCAGTTATCCTGGTATTTATAGCATGTGAACTCAATAAACACATCACCTTTCAAAGAGACTTTCAAAGTATCTGAAACCGGCAAAAATCATCAATGATCCCCGCCCATGGTTACGCGCAAACCTAATTTGTCGTGGCTATCGCAAATTGTGCCGGGATTTCTGGCAACCGTTGGGCCCGTCAAGGTTGGACCTTTTCTCATCATTTAATATGACATTTCCAAATTCTTTCTCACAAAATTTGTATTTTTCGGCATATACTAGACTGACCGAAATGTGTCATAGTAGAAGTCTGGGTTAAGAGAAGGGTGATTCATAACTGTCGTTGGAATTTTCATTCAAAACTTGCTGGATTCTGCTTCTGGTAACCCTTAGATCCAATTGCGCAGCAATTTCACCACAACTCATTCCTTTCTCCACAGCAAGACGTCGAATTTGTCTTTTGTGCCGTTGGCCAATCACGGATTTTCTTTCACTACGCTTGATTATAGCATAGTTGCCAGAGTCTTTTAAAAAATCTGTTATGGTGTTTCGGTGACGATTTATCCTAGCAGCTATAGCACCTACTTTTATACCGGCTGCATTTAAGCCTTTTATATATCAACGATCTTTTTCAGATAAAGTGGTTCCACATGGCATCTTTATTTGAAAAATGAAATTACTCTAAAATGTGCTCATATTTTGTTCCAAAATGTATTACCGTTATGTGTATGGTTTTTCTTACTAAGGTTATAAACAAAATTTTGTAATTTTTACGTTATAGCAGTTAAAACCAAAAAAAAAGCAATTGTGCACATATAAATATTTTCTATTGCACACGCGAGATTACACAGTATTTTCGATTAACGGTACTACGAATACGAGGAAAAGAAGAATTCTCTGTTCGACTAATAAACTTCATCCATTAACAAAAGTTTTGGCAAACTCAAAAAATTCGTACTGTTATAAACTAGGGAGAAAAAATAAAAAATATTTGTGCACATATAAATATTTTACTGAGGTATTACACGTGTTACCTGCTGACCATCTATAGTTGGTTTTGATACCGGATAACTCATTTGTAAGGAGTTTACATGTGGTGAAAGGCCTATCAAGGTTAACCTTATCTATAGATAGTTGTTTGGTATCTATAGATAGTTGTACCTGAACGAGCGAGTTCATCTGCTTTGCGGTTATTTAGTTAATCCTTATGTCCAGGAATCCAGCATTGAAGGATTCTGAGCTGCTTTGCCATCTCATTTGTGACCTGCGGCAATTGAGAACTGTTTCAGATGTTATTTCAACAGTTCCTAGGGCTGGTATCCATGGAAGGTATCTCTTTTACCTGAAGCACACAAAAAATGTCTTCCCGAAAATTTACTCAAAACTATCACTTTACGCAAAACCTTCGCAAATCGTTCAGTGGGCTGTTAAGAAAAAAAATTGCTCTTGTCATTAATTAATACTCTCCCTCCATAATATTTACAATAACACAAAAACTAAAAGGCGGATCGAAAAGTTGTTTAAAAGTAAAATTTTATTAACTTTCATTTTCTTCATCCAAGACAACTGGATCGCGAGATATCTTAATAAATAGGCTTAGAATAGTTCAAAATGGACCATTTGAAAATGTTATATTAGAGGACACCCATAAAATCCGAAAAGGTCAGTCTTACCGCAGTACCGAAATTGAACTAAAACAGTGCAGTAACTGGAAGGGTGGATGGATAGAAAGTAATCAAGTGAAACTTTTTTGTGTAGAATGTTCTTAATGTGGCAGAAAGCAGTATTAACATGTGATATTGAATTTGAGGTAAGTGTTATGACTTTGCTTTAGTCCAATCAAGTTACTTAGCTATTTAGAAATCCTCTCCAAAAATTTTTCCTTCCCCACCAACTACAACTTTTCGTCGTAAATTGATGGGTTTTAACGGTCTTTTGATTAGAAGTATAGACAGAAATGTAAAAGCGTAGGTCCATGGTCCTGCCAAGATTCGAACTTGGTAACAGTCAAGCGCGCTACCACAATACTATTGAGGCCACCGAATAATTTTTTTCCATATGATAATACGACAATAACTTTAACCTACTCATTTTATGAATTCTTTCAAACACGCGCTAATGCTAATTTATACAAAATAAACAAAGTTATTTATTGAATTATTTTAAACAACGCCTATCCAACTGTGTATATATTCCAAAACACGTGATACTACATAACATTCTGAAAATTTTGGCGCATGCCGTAAAACAATTATTTTTAACAATACGCATCTCTTCAGTACATTGGCGTCGGAAGCGGGGGAAAAGGGGGGCAGTTGCCCCCCACATTTTTAGCTAGATAAACCATTTAAAAAGAAAACTTCATAAGTTATTCAAAATAACAATTTTTTTACAACGATAATATTTTTGTATTATATATTTTTCTCTTATTTCTCTCTTCTTCATAAGCATGCTTGCGGATAACCATTTTCTTTCTCTGTGTTTGCAAAAAGATAGAACAAAATATAGAGTTTCTACTGCAAACCCACCAAACTCAGAAAATAACACTTATCTTTTTGTGATAAAAAATTTCTCTGTTTTCGATAATAGAAATTCAAATAAAATTTACTTCAATTATAATAAATTTTCACATATTCGAAGAAATATTTCCTTCCTTGTGGGAAATGAAAATATTTCATGTCTCTAATAATGATAAGTATTTTTCTCTCACTGAAAAAATCTCATTTATAGAGAAAAATTTATAGAAAATGAAAAATGTTCTCTATTGTTGATAAATAATTCACTATGTGAAATATTTTCTTCAGTAACAACAAATCCTTTCTCAAAAATTAAAAAGACCTCTTCTCAAAAATCGATATATTTTTCTTATATTGAATGAGGTACGAAAAAAATAGAAAGCGTGAGATTGATTAAAGTGCTGCATATTCTGCATATTATGACGATTGTTCTTTCAAAAGGTTTTTTTTACTTAACATAACTACACAAATTGATATTGTTTATTACTACTGTTTCTTTGGATGCATTTACAAAATCGTTTTTTAGTATAAATTTCTGGAATATTTATAAAGAGTCCCGAAAAACAATGCCACAACAATAATTTTACCTCTTAACACATTTTTAACAAATATTTTTAAAACCGAATCACAATTTGATATTAATACTTCTACTTTGCGTAGAACTGAGTTAAAAAAAAATGCTTTACAAAAAGAATTTTTTAATCGTAGTTGCGGATATACTTCCGTGTTCTAAAGAAAAATGTACGCAATAAAGAAATATGTTGTATTAATGTTAAGAAAATATATCTTACTTTCAAAGAAAGTGTTATTTTTTGTGAGAAACTATAAACTTAACTTAAAGAAAACATTTATTAAAATTAAATAAATATTTCTCTGTTTTCGGGAAAAATTTATACAATAAAGAAAACGGTTGAACGTATTATAAAGAAATATTTTTCTATTCAAGAGAAGGTGTTTTTTGCAGGGTGCAGAGAACGTTTGAAATACGATTGTTCTCAATTATCGTTCTCCTAATATAAAATTGTTCTCGCAAATTATCACGAATGAATGGGAAGCTCTCTGCTGGCGTCGTATTTTTTTATCTCTGAAAAATTTGTCAGCTAAAAATTTTTTCGATCGAATTTTTCACAAAAAAAATAACAAGCAACGAACGTTCGTTTTGAATTTTTCATAAAAATTAATCGTTCAAAGAAAAGTTCAGGAACGTTCGTTTCCTAAAATAAGTTCACGAAAAAAAATTGTTGCGGATACGTCGCATCGAGCGCTGTTTGTGATGCTGTTGAATTAACATTTTTATGTACAAGGGCAAATTATTTTATCATAACAAACAACATAAAAAATTGATTTGACCTTGTAGATCTTGTTATCACCATTCCACCATTCTGTAGAAGGGCGAATAATTTTGTCATTATATCTGTGTCGATAAGCAATAATAGCTAAATTCGACTTACGACAGAACTGAGTTACTGATGTAGCTGTGTTCTTCGCATGTAGCACTATAAACACACAAAATCTAGAGCTTCTAGCATGACAAAAGCCAAAGTTATGACACAAAAACCAAAGACACTTCCATTTAACTTAAATGGGGATTGAAAAATTTAAAGCAAGATTTATCTCAACTTTTAAAACAGACTTAAGGCATTATTGCATATCGACACAGGTATCGTAATTGTTAGAACCACTTCAGATTATGACCTTTCAAAAGAGGACATAATCCCAAGCAGTCTGAATCCCATTTGGTGTTATGACCGCTTATTAAGCGCTTACTAAGCGTGTTATGACCGCTTATTAAACGCTTACTAAGCGGTCATGATACTAAATAAAATTTTTGGGACTATGTCCTCTTTTTAAACGGAAAAATTTGTACCTTGAGGTTATGCCCCGTCATCTCCTAAGTTACCAGAAAAGCACGATAAATAGCATGTATGATATTTTTCAACGATTGTGGGATGTGGTAATTCCCATGGTGTTTTGTGAGAAAAATCTCTCGCGTGGGTAAAAAAAATACCTCAAAACACCACAAAATACCTCAAATTTCTACAAAATACCACAATACCTCAAAATATCACAATACCTCAAAACAACTCAATACCCTTCAAATTACTACAATTACTACAATTAATTGAATTGTTTCTCGATGATGAGTAGACCGGTCGTTATTTTCCAAAAAAGTGTCTGATTTTGAAGTGCCGGGCAGATTTTATTTCCTTTTGGTCTAAAACCATTAAATTTAAAATTTGGGGCTGATCGGATAATATTTAGTGACCGCGCCCATCAACCAAAAATTTAAATACATGAAATATATGGAAAAAATTTATATTTACTTAATTAACATAATATATAAAAGGCAAGGGAAGAAAACAGCAATAATTAAGAGATTAAACTTATTTCTGAGTTGAGTGTAGACTTGTTATGAGTCGGAAATTTTGTCCTATATGCTTCAACAAACTGAAAGACCAATTGTTTTTGTTCTTCATTCTTCGTTAGAATGCGGTTATAATCTTTCATAAATTTCACACCGCGCTCTGCATTATCATTGACAACAAATAACTGCCGACTAAAATCCAATGCTGCTTGAAAGTCTTCGTTTTCTACCCATGTTGATGGATCGCATTGCAAAAAAAATTAGTGTCGTGCTAACAAATTATGTATTAATATTTTTTTTTATATTTTCACACGAAAAACATGTAAACTAACTTACTTCTTTGAAATTCACACGATACACAAATTTACACAATATTAAATTCTTTTAATTCTTTTACCGTTTCTTTTTTATAATTATTTGCACTTTTTCCTTAAACAATATCTGACACGCAACAAGACTGAATGAAAATAAAGAATAAAGACTCAAAATACATATATTTTGTGTACTGAGCTATTCGCAACGGTACTTTTTTGTTTTGCTTTGCAACAGCAAGAGAAATATTTCAAAACGATATATATAAAATATTCTCTTTTGTGCACTTAATTTGAAGAATATTGGGTAAATATAAATTTTTTCCATATATTTCATGTATTTAAATTTTTGGTTGATGGGCGCGGCCACTAAATATTATCCGATCAGCCCCAAATTTTAAATTTAATGGTTTTAGACGAAAAGGAAACAGAATCTGCCCGGCACTTCAAAATTTATTTTTAACGACCGGTCTAATGATGAGCTTTTGTGCGAGTTAACTTTTCCGCTATTCTACTTTACTTAACACTAACAAATTTACCATCATACCATTCTCCATAATGCTATTATCTTCAAACCATATCACTATATCATATTCATTTCATATATCACCCATTGTATTGTATCTATCATGTAACCGAATCATATAACAACAATTATAACAAACCATCTCCTTTCATTTGATTGGGCTTATCAAGTTTATTTACCTTATTCAAGAGCATTAAAACATTATTTATCCTCATATGCATGTACAGTTCACATATGTATTTTGGTTTCATCTTTTCATGCCAGAAAGTGTACAAAAATACAGCAACAAACTTATCTAACAAACTTATATCTAATAACTCCACGTACAAACGAACGTTCTAGAATTTTTTCTTCAAACGCTCATTTTTAGTGAATAATTCCAAACGAACGTTTGTTGCTTTTTGTTGTTGTGTGAAAAATTCGTTCGAAAAAATACAAAACTCACAAATTTATCAGTGATAAAAAAAAACGACGCAAGCAGAGCGTTCATTTTTCGATTGCGAACGTTTGTCTGCTTTTAAATTTTTCGTTTGAAAAATTCTCACACACAGCAAAAAACGAACGATAAGATCGTATTTTAATCGATTGCGAACGAATTTTTCCGCACCCTGGTTTTTTGTTAATGAGAAAATAATTCTTTTTTTCATGGAAGCTTTTTGCCATTTTTAGGGAGTTTTTGGGATCACATTTAGAGAAAAGCATTCTCTGGAGCAAAGTCAATACCATTTTTTCACTTAATATGATGCCTTTTTTCTCATATTCCGATAAACTTTTTTCTGAGTGCACTTCAGTTTAAAAGCACTCTTAAGTATGTAGCTTAATGCTTGTTAATTTTGCAACTCTGGTAAGAAAAAATTGGACATGTTCTTAGGGGCTTTCCATATTGGACGACATGTTGTACGATAAGTTAGATGGAAAACTAATGGGACTATTTGATTGAGCGTTCGAACGATCCAACTTGTAAAGCAACATCATAAATTGCAAGCTCTCAAGCAGGACACATCCGGCTAATAGCTAAGCAACTTTTAGATGCCCTAACAATTGAGCAGTAATTTTACATAGTTGTACAATATTGTACAATCGGCAGAAAAAAACCAAAAATTTCGCTGATGAAAATCCACCTCGACGCTTTAAATAAACATCAAATCCGGTTCCTTCAGTACAGTTGCCATTATATGATCGGCTACGAAAAGATTATTTCGAAATTTTTGATCTTCTCCAATCCAATGAGATATTGGCTAGATTCGATCAAACAGGTTGATATTTGACTTATTTTTTTATTTTTGCATGTTTACACCAGCTTCACTCAACCGACTCACTTTGATTTAACATTCGGTGAGTAGGTTGAGTGAAGCTAGTGTAAACTGCCACTTTGTAAATCTTATTGTACATTTAAACAGATCTTGAAACTCTGGAATCGTTGGAAAATATTGTAATCGAAGCCTTCAACGGAAAAGTGCCTTCTGAACAAAATCTAAAAACAAAACTAGATCTTTATGCAGATGACTTTGATGTGAGCGACCTCCACGCGCAACTTAAATTGCTGAAGCAATTGCCTGGCCAAACACCTTCAAATAGTAGTGGCATTGTATCCCAATTTGCAAAAAATTCTGATACTGTAAAAAAACTATTAAATGAAGTTGAAAAACTTATTGCTGTGCTATTGACTGTGCCTGCATCAGCAGCTTCATCTGAGCTTTCTTTTAGTGCACTAAGACGACTTAAAACGTATCTTCGACTAACTATGACACAGAAACGACTCACTCATGGGGCACTTATACACATTCACAAAGATTAAACTGAAGAATTTAATTCGATGGAGGTGGTGAAAGAGTTTGTTTCTCGCAAGGACAGAAAGAAGCATTTTGGAATAATTTAAATTGATATAACTTTTTGTACCTTATTGCATTTGAACCATGTAAAGATATACCTAGTCTTGCTTTATAAAAGCAACAATTATTTCTTATATTTTCATATTACCATATGAAAGATACTTTAAAGAATGATTTCTAATATTGAAATTGGAAGAACTTTTCAAAATAATGAAATTTTAATATTTTTTGTATATTTTTATATTTTTTTTATTTTAAACTAAAAGAAAAAAGTTGTTTATTCACATTCATGTTTCTTTGAAGAAATTTTGGTGAACTTTTTTTGCACCACCATTTGCACTGCCCCCCCCCCCCCCCTCCCCAGATGAAATTCGCTTCCGACGCGCTTGCTTCAGTAGAGTTTTGCAAAACAATAATGCCAACATCTTAACACAACTTAAAACAAATACTAGTCAAGTATACATAGAAGAACTTAAAACATCTCAAATGATAAGAGCTCAGTCTTCAAGTTCAGTCAGTTAAGAAGTCTTAAAAAGTTTTTTAAAACACTAATCCAGGATGAACTTCAACATATACAGTCTTTTTGCCATTGTGGTTGTTTTAATGCTCCAAGAAGCCGTGGGTTTATCATCTAATGATTCCGATAGTGAATTTAATCGTTTCGGATAAACATAATTTCACTTTGTATTTTTGGCTGACCTTTGACGAAACTATCTTATTATAATAGATAAAAAATCGATCTTATGATCTTTTGTATGAAAAATATTTAGAAAACCGATTGAAATTTTAACTGTACATCTTATATATTTTTTTTATTAAAGTTAACAAAATAAAACAATGTTAAATAGTATTTAATAAAGAATAGTTAAGAGAACATTTAAAAAAATTGTTTTAATTTTGTACTCTACTTTGTGAATGCAACATTTTAAATGATAAAATAGGTCTGTGTGAATCCGTCGAGATAAAAGTAATGTTAATGGTAATGGCAATGGTAATGGTGATGGTAATGGTAATGGTAGAGGTAATGGTAATGGTAATGGTAATGGTACTGGTACTAGTAATGGTAATGGTAATGGTAATGCTTATGTTTATGGTTATGTTAATTTTAATGTTAATGTTAATGTTAATGGTAATGGTAACGTTAATGGTAATGGTAAAAGTAATGGTAATGGAAATGGAAATGGAAATGGAAATGGAAATGGAAATAGAAATGGTAATGGTAATGGTAATGGTAATGGTAATGGAAATGGAAATGGAAATGTTAATGGTAATAGCAATAGTAATGGTAATGGAAATGGAAATGTTAATGGTAATAGCAATAGTAATGGTTTTCTTAACTACAATTAATATTTTCCAAATTTCAATGAAAATATTTTGAATTCAGATGATATTTATTTTAATTTCAATAGATCTTTTCTGGATTTTAACTCATTTACTCTGAATACCAATTAATCTACCACTTGTTATGGTTTAAACTTGTTTTTAAATTAAAATGGAATTTCTGAATGTCAATTTTTTTATGAATCTCAGTTGTAATTTTCTAAATAACATTTGAAAATGATATAGTCTAAGGTTTTTTATAACTAACTCCTTCATTATTTTTGTGCAAACATAATTTTTTAAATCTAATTACTTCATTTAAATTAAAGAACATTAAAATGGACGTATTTTTAGCAGCTTACAATGAAAAAAATTATTTAATTAAAAATGTTTTTCATATAGTTTTGCATGTATCTGAGATCTCGTGTTTTTTCAACTTCATAATGAATAGCTAATGAAGCTATTTTTATCATTTTTATCTGCTAAAAATACGTCAACTCAAACAAAAAATATTTTTAATATTTATATATGAAAAAAATCCAAGGCCTGGTTTCACCTATGCTTAAAATGGACTTAAGTTTAACCTATGACACATTTTCCATACTTATTCCAGCTTATACTTTAGTTTGACTTAAGAATTGTTTGTATAAGGCATAACTCTGTTCATAAAATTTTCTATGAAAAAATTCTATGTCTTTTTATATAATTTTGTATGAAGAAATGTATGGATCTGTGTAAAATCTAAAAAAAGTGTATTTTTTTTGTCAAAAATCTTTGAAATTGTATTAGTTTATTTGAAGCAGTTCGAGAAGGATTCGATATTTTTAAATTAACGAATCGCTCTCGCATCGTATTCCTGGACTCGTTAACGAATCGTATTCTCGGACTAGTTAACGACTCGTTTTCTAGGACTCGTTAACGAATCGTTTTCTCGGACTCGTTAATGAATCGTTTTCTCGGACTCGTTAACGATTCGCATTCTCGGACTCGTTTACTAGGCATATTCGACATCTCGTGTCTGTTTCGAATTCATAACAAAGCCGAGTTTTTTATATGGAAATATTTTATTTGTATAAAAACTATTTTTCCATTGTTATCTGCTAAAAATACGTAAATTAAAATAAAAAAATGTATAATTTTTATATGAAAAAGTTCTAAGCCTTTTCCAAAATTTTATATGGATGTTCTCGTGTTCTTTTCGAACTAGTTAACGTGTCCAACTTTTTTTATGAAAATATTTTTTTATTGAATTATCATTATCTGTAAAAATACGTCAATAAAAATAAAAAATTTCCATTTTTTATATGAAAAAGCTCTAAGAGCCAGTTTCACGACCATTAATTATCCAACTGGTTAATTACAGAAATCAGCTGTTAGTTAACTAATGGTTTAAACCATAACAAGTCCATAACTCAAATCTCAGTGGTTAACTAATGGTCGTGAAACTGGCCCTAAGTATTTTAGTATATTTTTCTATGTAGAAATTTATATGAACAAATTCTAATTATTTATTTTTTATTGTATGTAGTATTTTATTTTGTATGGAGAAATTCATGGAATTTTTTTTCATATTATTAGTGTTTGTTTTTATGTTAATCAATTTCACTGGAAAATTTTTCAAGTTTTTCTTAGGAAAAGTCAACTAGAAAAAATTTATGGATCCGAGATCTCGTGTTCGTTTCGAGCTCGTTAACGACTTCGTTTACGAATCGTTCTTCGTTTGGTTTTTATTTGGCAAAGACAGCATGTTTATAGGCACGTTTTACTACTTGTGAGCATGAGTGTCTTCAGTATAAAACCGGAAACACTGATGTGCGACACTGTTTACCTTTTATGCGCTTTCATTTTATTGCGCCACCCTGTGAAGAACTCACCTCTTTAGTTTTATTATTCATTGCCAACTTTTTACGCCCCTAAATCAACATGAGACATTTTGGAACCGTTCTCACTCATGTGTTTCGAATTCCTCCTCGAATTGATCAACTATTATTGACAAACAAAGAGATGCTCATGTTTACCCCATTAAGCAGGGGAAGTATTTTGGAATTTTTATTTTTAGAATATTAAAGGATACACATACGAAGATTTATTCGGTCGACATAATAGAAGCAATTGCTTGGAAGAAGAAATTGTTTGAGTGTCTTTTCTGAGATGTTCCAAGAACTTTTTTCGATTTATTTATTTATGATTTTGTAATCCTTTTTTTTAGTTGGGTTGAGTGATTCCGGTAAAGGCATCCTTGTAATGACAATTTTTATAAAAGTTATTTTATTGCTCGAATATCATCATTTTGCTTCTCTTGGAACGTAACTCACATTCTTTTATTATGTAAGTTTGCCATAATTTTGGAGATAACATTTAACTTATCATATTGTGGCGATTGCATTGAAATATATGTTAAAAACAAAGATAATTTTTGCTTCTTGTATCTTAAGCGATAATAAGTTCGCAGAATAAAAAACCATTTATTGAAACATTTTCGATGATAAGAGAGATACTTAGAATTCAAAAGAAACATTTTGCCTTCGTAACAACATATAACATAACAACGAAAGGAAAAGTAACGTAACAAAAAGAAAGTATTTATTAATACAACTCGATATTGTACCTTTATATGCACAATTTCTCAACTCACTCTCTCTATATCTCCCCCACTCCCTTTCTCATAAGATACAAAAAGCCGCATGGTAATAAGTCGCAAGAGACAAAAATTCGTAGGCTACAAGTAGTCACACGGTACTGCCACCTGCCTTGCCACTTAAACTTGATGAAAGCTATCATTGCATATTCTTTTCGAGAAAGTGATTTTTCAATAATGAAGACTATAAAAATTTCAAAAAGTCGTTTGTACAATGAATGCCACTTGTCACAGCATTTTCATTAAAAATAAAAGCTGGTTCGACTTAATTGCATATATCTTCTCAACCAACAACAATAATCAAACAAATAATGCCCTACGCGTCATAAGCTTAAGAACAGCAATACTCATTTTAAATTATTATAGTAAAAAAATACACAGAGTACATTTTTAATTTTTGTTTTTTGAATTAGTTAGCCTAAAAAAACAAAACAGAAATAAAATATTCCGCTTCAAACAGTACTGGACAATTTGTAGCACCTCACTGATACGATTTGTTGAACTTCATAGTTTTTTGTTCGTCAGTAGGATAAGGACACTTAGGTTAAATCTAAGAATAGTGGAGGGATTTTAATTTTTTTCCTAAATGATTATTATTATAATGCTTACTATTTTTAGTAGTGCGTACTACCACCATTCTTTGAAATCACCTCAAAGTCACGACTGGGTATTGAATTGTAAAGTGGTTTCAAGTAGTTTAGGTTAATTCATCTCATGCTATTTTGATGGTGTCAATTAAAGAATTCTTGCTATCGAACTGTATTCCATTTTTATATACCTTACTAGAAAACTTACTATAAGGTCAGGTGAATAAGGGTGCACTTTTCTCTGGCATTGTCATGTTGATATGTGCAATCTATATTCATATTCTTCATATTTAATGCATGCCAATTACTTCGTCATTGTTTCGTACGTTTCCTTTGTTGATCGGAATCGATGTTTTTTTGTTGCCTTTATGCAATAATACAGCCTTCAAACTCAGTTCGCTTCCATCGATAAACAAGCACCAGTCTTTGGGATCGTACGACTGACTGAAGGTATTAGATAAACTAGGGATATCTTCGCAATTGTCTTTCTTAGTAAAATGTCTGGCAAATGGTTTTTCACGATTTATGTAAAAGGGACGTCTTCACATCATCGTAACATCAAATTTCAATTTGCACGATTGACACAAAATACTTGGCGTCTATGGGTCATTAATATTCTCAGACGCAGCATCAAAATAATAAAGATATGACTTGGTAGTAAATTCGTAAAATTGTCGATTCTTTTCGAAAGTAAATTCACCGCACACGTAGCAGATAATATTTGAATTGTTCTTTCACTGGAATTCTCGATGTCTTTTGTTCATTTTCTTTTGCACTTTATTAATTTTAATTATTTTCTTTCTTCCGTTACAAATTGTGCGCTAATGGCTTTTATATTCTTTTAAATAATTCTGCTATTTAAAAATTTAAATAATAAAAATGAACTGGCCATTTCAGCCCGCCCTTGGAAGGACTTTGACCTATCTTCTATTGATCAATTGTGTTGTGCGTGTTATTAAATGTTTGATCACAAATGACCGAGAACTGGACCTACGTGTTTTATGCCGACTCCGAACGGCTTATGTTCTCAAGAGGCTTTACATGGCAATTTTTACTCTCTGAGGTTTGCCAATGTGACGACCGAACCGAAAACTTAATTCAATTGAAAAAAACTTTCTGTCTGAGCTGGAATTGAACCCGGGCTACCGCTGTTCTTTAGCTTAGGGGCCACGCACTCTACCCACTAGGCTACGGTCGCCACGTAGCATTTAAAAATTTAGACGTACTAATATAAGGAAGATATTTTAGGCTAGAGAATTTTAATATACATAGCTGGATGAAAAAAATAGATTTTTAGCCATAACTTTTGATTAGAAAGAGATATTGGGGTAATTTTTTCACATAAACTATTTTTGAGACTTGACATTTTGTAAAAAATATAAAAACAACATTTTGGAAAAAATAAATTTCTCGAAAAAAATCAAAACCGAAAAATCAAAACACCCTTGTTTTGATAACAAAAACAGTAAAATAATTTTTGCGCTTATCTGGAAAAATTTTTGTAAATAAATGCTATGTCATATGAAAGGAAGCTAGATGTGCAATTTTTAATTTATTTAATTTTTATAACAAAAACAATTTTTGAGTCATTTTTTGAGTAAAAAGTCAATATTTTGGGCATTTTTTGACATAATCATAAAACATATATACACTGACTTAATGGTAGAGTTCAACTTATTGAAGTGCTTTTATTGAACTTTTGAACAAAAAAAAATTTGAATGAAATATATTAATGGACAGCGGAGATATTTGCATCGAAAGACCAAACATTGATTTTCATGTCGTTTTTTTCTCATTCATAGGTAACGATGTTTTATGAAACAGTAGGTGTACTGAAAATTTCTACAATTTTGAATATATATGAGTGTCTTTGTGCTGGTCTACACTAGCCTCACTCAACCGACTCACTTTGATGTTTATAGAAGAGATGAGGAAGTGGGATGGTAAATGAACCGTGAGGCAAGAGTTTCAAAAACTTTAAAAATTTTGCGACTCACTTTGGTTTGACATTTGTCATTTTGAGTGTTTTTTTCTATTATGCGCTTATAGCTGCCGGTTTAGCAGTGCTATATGCAGATATGAAGCACATACTCAAGTTAACACTAATTTTTTATAGCTTTAAAATGTTTTAGGTTAAAAACAGCACAAAATAAAATGCACACTCAAAGTGAGGCAGGTTATGTGTGTGAACATTTAACAACTTTTTCATGGCAAAGTGAGTCGGTTGAGTGAGGCCAGTGTAGACAGGCTCTTTGATGTAAAAATAACAGAAATTGTTTAAAATTAAGTTCACAAAAAACTCCAATGGTAAAAAGTATTATAATAACAAAATTACCGTCAGTCAAAAAATTTCGGAGGGGGCGTGGCAGAAACTAAGAATGTAAAATTTTAAGTTAGGATGCACTTAATATATTATATACTTAGTTTTAGCAAATTCCGTGTTTTGAATTAATAAATGTTTTTGCTATTGAATTAATTTTTCTGTTCGGTCGTCACCTCTCTGCAGACAATGTCAAACCTCAGAGAGTAAACAATTGACATGTAAAGCTTCTTGAGAACATAAGCCGTTTGAAGTCGGCATTAAACTCGTAGAACCAGATCTCGATCATTTGAGTTCAAACATTTAACAACATTTAACACGCACAACACAATTGATCCATAAAAGCTCGGTCAAAGTAATTTCTATGGTTATCTTAAAGGTTTAAGGGAAGGATCTCATGAAACTCGATCAAAGAACTCAATTCATTTTTTTTTTCAATTTTCGATAGCTTATGATGTGTAGAATATGTTCCCAAAGCGGTTTGTCCAATAACGATTGCATAAAAAAGTTATAAATTAAATGTTACGAAAGGAACCCATCTCCAATATTATATAAAAGGCTTCTCACGTATCTGCGACGACGCTAAACTTAAAAACTACTGAACCGATTTTAGTAATTCTTTCACTAATATAAAGCTGCATGCTTAACTTTAAATCTTACATGCTTTATTATTTTAAAACAACTCTTAAAAGTTATTAGAATTTAAGTTTATAAAGTAGCCAAAAAAACCAAACATAAAAATCATTGCTTCATTAAATTATTAGACACACAAGCAGCATAAAGCTCTTTTCCTCTGCTATAGCGTTTCTCATTGTTTCTATTGCGATTTCGGTTAGCTTTGCACATTTATATTGTCCCATATTAAGAATGTGTTAATGAGTGCTTTAAAGAGCATACTGAAAACAACCCAGTGGTGAATGGACACATGACGTAACCAAGTGTTTCTTAAATACAATGTAGGTACGACGCATCCAACACCTATACATATTTCTGAATTACATTTGTTCAGGCATTATCGCTAAATAACTGGTGACATGTACCTTACACAGTAAACCACTTTTTGCAGAATTCTTATAAGACTTTAAGTGATTTTTTTTTTGAGCTCCGATTAATGTTGCAAAATAAAATAAATGTGTCAAAAGCAAACATACTGACAGGCGGATAATGTGAAATACAGGTAAATAGACGGACATGTAAAAATGCAGACGAATGGTTAAAACAAAACAAATATTTTTAAGCTGGAACAAAAACTGGCATGTGAATTTACAGTAATGTTGAACGAAAACTTTACCGCGGAAAAGTTGAGAATGAATGTAAAACTTATTATAAAGTGTGTGCGCATTAGGTATTGCTAAGAAAGTACTGCTAGATTTGGTGTCAGGAAATTCATTAGTATAATCTTTAATCTAAAATTATTGGAACAATGTAGAACCCAAAACTACTTATTTTGAAACATTATCTTAGAAAATTATAAATCTTCTAAAAACTTTTTGTTCATGTTAAATAAAACAAAAATTTTGCAGGGAAAATAGATTCCTGAGGTAAAATCTTATCCGGATATAGTATATCTATATCTATATCTATAATATTATATAAAAGGAGATTCACGAAATTTTAAGCCAGACAAGCTCATTAACCGCTAAACCGATTATTTTTTGATTATTTTTTATATTAACTCTTTGATTACAATATGATAACTTTGATGATAATTCTTCGATTATTCGATTCCAACGCTAATTTCCAGTGTCATAGCTTGCCAAGTTTTTTGATTACTTACTTTAATTATTACCAAATTCACGTATTTCATTTGATGCTTACATTAAACTGCAAACAAAGGCTTCCTCTCTTTGTCGTGAGAGCTTCTCTCAATATAACACGGCAGCCATGTTGTGGAGTTGCTTTCAGTGAGATTTTTGCTGTCATACAGTGTTATTAATTTTCTTTACAAAGGTTTTGAGGGAAGTTGCCAGAATTCAGTTATAAGCATAAGTTATGTTTTGTAGCCTTGCCAGCTAACTTTTCCCGACTTGAGATTATATTAGTCTATCTATATATACTATCTTTAAAAGCGTTGTGACACTGCACGGATGTTTGACAATCACGCGAGAACCGCAGAACCGCCCAAAAATCAATGAAAATACTATATTTCAAACGGTTTTGGTCGTATAATACTATGTTTTAATTAGGCCAAATGACTCATTTGAAATCAGTCATTCAAATGTGCTTACACTTGTTTTTTTTTTTTTGTGAAAGTATCTCATTTCGTTTGACAACTGGTTCTTTGTTTTGTTTTTATTGGTTGATATTGATGATGATACACGTGTATAAAATGATTTGTTGTTTTAGTTTGTAATAAGTTTTAACAACGTATCCAATCTCATTCAATTGTTTTAAATGAGTTAAATTGCAACTGAGAATTTGTGTGGGAAATGAAATGATTTCGTTTCTCATTTCGCTGGATGGGCTGAAATGAGTATTTGACCCAATGCTAACGTAGTATAAGACTAAAACTTGATAATGTAGTTTGTTATTTTGAAATTTTTCACAGAAATTATAGTTTAAGCTGTAGAACATTGTAGATAATTAAATAAGAGCCATGATTTTTAATGATAGAAACTGTTTATTAAATTTTGGTTCAAAATAAGCAATTTTTCAGATAAATTATATGCACTTACTATGAAAATGGAAAATTAAAATATGGAAAGGGAAATTGAAAAAAATTGCAATAAAAAGAACTTTTGGCCTATTTTTAGAGCAAATACTGAAAATTTTAAATTTTTTGTGAAAGCAATATAAAACATTGAATTTATGAAGTAACGGTAAATCTTTTCTCATTTCTCTGAATTCACTTAATTAACCTTTCAGACAAAGGAAATTCTATGAACATCGATTTGAAAATGGCGGAGATGCTTGCTTGCAAATTCAAAAATTAAAATTTTAATCGGTTTTTCTCATCCTAAGGCTAAAAAATTTGTTATATTGAGAAAATCTGTAGTTTTCAAGATATCGCAATAATTTTTATGTCATAATAATGGAAATTTTCACTTTACAAGATATACGTACAAAATATTTTAGAAAAATCTTTCGTTTTCCGTTATTTTTGTTTATTGACGACTTTTCATAAAAAATGCATTGTACTGAGAAAATCTATAGTTTTCGAGATATAACCAAAAGTTTGATGTCATAATAATGAACATTTTTTTAAACTTAAGAAGAAAATATTCATATTTAGAATCTAAGTTAAAAAATTACACTTACAAATTTACAAATTTAAAAAATTGTTTACCAATATTTTTTATAGTCCCGTTATGCAGGACTTATTAAATAATCAAAATACAGAAAAACACAAGCAATTTTATGTCACCATAAATATTTCTGTAAGAAAGTAATTAAAATTAAATAAAGCAATTGTTTTATATCTATACCATTTTTTAATTATTAAACAGACACAAATATTTTTATATTTTGCATTTAAAGATAAAACAAAATACTTTAATTTTACGATTTCAAATTTTTACATGGTATTTAATATTTTTATCGCAAGCGAAGCAGCGGGTATTTGCTAGTATTTTTATAAATTAACTCGAAATAACCGATAACCAAATAAAAGAAAATAGCTTAAAACTTGTTTTCTGAAAAATCATGTTTTTCAAATTAATCTCCACGATATCTCAAGAACTACTTTATAGATTAACTTAGATTTTTTTTTAATGTTAAAAAAGATAAAATTTCTTTGAGCCTAGTTGGATCCAGTGAAGAGTGCGCTAGACTATCAAATCAAAGGTCCCCGGTTCTTCATTACTACATTTAAGAATTATTGAACCAACTTAATTGTGGAAAATGTGGAATTAAAAAGACAGGAACAACTGAGGGCTGGAAAGCGTGCCGAGGCTATAGTTATGCCATATAGTTAAGTATAGTTATAAGCATTTCAAATTGTCTTTCACGTTTGTTCCGCCTTATCAATAATTCACGTATGGTTTCAATCAATTCATCCTCAAATAATCTATCTCTTTCCTTTCAGGTCAAAGACCAAACGGTGTTTGTATAAGGCGCATTCCTTGGTTCTTTGATCTTAAAATAAAACAAACCTTAATTCAGATCATATTGGCCTGTTTTTTTTAGAGCACTTGAAAGATTAAAAAAAACTCTACTAAAAATGCATATGTTCGCAGTTTTTGTAATTTTCAACTATATATTGATATAGGTTCAAGCTCAAGGAATAGAGGAGCTCCGTAATAAGTCCAGAAAACTCTTCAATAAGGCAAAGGCCACTAGACCCTCAGATTCGTGGACGAACTATAAAGTGGCTCTAAAAGAATACAAAAATTAATTGAGAAAAGCACAAAGACAAGTCTGAAGGAGCTTTTGTGAAAAAGTAACACAAACCTCAAAAGCGTCAAGGCTTAGGAAAATTACAGCTATAGATCCCTCTAATCCAAGCTTCATGAAAAAGGAAGATGGTACTTGGACCACCAGCAGTGCGGAGTCCCTGAATGTTTTAATAGAAACTCACTTTCCGGGATGTTCAGAGATATGTAATGCTCTAATTCAGGAAGATCAGTTACCATCTGTGAACAGATCCCTAAAAATACTCACACAAACAAAGCTCGAATGGGCAATCAGTAGCCTCAAATCATTTAAGTAACTAGGACCTGATGGTATAGCTCTCATTAAAATTCAAATGTCGTACGGCATCATTAAGGAGCGGCTTTTGTTGATCTACCAAAGCTGCCTTGACCTAAATCACATTCCCAAATGTTAGCGTAATGTGAATGTTATCTTTATACCTAAATGGCAAAAGCTTACACGTAGACCCAAAAGACCTTTGACCACTTAGTCTCTCATCTTTTCTTCTAAAAATCCTCGAGAGATTAATCGACATTCATTTGAAATTTAAATTAGAAAAAAGCCACTGTCAATAGAACAACATGCTTACACCAAAGGCAAATCCGTGGAAACAGCTCTCCACTCAATAGTCTCCATCATTGAAAAATTCCTCCATCAGAAGGAATATACGATGATAGCTTTTATTACCGTTCACCTCACAATGTCATTGAGATCTTTACTGATGGATCAAAACTAGATGGCAAAGTAGCTGAAGGACCTAGATGGCAAAGTCTACTCGGAAGCATTAAGCATTAAAGTAGCCTTGACTAAAGTAGCTCCCTGATCATTGCAGTGTATGTCAAGCTGAAATCGCTGTTATACATGAAGCGTTAACTTGGCTTCAGGTAAAAGAGATACCTTCCATGCATATTTGCATACTATCCGATAGTAAAGCCGCTTTGAAAGCCCGAGGAACTGTTGAAATAACATCTGAAACAGTTCTCAACTGCCGCAGGTCACAAATGAGATGGCAAAGCAGCCCGGAATCCTTCTATGCTGGATTCCTGGACATAAGGATTTTCTAGGTAGCCGAAAGCAGATGAACTCGCTCGTTCAGGTACTATCAAACCACTTTCTATAGATAAGGCAAGCCTTGGTATTCCTCTCACCACATGTAAACTCCTAAACACATGAGTTATCCAGCATCAAAACCAACTACAGATGGTCAGTAGGTAACAAGTGTAAAATAACGCGGCAAATCTGGCCCAAATCACCTTTAAGCGTTCAAAAAACTCATTTCTCTCAGTAAACCACATCAGCACCATCGTAGGGATCCTTAGAGGGCAGACACGCTCAGAAACGGAACATACCCCACAACGACTTCTGCAGAAGCTGTAGAGATGGGGAGGAGGAAGAATCTACAGTACATTTCCTCTGCACTTATCCAGCGCTGGCTCAAAAATGCTTCCTACACTTAGGCAACTGGTTTTTCAATAACCTTAACGAACTCTACAAATCTTCCGCTTACTGAATTCTTTGGCTTAGTAAACAGCTCACATTGGTTTAAATAGAGATAGGAAAAATTAACCCTTGGTATCACAATGGGTCTCTTTGGCCTAAGTGTGTCTCGTTTGAGGCAGCCACACTAACCTAACCTAACCTAGATTCTTGACACTTTACGTTACACTTTCATGCACCAAAATAAAATATTTTCCAATTCAATTTTTGAATTCAATTCAATTTTCCATTTCAATTTTGTTCAAAACTCAATCAAAAAACTAAAGTTGTTCATTTACTTCCTTCTATAAAAAATAAAATCAAGAATTGAGGTCGTTTTGAATTGAAATATTTATTTTTCAATATCGAAACGATATCGACCCAAAAATCGTAAACGATACAAAATATACAATATTTGGTTTGCTAGGTTGTCGTGCAGAGAAATGTGAACTATAGCTTGTATCAAACCAGTTGGCACTACAAAAAATAATCTCTCAAACTCTTCACACGCACTGAAAATTTTATCAGTTGGCAAATAAATACGAATCTTTCAAGTTCTTTACATGCAGTAAAGATGGGCCAGCTGATTTAGGACAATCAATACAAAATATGTATTTAATAATAATTCAATTTTATAGTTTAGTTTTATATTATTAAAAATTAAGTGATATTTTAAATAAAAAGTCAATCCTCTCGAAAAACGGTCAGTTTTAAAATTGTTTTGCAAAATCTCCGGGCTTGGGTTTTCCCAATTGAGAAAGCTTAAACCCTGCATTTCCCGACGCAGCCACACAGAAATATTTTATCATTTAAAATGTTGCATTCACAAAGTATAGTGCAAAATTTAAACAGTTTTTTAAATGTCCCTTAACTATTCTTTATTAAATATTATTTATCATTGTTTTATTTTGTAATACTTTAATATAAAAAATATATAAGATGTACAGTTAAAATTTCAATCGGTTTTCTAAATTTTTTTCATACAAAAGATCATACGATCGATTTTAAGATAGTTTTTATAAGATAGTTTCGTCAAAGATCAGCCAAAAATACAAAGTGAAATTATGTTTATCTGAAAAGATAAAATTCACTATCGGAATCTCCATCAGATGATGAACCCTCTTGCACGACTTCTTGCAGCATTAAAACAACCACAATGGCAAAAAGACTGTATATGTTGAAGTTCATCCTGGATTAGTGTTTTAAAAAACTTTTTAAGACTTCTTAACTGACTGAACTTGAAGACTGAGCTCTTATGATTTGAAATGTTTTAAGTTCTTCTATTTATACTTGACTAGTATTTGTTTTATGTTGTGTTAAGATGTTGGCATTATTGTTTTGCAAAACGCTACTGAAGAGATGCGTATTGTTTAAAATAATTGTTCTACGGCATGCGCCAAAATTTTTAGAATGTGATATAGTATCACGTATTTTGGAATATTTACATAGTTGGATAGGCGTTGGTTAGATTAATTAAATAATAACTTTGTTTATTTTGTATTAATTAGCATTAGCGCGTGTTTGAAAGAATTCATAAAATGAGTAGATTAAAGTTATTGTCGTATTATCATATGGAAAAAATGATAGTTTGCACAAAAGGTCGGTGGCCTCAATAGTATTGTGGTAGCGCGCTTGACTGTTACCATGTTCGAATCCTGGCAGGACCATGGACCTACGATATTACATTTCTTTCTATACTTCTAATCAAAAGAACATTAAAACCCATCAATTTACGACGAAAAGTTGTAGTCGGTGATGGAAGAAAAATTTTTGGAGAGGATCGCTAAGTAGCTAGTAACTTGATTGGACTAAAGCAAAGGCATAACTCTTGCCTCAAATTCAATATCACATGTTAACACTGCTTTCTGCCACATTAAGAACATTCTACACAACAAAGTTTCGCTTGATTACTTTCTATCCATCCACCCTTCCAGTAACTGCGCTGTTTAAGTTTAATTTTGGTTTAATATTGGTAAGACTGACCTTTTCGGATTTGGTGGAGTCCTTTAACAGAACATTTTCAAATGGTCCATTTTAAACTATTCTAATAGGCTTAGATTTAGAATTAAGATATCTCGCGATCCAGTTGTCTTGGATGAAGAAAATGAAAGGTAATAAAATTTTACTTTTAAATAACTTTTCGATCCGCCTTTTAGTTTTTGTGTTATTGTTCAAATTGTTCAAAAACTTTGTTTTTAAAAATATTATAGGGGGAGAGTATTAATTAATGAAAAGAGCAATTTTTTATCAGCCCACTGAACGTTTTGCGAAGGTTTTGCGTAAAGTGATAGTTTTGAGTACGTTTTCGGGTAGACATTTTTGTGAATTTTGTTTTTTAATTTGCATGATCAATTATCTTGCTAGAGAATATTAAATTCGCGAAAAATTTATACATGGAAAAAATTACCTCTTTTGCAAACTTATTAACAAATTTTTTTTAAACAAAAAAAAACATTCTGCTATCATTTTTGTAGGAAACAGTTACTTATAAAATAACCATTTTTTATTCATAAACATGTTCAGAAAGGAATAATAACTGTTACGAGTATTTATTTAATGTCATTTTTGAGAGTCATTTCAGTCCGACGAATGATACAAGAAGGGTTTATTTATAAGTGCCGAAAATGAACGTTTCTACCCGAAAAGATTCATAAATGAATTCGAAAACGGTAGTTTTGGTTCACTGGGTAGTACTTCGTATTTCATGTTCATAATGCTGTATCCATGTATATAGTAATTTATTGTATAGCAAATTGTTTTCTCTCAGGAGAAGTATTTTACAATTTCTTTGAAGCCATTAGTCGAGTTGTCCGAATAGCTTTCGGACAAAGAAATGTATGTAAGATATAAGAATCAACAGTTTTCATATTTTCTTGATCAACATAAACCAAATTTTCTTTTGGTTCAACAGTCAAAGTTAAAGCAACTAGCTTAGCTCATGTTTTATAGACTTTTATTTTGTAAAACTTTGTCATTTGCTCAATTTTACCTTCATGCTATTTTTGAAAACGTTAAAGCCTCAGCGTGACTGGCGTTGCATACTCGTAAAAGCTGTGCTATTGGATCCACCCGTGATGCATATTTTATTGTTTTTGTTTTGTTCAAGTGTCGTGTGAGATTTTTGAGCAACTGCAGTAAAATATTGATTGACTCCCATTCTGTTGGACGCAAAGCATCAAATATGCATTCGATGTTCTAGCGAAAACACCAACAATTCCCATCCCACAAACTATTCATTCACATCCTTTGCTTGGCAGGAATTTTAATTCCCAACGTATAGCGTTGTTGCGTGTCACAATATTTTCTGCAAAACTGAAAAATGATTCGCTCTGCATTCCTAACCCAATTCGGTGATGGTTTTGGTGGTGATGGCGGTGGTAGTGATGAC
This sequence comes from Dichetophora obliterata, assembly GCA_963920525.1. Taxonomy (NCBI): domain Eukaryota; kingdom Metazoa; phylum Arthropoda; class Insecta; order Diptera; family Sciomyzidae; genus Dichetophora; species Dichetophora obliterata. The sequence goes on along the minus strand of OY986438.1, from coordinate 48,460,350 downwards.
TTTTATGCTACAACAAAAGTGGCAATCGGGTTTTGGTAGTAGTTGTAGCGCCACCAATTGGATCCTTCGAGTGAGGCTTTAATTGAGTTGGTTGTTGGAAATTGTTTAACTATGCATGAATTTTTAGGGAACATTCAATTGTTGCATTTTGTAAAAATGCTTTAATCAATAGATCACAATACTTTGTACAATGTTTGCCATCATGCAAATTCTAATAGATTATGTCAGTTATAATACATGCAAATATAAATTTAAAAGGACACAAGCACGATATTTGAATAGATATTAATTGTGATAAGTAGAATTGATAGTTTAGCTGCAATTAGTTGCACAATTTGTGAATTACGAAAACTTTAAAGCGAAAAGTAACAAATGCTAGCAAATCTGAAATCTTTGCTTTGAAATATTTAAAATGCTTATTAAAATAATAATTATATATAAATCTTAAGTACAAGTACTATCCGTAAACAATTTTTTTATTCTGAAACTGAGTTTAAAAAACAATCGAAATGTTTTGCAATTTATTTTTAACAAAAATTTCGTAATTTTTGAGCCCCAAACATATGAGAATAAAACTTTTGCTGTCTATCTATCTGTTTAAATAAGTTCTTTAAAGTTTACTTTATAAGTGCTGCCAGATTTGCTGTGCTATCAAAGGACACGAAGAGATCATCTACTCGAGTAATCTTTTGAAAGTTACTTTTGCTATCTCTCTCATTCCCTGTATTTAGAGATAACAAAACCAGTCGGAAACATTTATTTGATGATAATTTAACACACTCCCGTATGATTTTTTTTGTTTGACAAAACTAGCCAACCGACATTTCTATATTGAGATTAGAAACGCACACACAAAATATTGTTTGTTCCATTAAATCATACAATATGAAGTAAGATAGTAAGAAAACTCGACTATTGCTCTTATCATGGAGTTGTCATATATGTATGAATGTATATATGTAAAAGTAAAAAAAATTTTAATTCCTGTAAAAATTTGGATGGGAAATGACTTAGCAGCTAGTTAGCAAGTCAGCATCTTTTTTTAGCAGGCATCTTTTGAGTCGGAAACGTTAAACTTATTGATGTAGTGGTGAATCGTTTTGGAAAGAGTTCTTGGTAGTACAAATTTTTTTTTTTATAAAAGTTTCATAGCCCAAAACTACCTTATATTAATATAAATAAAAATTTGAATAATGAGTAATAATTTAAAAAGGTAAATTCAGATAAACAGCTGCGCTCAATTTAACGATTTAGCAACTTAGCAGAAATTTGCAAAATTAAGTGAATACCCTTTCTATTTTTATGTTGACCCTTGCTTTTAATGCAAAGCTACGACATAGTGTCTCTTTATAACAGTTTTTTTATTGCCTTTATTTCAAAATTGTTCAATATCAATATCTCTATGACTTGACAAAAACAAAAATGTATTCTAAAAAAATGGATAAAATCAGCAATTCAAACTCGTCCAATCAAAGAAAACACACTATTTTTGCCAAAATTATTCTTTATTCTTCCATATTCTTTCCCCTTCAGTTCGATACACCTATTCAAACGATTTTCTAACATTGCGATGCCCTTTGAATAGTAAAATTTCTCAAGATCTCTGAAATATGCTTCAGTATTCAATTCGACCTGTTCATTCTTCACAAATCTCCTTTCCTGGAGTCACCTTTTTTAAGTTTGGCAACAGATAATAGTCACTGGGGCCCAAATCTGGAGAATACGAGGGATGAGGAAACAGATCGAAGCGTAACTCTTGCAATTTGGCCATGGTTTCGATCGGTTTTTGAGCTGGAGCATTAGATGCATTCCCGTGGCACTAGATCAGATCAAATATCAGTGGAACAACGTTAGTTCAACTTTATAGCAATTTGTCACCACTGTCTTGAAACAGCTGTTTTAAGAACAATAACAAAAGAAAACAAAAATACCAAAACGCCCATTGAGCGGTGAAACGTCAAAATACGAAAATGAAAAGTTATTTTGATATGCCAACTATTTTCGTTTTGATAAAAAATGCTTGAAACTTGGCAGCATTTTAAGATCAGAAATAGAGCTAGAAATCGAGCTGGTCTTAATTTTTGTTTTTGTTTTGTGAATAAAATAGAGCCGCGCTCTAGATTAACTATCACGGGAATGCAGCTATTGTCTTGCAAAAATATAATTTTTTTCTTCGATAAATAGGGCCGTTTGCTTGCGATTTTGTTCTTCAATCGGTCCAAAAGTTTACAGTGATTGTCGCTGTTGATTATTTTTCCTTTTCTCAAATACTCGAGAAACAAAATGCCACTTGAATCCCAATTGGTTTGGCATCGCAAGCAGTTCGGCGAGATGCGGGGTGGGGTCTTGTGGCCGTCCACGTGTAGCCTCGCTGTACTAATAATCACGTGCATGGTCCATCAGCACGTCGGTTATTCAAAACCAAATACAAAACAACATTCAGATCTGAAATAAAAAAAAATAAATAAATACAAAACCAAAGTGACGAATCATTTGGTCACCTCTGGCCCAATCATCCAACAACAAAACTCATGAGCTCATGAGGTCACGGCCACAAGACCCCACCCCGCATCTCGCCGAACTGCTAGCGATGGCAAACCAACTCGTACAGCCGTGCTAGTATCCGCGGGTCACTTAACCGGAGCGAGGTGCCATCTTGGCGAGTAGGTAGCACCTGTCAGTCTGGTTAGAGTACTATAATCTGGCACCCTCTAAGCAAAATCCTTTTCCAATCCTGATCCAAAAACAAAAAATCTTTTTTTTAATTTTTTTAAAATTTTTATTAGTGTGTAAGTTATCAACACTACAATCAAAAACAAGTTCATGTTTTTGATTGATTGTAACAAACGCATTTCTTGCAGTCAGCTTTCCCATATTGGATGTTCACACGTCTGTCAAATGATTGAATCAATCAAAATTTGTTGTTGCTTTCCTATGTTAAAAAAATGAACTCTCTGCGAGAACAAAAATGAACTTCAAACTCTTCATCGAATCAGTCAAAATTTTGATTGAGCTCCATGCCTGCATCAATCAGTCAAAGGGTTGCATTTTTTACTTGGCTGTTGATTAGTAGCAAATTATTTCTAAAAAAGTACTTATTTGAACACAGAAGCAATTTTTTGAAGAGAAAAAAAAAAGAGTAGACAGAAAAGTAGGCAAAAAAGTAGGCAGAAGTGTAACAAATGCCTGCATCGGTACTTCAATCAAAAAATCATGTGTGAGCAGAAATAAATCAAACATTTTTGAGTGAGTAAAAGAGAGTAAAAAATCGCGATATACTTCAATCATTTGACAGACGTGTGCACACCTCTATACCCAAATGTTTATGCAAAATTGAAACCACCGACCCACTTGATATATCTACGGCTCACAGTGAATCGAAACAAGGAAAAAGCGGAACTAGGAATTAAAGTGGCAATCCCACTAACAAAATGTTTATGTATGTGTAGTACTTTGGAACCACTAACCTTGAATTTGAAGTTTAAAAAAATTATTAAATTTAATTATTTTGAAACAGGGTGCAAGAATTACAAGGTGTTCAACAATATTTCTTCCTTAACTTAAACTGGCATATATGTAAATAATAAGTCGGGGATTTGCCGAAGCAGACCACAATGGGTCCCTTTTCGTCCCCTATTGGACAAAGGATGCTACAGCTCGGAGCACTCATACGCGAGCATGATCCTTGTATAAGCAACCTTTGTCACCTCAAGAATATCTTTGTCGGTCAGTTGACCAATCTCGGCTTCCCTAACAAATGGACGTCCCAGAGTGGTCAATCTTATGCTTGCCAGCTCCGGACACTGGCACTGTGTGCTACTGTTTCCGGCTCCTCTAGGCATAACTTACACGCATCGTCCTCGGTCAGAGTCATCTTCATGGTACATGGATGGTACATGAAGGGACCGTGTCCTGTGACCAGTGCAGTAAACCAGCTTAAAGTCCTTCGATTGTATCGGATAACTTTTGCTGCCTCACTACGAGACCACTTCATGGCCACCTTTGATTGGCTGCAGTTAACAGCTTCATCCCACCTTGTATGGTGTTCTGAGTCCGTCCATTGTTTAATAAGGCCTGCCACCATGTTGTCGCCTATGGCGATACGTGGTTCTGGTCCACAGAATTCTTCTGCTGATCTTTCTCTTGCTAAAAAATCAGCCTTTTCATTTTGTTCTATGCCAGAGTGTCCTCTCACCCACATAAGTGTGAGCTCATTTGCCTGTGCGCACCAATTGAGTTTTTTAAGGCATTCTATGGGAAACCTGGAAGTGGTGTTTAACTTTAACTGGTAAGTGTAACAGGATGTAAATACTTAACTACATAGTATAAATATTTTAGTACGGTTTAAAAGGTTCAACAAATACGTTTTTAAACATCAAAAATGATCACGAACGAGCTATCAAAGTTAATAAGCTTTCTCACAATATACATATTACACAAATTACATATATTACACATAAACATTTATTTCTAAGTTTGATTTGAATAAATAAACAAAATAAATTAATAAAATACCTACACCATTAGCTAGCAGAAATCTACTACCCAGGGAGGCTGCTGAAGGGTTACCACCACTTTGGTTTTTGTTTTTAAATTTTTTGTAATGTTATTGTTTTCTCTTTTAAGATTATTTTTATATTTGAATCAATTTTAATGGCATCTCTGTAATCTCTGTAATAAACATCTGTAATGAACAGTTCATAAAACTTTTTTTAATAACAGGTTCTGATGTTATCAGAAGATATTTTATAACATCATCGTTGCACGCTTCTAGACTTATTTTGCGGGAGTGTCGTTCTCTGGATACCTCTTTATTTTGAGCCTAACCTGCTTCTTAAGATAGCTTACCAATTGGAAGAATGGCGTAATTTTTATTTCTGATCCATTAAATATAAATTTAAGCTTTTAATTATAAATGTATTTAAAAAAATTCTAAGCTTATATAAGTCCTTAGAAATTACCAATTTACGTACGCTTATTTTATGATGATGAGTAACCAAGAGAGGGGTTCTTCTGCACCTAGAATAAATGACAAAAGTCACTTAAATATATTTTTTCTTTTTAGTTCACGTCTTTTTTAAATAAAAGCTTATTTTTTTAAAAAAAATTTTTATTTATTTATTTTACTTTCTGTCCTCTAGAGGGCGCTATATTCAATTTTTTGTGACGTCACCTAACATATAACCAGCGCACGATGAAAACGCTTCTAACGATACATCATTTGTCAAATTATGACTAGTAGTTTAGAAGTTAGGGGTTTAGTTGACATTTTGTCCTCTAGAGGGCGCTATATTAAACTTTTTGTCGAATAACTTTTCTTCATCGGACATTCAAAACGCTTTTAACGATACCTCATTTGCTTATGTCACTAAAAACTTTGACTTTATATCCATGTCATGACTTCATAAGCTTATGTTAGTTAATACAAAATAAACAAGGCTATTTATTGAATTTATCTAAACTATCCAACTGTGTCAATATTCCAAAACGCGCGATACTACATCACATTCTGAATATTTTGGCGCATGCCGTAAAACAATTATTTTTAACAATACGCATCTCTTCAGTAGAGTTTTGCAAAACAATAATGCCAACATCTTAACACAACTTAAAACAAATACTAGTCAAGTATAAATAGAAGAACTTAAAACATCTCAAATCATAAGAACTCAGTCTTCAACTTCAGTCAGTAAAGAAGTTTTAAAAAGTTTTTTAAAACACTAATCCAGGATGAACTTCAACATATACAGTCTTTTTGCCATTGTGGTTGTTTTAATGCTCCAAGAAGCCGTGCAAGTGGGTTTATCATCTAATGATTCCGATAGTGAATTTTATCGTTTCGGATCAACATAATTTCATTTCGTATTTTTGGCTGATTTTTGACGAAACTATCTTATTATAATAGATAAAAAATCGATCTTATGATCTTTTGTATAAAAATATTTAGAAAACCGATTGAAATTTTAACTGTACATCTTATATATTTTTTATATTAAAGTAAACAAAATAAAACAATGTTAAATAATATTTAATAAAGAATAGTTAAGAGAACATTTAAAAAAATTGTTTTAATTTTGTACTCTACTTTGTGAATGCAACATTTTAAATGATAAAATATGTCTGTGTGGCTGGGTCGGGAAATGCAGGGTTTAGGCTTTCTCAATTGGGAAAACCCAAACCCGGAGATTTTCCAAAACAATTTAAAAACTGACCGTTTTTCGAGACGATTGACTTTATATTTAAAATATCACTTAATTTTTAATAAAATAAAACTAAACCATAAAATTGAATTATTATTAAGTACATATTTTGTATTGCTTGTCCCAAATCAGTTGGCCTTTCCTATTTATTTGCCAACTGATCGAATTTCAACTGATGTGATGATCAACTGATCACAGTGCATGTGAAGAGTTTTAAAGATTATTTTTTATAGTGCCAACTGGTTTGATACAAGCTATAGTACACATTTCTCTGCACGACAACTTATCAAACCAAATCTTCAATATTATATAAAAGGCTTCTCACGTATCTGCGACGACGCTAAACTTAAAAACTACTGAACCGATTTTAATAATTCTTTCACTAGTATAAAGCTGCATGTTTAACTTAAAATCTTTAATACTTTATTATTTTGAAACAACTCTTAAAAATTATTAAAATTTAAGCTTATAAAGTAGCCAAAAAAACCACACATAAAAATCATTGCTTCATGAAATTATTAGACACACAAGCAGCATAAAATTGTATCTCTATTTTCCTCTGCTATAGAGTTTCTCATTGTTTCTAATGCGGTCTCGGGTAGCTTTGCGCATTTATACTCTCCCATATTGAGTATGTGTTAATGAGTGCTTTTAAAGGGCATACTGAAAACAACCCAGTGGTATATAGACACATGACGTAACAAAGTTTTTCTTAAATACAATGTAGGTCCGAGGCATTCAACACCTGTACACATTTCTGAATTACATTTGTTCAGGCATTTTCGCTAAATAACTGATGACATGTACCTTGCACAGTAAACCACTTTTTGCAGAATTCTTATAAGACTTTAAGTGATTTTTTTTTTGAGCTCCGATTAATGTTGCAAAATAAAATAAATGTGTCAAAAGCAAACATACTGACAGGCGGATAATGTGAAATACAGGTAAATAGACGGACATGTAAAAATGCAGACGAATATTTTAAAAAAACAAATATTTTTGAGACTGACATATGAATTTACAGTAAGGTTGAGGGAAAACTTTACCGCGGTAAAGTTAAGAATGAATGTAAAACTTATTATAAAGTGTGTGCGCATTAGGTATTGCTAAGAAAGTACTGCTAGATTTGGTGTCAGGAAATTCATTAGTATAATTTTATTATTAGTATATCTACATCTATTATATAAAAGAAGACTCACGAAATTTTAAGCCAGACAAGCTCATTAACCGCTGAACCGATTATTTTTTGATAATTTTTTATACTAACGCTTTGATTGCAATATGACAACTTTTCGATTATTCGATTCCTATGATAGTTTCTAGTGTCATAGCTTACTAAGTTTTTCGATAACTTACTTTAATTATAACAAAATACACAAATTTTATTTGATGCTTACATTAAACATCAAACAAAGGTTTCCTCTCTTTGTCGTGAGAGCTTCTCTCAATATAACACGGCAGCCATGTTGTGGAGTTGCTTTCAGTGAGATTCTTGCTGTCATACATTGTTGATTAATTTTCTTTGCAAATGTTTTGAGGGGAGTTGCCAGATTTCAGTTATAAGCATAAATTATGTTTTGTAGCCTTGCCAGCTAACTTTTCCCGACTTGAGATTGTATTAGTCTATCTATCTATACTATCTATTAAAAGCGTTGTGACACTACACGGATGTTTGACAATCACGCTAGAACCACAGAACCGATTTGGACGATATAAGAACCAAACGATTTGTTATTTCAACGAAATCGTGTAAGACTATTAATAATTTCCACTACTACTTTTTACATCTACAATATTCTAAATTCAATGATTAAAAATTTCAGACGTTTTTGATCGTACAAGACTAAAATTTAGTAATTTTATTTGTGTGTTTACTTTTGACAGCTGTACTAAAAATGGGCTTCCACGCCCCCTTCAACCGCCAAAAAATCAATGAAAATGCTATATTTCAAACGGTTTTGGTCGTATAATACTACGTTTTAATTAGGCCAAATGACTCACTTGAAATCAGTCATTCAAAAGTGCTTACATTGGTTTTTTTTTTTTTGTGAAAGTATCTTATTTCGTTTGACAACCAGTTCTTTGTTTTGTTTTTTTGATGATGATACACGTGTATAAAATGATTTGTTATTTAACGTTTCCCTTTGTTTTTAGTGTGTTGAGTGTTTTAATTTGTAATAAGTTTTAACAACGTATCCAATCTTATTCAATTGTTTTAAATGAGTTGAATTGCAGCTGAGAATTTGTATGGGAAACGAAATGATTTCGTTCTTCATTTCGCTGAATGGGCTGAAATGAGTATTTGACCCAAATATTTTTATTTGCTTTTTATTTTTATTTGCTTTTTATTTATTTATTTACTTGATTGCTAAACCTTAACAAGTTTTATAGCAAATTTAAAATTATAAAATAAGATATTTAATACAGTTCAAAAATATAAAGTATGATTTTGAATGAAATAATGTATTATTAACAAACTAAAAAGTTTTAGTAAATTGCTTAAAGTATATAATTTTATTAAAGTATAAAAATAATAGAAAAAAAGTTAAGTCAAATTCGATAAAATCAGACAGCATAGCAGGGTTGCGTTTTCAAGACAAACAAGGTCAAGTTAACAACAATTTTTGTATACGGCGGAGTCGTATGACAAACAAGGTCTCATACCCAATAAAACACCACTCCAATAGGTATATATATATATATATATCGTTCTGTCTCCCTGAAGCCGGTGAAATCCTGGCTTGACAGGGTGGTTACTCGACAAACTAGGTCAACTTCACCAAACCAATTTTCATAAAATAAAGAAAACCAGTTGCGAACGCAGGCACCAAGACAAACTAGGTCTTATCGGCCATTCATATTATTATATTACAAATCGATCTAACGTAGTGTTTCAAGAGGTAAAAAGACACCAAGACACCACGGTACCGTCGACAAGTGTAGTTACAATGTGTAGTGACAAGTGTATGAGGCAACTGAAGATCCCAGGTTTAGGTCCATTCAGATTACTTAGATGTTTATTCACCAAAATTTTCCATTTTACGCTTAGGTCCATTTATCCATTAAGATTGTTATATTAATGTGTTCACAAATCACCAGATGCATCAGATATATGTTTGAAAGAACTTTACATAATCAACGACGGTACTGCAGGTAATCTATAATTTTATGTTTGATTGAGTCCATGGATTCACTTAAGGATATAACATCAGATACAAAATTAAAATCACCGCAAGCGCTTCTAAGAGGTTCATTTTGCAAATAATTAGTTCTACAAAAGTTCATGTGGAGTAACTCAAAAGATCTTCTAGGACGAAGAGGAATATTAAAATATACTTTACTCAATAAATATGGACTGTTGACATATCCATGTAAAAGTTTTGTAATCCAACAAGCATTTATCATAATTCTCCGATTTTTTAAAGAAGGAAGATTTAAGAGTTGTAACCGATACACATAAGGTGGTAAGTGAAAATCAGTATTACAATAAAGATAGCTTAAGCAAAACAAAAGAAATTGTTTCTGCACTGATTCAATGTCGTCTATGTAACAACCGTATCGTGGGCTCCAAACAACTAAAGCGTATTCTAAGATAGGCCGCACTAGGGAAGTGAATAAGGTTTTCGTTATGAAAGGATCATTTAACTCTTTTGCCCAACGTTTAATAAATCCTAAAGTACTATTTGCTCTATTTATTATTTTATTTACATGAATATTAAAGTGTAGTTTAGGATCCATTGTAACTCCAAAATCATTGAAACTATCTAAGGACTCCAATGGATAACCACAAATTTTGAAGGTACATTTAATTGGTGGTTTGCGCGAGAAAGACATATGCTTGCATTTCTTCATGTTGAGGTTCATATGGTTCATTTTGCACCAGCTATGAAGATGATCAATGTCGGCTGGCAAAAATACAGCGTCATTATCATTTTTAAAAAAAAGGAAGAGTTTGACGTCGTCAGCTAACATTAAGATGCTGGAATGCATTATGACAGATGGCAAATCGTTTATTAAAAGTAGAAACAGAAGAGGCCCAAGATGACCTCCTTGAGGTACTCCTGAAGTAACAGGAAACTCGTGTGATTTCTTGAGCTTAAAAAGAACAGATGGTGTTCTATTGCTTAAGTAAGATTCAATCCACTTTACCAACGGTATAGGAAATACAACAAGATGTAATTTTAAGATCAATAGTTTGTGATTTACAACGTCAAAAGCTTTGCTAAAATCCGTTTGGAAAATGCCTTTTCCAAAGTTTTCTATAGTTTTTAATGTAAATTCGAGAAGGTTAGTAACAGTGGATTTTCCAGAATGAAATCCATGTTGGAAAGGAGACATTAAAGATTTAACGCTATGCGGCAGTCGTGATGTAATAATTGCCTCTAAAAGTTTAGGCAAAGCGCTTAATTTTGCGATGCCGCGGTAGTTATCAATTAAAGACCTATTTCCGGATTAATGCAGCGGAATAATAAATGAATGCTTCCAGGCTGCAGGAAAATAGCAGGATTTTAATGATGAAGAAAATAGTAAAGACTAATAGTAAGAACTAATTCTTCATTGCAGTATTTTAATATACATGAAGGTATGTTATCAGGACCACTTTTATATGATGTTTTAATATTTTTTAAAAATGATAAGACTGTGTTTGTGTCAATTATTGGGAAATATATATCCCCAGATTGAATATTGAAAGGATAACTTAAATAATCATAGGAAGATGATGAATAAGTCGTCTTGAAAAAGTCAGCAAAAAGATTGCAAATACTATTATCATTATCAGACTCAACCGAATTATACTTCATAAAAGAAGTATAGGAATCAATCTTGCGTTTTGTGTTAACAAAGTTCCAGAAGGATTTAGCATCAGATTTAATGTTTAATTTTACTTTTGTTAAGTAGGTATTATAGGATTGTTTGCATAACTGTTGATAACTGTATTAAATCGAGGTATAGCATCCAAAATCGCATATGTTATGTGTTTTTTGATATTTTTTATAGTATTTAGATTTCAAGTTCCTCATTTTTCTTAATTCATTTGTATACCATACCGGACCCGATGTCAAAAAGGCTTTCCTTTGCGGAACAGCTTTAAGAAAACAATCATTGAGCGTTCTATTAAACGCATATACCGCATCATCAAGACTCTGAGAAGATAAACTTTTTGTATTAATATTTAGAATAGAATTCCAGTTTATGTTAGACAAGTTATTCTTTAAAATCACGTAGTTTGTTTTTTTAAAGTTAAACTCAATAGGTGGTTAAGAATCATAATACTGCACAGATGGTTTTGGAAAATTTAAAATAATTTCTAATGTTGAATGATGAGAATCTTCGGGTGTACCCAGAGGATCTGATTTAGACACAGAAGCGATAAAACAAAATACTTTAATTTTAAGATTTCAAATTTTTACATGGTATTTAGTATTTTTATCGCAAGCGAAGCAGCGTATATTTGGTGTCGTTTACGATTTTTGGGTCGATATCGTGTCGATATTGAAAAATAAATATTTCGATTCAAAACGACCTGCATCACAATTGACCTGGATGTTCAAAAAAAGTACCATTCCAATTCAACAGCACATTTAATATCTGTGGATAATTCCTTAAAAATACTCTCAGCAGCTGAGTTCAAACGGGCAATCGAAAGCTTTAAGGGCAGGCTCTCATCTAGAGGTCCAAAAACAAGGTGATATTCTTGATTTTATTTTTTATAGAAGGAAGCAAATGAACACCTTGAATTTTTTGAATGAATTTTGAACACCATTGATTCTTAAAGTGTAGGAAAATATTTTATTTTGGTGCATAAAAGGGTAATGTAAAGTGTCAGTACGCCATCAAAAGTCACGTTGAAAAAAAGGTACCCAAAAGGACTTCATCGCACAGCATCATGTCATCTGATAAAAAAAAACCAAAAAATTTAATAAACTATATTATAATAAGGTTAGGCTAGTATGGGTGCCTCAAACGAGACACACTTAGGCCCAAGAGGCCCATTGTGATACCAAGGGTTAATTTTCCCTACCCTATTTAAACCAATTTGAGTTGTTTACTAAGCCGAAGAGTTCAGTAAACCGAAGATTTTGAGAGTTCGTCAAGGTCATTGAAAAACCAGTTGCCTAAATGGGTCTAAATGGTCTTTACTGAGAGAAATGAGTTCTTTTGAACGCTTTTGAACGGGTGACTTGGGCCAGATTTGCCGCGTTATACCTTAGTAAAATAATTATATGTGGAACACTTCAAATGCAATTCTAAGCAAACATAACTTCATTTGTTTTTATATTATTTTTTTATTGAAATAGTATTAAGGACTTATATGCAAAACAAAATATAACTTATTAAAAAAACTAATTGATATTAAAAAAATTATAATGTATTTAAAAAGTTCATAGAAAATATTTATATGTGCAAAACCTATTTTTATTGGTTTTATGGAATAAAATATAAATATATATAGATTTTATAAAAGAATATGTCTTTCTTTCTTATATATGAGGATGGTGCCATCGATTTCCTGCCATTCATCTTAAAGAACTGTTTTCAGATGCTTCATCGACTCGAACTGGCGCCCGTTTTTATTAACTTGGGCCAAAAGAATGCCCCACAGGTTTTCGACAGGATTCAAGTCATGGCTTACAGCAGGTCACTACAGTACTGGTATATTTCAGGCTTATTGAAAGTCATTTGTGGCTCGGGAAGAATTTGTTGATGCGCTGTGTGGCTGAAAAGTCCAGTTATTCTGGTATTTATAGCATGTAACAAAAGTTTTGGCAAACTCAAAAAACTCGTACTGTTATAAACTAGGGAGAAAAAAATAAAAAAATTTGTGCACATATAAATATTTTACTGAGATATTACACGTTTTACCTGCTGACTCAATTTACATTTGTGCATTCGATTTGCATGAAATAAAATACAGGGGAGACTTTCAAAGTATTTGAAACCGGCTGAAATCATCAATGATCCCCGCCCATGGTTACGCGCAAGCCTAATTTGTCGTGGCTATCGCAAATTGTGCCGGGATTTCTGGCAACCGTTGGGTCCGTCAAGGTTGGACCTTTTCTCATCATTTAATATGACATTTCCAAATTCTTTCTCACAAAATTTGTATTTTTCGGCATATACTAGACTGACCGAAATGTGTCATAGTAGAAGTCTGGGTTAAGATAAGGGTGATTCATAACTGTCGTTGGAATTTTCATTCAAAATTTGCTGGATTCTGCTTCTGGTAACCCTTAGATCCAATTGCGCAGCAATTTCACCACAACTCATTCCTTTCTCCACAGCAAGACGTCGAATTCGTCTTTTGTGCCGTTGGCCAATCACGGATTTTCTTTCACTACGCTTGATTATAGCATAGTTGCCAGAGTCTTTTAAAAAATCTGTTATGGTGTTTCGGTGACGATTTATCCTAGCAGCTATAGCACCTACTTTTATACCGGCTGCATTTAAGCCTTTTATATATCAACGATCTTTTTCAGATAAAGTGGTTCCACATGGCATCTTTATTTGAAAAATGAAATTACTCTAAAATGTGCTCATATTTTGTTCCAAAATGTATTACCGTTATGTGTATGGTTTTTCTTACTAAGGTTATAAACAAAATTTTGTAATTTTTACGTTATAGCAGTTAAAACACAAAAAAAGCAATTGTGCACATATAAATATTTTCTATTGCACACGCGAGATTACACAGTATTTTCGATTAACGGTACTACGAATACGAGGAAAAGAAGAATTCTCTGTTCGACTAATAAACTTCATCCATTAACAAAAGTTTTGGCTAACTCAAAAACTCGTGCTGTTACATAAACTAAAATAAAAAATATTTGTGCTCATATAAATATTTTACTGAGGTATTACACGTGTTACCTGCTGACCATCTAAAGTTGGTTTTGATACCGGATAACTCATTTGTAAGGAGTTTACATGTGGTGAAAGGCCTACCAAGGTTAACCTTATCTATAGATAGTTGTTTGGTATCTATAGATAGTTGTACCTGAACGAGCGAGTTCATCTGCTTTGCGGTTATTTAGTTAATCCTTATGTCCAGGAATCCAGCATTGAAGGATTCTGAGCTGCTTTGCCATCTCATTTGTGACCTGTGGCAGTTGAGAACTGTTTCAGATGTTATTTCAACAGTTCCTAGGGCTGGTATCCATGGAAGGTATCTCTTTTACCTGAAGCACACAAAAAATGTCTTCCCGAAAATTTACTCAAAACTATCACTTTACGCAAAACCTTCGCAAATCGTTCAGTGGGCTCCTTCTCTCCTCCTTCCATAATATTTACAATAACACAAAAACTAAAAGGCGGATCGAAAAGTTGCTTAAAAGTAAAATTTTATTAACTTTCATTTTCTTCATCTAAGACAACTGGATCGCGAGATATCTTAATAAATAGGCTTAGGTCGGCCTTACCGCAGAACCGAAATTGAACTAAAACAGTGCAGTTACTGGAAGGGTGGATGGATAGAAAGTAATCAAGTGAAACTTTTTTTGTAGAATGTTCTTAATGTGGCAGAAAGCAGTATTAACATGTGATATTGAATTTGAGGTAAGTGTTATGACTTTGCTTTAGTCCAATCAAGTTACTTAACTACTTAGCGATCCTCTCCAAAAAACTTACCTTCCACCATCAACTACAACTTTTCGTCGTAAATTGATGGGTTTTAATGTTCTTTTGATTAGATAATATATTGGGGGTTGGAATTAATTTTAAAGGTTTTTTTTCGGTTTTTGAGCATTTATTTAGAAACAACGGTACAATGTATATTATTCAAAGTATTGTCCATCGTTAGCTACAACATTTTCCCATCTTTCTGGCAGCATATGGATTCCGCGCCGGAAGAACGATGCGTCTTTTGAGGCAATCCACGAATCGACCCATTTTTTGGTATCCTCGTAAGAAGTGAAGCGCTGCTCAGCCAAGCCATGCGTCATCGATCTGAATAGGTGGTAGTCGGAAGGGGCTATGTCTGGGCTATAAGGCGGGTGGGGTAGCACATCCCAATTCAGCGCCTCCAACGTTTCCTTGACGGTTCTTGCAACATGTGGCCGTGCGTTGTCATGTTGAAAACCCACTTTGTCGTGTCTTTTGGCATATTCCGGCCATTTAACCTTTAATGCTCGGCTCAATTGCATCAATTGTTGTTGGTAGCGTTCCCCAGTGATGGTTTAGTTAGTTTTTAGCAGCTCATAGTACACGACACCCTTCTGATCACACCAAATACACAGCATAAGCTTGGCGCCATGAATATTCGGCTTGGCTCACGATGTTGATGCATGGCCGGGTGGTCCCCACGATTTTTTTCGCTTAGGATTATCGTAATGGATCCACTTTTCATCGCCAGTGACAATACGATGCAAAAAACTCTTCCTTTTATGCCTTTATACCTTTATACCTTTAGGGTTTGACACGGGTCTTCATCGAGCAAAGCCTCCAATTCCTCATCTTCAAACTTTTTCGGCTGGCCCGGACGCTCTTTGTCTTCCGTATCAAAATCACCACTTTTAAACCGACGGAACCAGTACTCACAAGTAGAAATCGATAGAGCATAGTCCCCGTAAGCCTCAGTAAGCGTGAGTTGTGCTTCAACCGCTTTTTTCTTCAAATGGAAGCACAAAAGTAAACCTTCCCGCAAATTGCGTTTTGTTGGAACGAAAGTCGACATGTTCACAGAGAAAAAAATATATGTTGTTTACACTTCAGTGGAATGACACATACTGAAAAATGAAGCTTAGACAATGTGCTTTGAAATGAATATAGTCACAGGTGTGCCCGATGCGATCTATTGATAGTTACGCCATCTCTTAGAAAACCTTTAAAACTAATTCCAACCCCCAATAATAATAAAAATTAAAAAAAAAATTTGAAATATAAGCTTTTATTTAAAAAAGACGTGAACTAAAAAGAAAAAAAAATAAATGTAATTTAAGTGGCATTTGTCATATTTGTATATATTAGGTATATTCTAGGTGCAGAAGAGCCCCTCACTTGGTTACTCATCATCATAAAATAAGCGTACGTAAATTGGTAATTTCTAAGGACTTATATAAGTTTAGAATTTTTTATATACATTGATATATAAAAGCTTAAGGCACTGATATTGTGTAGTAAACCTGTATAATGGATCGCAGTTTATATACAGGTAAGCTTACTAAAAGATTCAATGCCACTGGTAATGTGTAGTAGACCTGTATAACGGATTCGCGGACATCGGTGCCTCAAGCTTTTAAATATAAATGTATTTGAAAAATTCTGAACTTATATAAGCCCTTAGAAATTACCAATTTACGCACGCTTATTTTATGATGATAAGTAACCAAGAGAGGGGTTCTTCTGCACCCTGCTTTGTTTTTTGCTTTTTAAAAGTTCAACTTCAATAATATATAGCAAGTTTGATTTAAGAACTATAACACAAAAGTACAACAATTTTTTGATCTACAAAAAATCTCCGAGTGGGGTCTTGCTAATAGAGTAGAGTTCAATGCAAGCAAGACCCAGTGTTGTCTGTTAACCCACAAGCGAGTGAATTGCCCTTTAGCTCCTCTCAGTATGAATGGTGTGGATCTTGTGGAATCAGCCGCTCTTGACGTTCTGGGCACATCGATCCAATCTGATCTTCGTTGGAATGATCATATTTTCGATGTGTCGAAATAAGCGGGCAAGTGCCTAGGTTTTCTAAAACGGTGCAAAAAATATTTCACTTCAGCTGATCTTTGCATGATCTACACCTCATATATTAGGCCGAAAATGGAGTACAATTCGCACATTTGGGCAGGGGCTTCAAGATCTTATTTGGAGCTTCTGGACCGAATTCAACGTCGTGCGATATATTTGATAGGAGACGAAAGTATTTCATCCTCTCTCAACTCTCCTGAGCATCGACGTAATGTAGGTTGCCTAAGCCTTCTGTATAGGTATTACCATGGGAAGTGTTTAAGGGAGATACATGGCCTGACGCCACCAGCTCGTGTGTTTCCCAGGTCCACTCGGGCAGCTGTCCAAGCCCACCCCTTTACCATTGCGTCGATGCCCAATAGAACCTCGCATTACCGTGATAATTCGTTCTTTAGTCGCACGGTTAAGTTGTGGAATAGTCTCCCTGCGAGCGTGTTTCCCGGCAGTTTTGAGCTGTGCAAATTTAAAACAAATATTCACCGACACTACTCCATCTATCCACCCTCCAACTAACTATCACCCATCTTCCGAATCAACACAATGCTTACGCATTTATAGGGGGCTCCCCTGAGCGTTGGTTCAGTCTAAAAAAAAAAAAAAAAAAATTTATATTTACAATTAGTTAATTGATTTTTTAGGTCAAACATTCATATACACTCATGCAAAATAAACTTGATTTCAAATACATGCTGACAATTCCTTTAACAAAATTAAAAAGTTATTCAAGTGAAAATATGTAGTTTGGACAATTATGAAACGAATAAGGTGTATTTTAATACGTATTTCTAAAATTTATATTTTTTTCTCTAGTTCCTCCCTTCTCTATGGAGTGGATCCACTGTGCGGCTGTAGATTAAGGCACCTCACGAAAAAATTTAGTTCGGCACAGTTGGTCAAGATATGATATGATGATTCCCCAAATATTTCGACACTAGCAATAGTTATCCGTGTGCTGGAATGTTTTGAAACAACCTCTAAAAATCAAGTTTTTTTGTAACCATATTGGCTAGTGTAATGGTTGTAAAAAAAAACTGTCAGAAATTACAGCCCAGAAAAAGCTCTTCCAATCTGCTTGATTGATTAAAGATAATGCCGTTTTTCATGCATTTAAAAAAAATTATTTTCACTAAAATTAAAAAACTTAATTATTTATAATGCGATCCTCTCTTTCAAGATATCTTTGGAAAGGTTTTGAGTGCTCGCATTGATTCCTTGTCAGAATTGCTTAAATTGATGTATATTAAAATTAAAATATTAATTTTAAAGTAAACACATACTGAAAAAATATTCTAAGAAATTAAAAAAAAAAATAAAAATAATGAAATTATTTGAATTTTGAAAGTTTTTGTATGAAAATAAAATAAAAAAATATCAAAAATATACATGAAAAACAACGTTATGTTTAATCTGATTGCAAACATTTACAAATTTTTGATGCAAATTAGAAAGGCGTTTTCCGGTTTATAGTTTCTGAAGTTCTGGCAATTATTACACCAGCCAATATTTTTACAAAAAACTCGATTTTTGGAGGTTATTTTAAACCATTGCAGCTCAGGGATGGCTATCGCTATAGTCGAAATATTTGGGGAATCACCATAACATAAACCAAGTATTATTTTGAGCATTTGTGCCGAACAACTTTTCTTCTATAGAGCGTGAGGCGCCTTACTGTAGATATCTCACGCACTTTCACTTTCGGATTCTAATACGAAATCGTGGATTTTTCCAATACATTTTGGAGTGGTCACTGTTTTTGGTGCTCTCCTGGCGTTTTCATCTTATGTGCCGATTCGACCTCTTTTGAACACTGCAGTCCAATATTTTACAGTTGTATACGGCGCACAGTGCACTTTTTCGACCAGTTATCTGTCCGAAAATAAGTAAAACTTAAAAGAATACATGGTTGGAATTAATTTTTTGTTTCTTTCATTTGACTTGAAATTTTTCATAGTTTCTTTATCTGGTTTTTTTTTTTGTTTCTATCTTTTGTAGTTTGAAAGATATAGGGTCCAAAAGTTGTTAGATTTTAACAAAATTATGAAAAATTGTCAAAAATTAACTTTTGTTCGATTTTGAAAACAACTTAAGGAAAAATTTTGAAGTATTTTTTTAAAGTTTTTTTTTTAAATGGGAGTATATTATATATCAAAACTCATTTTAAACCCATTTTTTAATCAATTTTCAACTTTAGGTAAGATTTTAATATGCAGAATCCATGGGAATCCAGAATGGCATACACCATAACATGCCCTGAAATATCTAAATTTATGTCCCCAAATCATAGTCAGCCGGGTTGATCCCGGCTTAGAACAAAAGTTTATAATTTTGTCTAAAAACTCATTGATTTTTAAGATTTTTCTGTGTTTACTTGAAGTTTACTTCAACTGTTTCCCCTTACCCCTCCTGAAAATAAGGAAATTATAGTTACAAAAGTCGATATGAACATTAATTTGTATTTTTAAGCACATATTGCTTTTAGTTAATAACTAGTATTCCCCAGCAGACGTTGTTCTGCCACAAACCGCCTTACTGCCATATACGAACATGTCAAGAAATGCCAAATATATTCACCATTTTCATTATAGCTGCCGAAATTAACCATACGAACTTAATAACCAAATTTAAGTCTAATACGATAAAAACCATGTGAAATATGGCATTTTTGTTGTTACAAAACAACAACCGCTTACAAAAGCGGTAAAAAGGGGTGCGACAAAATTTTTCTTTAACCCTCATCCGTTATTTCCCTTAACCCTCATCCGACCCTAAAAAAAAGTCACAAAAAAAGTCACTTATGGGTGAAATTTCACCCATGAGTATTTTGTGCGCCTAATTCATTAAAAATTATTAATGTTCTTTTATATACGTTTATTTTGTTGAATTACAGTTTTTTATTTATAGTTAGTGCAAAAGTAGAAAGCAGTTTTATGCTCACCTCATATATATTTGTTGAAGGAAGAAATATGCTTTTCGGTCCTTTTTTTCGCATACGGGTGCAATTTCACCCGAAAGTCGCTTAAGTTACTTTTTAAATATTTACCGTTACATTTTATCAACCATAATATTTTTCCCTTTGTTTTATCAATAAAGGTACATTTGCATTAAAAATGAGCCAGATATAGCGTTTTAAACTCCAAAATGGGTGAAATTTAACCCGAAGGTCGCTAAAGTAATTTTTCATATATTAACCGTTACGTTTTATCAACCATAGTATTGATATCATATTCTAAAAAAAAAGGGACATTTTGTGCAAATATTGTACCATACATATCATTAATTTTTCAACAAAAATTAGCGTTTTAAGCTTCAAAATGGGTGAAATTTCACCCGAGGGTCGGATAAGGGTTAAGCCATCTCGTAGTCGAAACAAATCGACTGCTAAAATTTCAGCTCAATTTAGCTTAAGCCTGGTGCACTTTGCTTCACTCCACGCTGACCCCCCGAAAAGTGAGTTAAACTAAATTGTGACATGCCCATTTTTAGTGCACTTGCCGAGAGTAACCAAATGCACTAAATTACAAAATTTTTGTTTAATACGACCCAAACCGTTGAAATAAAACATTTTCACTGGTTTTTGGGCGGTAAAAGAGGGGTGTAACCCCATTTTTAGTACAGTTGCTGACAGTAACCATACAAACTAAGCCAACATTTTAGCTCAATCGACCCAGTAGTCAATTTTAATGATTTATCAAAAAGTGAGTGTGGCTATATAGCGATAACGCCCATTTTTATTGTAGTACAGTTGCCGAAAGTAACCATACAAACTTAAGTATCAAATGTTAGTCTTATACGGCCAAAAGTGCTTGATATATAGCATTTTCACTGATTTGTGGGCGGATAAAGGTGGCGTGGAAATCAATTTTTTATACAGTTGCTGACACTAACCACACAAACCAAGTTAGCAAATTTAAGTCTTATACGACGAAAACCGTCTGAAAAAAAGCATTTTCATTGATTTGTGGGCGGTAAAAGGGGGTGTGGCAACTTTTTCGTTAACCATCTTGTGCCTGAAACAAATCGACTGCCAAAATTTCAGGTCAATAAGTTCAGTAATTTGGAGTTTGTAGGCATCACACACACAGACATACATTGTTTTGCTTTGTATATACATATATTGTTTTGTGGGCGGTAAAAGTGGGCGTAAAAACATTTATATATAGTGACCGCCTCTTGGAGCACCTACACAGCAATTTTAACTATAAAAATGTGTTGAGCTCCGGAATAGCCATGATTTCGAAAAAGTGGGCGTTTATACATTGCGACCACTCCCATTTTGTGTACAGCTACCGACAATAACCTTCTGAACAAAATTACTAAATCTTAGTATTTTACGATCGAAACAGTCTGATATATATCCTTTTTTTTTTTTGTGGTCGATAGCGCAAATTTGGGTTGTATGGGAGGTACCACATCCCCTCTTTCAATCGTTACCAAACCTCACAGAAACACTCTCAAGATGTGGCTTCAGTTTCTCTGAAAATTTCATAAAGATTGGTTCAGCGGTTTTGGAGTCTATACGTGATATAGCCACATACCCACACCCACATACATACATCTATTTTTATATAAATAGATAGATTGATAAAAACACTTTTTTATTTACTTTTGTAATTAGGCCAGTTTGTTATACTCCGCCATCTAACGTTTTCTTTTTTTCAACTAGTGCTTATTTCGTGAATGGTAACACTTAGCTCATGTCTGATTTGACAGATAATTAGTTTTATCCTTCCGCTGAACGAATATGGTTGTGTGTACGCTTGAACAACGCTGGGAAATATTGCGACATTACTTTGAAAATCATGGTAATGTTGCAGAATGTGTGCGAAAATTGCGTACGGATTTTGGAAGAAGAGAAGCACCGTCAGCTCCGTATGTCGACAAGCAAAATTGTCGCATTTGGGGCACAGAAAACCCGCACGCATACATTGAAAAGCCGCTGCACCCAAAACGAGTCACTGTTTAGTGCGGATTTTGGTCCAGAGGCATAATTGGGCCATTTTTCCTCTAAAATGAGCAAGGAGTGGCCGTTACTGTCAATGGCGATCGTTATCGGGCCATGTTGAACAAATTTTTGTTCACAAAAATTGAAGAGGAGGATATTGGCAACATTTGGTTTCAACAGGACTGCGCTACGTGCCACACAGCCGAAGCTACACTCGATGTTTTGCGCCCTGTTTTTGAAGATCGCATTATCAGCCGCAGAGCTGATGTCGTTTGGCCACCTCGGAGCTGCCATTAGACACCGTTGGACTATTATTTGTGGGGTGCCCTCAAAGATAAGTGTTACGCCGACAAGCCAGAGACAATTGACGCTTTAAAGGACAATATTCCTGAAGCCATTGGTGAAATGCAGCTGCACACAATCGATAATGTGCTTAAAAATTGGACCGATCGTGTAGGATACTGCATACCAGCCGAGGCAGCCATTTGAATGAAATTATTTTCCATTGTTAACCGAAAGGATTGTACTTTCAAATAAAAAACGAAATTTGAGAAAATATCTAGGACTTTTTTTATAGTATTTTTTTAAAAAAAAAAAAGTTATTTGGCGGACCCTTTATATACGGCATGCCTAAAACTATGCTATAAGATTTTTTATATGGAATTTCTACGTAAAAATTCACAAACAAGTTAAAGAAAATGTAGTAGGGCACGCTGGAATTACAAAAAATTTGCATAATTTGCTGCATTACAATAATTTGTATAATTGTTAACCTTATTGTTTAACTTAGCTGATATGTATACTAGGGCGTAAACTTTTTTTATGTCAAAATTTTGGGGGACTGAAGCAGAATTCGAAAGTTCGTCCCGAAAATACATTTTGAGAATTTTTTCAGATCGTTTTTCAAGGTCGTTTTTTCCAAACAAATATTTCTTCAAAATATTACTTGTGCTTTCTACCCAAAATGAGTGCCTAACTGAAATATATTATGTTCCAATGATCTTATTTGGAAGATAAAATGTTCCAAATGTAAAATGATAAAATTTTATTATCGTGGACTTGAAACAGGGGTTCCGAATGGTTTTCCGCGCAGGAGGGTCAAAAAAGGAAGTATATTTTGGAAAATATTGCTGTTTTTTTGTTTTTAATCTTAAATTTCTCCAAATTTTCGCTCTTAATATAAAATCTTGGTATGCAGTTTTAAACAGCATTAAATTTTTAGTAATTAAAGTTAAAAACTTAAATATATCTTTTTTTTAAAGTTATGCGAATTTAAAGTTTTGAAAAATGTGGTTTTTTAGTCTATTTATGAGTTTAAGCGCAGATTTGATAAAAAAATAGTTATAAAGTCCTTGCACTGAGTGTAGCCATGTATCCCGAGAAGAAAAAGTGTAATTTAAGCCAAAAACAATTTAAAAATGTTGATATTTTCATTCATTTTTATTCTTTTTTAACTCTTTTTTTGCAGCCGTACTCAACAACCTGTGTATATTTGATTTTACCTTTTAACTTACCTTTTATATTTATATAGCTAACCCCAACAAGTGTAGAGTTTTAAACTCCGTTATGTGCAGAATAAAAGTGACAGTGATTGTGTTTAAGTTAAAGATGAGTGTAAATAAATAATATTTTGAATATAAAAAATGAATACTTGTGTTATAAATATTAAAGATCTTTGCAATTTTTGCATAGAAATTAATGAGGCACAGAAATCTGAACATGACGTTCTTTGTATTTTGTGTGAAAAAGTTTGGTTCAAGTTAAATGTTGAAGTCGACAATGCGTTTATTGATAGTGAAAAAGTAAACAACTTTTATAATTCATTTTACAGACAGAAAAGAAAAGAATACAACAGGAATTTAGATGGTTGGTTGATTGGTTGGTTTGTTAAGATGGCGATGCTTCAAACAAATAGGATCCAAGTAGCTCTAGTGAGCCGTTTTGATACGAAAACCTTGTGTTCCTTTTGGTTGAGAGGGTAACGCACTGTTAGATTATAACCATCCGGTCCAGTTGATGAACGTCAGGAGATTGTTGATTTTTGTTGTTGAAAGTTCCTCTAGCTTGCTGAGGAAGAGCTTACCAAGCGCTGTTAGTCTGGACCTGGCCAGGGCCGGACAGGTGCAAAGAAAGTGTGTCAGTATTTTTTTTTCATTTGGATCATCGCAACTGCGACAGTGGGTGTTAAAGGGTAGTCCAATTCTCTCGGCGTGTACTCCGATGCACCAGAGACCCGTAATAATAGCCGTTATTCTGGCTAAGTCATTCCGGGGTTTTGAGAGCATCTCCTGAGTTCTACCTAGGTTGTAAACAGGCCATAATTTTATGGATGTATTGCAGGTTGGCAGTCCTCTCCATCTACGACCGGCTTAGGCTAAGTAGTAAGAATGAATTCCTGGTTCCGATCTTGAACCCCGGCTAGCCAATTCATCCGCATTTTCATTACCATAAATATTCCTATGGCCGGGAACCCAGATTATGGTAATGCTTAGTTAGTGACTTATCCGGGCCAGTTCATCCTTACACTGCCTTTCCAGTTTGGAGTTGGTACTGAACGCAGCTAAAGCTTTAATGGTGGCTTGGCTATCCGTCACAATAGCTGCAAAAAGGTGCGACAATAGGTGCGACAAGCTTCTCTTATCGCAACAAGCTCGGCCTGGAAGACGCTGGCTGAGTTTGGCAGACGAAAAGCAACCGCCACCCCCAGTTTCTCAGAGTATATGCCGCACTCCATCTTGGAGACATCAGTGTAGAAGGACACATCAAAGGCTAGATCAATTCCTCCATTGCGCCATTCCACCTTGGTGGGGAACTTGATTATAAAGGATTTCGTGAAGTCAAGTTTGGGAGTGTCTTAGTCCGTGTTTCTAGGAATCAGTTCTCGAGGTAGCGGATTTAGAACATTTCTGTGTCCATATGGACTATTCCGCCTGTTGAAGGACTCTCTGAGTCTGACTGCACTGTTTGTTGTGGTAAGCTTAATGTGTAGATCTATGGGACGTAAATGTGTCAAGACGTTAAGTGCATGAGCGGATACCCCCCGTGATAGCTATGCATGCGGATCGCTGGATCCGAGCTAGTTTTGTTATGTTATATGCTCTGTTCAGTGCAGGCCACCATACTAGTACACCATACGACAAGATAGGACGCACTACTACTGTATATAGCCACAAGAGCATTTTTGGTTGAAGACCCCATTTTCTACCAAAAGTCCTTTTGCAGGCGTAGAAGGCTATGCACGCCTTCTTGACCCTCTGTTCAATGTTAGTTCTCCAGCTTAGCTTAGAATCCAAAATAACACCTAGATATTTTGCGCTGCTGGATAGTGTAAGAGGTTGATTGTTTATATTTAGAAGGACAAATTGTGGCGCTTCGGTTTTTGTGGTGAATAGCATCAGCTCTGTCTTGGTAGGGTTAACTCCTAGACCGCACCAGGCAGCCCAGACAGTAAGTTTTCCCAAAGCAACCTCCAATAGCTCACTGAAGAAGGGAACAGTCCTGACACCATTACAACCACGTGATTCGCATACGCCACCACTTTGACACCATTGTAATTTAGTGTATTGAGAACTTCGTTCATGGCGATGAGCCAGAATAGTGGGAAGATCACTCCTCCCTGCGGAGTACCCCTACTGACAAATCTCGTGCGTTAGCAGCCACCCAGGTCTGCTTGGATTATTCTGTTACTAAACATTGAGACTATCCAGTTTCTTACCGGTGCTTGTACGCCAAGGTTGGTCAGAGAATCGAGAAAGGCCCTAATATGTATGTTGTTAGAAGCCCCTTCTATGTCTAAGAAAGCCACACGAGTGAATTGTTCGAAGAAGATGGATCTTTCAATAATAGTGATATGCCCTTGAGGTATGCATGCTGGGCTGTGGACATGTTAGTACCCTTTAGAACGTCCCTAAGATGAATATCCAATATACGCTCTAGGGTTTTCAGTACGAATGATGTGAGGCCTATTGGTCTGAAATACTTGGCTGAGTCATGACAACGCCTCCCAGTCTTGGGTATAAATATTACCATAACTCTTCGCCAGCTCCTTGAAGTGTAGTTAAGGCGGAGGCAATTTGTGAAGATATAAAGTAGGATAGGTGGAACTACATCTTGTAGTTTCTGCAACATTGTTGGTAGAAACTTTTTTACTAGCATAATTAGAATTTGGAACTCCTTGCCAATTAATATTAAGTAAATAACTTCAAGCAACGACTTCAAAGAAGCAATTTTTAAATATTTCGTTCCTTAAATTAAATCTTAATCTCTCTTTTTTTTTCTTCTTTTCTTTAATATTTATAATTTATATTCTATTCTGATATTCCGTTCTACTATTTGTTTCCCTTACGCTATCTATTCTTACATTTTAGTTTTTCAATTTTTATTTGATAATTTAATTCAGCTTTCTTTTTATTTGATTTGATTCAAATTAACTATAATGTTTATTTATTTAAATATTTTATTATTGTAATGTAACTTTTATTGTAATTTTTTATTTTTTAATTTCAGTTTTTTAATATTGTTTTAATATTTTCGTTGATGTACTATAAAAGACTAAGTCTTATTGTACTAAATTAATTAATAATTATAATAATAATAATAATAATAATAATAATAATAATAATAATAATAATAATAATAATAATAATAATAATAATAATAATAATAATAATAATAATAATAATAATAATAATAATAATAATAATAATAATAATAATAATAATAATAATAATAATAATAATAATAATAATAATAATAATAATAATAGTAATAATAATAATAATAATAATAATAATAATAATAATAATAATAATAATAATAATAATAATAATAATAATAATAATAATAATAATAATAATAATAATAATAATAATAATAATAATAATAATAATGCCATCGGGGCCTGGAGATTTGTATGGAGAGAAGCTGTTTAAGGCCCATATAACCCTTTCCATTGAAATAAAGGAGCCTGTAGAAACCGCGGCTGTGGCCTCAGGCGATTCTAAGCCTAAGGTCTAATTGCAGCTGATCTTGCAGACGGGGAAGTTCGTGTTGAGTAGGTGTTCTAGTGATTCATTAGTAGATTCTGTCCAAGTACCATCTACTTTCCTAATGAAAGATGGACTGGTGCTTTCCTTGGACAGAATTCTGCTTAGTCTCGCCGATTCTTTTATACTGTCGATTGATAGGGTGTATTCCTGCCAAGAATGCTTTTTCGCGTCTGGAACTGCTTTCTTGTAGGTTTTGCGGATGTCTCTGCATGGTTGCCAAAGATACTGCCTATGACACGAGTTGAAAATTCTCCTAACACTTTTCCTAAGTTCGGAGAGATCTTTGCTCCACCACGAAGTAAAGGATTTCTTCTTGCCCCCGCAAATGGGACATGAGAATCTAAAGGCAACCTGCATGGTTTGCTCTAGGGCCTCCACGGAAGAGTTGATTTCCTCCGCAGTTGAGATTTGCTTGTTGACTAAGGAATGGATTTTTGGGCGAGCCACCCCAGCAAATTTAATCCATTCATATGTTTGAGATTACGAAATGGAAGAGGGGCCTCTATTTCAAGGTTCAAATTGAAGAGGATCAAGCTGTGATCCGAGAAGGAAATTTTGCTCAGAAGGAATTTAGATAAATAACTGGTTTAGGAATCGATTACCCAAAACAAGGGCTTAGCAATAGCAATGACGGCAACACTGCGAAGCTTTTTTTAGAAAATATTGAAATAACCACATCAATCACAAAACTTAATTCAAAACTTTTCCAGAGATTCCAATAAATTATCACCAAAACTTATATAAAAATTTATATGGAAGCTGGAGAGATCTTACTCCAACTCTTCATAAGGTTTCTTGCCATGGGAAAGAAAGAATAAAATATCACTTTTTTCAGTAAATGAAATATTCGAGAAGGCACAAGAAGACAGAAATAAAACTTATAAAAATTAAAGGTTGCGGCACGCAAGAAAAAATAGTAGAGAAAATCAAAATTCTGATTTAATGATACTATCAGACCCTCTCATATCATCACTACGGTATAAGGAAGTGAAAAATAAAAGAAGTGAAGAATATGTTCTAGAAGATATTGAAGATATGTTAATCGAAAACTAAGAATTCCAAAAAAAAATTACTTTTTCTCGATTAATATTTACAAAATGTTAAAGATAAGCTAATATAAATTTAACCTTGCTTATGAATTCGTATCTACTAAAAACTTAATTTAAAATCAGCTAAAAGTAAAAGTTGTTTTTCGGTGCTTAAAGACACCTTGTAAAGTAATTTTGGAACATTTAAAACATTTTGTCTTTGTCTTTAAAGAGCTTAATATATTCTCTTTAAAATAGAATCTAAGCGGATTTAAAAATTCGTATATTTATTTGAAAATAATAATTGTATATGTACACATATATATGTAGTTTGAAAAGTATCTATATCTATGTCCTGATATCTGAAAATAAGTAAATATAAAAAAATTACGAGAACTGTAGACCTTTTTTATTCTTTTGTTATATTTTTAACGGCTTAGTGTATCCGGTATCAAATGGTTACAGGTATTTTTGACGGTTTAGGTATCAAACCGGGACTTATTTTTCTATTTGCTATAATTTAAAAGATACATGATTCAAAAGTAGAACGTTTTTTGAAATTTTCGATACACATATATCAAAATTTAATACTATTTTCCTGCGGCTTTAAGCGAGTAGATAAAACTGACGCAAAGTTTGATAAAGAACTATAGCTGCCAAAGTAAGTGCTTTTACGCGAAAACCGTGATATGTTCACGAATAAATATCTTAAAAACGGGTATGTTAATTTTAAAACAATTGAAATTTTTGGAATCAACAGACAAAACTGTTTTGCAAAACTTCAATACCTCTTTTGGAATAACAATTTTTTTCCCATTTTGCAAAGTAGTGAAATTAGCGAAAAAATTAAACTAACTTTCGTATACTAATAGTCACCCTGTAAATAAATTATCTTTTAAATAAAAAAAGCGGATTCAAAAATACGTATTCGTTCAAAAGTTACAGATTTTTGGACAGATAACTAGTCGAAAAAGTGCACTGTGCAACGGAACAGATTAACCGTAATATATATCGTGATTTTATTTCGTTTCTTTCACAATTTTGTTACACAAAAAGTAATGCATAATCAGGGCATGAAATTCTTCTTTATTCATTTTTATAACAATATCAAAAGTTTTTAATTTAGAACACAGTAACGTCACTATTCATTGACAGACCTTACGTCTGAATTGACATGGACATTATGACCATTTTTGCCCTTGTACGGAATGTTGTTATCACAACAACGGCAAATTTATTTTTGTAATACTTGCATTACAAACGTCCGTTTGCAAAGTAGACATAAGGTCTAATGTTTGTGGTTATAAGGTTTGTGAAAATTTACACAAATTTCACAAAAAAAATATATATATATATGTCACCCAAATGACCAAAAAAATTGCCAAATTTTCTGATTTATGAACATACATTTGAAGTAAATTTTTGACATTTTTCTCAAAGACTTGAAAATGTCTGTTATTAACAAATTTATACTTGAAATTCGAAATATCTCTAAAAAACCTGATATTTAAAAATGCTTAAAACCATAAGCTTTAAAAAAAGGCTGATCAAAAACCTACTTCTGTTTTTGAAAACTCTAATGTATAGCTTTTGCAGAAAAAACAAGAAAAATGCTTGGCCTGTAAAATTTTTTTTTTAGCGCTTACGTTAATTTAACGGTAGGAGCTCGATAGTTCATTTCTAATGTTTTTCATGAATTCTATCAGATCTATTTCCGAAAAGTGAAATATAAGTC
Organism: Dichetophora obliterata; assembly: GCA_963920525.1. Classification (NCBI taxonomy): domain Eukaryota; kingdom Metazoa; phylum Arthropoda; class Insecta; order Diptera; family Sciomyzidae; genus Dichetophora; species Dichetophora obliterata. The sequence continues at coordinate 48,430,717 of OY986438.1, read as the reverse complement.
TAATTTCAATCTTTTTGTTGATTCTCCCTGGAAAAGATAATTGAAACATATCACAGTTTTGGCAATACTTTTGTATATTTTGTTAAAATGTATCTTTTCTAGAGCCTAAATGTTATCAGCTTAGTATTTTGTTGTTGCTCCTTTATTTTAACTGACTTTTTGACACCTCTGCTTCATAGAGTTAAACAAATAATCGTTGAAAATCCAAACAGTTCCACTATTTTTCACATTGATTTTGACTTTTGACTCTGGCACAAAAGTCCAGAGAAGTTTATGAAAAAAAATTAATCGATAATTGATATTAAGCCGAATGCAAACGAGCTTCAGCGAACAGGACCCGAGAAAAAATTTATATATTGTGTCAATAAAGTAGCTTATACGTATGTATCGAAACTGGCCTGAGTCTTAACTATAATGTGCCCAAAACATACCCAACAAGTACCTTGAAAGGTACCTGAAATAGTACCGTAGTAAGACTGTATTATGTCAATAAAGTGTTCAAAAACGAGCGACTATATTCGAACACAATAAACTGACGAGTGCCCGAAGCGGTCTTCGTTCGTACATTGTGCCTGCCCAGAAATAGCACTTCTTTCGGTACAGAGGTCGGACATTTACCGACACGGGCACCGGACATATATTAGATACTTTATTGACACAAAATATGAAATTGTTTCTTGGGTAAGGTTTTTAGAGTTTACTTTTTAGAATCGATTTCAACTTTATAGGGAACGAAATAAAGTGTTAACAAAATTCTCAAGCGTTACTTTTTTTCAGTCCGTACTGTACTCACATTTTGTGTCAATCGCTAACTGTAGATTACAAGGTAGGGACAAGAATCGTTGAATCACTATTCTTTCTCTTTTAAGTAAAAAGACGACGCTTGTGACACGAGTGGAGATTGTGAGGGTGATAAATATGTCTAAAATATCTATTGATTTCCACTTTAGTTTAAAATTTTTTCTAGTTGCCTTTTGTTTTTAAAATATTAAGTTTTCAAAAATTTTCAAATAATTTTCATTCTGAGAAAAATTTTGAAGTTAAAAAGTAAATTTGTTTGTTATACTTAACAAAAAACAATTTTATTATAAAGATAGAAACATAAAAAGTGTATATTCATTTCATAAAAAGGATAAGAAAATAAAAGGATATTATAAAAATGAATGATTTATAACCCTGATGAGGTAAATTTTAGTAAGTTGTCAAAAAATCATTTCAATCTAATTAAATTTCTTTAGGGTTTTTATCATTAGCTAAAATTTCATCCATCATGAATCTGAAAAAGTGACATTTGATTAATAGAAAAAGAAAAGAACAAATTTTCGAATTTAATCAACAGATTTACCAAGATGTAAATGCAAATGAATTCTAATTGATTAAGGATTATTTAAAATATAAATCTACAAATTTAATTTTTTTGACTAAGGACTTTGGACTAATTTATTCATATATTTACGATTTTTTCACTGAACTTAACTATAAATAATTAAACAAATTGAAAAAAAAAGAATTTTTAACTTAACCTGCTAATATATTAACTAACTTATTATTCTTAATTAAAATAACTGCATTAGTAACTAAATTCATTAATTAAAATTTTCTTAAATAAATTATTTAATTTTAATTTGTATTGAAAATTAAAGTAAAAGAAATTCTTTTAAAAAAAATTTACACAAAAATTAAAGGATACGCAAATGTCTGCAGACATCGTGGAAAAAAGTAAGTCCTTTAAATATATTAATAAATATTTTTTTAAATAATTCATTACACATAATTAGAATACTTAAAATACCTTTTATTATATATAAAATAATTCAATTTAAAGATTAATTAACTTATTGGAAAATTTAACTAATGATTTAATACTTCAATAACTTTTATTAATTATTTTGGTAATTTTGTTTTAAATTTTTATCTACGATATCATATTCATCATACCCATTTTAACATTACTTACATTATCTTGATAACTGAACTGGTTCAATAGGAACATTTATTCCCGGCCATAGGAATATTTATGGTAATGAAGAGGCGGATGAATTGGCTAGACGGGGTTCTTCCCTTGACGTTTCAAGAACGGAATCAGTCGAACTTCCACTGAACATAGTTTGAGAGGAATTCATTCCATAGATGGAAAGGACTGCCAACCTGCAATACATCAAGAAAATTATGGCCTGTTTACAACCTAGGTAGAATTCAGGAGATGCTCAAAAACCCCGGAATGACATAGCCAGAATAACGGCTATTGTTACGGATCACTGGTGCATCGGAATACAAGCCGAGAGAATGGAACTACCCTTCAACACCCACTGTCGCAGTTGCGATGATCCAAATAAAATAGAACTTTCAACAACAAACATCAACAATCTCCTAACGTTCATCAACCACACCGGATGGTTATAACCTAAGAGTGCGTTACCCACTCAACCAACAGGAACACAAGGTTTTCGTATCAAAACGGCGCACTAGAGCTACTTGTATCCTACTTGTTTGTAGCATCGCCATCTAAGCCAACCAACTAAACTGGTCCAATAATACTTGCTATGATTAAAATAATAAATAAACTGGCCATTTCAGCCCTTGGAAGGACTTTGACCTAGCTTCTATTGATCAATTGTGTTGTGCGTGTTATTAAATGTTTGATCACAAATGACCGAAAACTGGACCTACGTGTTTTATGCCGACTCCGAACGGCTTATGTGCTATGATTACTTTAACTATTAATAGTTACCTTATTTACTTTACCTCTTAATATTTACTTACCTTGATGATTTTACCTTATTTACTTGCCTGCTAATTTAAATATTGTAAATATTATGCCTAGGATAATTAATATTATATGACTTACTTACCTTAATTATTTTCTTTAAAAATTTAAAAATGTTTATTCTTCTAATAAATTTAAACTATTATAATGAAATTTTAATTTAACAATCTTTAATTACACGGAAGGTGAGTTAGGTTGAGGTTGAAAAAATTTATTAATGCTAAGGGTAATAATCCCCATTAGCAGGATGGGTGGGTATCGAATGCAGAGACAATTTCACCTCTCTCTCCCCAATTATTTGCTCATAGGTTCCGATATTAAATAAAGTTATTTTCGGTTTTTATTAATAATACATTTTTTTTAAAAAAAAATTTTTCACACTTCTGCATAATTATATTTTTATGTGGCCGACAAAAATTTTAGCTTGGAGCAAAGCCCACCCAATTTTCCCTGAACATAGCCGGGGAGCTAGTATGCAGACTAGGCTCCTTAACAATTATACAGTCGTGTCCATCGTTACAAGATGAGAGCGAGCAACATTTTGGAGGCACGGGCACGCACGAACACGAAATTAATTAATTCTTACTTGCACGAACACGCATAAAAAAGCACGATTTAGGACTTTACAAAGTAGCTATGAAAATGATACACATATTTTTTAAAACTTATGTTTCAACTTAAAAATATTGGAGTTATAACATTAGAATGTGTTTTTATTATTTTTATTAGTTTTTTAAATACTTGCAAAAGTAAAAGTAGTAAAATTTTAGTGCACGAATACGGAAAAGCACTCACGACTTTGCATTTCTTAAGCACAGGCACGCTCCCATCTCTACTTGCAAGTCTAAAAAGCAATAAGTCATGCTTCAAGCCCGGTATCAGAGTTGTGCAAACTTGGATTGTATCCACGATAGTAAACAGTTCAATGCTGTTGAAAGCAATTGAAGAAACTGCAATAATATTTTGAATTTGTTATCAATACAAGTCAGGCAGGGAAAGATAAAACCCCCTATGAATCTCATGGCAGACCTTAAGCTTAAATTTTGTATTAAATGATTCTTTACCACTAACTACTTTTCTTCACGAAAAATTTGGTCTTTCTTCACGAAAAATTTGGCAAACAAAATCACCAAAATTTCTTAAAAGAAACATGAATATGAATAAACAAATTTTTATTTTAGTATCAAAATAAAAAAAAATATAAAACTAAATAAAAAACATTAAAATTTCATTATATTTAAAAGTTCTTCCAATTTCAATATTAGAGATCATTCTTTAAAGGATCTTTCGTATGGTAATATGAAAATATAAGAAATAATGGTTGCTTTTATAAAGCAAGACTAGGTATATCTTTACATGGTTTAAATGCAATAAGATACAAAAAGTTATATCAACTTAAATTCTTCCAAAATGTTTCTTTCTGTCCTTGCGAGAAACAAACTCTTTCACCACCTCCATCGAATTCAATTCTTCGGTTTTATCTTTGTGAATGCGTATAAGTGCCGAATGAGTGAGTCGTTTCTGTGTCAAAGTTGCTGGAAGATACGTTTTAAGTCGTCTTAGTGCACTAAAAGAACGCTCAGATGAAGCTGCTGATGCAGGCAAAGTCAAAACCAAAGCAACAAGTTTTTCAACTTCATTTAATAGTTTTTTCAGTGTATCCGAATTTTTTTCAAATTGGAATTGCAGTAGAAACTCTACATTTTGTTCTATTTTTTTGCAAACACAGAGAAAGAAAATGGTTATCCGAAAGAATGCTTATGAAGAAGAGAGAAAGAAAAGCAAAATATATAATACAAAAATATTATCGTTGTAAAAAAAACTGATATTTTGAATAACTCCTGAAGTTTTATTTATAAATTGTTTATCTAGCTAAATAAGCGGGAGGCAACTGCCCCTTTCCCCCGTTTGCTACGCCAATGCTCAATCGAAACGTTTTGCTAATGCGCAGCTAGTATTTGCGTATCTTATACTGAACGCGTGTATATACATTAGATATCCATACTTTTTCCAAAAGTATTTCATATCCTCCCTTCGCTGCCAGAATCTGAAACCTGGCTAATTTTAAGTCACAAAGGATGCCAAAAAATTACAATTTGTAAAATCTAAGTGGGTGTCTGTTTTTTTCTGTATCAAATTTTTAATAAATTTTAAATGGACAAAAAAAAAAAAATTAAAACCGATTCCAATGTAAAATTACGCGCTTCAATCAACTGTGTACTTATCATTGCTATCAAGTTAAATTTTTAGCTAAAGACAGTTTGAAAACTACAAAATTTGTATTTTTTTTACAAATTTCAAGTTCAATGTTCCAGCCATCAACGATAATGCTAAATTTTTCAAAATAAAATGCATTTTGATGCTGTGTTTTTTATTTTATTTATTGAAAATAAAAATCAATTCATAAAAATTCAGGACTGCATTTTATTATTAATTTTCTGAATAGGTTTTTGAAAAGGTTTGTAACTCGAACAGTTACGTATCTGGCTTTATTTTTGAATCAATCGATTTTTTTGTTGCTCCGTAAGGAAATTGTTTTTGGTGATCCTCTACGACTTGTAGCACCATCTGCTTCCAATTACATATTTTGTCCGCAAACAATGACTTCAGGAATAGAAATGTGTTTGACGAAACGAATCCACCATTGTTTAATGTTAAAACGTCCACCGAGTTCAAAACGATGTCTTTTTTTTTTGGTCGGGGGACATAATGTCCACGGACATAATTTGAAGCGGCCATGTCAATGGACATTATATTCGCCTTAAAAGGGACATAATTTCTATACGATTTCTATATAAAGGAAATCATAAAGAAAAAGAAATTGAGCTTGGAGCGGACATAATTTCCGTGGACCTTCTATCCGTTTTTTTTTTACATTATGTCCGCTCCATACGGTCATAATGTCCATGGACATTTTGTCCCACACCATTTTTAAAATTATTTTCCTTCTTAAATTCGGCGACAATATTTGCTTGCTTGTATTGTGCAGTATCGCCTTCCTTTTTTAATACCGCCACCATAAGTAAATGCAAGTTCAAATTCAAAAATGCAAGTTCGATAAGTGTCTCTGACAAATACCACAAGTGCCGGGAAAATACCGGTTGAACTCTATATTTCATTAGATTAAAAATAAGAGTCATAACATTTTTTGGAGCAGCACACGGTATATTGGATTGGAATCAATATCGCATACATATGAGGACAACCAAACATTTAGATCCCGAAAGCTTACCAGTTCTATATCTGATAAATAAAATATTCAGAAAAGAACATAATCAATAAGTTTTAAGGTACCTTTCAACTGAAATTGATTTCGAAATAAGTACATTTTGAGACCACAAATCGCTGGGCCCATGAAATGTTATAATATACTAGCTGAATCCCTGCACGTTACTGCCACGCCCACTTCTGTCTGTGTAAATTGAGGTCGAATACTCAATTCCGAGGCTTTGCGACCTATAACTCCAAAGCTATTCGATATCGAAAATTTGGGTCGTATGGGAGGTACCACGCCCCCTTGTTGAACACCCATCAAAATAAATTAGTGAAACTGCATGACTAAATTCATGCTTGTTTTCGTTTTCGGTGCAATACGCTGAGAAGCAATTTTGCTCAGCAAGAGCCCTTAGCTCATTGACTCTATTAACTAATTAATTAACTAATTAACTAATTAATTAACTATTAACTAATTAATTAACTAATCTTTTAACTAATTAGATAACTAATTTATTGTTAGCTGAAATTGATATGTTTCATTATTGTTCTGGATATTGTTTCAAAAAAATCTTTTTCTAGCCTTAAATTAGATTGGATTACTTGAACTTTTTCTTAATTACATGTTATTAAATACAGTCTGTTATTTTTATTCGTGACATGATAAATCACCATATCCACTGTCCTACTTTACACTGCCTTTTGCTTTTATGGCTCAAATGTTCTAAGTCATATCTTTCATACAATCGTGTCGGAATCGAATTTCATCTGGGGGGGCAGTACAAATGGGGGGGCAGTACAAATGGTGGTGCAAAAAAAGTTCACTAAAATTTCTTCACATGAAACATGAAGAAGAGAGAAAGAAGAGGAAAATATATAATACAAAAATATTATCGTTGTAAAAAAACTGATATTTTGAATAACTTTTCCTTTTAAATTGTTTATCTAGCTAAAAAAGTGGGGGGGCAACTGCCCACCTTGCCCCCCGCTTCCGACGCCAATGCTTTCATATTATGTGATATTTGTAATTCTCGATTTAATAATAAAAAAAAAATTATTTATGCACCTTTTTGGCGCGCAATGCTTTGAAGGGAACTTTAATACCGAATTCCGAATTCCAAACTCCAAAGCTATTCAATATCGCAAATTTGGATTGCATGGGAAATGCCACGCCCCTTTTTCCACGCCAATAAAAATTAATCAGTGAAACTGTATGCGTAAATTGAGGTCAAATACTGAATTGTAAGACTTTACGACCTATAACTCAAAAGCTATTTGATATCGCAAATTTGGGTATGAGAAATCGTATGGGCGAAACCGCTCATCCGATGTGTACAACAAGCACACCCTAATTTTAACAACACCATTGAAACGGTTCAGAAGTGATGGAGTAACATACCCTGCAAACCATATGAGTCTTTTAGGACTCTTTTATGACTCATTTGTAGGAGACGTTTTATGAGTCTTATATTGGCATTTTAAAACTCATAATAGACTCTCAAAAATTTTAAAAATGTGCTAGTTTTCCTTTGAAACTGGTCGCTTTTAAGAGGCATCAATATAATTTTTAAAATACTCTTTAATGATTCCTATTTTTGCCCTCTTTTTCTTCATAAAAAAATCATAAAAGTGCCGAAAATTCACTTTTTTTCATTGAATTTGGTCACTCTTTGGACATCAATAAGAATCGTAAAAGACTCTTTTATGACACTTACTTATTAATTTTATGGTTCCATAAAAGGCTCCTAAAGAAAAAAAAAACAGCAAAGTTTTCTTTAAAACAGGTCACTCTTCATGTGCTAGAAAAAGATGAATTTTTCAATTGTTATGTTAAAATTTTATTTTTGAAAATACTCCTTGAAATTCACTGCTATTTCCTTGCTGAAATATAAAGTTGTACGCATATTTAAAAACATCTTATTTTAACATGATTACGAAACCGAATAAAATTTCATTTGAATGAACAGTATTTAAAAGCATGCTATTTTTTTCTTTAAATTTCGACTCCTAAAATGCTCCCAATTCGAATGTTTTTAGGAGCTCGTTTTTTGTAAATACAGAAAATACACATGAGAAACTCATATTCGGGAGGCCTTGCACAAAACCTCTTAAATTCGAATTTTTTCAGAACCTTTAACTGAAGTACTCCAAAAACAATCCGAAATATGTTCTTTTCAGGAGTGTACGTTAAGAAAATACAAAAGATACTCTTTAAAAACTCATAAATAGGAGGAACTCGTAAAACCCTCTTCAAAAGGGCTCTTTTCAGAGTCCGAATTATGAGCGCTCCGAACTAGGTTTAAAGGGTACGGACACCATTATATTTTTATATATATAAATCTTATACTATGAAACGAGCAATATTTGTTTGTTTGTTTGTTTGTAAATGAGTTCTCGAAAACGGCTCGAGCGATTTTGATGAAATGTTCAGAATAGGGGCTTACGGGGGCGAAAAATCGATCTAACTAGGTATCATTTCTGAGAAAATTCGTTAAGCAGCGCACATTGGGGTATTTGACCGATTTAGGCAGCCAAAATAAATTTATTCGGTAAATAGTTTCTATTCAAGTCTGTTATTTGATTGGAACCACTTGGACATACTCAACATTGGATGAAAAATTCGTTTCGCAGCGCACATTGGGGTATTTAAGCGATTTAGACAGCCAAAATTATTTTATTCGGTAAGTAGATTCTATTCAAGTCTGTTATTTGATTAAATTTTTACGATCATTGGGACATGCTCAACATTATTCAACATTAAAAAAAAATTCTTTGGCAGCGCACATTGGGGTATTTAACCGACTTTGGTAGCCAAAATTTATTTATTTGGTAATTAGTTTGTATTCAAGTCTGTTATTTGATTTTAGCTCTTGTTAATCTCAATTTTTAAGTTGATGCTTATGTTAATGTTAATGTTAATGTAAATGTTAATATTAACCCTGCTTTGATAGCCTACGTCTGCGAGACGTATGCTTTTTTAAATTTTTTCCTTTCTCTCTCAAGGAATGCTTTCACTGTAAGTTTTTATTCTCATTTTTAAATAAAAAAATAAAAAAATGTGTTTGAATAACAAAGGAATATGTAATGAAGCCATGTAAGTACAAAAAAATTTGTTTAATTGATATTTATATAACATTAAACCACGAAAACAATGACACGTCTGACAGACGTATGGTTAACTTTTGAGCGACTTCTAATAAGGTTATCAAAGCAGGGTTAATGTTAATGTTAATGATAATTGTAAATGTAAATATTAATACTCAGGTCTAGGATTTCGAGGACATATATATTTTTTCTGCTGCTTTTTAGACATTTCCTGGTCATTTAGAACGTCCATTTATGTTTCCTAAAGTTCAAATAAGAAAAGTTTTTAGGTAATTTTTTCGTTATTTTTCATCGTTTTCTATCAGTTTTAGTTTTCAGGTAATTTTACTAGATTTAGATTTTTGATAATTTTTAGAGATTTTTAAATTATATTATTATCATTTTTGTACATTTTTAATTCTTAGAGTATTTTTCGGGTTTTAAGGTCATTTTAGTGTAAATTTAAAAGAATTTTTTTCGTTTTTTTTCGTACTAAAATATGTAAAAATGCAAATTTTTAAGCATATTCCTTTAACAATAGAGTCCCTTCAATCAAAAATATAACCTCTCGAAGAAGGAGTAGCTTTATTTATAGACCTCGATGAAAAACAGCTCTGCGCGTGGTGAAACTGACGAAAGGGTATTTAGAAAGATGAAACAAGTGTTAGATAAAAACTCATGATGTGCTAGTTTTTATTAACTCTATTTTTATGCTCTATTGCTGAAACGTTATGGGGTAAGAATGAATGCTAAAATTAATGCTATGATATTAGAAGAGGAACATATATCCGATGACATGTCGTCTTTTAAATATGTTCCTCTCATCAGTGCAGAAGTGGAAAGAAATTTTTCTGTTTACAAAAGCATTTTGCCAGATAATCGACGTTCTTTCAATTTAATCACTTAAAAATGCACCTTATACTGTAACGAACGCTACGTATAAAAATTATATGAAATAATTTTATGTTTAGTAATGTTTTATTTTTAAAGCTTTTTTTTATTTATTTTATATGTAATTGTTTGTGTTTTTTAGGTAATTTTCTGCAGTTTTTAGGTCACTTTTTTCATTTTTTTAGGTAATTTTTTTAGGTCATCAAAATCCGAGCCCTGAGTATAATAATATTAATATTAATTTTATTATTTATGTTTATGTGAAAACACAAATAAGCTAACTTTTCATTTAAAAGCTTTTTGCTAGAGCATGTTTAAATTTTACCTCTTCAAACTTGCTGTTTCTTCTATTTCATTAATATTGGTTAAAGCATATACGTAACTGCTACTCTATGTTCAGAATTTTAAATACAGTAAATCAAGTTTAAATAATTTGATTACATTCACAACTTTTATCAACAATTAAATTGAATTCCACATTTTCCATACATAAGCGCGTTGTTGGTTTCTGCGTCATACATTGCCTTAGTTTGCCCAGCGTTTGTCAGACCGTGTCAGAGTTCATTATCATTTTGTAATTTGGTGGTGGTGTCTGTGATGATGAAGCAATGCGCTTATAGTGTGTTTAAACGGGAGTGGCAGTACCTTAATTTAATTTCGTTTTTAATTTCATCGCAAAGTTATTTTGATTTTTTTTTAAGTAAAAGAATAAAAGCAACCTTGACTATGCTCAAACAAATAAATACTGTTTTAACGGCCAACTTTAAATTCTCTTTAATGAAGGCGTTTATAATTTTGCAACTGTAAAAAACGACTATTTAAAAAAATTTATTTATTTCTACGAACTTTGAAATTTCATACAATTTCAGGATCCATATTATGTTTATTATTTAAAAAAAAAACAAATAAGCCATTTCAGCTCTTTTGATCGAAATTCCATTGATTGTGTGTTATTTGTGTTTAAACAAAAATGATCGAGAATGCACCATACAATTTTATGCCGGTTCCCAAAGGCTCTCGTTCTCAAGAAGCTTTACATGGCAGTTTTTACTTTCTGAGATTTTTCATTGTTTGCAGAGTGGAAACTGCCGAACAGAAATATTAATTCAATAGAAAAAACATATTGTCTCAAATGGAATTTGAGCCAGAGCTTCCACTCTATTTTAACATACGCACTTGAACCAATTGCCATGAAGGTGGGTGTGGCAGTTTAGTTTATGAAATTTGCGATTTTCTTTTAAATAAGGAAAATATAAAAATTATTGCAAAGCAATCGTGCTTCTTTAAGTTTTTCTGAACGTTTTAAATCTTTTTTGATAGGATACGAAATTCAAGAATATTATAAAATTAATTTTACTGCTTTGATGGACCTATTACTTTTTACTTGGAGGATAATGGATTTAAAGTTATTAGAAAAAATAAATACTGGAAATGAATAAATACTTTGTTTTTCTAAGCTGCTTTTAGAATTATACTTTTACATATGGGCATTTCCACGGAAAAGTCTACCGTGACCAAAAAATTAAAACTTATTATTTTATGATATTATCTAAGAAAAGCATTTTAATTTTATTAATTTAAGCAATATATACATAAATTCATTTACCATGATGATCACATCGTCTGCACTGTTTCACAAATGTAGTTTTTCTTTTTCATGAACGTTTAGTAAATGTTTCGTACACTTTTTTTTGTTTTACTAAAAATGGCATTGGCAAAAGGCATTGTCAAAAATAATGAACAAATGGTTAAGACAAGGAAAGAAAAATATATTAAATTTGTGTTTTAATTTCTAAATTACATAATTACTTATATACCTAATAACTTAATTACCCAATTGGACTACAGTGGAAATTTAAGTTAAGTAACGCCAGATCACAAACCCTAGTAAAAAAAACCAGAGAAGATTTTTAAATTTGATCACTTGGAAAACAAACTTATATTAGGTCTGTTCCCGTACTCTAAAATTTTAGTCAAATTTACCAGTTTTGCAGGTTTTAGTCCGAAAAGCGTTCCCGTACTTGAAAAAATGGTAAAAGCGAGTGCAGTAGAGAGAGTAAAAAATTTCCCCTCACTGTCAAAAGTTGCAAGTTTTAGTCCGAGAAATTTCTTCTGGTAAAAATGGTAAAAGTGTCAAACTGCTTAAAATCAGCTGTTTACAAGTTAGCAAGCAAATTGCAAAACAAAAAGTTCTTTAAAATATATAAAAACTATTGGAATGGAAACCAGAAACATGTTAAATTGTAAAAAACTAAATGTAAATGTTAATTTGAGAATTATTGGGGGTTGGAATTAGTTTTAAAGGTTTTCTAAGAGATGGCGTAACTATCAATAGATCGCATCGGGCACACCTGTGACTATATTCATTTCAAAGCACATTGTCTAAGCTTCATTTTTCAGTATGTGTCATTCCACTGAAGTGTAAACAACATATATTTTTTTCTCTGTGAACATGTCGACTTTCGTTACAACAAAACGCAATTTGCGGGAAGGTTTACTTTTGTGCTTCCATTTGAAGAAAAAAGCGGTTGAAGCACAACGCACGCTTACTGAGGCTTACGGGGACTATGCTCCATCGATTTCTACTTGTGAGTACTGGTTCCGTCGGTTTAAAAGTGGTGATTTTGATACGGAAGACAAAGAGCGTCCGGGCCAGCCGAAAAAGTTTGAAGATGAGGAATTGGAGGCTTTGCTCGATGAAGACCCGTGTCAAACCCTTCAAGAATTGTCAGAATCATTGGGAGTCGACTTATCAACGGTCGGCAAACGCTTGAAGGCCATGGGAATGATTCAAAAGCAAGGAAATTGGGTGCCGTACCAGTTGAAGCCGAGAGACGTTGAACGGCGATTTTGCATGTGCGAACAACTGCTTCAACGGCATAAAAGGAAGAGTTTTTTGCATCGTATTGTCACTGGCGATGAAAAGTGGATCCATTACGATAATCCTAAGCGAAAAAAATCGTGGGGACCACCCGGCCATGCATCAACATCGAGGGCCAAGCCGAATATTCATGGCGCCAAGCTTATGCTGTGTATTTGGTGGGATCAGAAGGGTGTCGTGTACTATGAGCTGCTAAAACCTAACGAAACCATCACTGGGGAACGCTACCAACAACAATTGATGCAATTGAGCCGAGCATTAAAGGTTAAAAGGCCGGAATATGCCAAAAGACACGACAAAGTGGTTTTTCAACATGACAACGCACGGCCACATGTTGCAAGAACCGTCAAGGAAACGTTGGAGGCGCTGAATTGGGATGTGCTACCCCACCCGCCTTATAGCCCAGACATAGCCCCTTCCGACTACCACCTATTCAGATCGATGACGCATGGCTTGGCTGAGCAGCGCTTCACTTCTTACGAGGATACCAAAAAATGGGTCGATTCGTGGATTGCCTCAAAAGACGAATCGTTCTTCTGGCGCGGAATCCATATGCTGCCAGAAAGATGGGAAAATGTTGTAGCTAACGATGGACAATACTTTGAATAATATACATTGTACCGTTGTTTCTAAATAAATGCTCAAAAACCGAAAAAAAACCTTTAAAATTAATTCCAACCCCCAATAATTTCAGTATTGTAATGGATATGAATGTGACAATTTTTCTTCATTTCGGCAAACTATTTTATTTGACAGTTTACACAATTTTAGTCTGAAAAACGTTCCCGTACGTTTTTATGCTTTTATCTATTTTTGATAGATTTTTTCTTATTCTCATGCTTTTGACAGTTTTACCACTTTTGGACCAAAAGGTTCGGGAACAGACCTATTATTTCAAATCCTTCTAAAAAAGTTGTATACAAAAAGTCTTGCCCAATTCAAAGAGTTTTGCAAATTTTGTAACCCAAGTCATTTTTTTTGTAAGTCAAGTCAAATTTTGTAATCCAAGCCAGCATACATTTTTGCTTATATCTTTAAATCCTTATAAGATTCCGTTTTGCTTTAAAAAGCTTAAAAAGAAAAAACTTTTAAAATAAATAAGAAAACCACATATTTTTAATAAGACTTTATAAAATATAGTTCTAAAAAGTTTTTTATAAAACACAATAAGATTTTTTAAAACTATGTGATTTACTTGTAAAAAATTAAAGGGTTTTAAGAAGACTTTTTTTATGGTTTTATTAAGACCATCTTTTTGATTGAAAACCATAAAGGAATCTTATCGAATTAGTTCTATTTTACTTTGTCGTTTTGGCTCTGTGCGCCGCCACAATTTATAGCTTTTTAATGGCATTAAATTAACTGCCGGTTATAGTTTATGCTTTTAAACTTTATTATTTATGTTATTTGAACTGGATGTAAGCTGTGGATTTTTTTTTTTTGTTATTCAGCAATCTGTCAATGATTAAGATTAACAATAATTTAATTGGGTTTCGGTATTTTAAATGCATTTCGTGTGTTTATGAGTTTTTGTTTTTTCATTATAGATTTTTTTTATCTTTTCAATTAATACAAATTATATTTGAATTAAATAAAACTGCATTAAATATCCGCTGTGGTTATTTAAAATACCTTTTGTTTTGATCTTCAATGAATTTGGTGAATTTTCAGTTAACAGTTAAAATATTGATTTTTAAATGGTACATAAAATGGATCATATGCTTAAATATTATTTCAACGACTGTCTCGTATGCTATTTATTTACATGAACCTTAAAATTTTATAAGTAATCGAAACAAAATTAAGAAAAGTAATATGTACAAAGCTAGTTCGATAATTTATGCAACATAAATGAACTCTGAAAAGGGGTAACGCATTAGAGAACTTGTTTTTCAAACAAAATGGTGCGTCCAACTTGTTGGAAAAAGTCAAAGAAGTAAAATATAAGGAAATGGTGTTGTTAACACATACACTGTACGTGAGCTGTCGCACCATTAGGGGTGTTCACATTTCAAACCGCTCATCAAATCATTTGTCAAATCCAATAAAACAACGTGGGAATTCCATGAAAATTTCACGTTGTTCTATTGTATTTGACAAACGATTTGATGAGCGATTTGAAATGTGAACAGCCCTAATCGTAAATTGTGCGAGCGAGAAAGAGAGTTTTTTTTGACATTTCTGAGAACCCTGGCAATTGATTGGAAGACTCCTCAGCAAAATAGTTGAAAATAGTTTAATTTTAAGTATTTTTCACTGCTTAAAAAGCAACAAAATCAAGGGGAAAAAATCACAAAAATAAATGCAACATGAGTTGTGCAGTTAAGAGTTGTAAAAGTTCCCGAAAACTTAAAAACAATCCGCTTTCGTTCCACAGGTAAATATGTCTACACGGTTTCATTTCTTTTTACAAAAGTGCTTTATTAAGTTTCTTACGATATTTTTTTATCTTATTTGTATTAGAAATGTATATTTTTCTAATTAAAAATGGTTTAAAAATGCAATTTAGACCCGTTGATTTTGCGCCAGTTTGATCAAACCACATCTGTCAAAACACAAACACTTCTTCAGGGGCGCAGTCATTTTTCACAGTAAAAAAATTTTTGGGGCGCTTTTGTTTTCAGCATAGTGAATCAGATTTAGTACCTGTTTGTTAAATTTTTCTGGTTTCTACTCAACAACTAGGCAGAAACACCCAAAAAATAAGAATTTTAAAAAATTAATCTAATTAATTTTGTAATTAAAGTTGAAGTTAAGAATTTATTGGGTTATCAAATTTAGAAAAATTACCTAAAAATGTTGCTGTTTTTCTAGTTTTTCAACAAAACTAAGCTGTATAAGTATTAAAACAAAGGTAATGCGCGCATCTATTCAATGAGGTGTGAAAAATAAAATTCCATGCATAACTTTTTAAGATATAACTTTTTTTTATAATTTGAATTTGTCTGAAAAACTAGTGGTTTCCCTTTTACGAAAGCAATATATTAAAAACAGAATTATTAAAAAGATAACTACATCCAGAAGTACTGTGGATAGCAAAGCCTGTGTTGTACTTACTGAGGTTTGTAATTCCTAAGCAGCGGCCGAAGGCCTCCTATTAATACATTTAGTAATTTTTATTAAATTGGGAAAAATCTCGCCAGTAAAAAAAAAATTGTACCTTAAATGCAAGTATTTTTATAATTGATATCTTGAACAGATACTTGTATTATCTCTCTTTTGATACCCATAAAGTTTAGTTTTGTTGGAAAACTTAAAAAATCAGCTAAATTTTTAGTCCACTTTTTCCAACGTTCGATGCCTATAACTTCTAATCCAATTGCGAGCGATCTGAAATTTTTTAAATAATTAGAGTTGTTGCTATTCTTGACACGTTCCTAAAATTTTAATGCATAAGAACAAACTTCAGCAGTTTGGGCCTTCTTTTACGATACAACCGAATACGGCCCTTTGTGATTGTTTCTGTATTTGTGTGAACCAATACCAATATAAAAAATACCACTTTTTTCTGCTATTACACCACTTCCTTATATTTTACTTCTTTGGAAAAAGTTAGCTTTCAAATTAAAGCAACCTGTTCGTCAAACAACTGACGCCATAATTTTGTTTTACAACCCTAGTTTAAAGAAAAAAATCAAAAATGTTTGCCAACAGGTTCGACGAACTGTCAATTAGCTTCTTAATTGGAAAAAATTGACAACAGCTGGAAATCATTTTAATTGCATCATTAGGGTGTTTCAGACAAACGTACATGTACGATAACTTCACCCAGTGTACCAATTCTTCCGAATTCGGTCAGAATTCTGACAGAAAGTCGGCAAAAGTTTCCGAGTCTGATGCCGACTTTCGTCAGAATTCTTACCGACTTTTGTATGAGTGGTTGACAAGAACTCGGACCGACTTGTCTGGAAAAATTCGAAAGTTTTTGGCGGCTATTCTGACAGAAGTCTGTCCGAATTCTGATGGGAAATTCGGAGGGAAATCTGACATTTTGTCAGACAAACATCAGACAAAGGTCAGACAATTCTAAGCTTTGTCGGATAATTTATCCGAGAATGTCCAGACAATTCTGACTTTTATCGGACATTTTGTTCGAGAATGCCCAGACAATTCTGACCTTTGTCGGACATTTTGTCCGAGAATGTCCAGACAATTCTGACAATTTGTCCAATATGATACCTTGTAAACAAAGCAATAAGAGTCATTTGATGGTTTTTGTATACATATATTGTTCTTATTTATAAAATGAAATTGAGATCAAATTACACCGAGTTACAAAAATGAGATTTTGTTTTGTCCTATGAACCCAATATACCTTTCCGGAAAAGGGGAGAAAAAATAAAAATACTCGTGTAACATCGATTTTCATGTACACGTAAGATTTTTTATGTTTAAAGTTCTGGCGCCAGAGAAGTGTACATGAAAATCGATGTTACACGTGTATTTTTATTTTTTCTCCGCTTTCCGAAAAGGTATATTGGGTTCATAGGACATAATGTGTGTAACTTAGTGTTAAAGCAAATTCATTCAGTTTTGTAATTAAAAAGTTAAAAATTAAATAAACATATGGAAAATTCAGTTTTGTAATTAAAAAGTTAAAAATAGTTAAGAAATTCTTCAATCTTGGTGTTGTCTTTTAAGTTTTTTGTTGAGTCTGTCTTTAGACGAATTAAAATATGTCTTAATGTGCCCTTCAATTGTTGAGTTGGTTGTTTGTGGAATTTTTTCCGCCGCAACTTCTATTGAAGAAATAAAAAAATATATACAAATGTATTATAGTTTCAAGCAATATAGAAAAAATGTAAGAGGGTACCTTTAAGTAATTTTATCAAGTAGAAATCCTTCACCGAAATATTATTCTTTGTAACTTTTATTATTTGTTGTTTTTTTGCGCGCACAATAACCTGTTGACACTTGAAGACAATGAACACTAATAAGCATGTCGCACAAAACAGAAACAGATAATGTGCAAAAACAAACGGTAAATTGTCGACAGAGGCAGAACAACGCTCTGCAGCACAAACTCATGGCAGAATTAGAGAAGGCATATGCATTTCGGAGAGGGAGACTGCCGCAGCTGTCAAAACGAAGTTGACAGCTCATACAAAATCTGAAAACGATGAGAATGCAAGAAGAAAGCGAAAATAGGCAAGAATAGCAAAATGCTTGAGTTTGACAATTCTGGCTACGAGAAAAAGAGAGCAGTCTGAAATGCATATACCTTTACTAGTTCTACCATGCACAAACTATTTACCATCAAATGACAAAATCAAAAAAATAATAAGGGAATCAAACACATAAAATTTCCTACAGAGAATGTGCAGACTATGTCGGATAGTTTTCCGATGGAAATTCAGAAATTGTGCAGACTATGTTAGTAAAAAAGATCAGACTATGTGCAGACTAAGTCGTAGAAATGTCGATAGACATTTAAAGGCGAATTTACACATTTCATTAAAAACGATGATAGTGAACGTTGAACGATGACAGTGAATCAATTTTTAATTTACATTATTCAAAGTGTAAATTTGAAATTTGATGGATGATTCGGTGTTAAATGTCAAAATATATTCTCTGGCTGATTAATTTTATTGACGTTTAAAAAAATTAAGTAAATAAAAGCTATTCAGCAATTAAATTAAAAAAAAAATAAACTTTCTGCTTCAAATTATGTTAACACCTTTCAATTGTGTTTTAGTACGAATGACACATCAGTTCGGTTTGCTTTCACTTTCATCAAAAGTAGGAAGACCTTCTACTTCTTTCACTGTGCAATGTGGATGACAATCATCTTCATTTTAAAGATGAAACTCAATTTACATTTTACAAATCAGATGATTCATCCAAAGTGAAGGATGATAGTGAATCGTGTAAATTCGCCTTAAGAGTTATTCGGCTAAATGTCCGATAAAATAACAGACATTTAATAGACGATTTCGGAAATCAGACATGTCGGAAACAATTGCACACTGGGTCATTCTTTGCAGGTTCTCAAGCAACACTCCTCGGAGAAATAACTGAACAATTTTTAGACGCCCTCATAATTTTAATTAATTATATTCAAAATTCATTGGTTGGAACCATGGCAGAATTACCATGGTAGCATTGAAAGTTGTTATGGAAAACATGTACTGTCAAAAAATACACTCAAAAAAAGAGCGCTTTCAATCGGCCATTGTCAATAAGTGGAAACATAACCAATGTTAAAAATGTTGAAGTGAAAAAAGAACAACCTCAGCAGCTGCAGATGCATATGGCCGAAATAAAATAAATATCCATTAAAAGTGGTTTATTTATTACATTTTACCTTATATTACGGCAATTTTACGACTAGTCTTGCTCTGTAAAATGTTTTTTGCAAACAAAATACTTTTCTGTGAGCATCACGCCGCAGGCATCATGTACTGAACACATTGGCCGCATTCAGCGCAGACAACAGTTGGCAGCTATTGTGTGAAAATTCGCTGAATGGTCAAATTTTGGGAACGCTAAATAAAACTGATCAGGCAGCGGACGCCATTTAATCCAGCGAACAATTTCTATGCTACAAGAACACAAATCTTTGGTTAACTGTCAGATGCTGCTACTGACGCTGTTAAATTAATAAACATAGAAAGAACGCAGCAAATTTACGTGAGAAACCTTTGCAATTGAATCAAATTAACATAAAAATTAATTATAATTAAATTGAATCTAATTTCTGACGTGTAGAGTAGCAACACATTGAGAGAAAAACATCGTGAACTAAGGTAGCGCTACCATTACATTTCACAACAGTTGTCTGCGCTGAATGCGACCATTGACGACGACATTGGCCGCATTCAGCACAAAGTCGCTGTCGTCGGTTTAGAATTTTTTCCTAATTTGACGTGCGACAGCAGAGCAATATAAGTGTTTGTGTATACGTAAATGAAACAGTCTAATGATACTTCCAGATTGTTGTTTCTTTCTTCATGCTGTTTCGTACTGTTGCAGTCGTCATCAATGTGTTCAGTACATAAGTGTTTGTGTATGCGTGAATGAAACAATCTAATGATACTTCCAGATTGTTGTTTCTTTCTTCATGTTGTTTCGCTTTTAATGAAATGCAGTGTTGCCACGTGCCTTTCACTATATGCCCCTTGATTGGATTTCAAATTCCCTTAAAAAAAATTTTCGAAAAACATACAACAAATTTCATAGGAGTCAACTGAAAAATAGTGCAACTGCAATGCAAGCCAATGTATTTCAAGGGCTGAGCTGTTGGTGGTCTTTTACAAGGGCAGAAAGTTGCTTCATAGTTCTCAATTGTTGAATGTGAAATTAACCTAAAAATTAGGTCTTACTTTTGAAAGGAGGCTCCACTTTTTCAAATATTTTGGTCATATCTTTTTTATCTATTGTTTTTCCCCATGCTTGCTTTGTTTGTAGTTTTTACACGGAATCAATCAATTACAAGTAAAGCGCGAAGAAAGTTTGAAATGAAGTGGGAAATGATTGGTAATTTATTTGAAGTGCTGCCAATTCAGCTTTTTTATAAAGCTCAAATACCCAAAAAGCCACATATCTACTTTTCTTAAATTTTTAGCATAATATTAAGGAAAAGTAAGAAAACTTTATTTCTAAAGGTCATTTTTTCAAATACCACTAAAAACCCCTAAAAAAGTAAATAACCCTAAAAAACCCCTAAAGATGCAATACCCCTAAAATCCTACAGCACATTAAAAAAACCCCTAAATCTAGGGGGAAATCCCCAAACCCTGCAACACTGATGGAATGAAAAAATGCACCGAGTCGGACCGACATGCGTTCACATTAGGGCTGTTCACATTTCAAACCGCTCATCAAATCGATCATCAAATGATTTGACAATTGATTTGACCAACAGAATTTGTATGGATTTGATGTCGATTTGACGAGTGTGAACACTTATCAAATCGTTGGTCAAATCGTTTGATGAAAATCAAAATTTTTCTGCTGATTTGACGACCAGTGTCAACACTCGTCAAATCGTGTAGTACGATTTTGTCAGTTCAAAAAAGTTTTCAACCTGTGCAAATCGCGGCAAAAGAAGGAGCGGAAGAAAATAATATCAAAATAATAATAAATAATTGTTGCAAACAATTTATAATAATTTATAAAATAATTTCTTCTTCTTCCAATACGATTTTAATAACAAAAGGTATTAAAATTTTTCCGTCATCGCGATGTGCTTACTTCGGTGTTCAAATTGGAAAAATTTGAAGAGTCCGAACACTTCTGTGGTCAAACGATTTGACAAATGATTTGATGAGCGGTTTGAAATATGAACAGCCCTATTTCCAACATGTCAGACCGACTGTCTCGTTTAGGGCCCCTCAAATGATACTACATGTCCATCCGACCTGTGAAGTCATCACACATGTAGAATCGTTCGTGTGCAAGAAATCAAGGCGAATGGACATGTCCGATGGAAGTCAAAAATTTTTTACTTTTTGCTAATTACGTCCGACATGTAGTTCCGCTTGCGTGCGCGGCCATCCAACTTAGTACATTTTTCCATTTGTTGAAAATTTTCAAAGAGAGCACATCTCGCGGCAAAACTGCCGAACGTAACAAATGTTATATTTTGACGCGAATTTTTTTATCTATACCTAAAATTGTGATGGCTTAGAATATTTAAATCAAAATAAATAAAAATAAATGTTCAAAACAATTAATATTAATATTTTTAATTGATGTTAACTCTTTGGCATCTAAAAAATAATGAAGTCTATAGGGGCCCTCAAACGATACTACATGACGGACATACATGTAGTTCGATAAAGTAACGGGACTTTTTTTGTTGCCCTCACACACATCGCACATGACGAATAGACTTTGGATAGACTTCATTATTTTTTAGCTGCCGAAGAGTTAACATCAATTAAAAATATTAATATTAATTGTTTTGAACATTTATTTTTATTTTTTTTTTTGCTTTAAATATTCCAAGAAATCACAATTTTAGGTATAGATAAAAAAATTCACGTCAAAATATAACATTTGTTACGTTCGGCAGTTTTGCCGCTAGATGTGCTTTCTTTGAAAATTTTCAACAAATGGCAAAATTTACTAAGTTGGATGGCAGCGCACGCAAACGGAACTACATGTCGGACGTACTTAGCAAAAAGTCAAAAATTTTCGACTTCCATCGGACATGTTTATCCGCCTTGATTTCTTGCACACGAACGATACTACATGTGTGATGACTTGACAAGTCAGATGGAATTGTAGAATCGTTTGAGGGCCCCTTATCCAAAGTCTATCCGTCATGTGCGATGTGTGTGAGGGCAACGAAAAAAGTCCCGTTACTTTATCGAACTACATGTACGTCCGTCATGTAGTATCGTTTGAGGGCCCCTTTTGTTTTCGAATGATCGCACTTGCCATCGAACTTATTAAGGGGTTTCGGACGATCTGACATGTCGGACAGATCTGGCATGCTTGACGACAAGTCGGATCATTTGAAAGCAAATTGGGGATTTTCAGACGATCGTACATTTGCGATGACTTGGGCATGCTTGACGACATGTACGATCATTCGAAAGCAAATGAGACAGTCGGACCGACATGTCGGACGAAATTCAAAAATTTTTCTGCCGGTCGGACCGACATGTTGGCCATGTGAACGCAAGTCGGTCCGACTTACTGCATTTTTTCATTTAATTAAAAGCATCAGCGGGTGAACAGCAACGAAGCGGAAAAAATACTAGAGAAAACTAATATGAAAAACGTTTGAAACATTTTATAATTGTTTATAATTAATTAAAATTGAATAACAATTTTCTAAATATGGAAAATTACTGCTAAATCATAAGGTCATCATAAAATTGTTCAGCCATTACGCCGATGTGTTCCATTTGAGAGCCCGCAATGAAATGAAGTCATCGCACATGTACGATTGTTTGAAAGATCAACAAAATATTTCCGTTAGTTTGTCGTCGTACATGTCAGCGTACATGTACGTTCGTCTGAAACCCCCTAATAAGACATTCGGACCGACATTTCGGACGAAAATCAAAAATTTTTGATTTTTCTCCGGTCGGACCGACATGTTGGGCATGTGAATGCAAGTCGGTCCGACTTGCTGCATTTTTTAATTTCATTAAAAGTGTCAGCGGGTGAACAGCAACGAAGCCAAAAAATATTATAGAAAAATAATATAAACAACGTTAGAAACGTTGAATTATGGATATAATTAATTAAAATTTCCTATTCGAGTCAACTGTTACGTACGTTCGTCTGAAACTCCTATTAAAAAACTAAAACTACTATAAAACGAAGGGTTTTATTTAGTTTTACCTTTTCATTTTATCTAGTGTGCTTTGGAGCCACTTTTACTTCAGAAATTTTCCATTTATAAGTGCCATTTTTTTAAATGGATATACAATTTTGACAAGCAGTTGGAAGTATTTTCAAAATTTTTTTCAAAAATATATATAAATAAAACTAAACCACTTTTGTTTTAAGATTCCTTAAAGCTTTACAACGCCAACCGCTGCACATTAATCCTCAATCTGAATTACTCAAAAACTTTAATTATATAATGTATACCTAACCCAAGATAAAATATGTGTATATCTTTGTAGATAGAGTCGTAGATATACAAGCACAACGCACCAAGTTATTTTGAATTCCTGTTGCATAGTTAATTTTGTTTGTAGTTTTACCTAATAGTACGTTCACATTGAGCTCGTGATTATGATAAATCAAGTTAATAAAGTTAAATCGGAAAACAAGTTATCAAATGAAGTTTTGATGAAGTTAAATGCGTACAAATGTTGTTGGAAATGAAACATGTTTAATCATTAAAGAATGTTCCGAAACTAAATAAACAGCTGGTGTGTGTTCTTTACAAATCTAAACACTTCCAAATCTAAAGAGCTTTAAAATTTGACATATCACAAGAGCAAAAAAAAATATAAATAGTTCGTTGACTTTTAAAAATCTAAAATAAATAAATTTTCTATTATTTTGCATTAAAATGGCAAACAAAAAGTTAAAGTGGTATCTATCGTATGAGCACACTATTATGCAAACATGGGGAGAATTTATTGATGAAATTCGTCGAAAAAAATGAATGGTCACGTTTTTAAAGAAATAAACCAGCAGTTGCAGAGCTACGGCTGTTAGATGTCTGCAACCTATTTCTATGAATCAATTAAAATCTAATTACAGGAAAGAAAAGGAAAAAATTTAAGCAACCGCCGATACTCCATCCGATACGCCATTAAATCCATGCGCTCCGCTACCATCAAGTCCAAAAATGTCCTGGCTGGCAGAGATGCACTAGATGCACTATGCTCTTCAAGACATTGAGGGCAACGAGATGGCAGACGGTCCAGCAAAGGAGGGCGCTGGGCTGGGATCATAAGTCGCAGAACACGTACCTTCACCGCAACAAAAGTTGTACAGGAACCTCGAAAAGAGGACCACACAAACAGTGAACCATTGATGGAGAGAACCGACAACGTGAAAGCTCGCGAAAATCATATGCAATACACAAACTATGTTCGAAAAACGAACTCTGTTCATCTTGGCATGCCCGCGCACAATGAATCGTTAAGGATTTTCTTTAATTTTTTTCATTGCTATATGCATAACAATACCCCACACTTAATATGTGTTGTGTATGACAGCTGTGCCTACCGTGCCCCTGTTTGATATGATTATTTTAATTTGTAAATTTTAGGTTTTATCATAGCGATAGCTATAATGTTCTTTTAATTTGTGTTAAATATGAGTATGGGTGATTGTCAACATATTTTGCTCACTTACAATATAAAACATTGTTGTACAAAGTATTAACAAAAAAAGGAAACTATGTTAATCAACAAATATTTTTTTTCCTAAAATACTTTACAAAATTAAGATTAAGCTCATAAAATAAAAAAAAATCTACTTCAAACGATGCAGACTACATCTTCCTTCAAACAGTTCCGAAAAAATTTTTTATTAAACGTTTCTTCCCATTCCCACAAGCGCGCCACTTTATTTACATATTGCTAGAAAAACTTATGAGTTTATTATTAAGGGATCTTAAATACTCATTATCAGTATCGACAAAATCAAATTTTGATTCAACGAACTTAAATAGATTTGCGTTTCTTTCGCTCTTCGAAAGACCCATCAAAATGACTTGTCTGTTTATAATAGGGTGCGGTGGGGTGGAGCGTTTCGGTGGGTGAAGCGTTTAACCTGTGAAATTTTGACAGTGCGCTTACACATAACTAAGTGTCATACCGTCATGTGTTGCTTTCATTGCCGCACACTTTTTCATGATACAGCGAAGCGTTCAGACGTTGCTCTTGCAAAACAGTGATAAAAATTTTTTTCCGAAAGTTTTTTGATCGAGTGAATTTATCGTGTTTTATGACAACTACTTGACATAAATTCAAGGTAAATATATCAGCCGTGTTGGTTTAATATTATTCTTAAAAAATATGAAGTGTTTGTGAAATATCTATAGAGAAGTTGTGTGTTGCTAGCCGTGTTTTCAAAATAAATCGTTTCCCCCTACAAACTTCGTTTTAATGCATATTTGGTGTTTTTTTTGCATTGTGTGAGTTTAATTCGTTTTTATTGGTTTTTAGGCATTTTTCACTTCATTGCCATTCTTTCACCATTTTTCAAAAATCGAAAACGTACATTTTCGAAGTATCCCCATAATTTTTTGTCGAAATCGAAAACGTTCAAATCTATTTTCGATTTAAGCCAAAAACCATTCAAAAATTATAATTTTTGGGGTTGCTGTGAGCTTAAAAAAAAAAGAAGCAAAACCATACCGCACTCTATTATAAAAACCTTACAATATTTTTTGTTCTGTTTAATCTATAAGAAAATCTTCTAAGTAAATTCAATGAAAATTTAATGAAAATTTTGGGAATATTGAGAATCTCTGCGTAGAAAACGAAAAAATTAGTTGGCAACCCCGATAATCACATGATCCTACATGTTGTCATGCCTAGCGTGATGGCCAAACGAGCACACATGCTGCCAAACCTCATTAGGCTAAAAAATTTCGTGTAGACAACATGTCGTACATTTGGCAGCAGCTTAATACTTCTTAAGTTAGTATAAAAAACTGTGTATTTTTTGCCAAAAACAATTTTTATGCTTAATTTTTCGCATTTCTATATGCGTACACTTCACTTTTTGTGTTATCTTATTTTCGTCATTAATTTTTAAATGGCGATGCTTGGCGTGTTCGTCCAACACGTGTTCACATTTTTAGGATGGATTCTCATCAAATCTTGAATTTGAAAATTATAAGGCTTGATTACCCAAGCGTAACGTGAGGTGGCGCAGCGGGATGTAGCGTAGTGCGACGTTGCCTCGAGGTTAAGCGATTACCGAAATCGTAGTCCAACGTAGTGCAGGGCACTTATTTTATTTAAGTAGGCTTATTAATTTCTCCCCTTTAATAAAAGACTGCATCCTTTCTTATATAGTATTAAAATTTACAGTTTTGTGAAGTTAAACAAAATTTTTCGCTTGTCCCACAGCTGTCGAACTGTCAAAAATCGCAACGTTGCGTAGAAATCTATTTTCTACAGACTTCTACGCTGCGTCACGCCACGTTACGATTTCGGTAACGACTTGTACACATTTATCATTAAACAGATTTTAGCTTGACAGTTGGCAACCTCGCGCTACGTTACCTTACGCTTGGATAATCAAGCCTATAGAATTCAAGCCAACATGTTGTCAGTCAGCCGCATCGAGCGTTCGAACGGTCTAATACGAGGCTTGTCCTGCAAGGTGCGACAACATGAAGGATCATGTGCACCACGCTATAGAAACACACCAACAGAATAAATAGGTCCCCTAAACGATACTACATGTCCATCCGACCTGTCAAGTCATAGCACATGTAGTATCGTTTGTATGCGAAAAATCAACTCAGCTAGACATATCCGATATGCTGTGGTCAGACGATGCTCGTTTGCTCGTCGAGCAGATAATTTTGTTGTTGCTTCCAATGCGAAACTGTCAAAAATTTTGGAGAATACAACAACACCATATTGCACGGCCATGTGTTCGCCGAGCAAACGAGCTTCGTCTGACCTCAGCAATAGAAGACAAAAATTTTGTAGTTTTTGCTTAGTCCACTAGACATGCAGTTCCTTTTTGTTCAGTGCAAATTCAAAAGTAAAGCCTCAATATTGGGTGTATTTCTTTATTCATTCTGGGTAAAGAAGAGAACGAATAAAATAGATTGTTTTTCATACAGAAAAGAATGAATAAATAAACAGTATTGGAAAAGAAAGAACAATTTTTTTTTTAACACAAGAAACATATTTTTCGTATTAAATAAAAGATAACAAATACACCAGATAAAATTTAAAAATAAAAATGCAACAAAGCAAACAAAAAACTTTACCATTTTCATTTAGCGACATTTTACTTCAAACAATCGAATATAACCTCACACACAAGGAATATTCTTTTTATTCTACCTTAGCTGATAGTGAAAATAACACGTTTGGAATATTCCGTAAGAATAAAGATATACAAAAAGATTATTTCGGATAATCAAAACTGAATAAAGAAACAAAAACAATTATTCCAAACGTCTGGAATGAATAAAAAAATATAGCAATTGTCTCTGAAAAAAATCGAAAACAACTCGAAATTAGCTGCGAGTTGCAAGCGACAAGTGAAAATGTAAGATGATTAACAAGATGTCTTCGAGTGCAAAGATTCTCGCTGCAATTGCAGTTTTAATTTATTTATTTTTATATAATTATTAAATATTAAGTCTCTGTGCTTTGATGAATATTTTTCAGAGGAACACATCTCGTGGCAAAGCGGCTAACTCGATGCTAACTCTTCGACAGCTAAAATATAATGAAGTCCATCGGACATGTGTGATGTGTGTAGGGCCAATGAAAAATGTCGGTTCGACTATATCGGCAAGTTTTTCATTAGGGCTGTTCACATTTCAAACCGCTCATCAAATCGATCATCAACTGATTTGACAAATGATTTGACCAACAGAATTTGTATGGATTTGATGGCGATTTGACGAGTACGAACACTCATCAAATCGTTGGTCAAATCGTTTGATGAAAATCAAAATTTTTTGATTTTTCTGCTGATTTGATGAATGATTTGACGAGTGTGAACACTCATCAAATTGTGTAGTACGATTTTATCAGTTCAAAAAAGTTTTCAACCTGAGCAGATCGCGGTAAAAGAGGGTGCGGAAGAAAATAATAGCAAAATAATGATAAATAACTGTTGCAAATAATTTATAATAATTTATAAATTAATTTATTCTTCTTCCAATACGATTTTAATAACAAGTGGTATTAATAATTTTCCGTCATCGCGATGTGCTTACTTCGGTGTTCAAGATAAAATGAAATTTGATGAAAAATTTGATGAGTCTGAACACTTTTGTGGTCAAACGATTTGATAAATGATTTGATGAGCGGTTTGAAATGTGAACAGCCCTATTTGCGCTGTTCTTTTCTTTGTATACTTGACTTGCTTTCAAGAAAACTTGCATTATGAAAAAGTGGTCTAAGTTGAACGCTCGCTGCTTCCAACCAATAGGGGCTTTCAGACCATCGTACATGTGCGATGACTTGGGCATGCTCGACGACATGTACGATCATTCGAAAGCAAATGAGACCGCCGGACCGACATGTCGGACGAAAATCAAAAATTTTTTATTTTTCTGCCGGTCGGACCGACATGTACGATGTTATGAACACATGTCGGTCCGACTCGCTGCATTTTTTCATTTCATAAAGCGTCAGCGGGTGAACAGCAACAAAGCGGAAAAAATATTAGAGAAAATTAATATGAAAAACGTTTGAAACATTTTATAATTGTTTAAAATTAATTCAAATTGATAAACAATTCTGTAAATATGAAAAATGACTGCTAAATCATAAGGACATCAAAAAATTGTTTAGCCATTACGCAGATGTGTTCTATTTGAGAGGCAGCAATGAAATGAAGTCGTCACACATGTACGATTGTTTGAAAGCTCAACAATATATTCCCGTTATTTTGTCGTCGTACATGTCAGCGTACAAGTACGTTCGTCTGAAACCCCCTAATAAGACATTCGGACCGACATTTCGGACGAAAATCAAAAATTTTTGATTTTTCTCCGGTCGGACCGACATGTTGGGCATGTGAATGCAAGTCGGTCCGACTTGCTGCATTTTTTAATTTCATTAAAAGTGTCAGCGGGTGAACAGCAACGAAGCCAAAAAATATTATAGAAAAATAATATAAACAACGTTAGAAACGTTGAATTATGGATATAATTAATTAAAATTTCCTATTCGAGTCAACTGTTACGTACGTTCGTCTGAAACTCCTATTAAAAAACTAAAACTACTATAAAACGAAGGGTTTTATTTAGTTTTACCTTTTCATTTTATCTAGTGTGCTTTGGAGCCACTTTTACTTCAGAAATTTTCCATTTATAAGTGCCATTTTTTTAAATGGATATACAATTTTGACAAGCAGTTGGAAGTATTTTCAAAATTTTTTTCAAAAATATATATAAATAAAACTAAACCACTTTTGTTTTAAGATTCCTTAAAGCTTTACAACGCCAACCGCTGCACATTAATCCTCAATCTGAATTACTCAAAAACTTTAATTATATAATGTATACCTAACCCAAGATAAAATATGTGTATATCTTTGTAGATAGAGTCGTAGATATACAAGCACAACGCACCAAGTTATTTTGAATTCCTGTTGCATAGTTAATTTTGTTTGTAGTTTTACCTAATAGTACGTTCACATTGAGCTCGTGATTATGATAAATCAAGTTAATAAAGTTAAATCGGAAAACAAGTTATCAAATGAAGTTTTGATGAAGTTAAATGCGTACAAATGTTGTTGGAAATGAAACATGTTTAATCATTAAAGAATGTTCCGAAACTAAATAAACAGCTGGTGTGTGTTCTTTACAAATCTAAACACTTCCAAATCTAAAGAGCTTTAAAATTTGACATATCACAAGAGCAAAAAAAAATATAAATAGTTCGTTGACTTTTAAAAATCTAAAATAAATAAATTTTCTATTATTTTGCATTAAAATGGCAAACAAAAAGTTAA
This sequence comes from Dichetophora obliterata, assembly GCA_963920525.1. Classification (NCBI taxonomy): domain Eukaryota; kingdom Metazoa; phylum Arthropoda; class Insecta; order Diptera; family Sciomyzidae; genus Dichetophora; species Dichetophora obliterata. Next base: position 48,400,790 of record OY986438.1, on the reverse strand, counting down.
AGTGGTATCTATCGTATGAGCACACTATTATGCAAACATGGGGAGAATTTATTGATGAAATTCGTCGAAAAAAATGAATGGTCACGTTTTTAAAGAAATAAACCAGCAGTTGCAGAGCTACGGCTGTTAGATGTCTGCAACCTATTTCTATGAATCAATTAAAATCTAATTACAGGAAAGAAAAGGAAAAAATTTAAGCAACCGCCGATACTCCATCCGATACGCCATTAAATCCATGCGCTCCGCTACCATCAAGTCCAAAAATGTCCTGGCTGGCAGAGATGCACTAGATGCACTATGCTCTTCAAGACATTGAGGGCAACGAGATGGCAGACGGTCCAGCAAAGGAGGGCGCTGGGCTGGGATCATAAGTCGCAGAACACGTACCTTCACCGCAACAAAAGTTGTACAGGAACCTCGAAAAGAGGACCACACAAACAGTGAACCATTGATGGAGAGAACCGACAACGTGAAAGCTCGCGAAAATCATATGCAATACACAAACTATGTTCGAAAAACGAACTCTGTTCATCTTGGCATGCCCGCGCACAATGAATCGTTAAGGATTTTCTTTAATTTTTTTCATTGCTATATGCATAACAATACCCCACACTTAATATGTGTTGTGTATGACAGCTGTGCCTACCGTGCCCCTGTTTGATATGATTATTTTAATTTGTAAATTTTAGGTTTTATCATAGCGATAGCTATAATGTTCTTTTAATTTGTGTTAAATATGAGTATGGGTGATTGTCAACATATTTTGCTCACTTACAATATAAAACATTGTTGTACAAAGTATTAACAAAAAAAGGAAACTATGTTAATCAACAAATATTTTTTTTCCTAAAATACTTTACAAAATTAAGATTAAGCTCATAAAATAAAAAAAAATCTACTTCAAACGATGCAGACTACATCTTCCTTCAAACAGTTCCGAAAAAATTTTTTATTAAACGTTTCTTCCCATTCCCACAAGCGCGCCACTTTATTTACATATTGCTAGAAAAACTTATGAGTTTATTATTAAGGGATCTTAAATACTCATTATCAGTATCGACAAAATCAAATTTTGATTCAACGAACTTAAATAGATTTGCGTTTCTTTCGCTCTTCGAAAGACCCATCAAAATGACTTGTCTGTTTATAATAGGGTGCGGTGGGGTGGAGCGTTTCGGTGGGTGAAGCGTTTAACCTGTGAAATTTTGACAGTGCGCTTACACATAACTAAGTGTCATACCGTCATGTGTTGCTTTCATTGCCGCACACTTTTTCATGATACAGCGAAGCGTTCAGACGTTGCTCTTGCAAAACAGTGATAAAAATTTTTTTCCGAAAGTTTTTTGATCGAGTGAATTTATCGTGTTTTATGACAACTACTTGACATAAATTCAAGGTAAATATATCAGCCGTGTTGGTTTAATATTATTCTTAAAAAATATGAAGTGTTTGTGAAATATCTATAGAGAAGTTGTGTGTTGCTAGCCGTGTTTTCAAAATAAATCGTTTCCCCCTACAAACTTCGTTTTAATGCATATTTGGTGTTTTTTTTGCATTGTGTGAGTTTAATTCGTTTTTATTGGTTTTTAGGCATTTTTCACTTCATTGCCATTCTTTCACCATTTTTCAAAAATCGAAAACGTACATTTTCGAAGTATCCCCATAATTTTTTGTCGAAATCGAAAACGTTCAAATCTATTTTCGATTTAAGCCAAAAACCATTCAAAAATTATAATTTTTGGGGTTGCTGTGAGCTTAAAAAAAAAAGAAGCAAAACCATACCGCACTCTATTATAAAAACCTTACAATATTTTTTGTTCTGTTTAATCTATAAGAAAATCTTCTAAGTAAATTCAATGAAAATTTAATGAAAATTTTGGGAATATTGAGAATCTCTGCGTAGAAAACGAAAAAATTAGTTGGCAACCCCGATAATCACATGATCCTACATGTTGTCATGCCTAGCGTGATGGCCAAACGAGCACACATGCTGCCAAACCTCATTAGGCTAAAAAATTTCGTGTAGACAACATGTCGTACATTTGGCAGCAGCTTAATACTTCTTAAGTTAGTATAAAAAACTGTGTATTTTTTGCCAAAAACAATTTTTATGCTTAATTTTTCGCATTTCTATATGCGTACACTTCACTTTTTGTGTTATCTTATTTTCGTCATTAATTTTTAAATGGCGATGCTTGGCGTGTTCGTCCAACACGTGTTCACATTTTTAGGATGGATTCTCATCAAATCTTGAATTTGAAAATTATAAGGCTTGATTACCCAAGCGTAACGTGAGGTGGCGCAGCGGGATGTAGCGTAGTGCGACGTTGCCTCGAGGTTAAGCGATTACCGAAATCGTAGTCCAACGTAGTGCAGGGCACTTATTTTATTTAAGTAGGCTTATTAATTTCTCCCCTTTAATAAAAGACTGCATCCTTTCTTATATAGTATTAAAATTTACAGTTTTGTGAAGTTAAACAAAATTTTTCGCTTGTCCCACAGCTGTCGAACTGTCAAAAATCGCAACGTTGCGTAGAAATCTATTTTCTACAGACTTCTACGCTGCGTCACGCCACGTTACGATTTCGGTAACGACTTGTACACATTTATCATTAAACAGATTTTAGCTTGACAGTTGGCAACCTCGCGCTACGTTACCTTACGCTTGGATAATCAAGCCTATAGAATTCAAGCCAACATGTTGTCAGTCAGCCGCATCGAGCGTTCGAACGGTCTAATACGAGGCTTGTCCTGCAAGGTGCGACAACATGAAGGATCATGTGCACCACGCTATAGAAACACACCAACAGAATAAATAGGTCCCCTAAACGATACTACATGTCCATCCGACCTGTCAAGTCATAGCACATGTAGTATCGTTTGTATGCGAAAAATCAACTCAGCTAGACATATCCGATATGCTGTGGTCAGACGATGCTCGTTTGCTCGTCGAGCAGATAATTTTGTTGTTGCTTCCAATGCGAAACTGTCAAAAATTTTGGAGAATACAACAACACCATATTGCACGGCCATGTGTTCGCCGAGCAAACGAGCTTCGTCTGACCTCAGCAATAGAAGACAAAAATTTTGTAGTTTTTGCTTAGTCCACTAGACATGCAGTTCCTTTTTGTTCAGTGCAAATTCAAAAGTAAAGCCTCAATATTGGGTGTATTTCTTTATTCATTCTGGGTAAAGAAGAGAACGAATAAAATAGATTGTTTTTCATACAGAAAAGAATGAATAAATAAACAGTATTGGAAAAGAAAGAACAATTTTTTTTTTAACACAAGAAACATATTTTTCGTATTAAATAAAAGATAACAAATACACCAGATAAAATTTAAAAATAAAAATGCAACAAAGCAAACAAAAAACTTTACCATTTTCATTTAGCGACATTTTACTTCAAACAATCGAATATAACCTCACACACAAGGAATATTCTTTTTATTCTACCTTAGCTGATAGTGAAAATAACACGTTTGGAATATTCCGTAAGAATAAAGATATACAAAAAGATTATTTCGGATAATCAAAACTGAATAAAGAAACAAAAACAATTATTCCAAACGTCTGGAATGAATAAAAAAATATAGCAATTGTCTCTGAAAAAAATCGAAAACAACTCGAAATTAGCTGCGAGTTGCAAGCGACAAGTGAAAATGTAAGATGATTAACAAGATGTCTTCGAGTGCAAAGATTCTCGCTGCAATTGCAGTTTTAATTTATTTATTTTTATATAATTATTAAATATTAAGTCTCTGTGCTTTGATGAATATTTTTCAGAGGAACACATCTCGTGGCAAAGCGGCTAACTCGATGCTAACTCTTCGACAGCTAAAATATAATGAAGTCCATCGGACATGTGTGATGTGTGTAGGGCCAATGAAAAATGTCGGTTCGACTATATCGGCAAGTTTTTCATTAGGGCTGTTCACATTTCAAACCGCTCATCAAATCGATCATCAACTGATTTGACAAATGATTTGACCAACAGAATTTGTATGGATTTGATGGCGATTTGACGAGTACGAACACTCATCAAATCGTTGGTCAAATCGTTTGATGAAAATCAAAATTTTTTGATTTTTCTGCTGATTTGATGAATGATTTGACGAGTGTGAACACTCATCAAATTGTGTAGTACGATTTTATCAGTTCAAAAAAGTTTTCAACCTGAGCAGATCGCGGTAAAAGAGGGTGCGGAAGAAAATAATAGCAAAATAATGATAAATAACTGTTGCAAATAATTTATAATAATTTATAAATTAATTTATTCTTCTTCCAATACGATTTTAATAACAAGTGGTATTAATAATTTTCCGTCATCGCGATGTGCTTACTTCGGTGTTCAAGATAAAATGAAATTTGATGAAAAATTTGATGAGTCTGAACACTTTTGTGGTCAAACGATTTGATAAATGATTTGATGAGCGGTTTGAAATGTGAACAGCCCTATTTGCGCTGTTCTTTTCTTTGTATACTTGACTTGCTTTCAAGAAAACTTGCATTATGAAAAAGTGGTCTAAGTTGAACGCTCGCTGCTTCCAACCAATAGGGGCTTTCAGACCATCGTACATGTGCGATGACAATGCGTGCTTTTGCGCTGTTAGTCATACCAGTTCCATGTACAATCTACATTATGCTGCCATCATGAGAGGCTTAACATACTGTTACGTCTGAACCTTCCGAATGGCATCGGATATTCAAAACACTCTTAAAATAGTAGCATAGGAAAGCAACCGAGAAAACCACTCAAATGAAAACCAAAATATCTGACAGAAGCTCATGTCCGACTGAAAGAATAGGCAGTACTACTTCGGAGCTAGACTTGTTTCGCGCAGCTTTCAGTACATGCGAAACAGAGACAAAACGAATGGTTGCGCAGCTCTACTTCACCAAACGGCTGACACAAAAGGGAATTGGAAAAAATCGACCGCACTTCTACAACGAACGAGACACGAAATTCACTCATGAAAAATTAATAGTCGTGTTTAAGTGTGAAGCGGACAGTCTGTGTTCTACTAAAATTATTTTTCAAGCAAATTGAAATTGATTGTACTGAAATATAATAAGTTTTAAGTGGTAAAAAACGCGTGTTTTCGTGTCAAATTGAAGTATATAAATTGAAAAACACTAACAAGAAAAAATTAAGAGGAAGTGAATCTTCTGCAGTGCAAGAAAAAAGGAGACAAATTAATAAATCTTGTGCTCAAGTGAAAATAAGGATCAGTAAACCAATCGGAAAAATCTCGCGATAGCTGGAATTAAAGAATTTGTGCATTAATTATTCATAATTGTAACTGCGGACACAACTTGCTTGGAAAGCAGGGAAAAAAGGTTTGCTGCACCTACACTCTTACATATTTTCATCTACACCTTGTTTCATTGTTCTTAGTTTTTTCTGTTTTAAAATCAATCAAATAAGTTGGCTGCATTTTTCGTTGACTGCATTGATTAATCTTAACTTCTTAATTAGCGTCAGATTAAAAAATTCAATTTCTTTACAACCGTCGTAATTATTTCCAATCTGTTCAGCTATAAAATATTATGCAAATTTTTTAAGCTGTATCGCTGTCGTCAAAGGTGTTGATTTTTTTTTATTGAATTGCTTCACTTATAATTTTTTTCTAGTTATCATGTTTTTGCTTTCTTCACTCGTGGTTGGTTTTTTTTGTGTGCCGCTGGTCGTGCTGCGCATTGAAAACGTCGCTGCATTCGTCGACGTTGTTGTTTCCAGCATTTGTTTTATTGTTTGTTTGTTGCTTTTTGCTTTCGAAGTTGTTTTCGGTTCAACGTTTTCTATCATTATTCCTTTTGATTTTGTTACCTTGCCTCGACCGGCATAACCAGTGTCGGTTGCGTTGAATTTAAGGTCTATCCAGCATTCCGGGCGAACTTTGGCTAGTCACAACATTAGAAATTTTATGACTGTGTTCATTTTTGAAGTTATTTTGGATGTCTAATAATAAAAATCGACAGAGGCCTCTAGATATTTTAGCAAATCTAGATTTTGTGTGAGCATAAATATTAGGTTATGAATCTTAGATCGAGGAAACGATGTGAGGGCACGATTACGGTTTCCGTGGTGCCAAGATCTGAAAATGCAGTTTTGTAGAACTCATTGAGAAAAATATTTAAGTAAAAAAATTTTTTTAATATTTTACCTTTAGCTAAAATGAAATTGTTTCACTTTTTTCGCCTCCTAATTCCAAATCAATGGTCGTTCTCATCTGGTTTAGATGTTATAAGAGTCCAAAGTTGAAAAATGGGTTAAAAATACGGGCTAAAAAAAAACTTGCTATATCCTTGCTATATACAGTGTTGCGCAAAATAATAGCAACAAAATCTGTGCGCTGCTACAAAATCGTGTATCTTTTTTAATTTTAGGGACACACAAAAATGATTATGGGAATCGAAGCATATATTTATACATCATATATAAAACAAATCATATTCAAATTTGATTTTATTTTTTTTTTATTAAATTTAAAATTTATGTGACTACATTCAATTCGTCTAAGAGCAAAACAAAAGCAACAAAACTTGATGCTCATACAAATGTAAAAAGAAAACAAGTTCCAAAAATTATCGGTAAAAGTTCCGTTCTGTGTAAAGCACGTGTTGTTTGTGATTCATAAACATTTAAGTTTGGTTTTGTTTGTGCGCTAGTTGTGACATTGACTGTTCCATTTATAATGGCACGTTATAAATACTGTGGAGCTCCAAAATTATAAATTATTTCCGAATATAAAAAGAGAAATTCGCAAATATCTAACGCGAAACAGTTTGATATTAATCGGTCAATAGTTTGCAGATTAATAAAGAAGTATACCATCACAAAAGACGTAACAACGGTACATTAAAGAGGTTGGCCACGGAAGACATCACTGCTTGACGACAGGAACATTTGTAGCGTGTTCAAATTAAATCCATTTGCCACATCCAAAGAGGTTGTTCGGACACTTGATTTAGATATCCATCACGGCACTGTACGAAGACGAGCCGTTGAGAACGATTTAAGAAGTTATAGATCGTCAAAGAAACCTTTGCTTACAGCTAGCATAAAAAACAAGGTGAGGCGTTATAATTTAAACAATTCTGTCTGAAATTGTGACAACGAGTTGCATTTTATTGTTATTTAGACTCAGTCTTGCAAAAGAGCACCTAAATTGGACCGTTCAAAAATGGAACACCGTTTTTTTGCGATGAATCAAAGTTCAACTTGATTAATTCAGATGGGATGTGCACGGTACCGCGCCGCCCAGGTACACAACTTAAAGCCCGTAATTCAAAATAAATGTTAAGCACGGAGGCGGTGGTATTATGGTCTGGACTTGTTTTTCCTATAATGAAGTTGAACCATTTCAAAAAATTAATGAAATTATGGATCGATTTGTATATAAACATATTTTAGAAAGCAAGAAGCGCCCACATGCAGAGTGGAATATTCCGCCTCAGTAAACGTTTCAGCCCGACAGCGACCCCAAGCACACTTCAAAGCTCATCAAAGATTACATTAGAAGCAATGGGATTCAAGTCCTTGATTGGCGGCCACAATTACAATGACTTGAAACCCATCGAAAATCTTTTTGGGATTTTGAAGGTAAAAGTTTCTGGTCAAAGGTTTTCCAATAAGACTGCAGTGAATGAAGCCCTGAAACTAAATTGGGAACAAATACCTTATACCAACATATCTAATTTAATAGAGTCGATGTCGCTCAGATGTGCAGCGGTTATCAAGAATAATGTATCTTACACCAAATATTAATTTTGTTGCTTATGTTTGCTCTCAGATAAATTGAATGTAGTCACATTAATTTTAAATTTAATAAAAAAACAATACCAAATTTGAATATGATTTGTTTTTTATATGATGTACGAATATATGCTTTGGTTCCTATAATAATTTTTATATGTCCGCAATATTTAAAAAGATACACAATTTTGTAGCAGTGCACTGATTTTGTTGCTATTGTTTTGCGCAACACTGTATAAACAAAACTAAGCAAACTTAAAAAAAAGTCTATTCTAATACCTATTCAATAAGCTATTAAACATAAAATTCCATTAATTACTTTCTAAGATACAACTATTTTTATGTACAACTATTCATCAAAATTTTAGATGGATTTCAGATTCAAATAAAAACGACAAATTAATTCCATGAATTCCAATGTAAAAACGACAAAAATTAACTCCATGAATTTGAATGTAAAAAATTAAGGATAATTTTTGTCCTGCGGCGCTTTCTTTAACCATCGTTAGTGCTGCTATATAATTTACTATGTAAATATTAACAACTAGAATTTGTATTTAAAATCAAGTATGATTTAAACTATCAAAAATTTAGAATTTGTATTTAAATCATTTAAAATCATTTATTCCTTGTTTTTTTATATAATTTGGACTTCCAGCTTAATAGTGTTTAGCCCTTGTACGGAAGGAATATTGTTTTTTACACTACAAAAGTAAAATATTTAAGTATAAAAGAAGTTATATCTCAAAAAGTTATGCATGGATTTTAATGTTTGATACCTCGTTGAATAGGTGCTCGTATTTCTTTATTTTGATACCCATAATGCTTACTTTTCTAGGAAAATTTAAAAAAATTACAGCATGTTTTAAGGCCATTTTTCCTAACTTTGGCCCCCTATAACTTTTAAACGTCTTGAGAGCGACCTCTAATTTTTTCACTACTCGCTTTTTAAGTTCCAAATACACATTTTGAAAAAAAAAAATCAAAAAAGTCAATTTTAGCTAAAGGTAAAATGCTCAAAAATTTTTAATATAACACGTTTTAAAAACGAACTAAAAAGTATAAAATAATTTCTCCTAGAGGGGCTTTTAGTTCGACTGAAAACGTGGGGTGCATGCTATAGAGAATAGTAAGATTTTCAAATTTTTTTCCTAAATTATATGTGTTGTCATCCAGTTCTGTGCTATATTTTAAATTTCAAAACACTAGTTCATCGGGAAGTTGCTTAAAAATGGATTCCAAGATTTGTACGGGACATACATACATACATGAAGTGAAGCTAATAAAAACGTGTTAAAATAAGATTCACCGGAGGAATTATCGATATGTCCAGTAGTTATCGACCAATTTTTTTATATAATATAATTTATCTTTGCTAATAATTGACCTATAAGAAAGGAAGTTGGATACCATTCAAAAAAAGATTTATATATACAGTGGTGGTCACGAATTTAGCACACATTGTGTTAGTAACTCTAATTTGAAATTTTTTAAATCTTAGCTTGAGAATTGTAATCAAATATTTTTTGTTGAGTATTGTTTATGAAGTTAACTCTATGTACCGTTAGTTGGTTTCTTAGTTATTCTTAAATTTTCTGACATATTTCAAGTAGTATGAATCAATGTGGTTTAAATGCTGGACACGAATTTAGCACAGGTTGGAATTACTGTTCCATATCGTATTTTATTTTCGTTAATTAAACTTTACTAGTAAGATATACTAAATTTATTTAAGTTTCTATTTGAGTTCTAACAAAAAATTGCAGAAAGATATGGCGAAAGGCTACTGATGTTCAGAGGCTCAGCGGCATTTGATTCAGCAAATGAAAAATGGTGGAAGCACAGTTCCAGAGATTGCTCTGCTTCTTAGATGTTCGCGAAAGTTATTATATAACTCATTACAACATGTAAAGCAGTATTAGACCATTAAAAATGTAAAATAGCAACCTAGAGCGCGAAAAACAATAGCAAGAGAGGTCCATTTGATTTATAGAGCTTCACTTAGTAATCCTTTTAAGACCTCAAATAAAATTTAAAATAAAATTTCATCAAAATATGGCATAAATGTATCCTCAAAAGGCATAAAGGCTTGAATGAAAACAATTTCCGTAGCTTTATAGCCCAACATACACCACATGTGTCGCAAAAAAATATTAAATGCAATCTTGCGTTTGCAAAAGAATATTTTAAAAGTCAACGAATTTTTGGAAAAATGTGCTTTGGAGGGATAAATCAAAGTTTTGCCGGTTGGCATCTGACAGCAAACAATATGTGTGACGTCCTCAAAACATGCAGCACAATCCAAAGTACACGCTCAAGACTACTAAACAGGATGGCTGAAATGTTATGGTATAGGCGGCGTTTTCTTCGCACGGAGTTGGTCCGATTGTTAAAATTTATCAAAAAATGGATCAGCACGCTTACAAAAACATACTTGTCAATACCATGATACCGTTTCAAGAGGATAATTTGCCGCTTTAATGGCGTTTTATGCAGGATAATGTTCCAAAGCACAGTGCTCACATAGTTAAGAGTTGCTTGGAAGACAAACACATTGATATTTTGAAGTGGCCATCGCAATCATTGGACTTCAACCCGATTGAGAACCTGTGGAGGGATGTCGAGCAGCAAATACTAACAGTAAAATCCAAAAATTTGCCAGATTTGTGGAGGGAAATCCAAAGAATTCGGTATAGTATTCCAAAGTACCGTTGTGAGGCTTTGGTCGAAAGTTTACCAAGGATATGAGATGCAATAATTAAGAATAAGGGATTTCCTACGAAATATTGAGTTTTATGCATTCAATTTTGATTATATTTTTCATCCTAGACATTTTTTTCGCTCGTGTGCTAAATTCATGACCAAGTCGAAATGCTTATTTTTAATTTTTATTTGATTTTAAGTCCTATATCAAAAGTTTTGAAATAAAAAAATGTATATAAGAAATAAAGAAGACATAATATATGCACTAAAAAAAGTTAATTAAAAATTTACAACGAATAAATGGACAATATAAGTATTCACTTTACTTTTTTAAGTGTGCTAAATTCGTGACCACTACTGTATCTTTCAAATAAAAGATAAAACCAATAATTTCTTTCCAACCCGGTACCGCTACAGACGGTATTTCTGCATATTATTATTTTTGTTTGCATAAAACCGTTATTTTCTCTAAAAATTCCGTTATTAAGAGGAAACAAAAACATCACTTATTAAAAGCTGGAATAATATATTTTCGTTTGATGTATGTATATGTTGAACTTTTTTTCTCCATTGTTGCAGTATTTTTCACTTTTGTATGCATACTAGGTTGAACAGTACAAAAATATGGTTTTTTGTTTTTAACTAATCGTTGATTTTGAGAATGGAGTTTTGATGAGTACATCAAAAGTACTCATGAGTACTCATGTTCAAAATAAAATTCATCGATGGAATTGTCGATATAAAATGCAAACAAAAAACCGTCTGTAGCGCGAACGAGTTGATGGAAATGATTTATTGTATTTTTTATCTTAAAGAGGTATCAATTTTCTTTCGAATGGTGCCCGAATCATTCAAACATTAGGAAAGATATAGCCGAATTTACATATAAGCTTCATGAAGTGGAAAAATCGATAACTCGATAACTAAACTATTATCAATAATTCCTTCGGTGAATCTTATTTTCTCAACGAGTACTACAAAACTGCATTTTCAGGTCTTGGCGCCACGTAAACCGTAATCTCCTCTTTGTGAGAAATCACTTATTGATAGTAACAAACAGTATTACAACAACAGCAAACAAACAGCAAAGCTGGATTTTTTATATGCTAGAGAGGTCAACGTGGTAAACACAAAAATCAAACTGCCAGACTGGTGGATCTGGATAAAAATCTTGGGGGGTTGGGTGAGATATGGGCATTATTGAAGATGAAACTGCGCTTATGCGCATTATTGAAGAGACGAATTGTTTTAAACGAATTCTAATAAGACGATTTGTAAAAAAACAAAATAAAAAACATCATACCCAAAACAAAAATGGATTGAACTACAAGAAACAATACAATATAAAAACACAACTTCAACATCCCAAAATTTGAACAATTAAACAACCTAACAGCCTGAAACACAGCGCAATTAAACAATAAACAACCTAGCAGAAGAAATTAAAAACGCAATAAACATTAATGTCTTCAGGCAAAAAATTCAAAATCATGAATGCATTTAAGATAAATTGCATTATAAGATCTCATTTATGTGATACCTCAACATTTTACAAAATAAAAAAAAATTGTTTATTTATTGATCATTCACTAGTTTTAAATTTATTTTTTCCCTATATCCTTTAATACACGGAATTTACCCGTCTGAAGATTATAGTAACTCATAAAATACAAAATAAATAAACTACTTAAATATACATACTAGTTATAAAAAAGTTTGCATTGGATAAAAAAATACCGGTTATGAATAAAGTTATTAAATATAATAAATAAAATAAAAAAAAATTCCAAAAATCCAAAAAGTGTGTCCATCCTGTTTGACCCCAAGATTGGCATAGGTGCAGTTTCTAATAAACGTATTTGGTCCAAAACTGCAAAAATAAAATGTCGGTCTCGAATGGCTAGGGGATAAAATTTCATTAAGCGAAAGTTTCAAAAATACCAACTTACGACCGAACCGAGCCGAGCTGAAACTAAAAAATGCATTGGGGCAAAAGAGATGCATGACTTGCGTTCTCTATTGCTCCCATGCGTTTTTGAGTTTAAGCTCGATTCGGCAAAGCAACAAGGCACCACTATAAACGCACCCTTAACAATTCTCCAGAATATACTAACCCCCGTTCTCCACCACTTAAGGCGTCCCCCATACAAAATACATGCTCCAACCTTTCCATCGCTTCCATTGTTTAGTAAAAGAGTTAATTTGTATCACTGAACCACATTTATTTTTCATCTCCAATATGTTTTCAGACATACTACCAACTTTCTCAACCCTTTTGGGGGGTTTCCATACAAAAGTGAGGTTTTTATGAAATTTGCTCCCAACGCTCCTACTGCTGATAGGATGTCCCCAGAGGATTCAAATTTATGCAAAAACCTCCATTTATTTATTATCCCTAACATTTCTCCAGCATATACTAACCCCTATCTCCACCCCTTAAGGGGTCCCCCATACATAATTGACTTTCTTATGGCTTTTGGCATTTTTCAACCCTCCAAGGCTTTACTAAATATTTGAATGCTATTAACAATCCCCATTAAGTTTTCACACCTATAATTATTCTGATCAACTTACCTTTCTCTGCTCCCCTTGGAGATTTCCTAAGCAAATATACGTAAAAACCACTTCAAAAAGGTTAGTACTTATGTGCGCTTTAAAACATTGTATGAAGTTATATCCGTTTCAATTAATAATTAAATATTTTTATATATTAAAATGTCATTCTTAAAATGATTTGTTTATTACTCAAAAACTTCTTATTTATTTAAGATCAATCGGTGATTTAAAGAGAAATAAAATTATATCAAAAGCATCTAATAGAGCATTTCCACAGAAAAGTCTACCGTGACGAAAAAATGAAATCTTATTAAAAACTTATTATTTTATGATATCTATATAGCAATTTATGCATATATGTATTTACCATGATGATTAAATCGTCGCCACTGTTTTACAAATGCAATTTTTCTTTTTCATAATTGTTTAGTAAAGGTTTTGTGAACTTTTTGTTTTAGTTAAAATGGAAGGCATTGGTTAAAGATAATGAGAAAAATCGTTAAGACAAGGAAAAGACTATATATTAAATTTGTTTCTTAATACTAAATTACATAATTACTTAACTACCTTACTTACTTATTTGGCGCTACAACCGTATGTCGGTCTTGGCCTCATCTAAGAATTTGCGCCAGCCATTTCTGGTTTTCGCTTGCTGGCGCCAGTTGGAAATTCCAAGCTTCTTCAGGTTGTCCTCTACTTGGTCTTTCCAACGAAGATGCGGTCGTCCTGGGTCGCTGAGTACCGAATCAAATGTTTTCTTCACTGGAGCATCGTCTTTCATGCGCTGAACATGACCTTGCCAGCGAAGCCGCTCGATTTTAATGCGCTTGACTAACTCGATGTCAGCTCATACAGTTCATAATTCTACCGTTTTTGGTACTCGCCATTGACGCAGATTGGTCCGTAGATCTTAAGAATAATCTTTAACTTAACTACCTAATTACTTAATTCACCAATTGAACTGCAATGGAAATTTAAGTAACGTAACGCCAGATCAAAAAGACGAATAAAAACAAACCAGAGAAGATTTTTAAATTTGATCACTTGGAAAATGTTATTTCACACCCTTCCAAAAAAAAAAAATTGTATGCAAATAGTCTTGGAAATTTTAGAAATTTTAGATTGGAAGTAGTTTTGGAAATTTTCGAATCCAAGTAAAAAATCAGTTTCGTTTTTTGTGACGTAACGCCAGCACATATTTTTGCTTATATCCTTACATCCTTAGAGTAAGTTGTTCATAAGAACGAGTACGGCATCTAGCATGAAAATCAAAATCAATTTTATTGCTTCACCTTTCTTCCATCTCCAAGAAGATAAAAAAATGTCGATTTTTTTGCTCAATTGCTAAATATTGTACTAGAAATGTCGTATTTGCATTAATTAAAGCAATCATTGAAGCAAAAAACTCAGTACCTTAAGAACTAAATATTTATAACCATCCAAGCCATAATCAGTAAATTTTGGATACATTACTGTAAGTCGTTTTCTCAGAATATTGAATTATGTAGATGCCGCAGTGTTCTCATTGTTTTTACTTAATATAGTGCTACTGAATTACTACGCAAATATAAAAGACATTAAAATTAGACTTTTTCTTTATTTTTTTTTCTATAATATTGCTTATATTTCAGAAATATTTTTATTTAAAAGATTAAAATTTGAGCTTATATTAAAAAGGACGTCATCCTCAGAGTATCAGCTGGAAGACAGAATGCAAATATTGATCTTTCAGTCGAAATTAAAACAAGATTTTTGTAAACTGGCTGATTTAAGCTTCTTATCGATATTTGTTTTGGTATTGCGCCTGTATTATTGGTTTTAATTACTACAGAAGAAGTGGCATCACTTGATATAATAAAGAACAAGTTTTAGCATAAGTTACCTTAGCGCCAGAAGTAGAGTCAGTGATCAAATTTATTGCATGTACAGCAGAAGAACTTAGATATATCGCCAATGCCTAGCAATTTAATAATCGATTAATCTTACACCTTTCCTTGTTGCAATAAAACCAACTATGTCACCACAAAAAAATAAAATAAAATAAAATTTATGTCAGTGCACATTAGTATGTTGTTTCAATAGTTAGCCTTAAAATGATTAATTATATTCTTTAATAATTTTTTAACCTCATATTATTTTATGATATCTTATCTCATATCTCGAGTAGCTGGTACTGTAATTATAAGGTTTCCTGGTTGAATTTTGTTGTACTAGCTTCCAACAATATAAATAAATACAAATACAAGAAGCCTCTGCCAAAAGTAAATTCTGATTGACTGATGCAGGAACTTTAGAAAGAGCCACATCATCAGTATTTAGCTTGAAGTGCTTAGGTTGGGTGAAGGCTCAGCATTAATTTCAGTTTTAGCTTGAAGAGTTATGTTTATAGACGGAGTGGCTGCTTTTGCAGAAGGTTTGGTAGATCTTTGAAAGCTTTTGTTGCTTCGCTTGCGCCTAGGAGAGACAAACGCCGTATCCATGAATGTCAACGAATTTTCGTACTCCGCCAATCTAATCTGAGCCGCCTCAAGATCTTTTGAAACCTTCAAAAAGCCCTTTCTTGATTACCTCATAAGTTTAAAAATGTAAAAATCAGTAGTTCTGCAATCTTTGCATGACCAACGTAGACCTTTGTTTTCATTTAGTGCGTCGAAGACAGGCATTTAGTGCTGCACACTTAAAGTGAAAAAAGATTTACTTGGTATGTGTTTAATAACTTCCTATTTTTTCATAAAAACGGTTCAGACAGGAATTAAATGACCAAATTTTAGTATTATACGATCAAAACGTCTGATATATAGGAGTTCTATTGATTAATGGGCATTAAAAGTGGGCGTGGTTTTATTTATATATAGTGACCGCCTCTTGGCGCACCTACTAGCAAGCTTCACTATGCAAATCGAAAATCGAAACAGTGGACGTTGATATATTGTGACCACGCCCATTTTTTGTACAGCTACCGACAGTAGACATCTGAACAAAATGAATACACAAATTTTAGTTTTTTTACGATCAAAAAGTCTGATATGTACCCTTTTTTTTTGGTTTGTGGGCGATAGCGCAAATTTGGCTTGTATGGGAGGTACCACGACCCCTTGTCCAATCGACTCATCACAGGAATACTCTCAAGATGTGACTTCAGTTTCCCTGAATTTCATAAAGATCGGTTCAGCGGTTTTGGAGTCTATACGTGACATAAAAACATACCCAAATACATCCATTTTAATATATATATTTAGATTTAAATACTTTATATTAGATTTCTGGTCGCTGCTTAGGAGTTACAACCCTCACATAATCACAAAAAATGGATTTGGGATAATAGCCAGTTTAAAAAAGGTCATAAACAAAAATAAAATTACATAATCCCCCAACAAATTTGGTTATAACAACATTCCTTATAAGGGCAAATCATTTTATAGTAAAAAACACCATAGAACAAATTGATTTGCCCCTGTACGGAACAGTAATAAAAATATTCTGTGCAAGGGAAAATCATTTTACCGTAAAAAACACCATACAAAATTGATTTTCCCTTGCACGAAATAGTGATAAAAACATTTCGTAAAAATTAAAATAATTTTCTCAAGGAATGGATTTCATTGTACGATGAAATGAACTTTTGGAAAAAATAAAAAGTCGACAACTATATAGTTAATCAATTATCGACAATTCCGTCGGTAAATCTTATTTTGACCATGATTACATCAATAGTATATAAACAAAAATGATACAACAAACAAATACAGCAACAATGAAGAAAAAAGTTTAGCATCTTGTACACCAAACGAAAGGTCATTGTTTCAGCTTTTAATATATGATGTTTTTGTTTCCTTTAGTAACGGAATTTTAATATGAAAAAACAGTTTTATGCAAACAAAAATTATAATATACAGAAAATTCGTATGTAGCATGACGGGATTGGAAAGAAATTATTTGTTTGATCTTGTATCTTGAAGATATATCAATTTACTTTCGAATGGTACCCGAATCATTCAGATCGGTCAAACATTAGGAAAGATATAGCCGACTTTTCATATAGGTTTCATAAAGAGGAAATTTTTAAAAAAATCTATAACTCGATAAATAGACGATATATCGGTTAGTCCTTCTGTGAATCTTATTTTCTCAATGAGTACTACAAAACTGATTTTTCAGATCTTTGCGTCACGGAAACCGTAATCTCCCCATTGTCAATGTACTTATAAATACTTATACCATGACATGACAAAAACCCACAAATATTTTGCTCATATGAGAAACGACATTTGAACGTGAAATGGATTTTGAAATTTTACCGGAAAATGCTACTAAACACTTGTGTAGTAAAATTAGGTGTATGCATTTCGGACTGCATTCTCTTTCTCATATCCAAAATTTTCAGAGTCGCTGTTTTGTCAGCGGAATCAAAACTTGGTAACAGACTGTTGTGTTTAAAAATTCGCTGAAACACTAAAAGAATGCTGCAAATTTGAGTGAGAAACCTTTGCAATTAAATTATTTACATAATTATATTATTATAATAAATTAATTGAATAATTTTCAACTTTTCTGCGGTATCGCTACCATAACTGTACACAAAGTTGACTCTGCTGAATGCGGCCAATTTTCGCTTTCTCATCGTTTTCAGATTTTCTATAAGTTGTCATTTTCGTTTTGACAGTTTCGGCAGCCTGTCTCTCCGAAATGCATCTACCGTCTCTAATTTTACTTGTTTCTCATTAACAGAGAATTGTAAATGAATATTTTTCATCCTTTTTTTCAATTCTCTGTTGTACATCACTCCAGAATGGTCCCCCACAAAAGTAAAAATTTTTTCGAAATCTGTTTTATTATATGTCTTGCATACATAGATATCCTACTTGAATGTGTAGATTTTCTTATCATTATTATGCACTAGAATTTGGAAAGAAGGTTTTGACAGTTTGCAGATCTTTCGAACTATCTGGCCACATGCATATTCAGACAAAACCAAATCGACCTACAGCAAATGATTTCTTTTTATAAACTAAAAACTTTTTCTCTGTGCTTTCTTGAGTTAATTTTGTGTTGATTTAAGTTAAGACATGAAGGCTTTTGTATCATCTCTGCGCTTTAGGATAACAACAACAAAAAAGTCCTCCAACTTTTATTACATAATCAAATTTACATAACAGATGGTTAAAAAAAAACACTCGTATTTTATTTAGATTTTTGTTTTTATTTTAGCACTCTTGATAAAATGTCTGTGGATTAAACTGAGTTTGCAATTTATGCACATATAAAGTATAATTTACCTATTATTAAAATTAAAGCAGAATAAAAATATAATAATTTTATTAGTCTACAAAAATTCCGTTTTTATTTCCATAGTTTTTCGAGCGCACTTTTAATTTTATTATACAACAAATTAAATATTAAATTGAAAAATATTCAGAGCTCGCTTGACTTGTTTTGTTTTTTGTTTTTTTTTTGCCAACATTTATTATAATCTAAAAGCATTTCATTGAAATATGCTTAAAATTTAACCCATGACAGGATTCAAATAAAAGGACATAACCAACGAATCCACTCAACGTTGTGCGAAAAGTAAAAAACTTAAATAACTGTGAATAAATAACGGAATTCACAGACCTAAAAGGCAGCAGCAGCAGCAGCAGTAGTAAAAAAGGGCATAATTAAAAAAGAGGCTGCAAGGCTGGCAACATTTGGGTTGGTCACTACCATTTTTTCCTCTTTTCCTCTTGGCTTTATGAAAACCAATTTAATTAAAATTAAAGCCCAGCCAACTTTATATAATGATATAGAGGGAGGTGGTGGATAGTCTTTAAAATCTTTCGCCTCATAAATTCTCAACTTACGTGATTGCTTACTGTTCCAAGCAAGCAGTAGTTCATGTTATCAACACCCGCATTTTCACTCTTTACAAAACCCACCCATCACACACTTTTTACAAATCTGCCTTCTTCTTATCACTTAATTTGTTTTTAAATACTTAACAATACAAGTTGACAACACTACTTGCCACCTCGTCCTCCTCCTTCTCTGCCTACTGCTTGATTATACTCGTCTGTCTGCTAGGTGGCTACCCTCGGCTTTGCTACGCTTACATTTCATTGCCTCGTTGATGGCTGGACGCACAAACTGGACAGCGTTCTTAACTGGCTATACCCGCTCATTCACTCGCTCACCGTGGCTGCCCGGCTAGCTGACTGGTTGCACACGACTTGGTATTTAGCGTATTTGATATTGAATACTTTTTCATGTTGGATGCACTGCGTTGGGTTTCTTTGGCCTCTTGTACGTTTTTGTTATTCATATAAAACCATTTGTTTTTATATCTTCTCTGTGCTTTTTTTTTTCGTTTATTTACTTTTTTACTGTTGTTGTTGAATGCATTTTTCGTTCATTGTCATCATCTTTTATGTTGCTGCTTGCAACTGATTTTGCCTTGCAATTGCGCTGTGAAGACCCTCCATACATCCCTCCTCATCTATCATCTCTCGCTCGTTTTTTTCCATCAACTCGCTGTATTCTTTATTTGTGGTTTTTGTTTTAAAGCAATTCATTCACATTTTGGATTTTATATGGACTTTTTAAAGAAGTCCTCGTTTGTTGCCCGGCTGCTTTCGTTCACTTTGCTATCATGAAATGCTTTCAAGGCACTTCAAGCTTTTGCTGCTTGGTTGTGACTTGCAGCGTTTGAAGGATTATTCATTGTTGGCGCTACCTAAAGCGCTGCCGTTGTCTACTGCTCCAACGCCTAAACCTTCTTCTACCACCATCCCCTTTCTCACACTTATCCTCTTTATTTTCCATTTGAATAGGCTAGGCTAGGGTAGTCTAGGCAGCTGGTATTTGAACTTTGTGCATGTTTTTAATTTTTTTTCTCCCCTGCGCCCAGTTTATGCTGACGCAAAATCTGCAAAAATCAGCGAAATACTTTATCTCTCGCCATAATTTTTTATACAAATATATTATTGATTATATTTGTAGAGTACTATAGTGATTTTTTAAAACTTAGAATATTGCTAGCAAGGTTTAGAAAATAAATAGAAAATTATAGAGCATCTGAGAAGAGCATGTTAGAACAATACTTAACTCAATTACTTTTCAAGCATATCTTTAACACCAGTTAATTTTTTCATAATTATAAATAGACTTCCTTACTTAACCCTCGGATGGACTATGTCGTCTGGCCAAACGAAATGATTTTTCTTTTTAGAAGTTGATTGGCAAACGCTATCGTGATTTCTCGAGTATATTTTCACTCTTTATGACTAGTATAAAATTGAAAAGTTCTGTAAATGTTTGTAGTCATAACTTTTGTCACAAAGTCAAAATCTTCATATATGGAGTATGTCGTGTGGCCAGACGAAATGGTTTTTCTTTTTGAATAACTTTGTTCCTAGTTGTTCGATTGGCAAACGCATTCTTGGGCTTTCGAGTATGTTTTCCTTCTATATGAAAAGTATAAAATCGAAAAGTTTTGTAAATATTGGTAGTGATAAGTTTTGTTTCCAAGTCAAATTAATTTCTGATAGATAATAGCGTGATATTTTGTTCAATTTCATATTCTTCTCCTAACCTGGGTTCGTCAGATAACAAGATAAATATTGCTCAAAAATACATAGCATACATATGTATAAATACTCTGAAACATAAAACTGACCTTAGCCTACCCGTCATTATGCTATACCTTCGTAATTGGGCACAACTGGCCAGACGATATAGTCCATTAACTGTCTATCGGTTCATAATCCATCCGAGGGTTAATAAAGTCCAATGAAATGGGTATGAATTAAAAAGTTCTTTAAAAAGTTCCATAAATAAATGAAAAACTATTAAGTGATTTTAGTTTTATGAAGCCTAAATTGATGTACATATAACATTTTTAAGACATCTATAAGTTTAAGGAGGGTACCTCATGTGGAATTAAATTTTGTAAATAGTATTTTTTATTGGTTAAACAATTAATTTACTATCTCAAAAAAGTATCTTTAAAGTTTTTAATTCCAAACGAAGTCCTACAGGTCCCTAAAAAGTCGTTAAAACTTCAAAGGCACAGAAATGTTACTCAAAAACTAATAAACCGATCGACTTTAATCGTAGCCTTATGATTGGCAATTGTTAATTTATTGACAACTGTAAAAATTCCTTATTCTAAAATGTAATCGAAAGCGCATAACTTGACAAAACTATCAAACTAGAAAAAATATTCCAACAAATGCTATTTCAGCCGAGATTCAGACTTCATGCATTCATCCAGAAGTCTTTTGCTTAATATTTCGAGAGTCGATGGATAAACATTAAAAACATTGTAATCTAAAATTTTGAGTTTTTTAATGCATTTTTGAAAAAATCACAATGCAAAGCAAAATACGTTTTTTTTTTTTGGTATTTCGATTATTTCAAAACTGAAACTTTGGATATTTTTTACAGAATCACATTTTTTTGTCAAACAGCGTGGAATCACCATTTTCGTTCAACGCGAAGTGAGAATAAATGGGTGACAAAAAACGGTTGTCGACCTGGAAATTAGTGTACGTACTTCTGGAAAGGCAAATAAAATGTATTGAAAGTGAAAATGTGCATGTTCAGTTTAGAACCACGTCCCACCTCCAACCAAAGTGAAAGCTTTTTCTTATATATTTTTGTCTTTGTTAGCAAAGAGATTTAGCTAAAATATTAGTTGTTGTTTAACTTTATAGTACTTGTACAATGGACCAGCGTGGTTGGACCAGATTTATGACAAATACGCATACAAAGATGAAGTTTTTTCTCATTTTTTCCCTTGTTAGAAGAGCGATTTTATTTTAATTAAGGTTTAAGTTTTTTTTTATTATAGTACTTGTAAGGTGTAGAGAATATATAAGTGACTGGACAAGAAAGAACTACGACAACTATGCATATCTTGCTCCCATATCTCTTATTTTCTCTTGATAGTGAAGCGATTTTGCTAAAATTTTGAAACTTGTATGATATGCAGCAAATGGGATTGGTCTTAAACAAATTCATTTTTAAAAAACAATAATTTTTTAGTTACAATTTTTGAAAAAAAAATATTTGTAGATAGACAATTTCAGACAGTTTCAGTTTTAAAAAAATTGAAAAATAACTAAAACTTGTTTTTCTCTGTCTGCACTTCCTTTTTAAAAATGCATTAAAAAAGCCAAAATTTCTTATTCCAAGCTTTTTTTTTTGTTTGCGTATCGGCCCTTGCAATTTAAAACAAATCGTCTAAACATACGTCTGAATCGCAGCTGAAATGGCGTGAAACGACTCATATACTTTAAAATTGTTATAATTAAACAGCCCAATCAAGAAGCTTTTCTTCTCCCAGGGAATCGGAAAAGGGTGTTTTAGTTCAGCGATGCCCAGCGCCTAACTCTTTTTTCTCTCTCCACTCTTTTACAACAACTTCAATATTTTCATGATTGTTATAATTCGCCGAATTCAGTTTGCAACTACAGCCTCGCTTCTTAATGTTATTGTTTTTGTTCTTTCGAACTATCGATAGCTGTTCTGCGTTTGCATGTTGTTGTTTTTGTTCTTTGACACCATCGTCCGTGGCTGTTTTGCACTGTTTTTGGCATTTGCATTGTAGACGTTAACAGCATGCGTCGTATTCTTTATCAGCTCAATTCGGAATGATTTTCCCGGGAATCGGAAAAGGGCGTTTTAATTTTTAAGATACAGTTCAAAGATATTTTGGAGATTTTTAATGGCAATTTTTTCATCAACCGTCAATATTCCTGAGTGTAAAAAAGAAAGTGATATCTTTAAAGAAGAGTCCCTTTTCCAATTCTCCGGGAAAAATCATTCAGAATTCATTCAAAATCATTGAGAAAAAATTATTGAATATATGCAGGTGGGTACTTTTTATATTGCATCAGAATAAATTATTTTTATAGATGTTATAATACCCTTGAAAAATGGCAAGATACAAATTTGCGGGAGTTTGCCTATTTGGGAGAAACTGGGAGTTTGCCTATTTTTCATAGACAATAAAAGATGAAAAACATTTTTATCTTAATTATATAACAGTTTAGTTAATAATAAAACAGTAAGTTATTAACAAATATAAAAAATTAATTTTAAAGCAAATAGAAATGATTATATGAAAAAAAAAATTTTAAATTTATATTAATAAAAAATTCACAAAAAAGAAGTAAAAAATAAAAAACTATTAAACAAAAAATAAAAAAAAATATATCTGAATACCTCCACGTGGTAACAGCTGGATAAATCAGAATGTATTCTGACTAGTAAAAAACTGAAACATTTGGAATTACTTGATTCATTATTTTTACAGTGTACATATAAGTTCGCTGTAGGGGATAGGCTTGGGCACTTTAGTTCACTAAAAAGATCGCTCTTTTTAGTTCAGTTGAGTTTCGTTCATATAGTTCGTTCATATAGTTATTTTAGTTAATTTAGTTCGTTCGCTCTTTAAGTTCGTTTCGTGCACTCGTTCACGTTGTTAGTTCGGTAGGTCTTATTGTTCGTTTGGTGTTTTAGATCGTTTGGTATGTTAGCTCGTTGTATTTTTTAGTTTAATAGGTCTTTTAGTTTGTTTTGTTTGCTCTTTCATGATCAGATCTATAAAATGAAACGAACTATATGACCGAATCAATCATTAACTGCGGACATAGAAGAAATTTACATAAAAATACTATTGGGGTTGGAATTAATTTTAAAGGTTTTTTTTCGGTTTTTGAGCATTTATTTAGAAACAACGGTACAATGTTTATTATTCAAAGTATTGTCCATCGTTAGCTACAACATTTTCCCATCTTTCTGGCAGCATATGGATTCCGCGCCGGAAGAACGATTCGTCTTTTGAGGCACTCCACGAATCGACCCATTTTTTGGTATCCTCGTAAGAAGTCAAGCGCTGCTCAGCCAAGCCATGCGTCATCGATCTGAATAGGTGGTAGTCGGAAGGGGCTATGTCTGGGCTATAAGGCGGGTGGGGTAGCACATCCCAATTCAGCGCCTCCAACGTTTCCTTGACGGTTCTTGCAACATGTGGCCTTGCGTTGTCATGTTGAAAAACCACTTTGTCGTGTCTTTTGGTATATTCCGGCCGTTTAACCTTTAATGCTCGGCTCAATTGCATCAATTGTTGTTGGTAGCGTTCCCCAGTGATGGTTTCGTTAGGTTTTAGCAGCTCATAGTACACGACACCCTTCTGATCCCACCAAATACACAGCATAAGCTTGGCGCCATGAATATTCGGCTTGGCCCTCGATGTTGATGCATGGCCGGGTGGTCCTCACGATTTTTTTCGCTTAGGATTATCGTAATGGATCCACTTTTCATCGCCAGTGACAATACGATGCAAAAAACTCTTCCTTTTATGCCGTTGAAGCAGTTGTTCGC
This sequence comes from Dichetophora obliterata, assembly GCA_963920525.1. Classification (NCBI taxonomy): domain Eukaryota; kingdom Metazoa; phylum Arthropoda; class Insecta; order Diptera; family Sciomyzidae; genus Dichetophora; species Dichetophora obliterata. The sequence goes on along the minus strand of OY986438.1, from coordinate 48,376,408 downwards.
ACATGCAAAATCGCCGTTCAACGTCTCTCGGCTTCAACTGGTACGGCACCCAATTTCCTTGCTTTTGAATCATTCCCATGGCCTTCAAGCGTTTGCCGACCGTTGATAAGTCGACTCCCAATGATTCTGACAATTCTTGAAGGGTTTGACACGGGTCTTCATCGAACAAAGCCTCCAATTCCTCATCTTCAAACTTTTTCGGCTGGCCCGGACGCTCTTTGTCTTCCGTATCAAAATCACCGCTTTTAAACCGACGGAACCAGTACTCACAAGTAGAAATCGATGGAGCATAGTCCCCGTAAGCCTCAGTAAGCGTGCGTTGTGCTTCAACCGCTTTTTTCTTCAAATGGAAGCACAAAAGTAAACCTTCCCGCAAATTGCGTTTTGTTGGAACGAAAGTCGACATGTTCACAGAGAAAAAAATATATGTTGTTTACACTTCAGTGGAATGACACATACTGAAAAATGAAGCTTAGACAATGTGCTTTGAAATGAATATAGTCACAGGTGTGCCCGATGCGATCTATTGATAGTTACGCCATCTCTTAGAAAACCTTTAAAACTAATTCCAACCCCAAATACATATGGGGTATTCCACACAATATTTGCCACAAAAATTTGTTTTTGCAAAAAGTTTTTTTTTCCGTTCATTAGTGAAAAACTGTATCAGCACGGACTCAAACCATTTTGAAACAAACATTTTCTAGTTCATTTCGATCTGACTCACTGCAAAATGGATTGATCTAAAAGAACGAGAATCAACGAACTAGTTCACTTAGTTCTTGAGTGCGAATAGTTCAATTGAACTAGTTCGTTCGTGAACTACCCAAGTCTAGTAGGGGACTCTGCCAGCACTCGTATTATTGATAATTCCTCATTGCATCCAGATTTAAAAATTTTTTGATGTTACTTTTTGTTGTTGTTGTTTTTGCACTCTTCATATAATTTTCGCTGGGCATCGCTGTTTTAGTTAACCCTTTCAGCCCAGAATTATTTTTCGTAAGAATAAATTTTCTTCCAATTGTTGTTTTTATTATTGTTTCAATTGCGACACAAATAAAGTAGCTGGTGCAAATCAAAATACTTCAGAAAAAGAACGTCTGAAGCGATCTCTAGTTTTAACTTTAACTAAACTCTAAGATTAAGAAAAAGTTCAAGAACATTTTGGAAATTTTTAGTGCAAATTTGTCAACCGTCAATATGACAGATGAGTGTAAAAAAAAAATTATGTCTTTATCTGCTATATTAAAAATGCAAATTTCCGATTCTCCGGTAGAAAAGTTTCACGATTAGGCTGAAAATTGTTTTTAACAATTTGTTTATAAAAAAAGTAATTTTTTTAAATGTTCTTAACAATTTTTTTGCTATAAATTAGGTCAATAAAACTAATTTTGAGTGAAGTTTACAATGAAATCTCATATGAATGAATGAATGAATGAACTAAATAAAGTTGTATCCTAAAAATGTATGAAATATTAGAATAAAAATTATTTTAGAGCTCGAAAGAGCCATGTACATGTACATATCGCTACATTAATATAGAAAGGCCCCAAGTAATTTTTTTGCAGATTTTTACAAAAGAATTGCTACAAAAATATTGCTTCAGCATTAAATTGGTAAATGTTTTAAATAAAAAACTCCATTTAAAAAATTCGCACCTGCAAAATTTTCATTTCTATGAATTTTTTTCATTCTCCTGTAAAGTAGCAAAAACTAAGTGAGCATTTTTCTATATTTAGGTAGCGACATGCAAATCGTTATTCAAATCATCTTTGCAATGCTGTTCGAATTTGCAAAATGAAAGTGTGAATAGGAATATTGCACAATACTATTATTTAATGTACTATAAAATAATCATTTAACCGCTAGCGGTTTTTAGACATGCAAATCGAATTCACGATAACTTTTTTCGATGAAAAAGCATATAAAAGTAAAAACTATACATTCCATGTATTTCTTAAGATAGAATTTTATTTTTATTTTGCTTTACGTACGAGTAACAATTTTATATTGAAAAAGTCATTGTACTAAGATTTTCGATAGTTTTCAAGATATGAGAATGTTATTGGTGTAAACTAACGGAAAATTTTGTTATTTAGTTATCCTTAAAAAACATGAAAAAGTTAGTATACGGGGTATAAGGGGTTCTATACAGTCAGGAGTCCAAAAAAAAATTAATTTTTCTTAGATACCCTTATAATTTATTAATCTAAACATAGTGAGCACCCACAATAAAAAAGAAAATATGCATCAAAAGATTGGTATCGTTAGTAGAAAATAGCCACCCAGGTTTTCATTTAAAGGTTTCATTTTAACAATTTTTGGTTTTTACTTACGACAGACAATTACACGGGTTAGGCGGTTCGTGTAAATTTTTTATGTATGTGTGTTATTGAATGGTGTTTTTGAAGATCAAACTGAAGTTTTTGCTCAGTTTTTATGTTCTATTCTGTTCAAAAAATTCAAAAAAATTATAGAAAAATCAGGGAGCTTGGTGTGTATACTTATATATATAGTATCCATGTAGTTACGGGTCTGTAAGGAAATGCATCATGATGCGCAAACTTCGAAAAAGGCCAATTTTGCAGCACTGCAAACGTCAAACATTCTAAAATGTAATTTTTCTATCTAGCGTTACTCATCATACGCATCAAAAAATTCAAGCTGTGGATAGACGCTTGAAAAATGCCATTTACGCGCATACTGCAAAAGCGGTATGCATTTCCGAACAGACCCTACATCACGAAAATAAAATAAAAAACAAATCAGTTTTTTTGAAATTTCTAACTGTATACAACCCCTTAACATATATTGGATACAAAAATGCATATTGTAGGGTCCAGTTGGTGTTTGTAGCCCTTTTAATAGCCAAGAATTCTTTCATATATTGTTTCTACATATATAGTTTCCACTTGATGCGCGTTCGGACAGACAGACAACAACTTTAAAAATTTAATTTTTTTAATAAACACCCTTCAAAATGTACAGCGCAAAAATAATAGGGGTATTCAATGAATACTATTCCTGCTTCAGTGCACTTGCCTGTGCAGTTGAGGACTAGAGGACTAGTGCACTTTACAAAAACAAAATACACGTATGTCAAAAATCTGCATAAGTGCTTTTCTGCTACTGCCTTAAATTTGATGACTTGAGCAGCTGAGCACTTGTGTGTATCGAATAATTTTGAAAGCTTTTAAATAATGATGGTGGTGTTCACGGAAACCTAACTGCACAAATCCTCAAGAGCAATGAATCGCAAATACCCATAATATCAAAACGATATTTCATGTACAGTTTTTTTATAGTCTTATTATATGTATAGATTAACGCAAAAATTATTTATAGATCCTCCAGAATGACTTCTAAATAGGTCAAATGTATCACCTGTCGCTCAGGGGTTCCGGGTTCGAGTCGTGGCCGTGCCAGTTCTAGTCAAAGGAACTTTAAAACATAAATTTACTACGAAATGTTGTAGTTGGTGGTGGTAGGAAAAGTTTGTGGAGAGGAACGCTTAGTAACTTGATTTGACTTACAAGTATACACAATACAGCTTCTGCCACATTAAGAACATCCTACACAAAAGTTTCACTTGATTACTCCCTTCTTCCATTTTGTGGTATCACAACGGACCTATAATATGGTCTAAGTAGGCTGGTCTGAAGACCTGCCGCCATCTTAGCCTAGCCTAACCTATCACCAGGTGCTATTTATCATCCCCAACATTTCTTCCCAATATACCAACCTTCCATCTGTCCCCCTTCTGAGGTTACCTCAACAAAATGCACAGTTTTTGAAAAATCGTAATTGCAAATACCGAGGTGACGATCCCTAGATGAGTCAAATGCACCTTCTGATAAAAAAGTATCTGGAATTTGCCATTTAAAAAAACCACGCTGGTTGGTAACTCTGTCAGGAGTTTGTGCGTTATAGTTTTGTAAAAAATGAGTGCTTCTTGCAGTGTACAAAGAGTTTAAAGATATTTATGTCTCCTTCGGATAGGAACGGTGCGTTATGTACGATGTTTTGGGCATGAGGCGAGTTGAAGCTCGGCTTATGGCGAGAATGCTGAATTTGATGCAGAACAGCATTGATATTGCTTAAAAAACGCTTTCTTTGGGTCAAAATGTTATCGGCGGCATCATTACCGGGTCTATAAATATAACATCGGAACTAACCATCAATGATCGAAATAGTGCTTCGCAGACGATCCAAAACCTCAAAAAGTCACTACAGAGACGATTCAAAATAGAGGTTTTGTTGATAATTTTCTTTTATTCGAATTATCACTTCAAATTTCTTCCGCCAGACTAGGCAATAAGTAAGAGGTGTTACGTGAGAATATTAAAGCGTTTAAGGTAAAATTTTCATCGAAAGCGGCTAGAATTGTGAGGGAACAATTTGGTATTTCTTCACGACAAAGCACCGGCTCTCACCTCTCATTTTTAACGCGACTATTTGTACAAAAACAACGTTCATGCCATTCCGCAAATTGGCTATTCACCAGACATGGCTCCTTGTGACTTTTCCTATTCCTACGATTCAATTTACAACTTTCGAAAATAATTTTGATTCGATTGAGGCGATAAAGAAGAACTTGCAGAAAAAGCTGAAGGCGATTTCAAAATCGACCTATGAAAAGTGTTTTGAAGATTGGAGTAAGTGTTGGAATATTTGTACTCGTATTGCTTGCAATGGAGATTATTTTCAAGAGTATAAAATTAATATCCAGGATTAATTGAATCCTTTTCGTTTCATGAAAGTATTTGGGGTACTTTTGATCAGAAGGTATTAACATTTTCACTTCAAACATATCAACCACTGCCTCCTCTTTTTTGAGTTTCCGCCTACAATGAACTAGAGGTGGGTAACTCAGTGCTGTGCTATGGCATTGTGCTGACTCTCTGTAGTGTGCCATGTGTGCTAGCACACTACATTGACTCACATAATGACACAATAGCACGATTTTTGATGTGCTAACACAATTTTACAGAGCTTAGACATGCAGCACATGTAGGGTGAACTTTGTTGATCCACCTACATGCACAACAAAGCCTTACTTACCTACGCTTAACCCAAATATGCCCAATGACCTATATATAGTACACCAAAATACTTGTTCACATGATACGTCACGTTTATCAAAGTACCGCTTTTTTTTTTGTTCATATACTCAGTACTCATCAATACCTCGTGGGAGGTTGTGTGATTGCATTATTTTGCTACTATTTTTGAGTTTTTGAATTATTAATTTGTAATATTTTCAAAATGACTGAATATGGGGCCACGTTTGTACGGTAAGTAAAATTTTGTACATTTACAAGTGAATAAATACTATATTTTGGTCGAATTGATATTTATGAAGAGTAGCTTGATAGTTATATGCGTGAACGTTTCATTATTGTGTTTTAGTTTTGTTCTTGTGATACCTTAAAGTTTGGTGACCTATATATAGTACGGCTTCAAAAACCACTTTTTTCAATTAACTCCAAGCTTTTAAAATAATATAAAAGTACTTTTAAAAAGACCACGCTCAAGCAATGGGCATATCTGGGTTAAAGCTACCGCATGCTGTTTGTATTGAGTACTTCCTACGCCAACATTAAGACAAGTTAATGTATGTATACGATACAGAATGATAGTGTTTGTGCTCCTTTTTTATTATAATATGATCGTATGTAGCTTCGTTTTTGTGGTTAAGAAGTTTACAACTTTAAGGCCGCGTTCATAGTGAACGCTTTTTGCTTAGCCAAGAGGTTTAGCTGAACATCATATGGAAAATGTTCAAAGATTCCATAGTGCAAGTATAAATATATCATAAAGCTATTTTTTAAATGCTTTTCAGCGCTTACATCTCCATCTCGCTTCCTCACATTATAAACACCAATAAGCTCAAGAAGCTACTTTGTGAAGCGTTGAATAAGCGTTCACTATGATCAAAAGAAGCTCGACAAATCAATAATAAATCAACTTCGGCCAAAGCGTCCACTATGAACGCGGCCTAAGACTGAGATTGCAGGAAGTTTTGAAAAGTTTACAGGAATTCCCAGATCGGCAATCTATGGATGCAACCAGTACCAGTAGGTAACTACGTAAAAAAACCTGTTTTACTCCAATAAAGAGTTGTGTTTTGAAACGCTTTCAATTCAATTTTTTTTATTCACAAAAAATTAGATTTTTATAACAAAACTAAAGCTTTATGTCGTTTTTTTTCTTCTTCATTATCTACAACAATATTTTTCTGAAGCTGCTACAATTGATTTTAAAGAGACTTTTTTGATTTTAAAAGCTGTGCCAAATCTGTTCTTAAACTCTTTGCTGCCTGTCAGTCAGTCAATCTTCTGTCTAGTAACCAAAAATCTTAAAAAATCGTGGCAAAAACAAGCAACAATATTTGGCTTGAACACAGACCAGTCTTTCCTATTTGAAACATTTGTAGTTTTAGTTCTTGTTGGCTGTGGCTTTAGCTACAGTTTTTGACGTCTGTATTTGGGTTGATGTTGTTAAAGCCGCCACCAGGTTGGGAAACTGGCTTCCTTATTTAGAGTTGATGCTGCTGTGTTTTTTCAAATCAATACACTCAAAAAATTTATTAGTAAAATTTCTACGAATGATATTCGTAAGCAATTCGTACATTCAACAAATATTTGTACAATATACAAAGTATTTGTATTGTAATATCTTTCCGAATGCATTCGTAAAATTTTTCTAATACCTGATGTAGTATCTACGAATATATTTGTTTTATATACATGATATTAGTAAACAAAAATACAATAATTCGTATCTGTGCATTGTACGAATGATTGCGTAGATATAAATAATAATATTCTCAAATTTCTCGTATAACTTTGTAATTTCTTTCATTACATTCATAGCATTTACTAATGCTTTCGTACTATTTACGAATGAAAAATAATATGAGTAGGAACAATTCATTCGTAGGTTGACCGTACAAATTATTCGTACAATGTATGAATTATTAGTTGAGCCTGAAAAATTGAAAACCGAAATCGTTCAGCTTTGCTTGTCGAACACCTACAGAATATAAGGAACTGTATGATTGTAAAGTGGCTGTATCCTACTAGTAGAGTGCGTGGCCCGTAAGCTAAAGAGCCGAATTTCAAACCCCAGCTCAGACAAAATTTTTTTTGCTGGTTTGTCAAACAGCAACAGAATATAAGGCACTGTATGATTGTAAAGGTGCTAAAGCCTACTGGTAGAGTGCGTGGCCCGTAAGCTAAAGAACCGAGGTTCAAACTCCAGCTCAGACAGAATGTTTTTTTTTGCCTGGTTTGTCGAACAACTAAAGAATATAAGGAACTGTATCATTGTAAAGTGGCTGTAGCCTACTGGCGGAGTGCTGAAAAGCCGAGGTTCAAACCCCATCTCAGACAGAATACTTTTTTTTATTATAAGATACTAGCTGAACCCGGTGTGCTTCGCTACCCCCCTCGTATAAAATAAAATTAAAAGTATTTATATATTTACAAAAATTTATTTATTTAATTTAATTATTGCAATGCTTCGCCTCTTTTTTTGTTGTAAACCAATTAGAATTCAGCACTGAATCGCATGTAATTTGCTTCATGCTCCCCCTTTTTATTTTAAGACCAATCAATTACACAATCAGCTGTTTCGCAGTCAGTTGTGGGAGAATGAGAATGGGGTTACCCCACTCTCTATTTTAATTAACACGTATTATAAAATCAGCTGTTTTGAAGACAGTGGTGGAAGAAAGAGAATGGGGCTACTCCACTATTTTTTAATTAATATGTATTTTAAATTTGTGGTAAATCTGTTAATAAACGTAGTAAAAAAGTAGGTGCAAAAGTGTGCATGGTCGAAAAATATTATCATATAATAAGTATTCCTGAGTCAAAACTGAACGCTGTGAAAATTTAAGATCGGTTATCAGGTCCAGCCTCCAATATATCGCAAACAAAGGGGCGTGCTCCGCCCACTTTTCTTTTGGTACGTATTTCTATTCATGCCAATACCATATATAGCAAATACTGCCGCCGTTGGTCAAAAATGCCCAAGATATGACGATTTTAAATGTTGGGTTATATGGGCGAGGCCACGCCCCTTCGTCCACTCACAACTTTATATAGTCAAGAATTTATTATTTCGTAAGAATATCCTATTGTGAAAATTTAATGACGATCGGTCCAGTAGTTAAGACTATATTGCGATTTTTAATTTTCCTAAAAATGGGTGTGGTCCCACCCACTTTTCTCTGGTACGTATTTCTAATTATGCCAATACCATATGTACCAAATAGCATCAACGTAGGTCAAAAAATGCCCAAAATATGGCGATTTAAATTTTTGGGTTATATGTGCAGTACCACGCCCCTTTGGCCAATAAAAACTTCATATAGCCTATTATTCTTTCCAGAGTCATAGTAAAATGCTGTGAAAGTTTCAGGAAGATCAGTCCAAGGGTTTGGTCTCCTATAAAGCACAAACAAACAAACAAACAAACAGACAGACAGACATTCATTTTTATATATATAGATTGAAAGCAAATTAATTTTAACTAAAGTAAAATAGGGCGAAAAAAAGGGATTTGGTAATAAAAAAATCTATGGCTACCTTACCTGTAGATAAAAAGTATATAAAACTTTAGGTAAATACATATTACAAAAAGTATTTTATATAGCAAACATTGTTAGTGGTATAAGTAAGTATCTGAATTTAAAAAAGGGGGCGGTGAAGTGAGCGTGGTTCATAGTAATATGGCGACGTTAACAGTACTAAGAGCAATATACTACCAAATAAAAAATAATCCGTTGGAAGGAACAAATAAACAAACAGTAGAGAGAACAAAAAGTTTAAAACTTAAATTTGGCGTGAAAAGGGGCGTGAAAGGGGGCGTGGCGTAGGAAATGTTTATTTCTACCTCGCCTGGAGTATAATGGGTATACAATTTGAAGTAAATCTGTTAAAAACTATATGGGAGCCATTACATAATTTTAAAAAAGTGGGCGTAAAAGTGGGCGTGGTCGAAAAAGTACCCTATTAATCATGCCAGAGTCCCAGTTAAATGCTGTGAAAATTTCAGTAAGATCGGTCCAGAGGTTTGGTCTCCTATAAGGTACAAACAAACAAATAAACAAACACACATTCCATTTTATATATATATATAGATTATGATTATTCGTAAATGTAACAAATTTATTCGTACAATATACATTTGTTTCTTGCGAATAAAATATTCGTAATATGTACTAATATACGTCGATTCTACGAATCCTATTCGTGGCTGAAAACTACGAATAAAACTCGTAGAATGGACGCAGTTACTAGTAATATTTACACACAAATAATTTTGAGTGTAGTAGCTGGTGGCGGGCTGGCGCTGCTTTTGAAACCGCAATTCATTTGCAGCTATTGTTGAAGTCGAAATAAAGGAATCAGTTTGAATTGTAATTAAAACAAATGTTGTTGGTTTTTCTTAAAACCGTTGTTAATCATGTACATTTTTTGTTTAGATTTTGTACGTAAGCAAGCCACACGTTTAACTCGATCTGCTGATGATATCTAAAATTAATTGTGCCATTTGTACAAAAAGAATTGATGTTGATATCATCGTTTAAAAAATAAAAATGTTTTTATAAATATTAACTGTTATTTTAACATTTTAACACTTTAAAACAGATGAAGATGCAAAAAGCTTGCATATGTTTCTGCCTTTGTGCTTTATCTTGGCTAACAAGTTTGGCGAATTTTTGCAAAGCTATTAATTAAACTTTTTGCCGCATTTAGCTCGCAATGTTTTGGATACGCTTCTAAAATGACCTAGCAACCTAGTTCATGCTGTGAATAAAGATACAAGAAAGGCTGGATTTTTGTTTTTGTTTGGTTAAAAAATTATACTAAAGAATTTTATATAAAAAGTAATCAAAACAAAATAAAAAAATGTATAATATACGTTATGTCTGAGAGCTCTACAGTATTTGAATGCTTAGTAGATTAAAAAGTGTTTACAAATCTTAAGGCTAGGTATTGCTATCAAATGCTATTCTATAGTTGGTCATTCGTATTTGGTTGAAATAATCAATAAAGAATACTTGAACTTAAAAAAGTCATAGTTTCAGTTTTACACTGTAAAAATTTAATACTTTTGAAAATTACTTTATATGCCTCGTCTTCAAGATATCAGAGTTTCGCTTTATCAAAAAAAGACCTCAATAGATTATATTATCTCTGTCTTAAAGTCCTTTTAATAAGAACATAACTTTTAAGACTTTCAGTGACAGTGTTTTTTATTATTTATATATCCTTGCCTTAGCCGCCTATAACGGTCAAATAAGAACCAAACCATTTTCCTTACTATTTTTGAATAGGTTTAAATGCCGTTTTAAGGTCGGTTTTCATCCCATTTTACTTAAATCTCATAGGCAAGTGTTTTTGAGTTACTATTTTCATATTTAAAATATTGGTTGAATGAAATTCCTCAAAATCCTAAATTAAATTTAAATTGAAAGATGTAGAAAGTCCTTATAAGAACATGACCCGAAGTTGTTATATCCACAAAGAGAATTTGATGTTATGAAAACACTGTGCTGCACGAAAATCTGTATTTAATAATTTAAAGATTTTACACTTATTTTTAATATGAGAAATATTTGTGGTGACATCCGTTTGGCCACTTTACCGCAGACTTTAGAGCAAAACATTTATTTTTTAAATTACTCAAGATATACATTTATTATCATGTTGATAACTCGTGAAGCATTAAGAATTTCATTTTTGTTTCTTCAGCAAAGTTATTCTTATTATTCTGGCCAACAACTTTGCTGAACAAATCTATGTCTAAAAATCGTTTGAAATTGTCTGTAAACCTCTGACAATCCACATATGTCTTGCCCGCTTTCAACGCTTCAAAGCAATTAATGTTACTCATACGCTAGGTATGCTCTACTTGCTAATGTTACTCATACGCTCATAATTTAAGCTAGACTTTTGATGGGTTTTCACTGTGTCATTTTCAGTGGTCAGTTGTTGTCAATCACATTGAAAATAATAACATGTTGACATTTTTTCTAACTTTGGCAATCTTGATTAAGTGAAAAACGTTGAAATTATCAAAAAAAAAGAAAAAGCGTACAAAAAAGCTCACAATGAAATTTAATAGTAAAAGCTAAACAAATACAGGAGCGGAATTTAAGAAATTTCTCGGAATTGAAAATTAATATTCATGTCAGCGACCCCAAATGGAGAGCTATACCTGAAAAGTTTTAAGTACATATCTTTTTTACTTTTTCCAAAACACATTCATGAAAATATCATATTTTTCGGCCTGTCTAACCAGACTGGATAGGGCAGGTGCCCATCTAGAGGTCTAAAACAAAGGTGATGTTCTTGATTTTTTTTTTCATAGAAGGAAGTAAATGAACTCCTTGCGATTTTTAGCAGTTATTAATTGATTCTTGAAGTGTAGGAAAATATTGTGCATTGTGCATAAAAGTGTAATGTGAAGTGTCAATGCGCCGTTAAAAAACGTTACGTTAAAAAAAAGTTACCCAAACAGTTTCCATCGCACAAGCACGTTCATGCCATCTGATATAAAAAACCAAAAATTTTTATAAATTATATTATATTTATTGGAGCTTGAACCTCTAATATCAATAAATAGTTGAAAATTGCTAAAAATGGTGGACATGTGAACTTTAAGTACAGTTCCTTCACATTTTTAGCTCTTTAAAGTGCTCTTAAAATAAATAAAAAAAATCCAAGTCAGTCCATATAGAAGTTATTGAGATATCGTGGAAACCAGTTTGAAAAACATGTTTTTTCAGAAAACGTATTTTAAGATTGGCTTTCTAGTTCATTTATGAAAATATGGGTTCCTTTCGTATGCGATAACTTTTTTATACAATCCTTATCGGCCAAACCGCTTTGGGAACATATTTTACACATCATAAGCTATCGAAAAATTGAAAAAATATTAGTTTTTTGGTGAGCTTCCTGAGAACCTCCCCTTAAATGATTTTCGATTCTAGTGTGCGAAAATATGTTAACTCTGAATAGAGATTTTGCTTGGCAAACGTAAATTACTGTAAACTTCTAATGGATTAGATTTGCTCATCAAGTTTTTATCACTTTAATATTCATATAATCAATTCTTATTGCAGTAATTTTAATTAAAAAAAGCATTAAGCAAGCGTTTAGCTGATCCTAATTGTTAATCGTTTCTTTTTTTTAATCCTATGACTTAATAAGGTTAGGTAAATACAATCATTGCGGCTTTTCAAACACAGTTACAGACAGATGAATGCAAATTTTAAGTTAATACGAGATAATTTCTTGTGTAATGCGCTTGCATGTCAGACTTTTTCGTAATTATATTTAAGTCAATTGTGATAACAACAAGTTCATTACCCGGCTTTTTTATAATAGGCTTTGTGTCAGTTTCGCATTAATCACATCAATTATTTATATCTGAACCAAAAAAGAAAATAAAATACAATATGAGTTAATGAGTTATACAAATTTATCATTTGAAAAAATGTGTCAAATCAATCCTCCTCCCGACCCGCGCACAAGCAATTCACTTAATTTTTATCATTATATTTAACCCTTTCAATGACTAGGCTAAACTAAGAACACAATACATTTTTTAAGGTAATATTGCTATGATTTAGGTCCTAAAAAGATGAAAAAAACAAACCTTTGATTTTTACCTGCGCTACTTACGTTTTGCAAGCTTGTACAAAGAAAAAATTGTTTCGCTCCTGTTCTGCACAAAATCTTTTTTTTAATCCCTTGAAGGTTTTCCAACCCCTCAGAGCTTTGTTTTTTGAACCCTAAGAGGATATTATTATCATTTAAGTCATAAAAAGATAAAAAATATAAGTTTGATTTTTGTCCGGTTGATTTTTCCTTTTCTTCGGCACAAAATCGAACTGACTTTAATGTCAAATATCGCTCTTGCTTTATTTTTATCATGTTGGTTCATCTGTTTTTCATAGAACCAAACAATTTGATTTAAAAAAAAGCATTGCAAATCCACTGAAAGGGTTAAAGTGGTAATTTTTATGGCTTTGTAAGTAAAATATAACGTCGGCTGTTTAAATAAACACGATGATTTTAGTTTTATTTGTAAACATTGCTGAAACATCTTATAAAAAAGCAATTACATAAGAAAACAAAGCCAATATTTTAGAGAACATTTTAGACGTGTAAAGAAAGTAAAGAAGCACTCTTGGAAACAACCTTGAAAAAACATGATTTTTCGTTAGAAAAAAAAGGTAATTTTCTATAGTTTTTGTTTTATAGTTGATTCCCTTTTAGCTTATTTGACATTTGTTTCTTGCCAATTTAATAACCAGTTTTACTCAAAAGAATCACTTCACACATTAAAAAACGTTAATCAATTGTGAATTCTTTTTTATTGTAAGATCTTCAGAAATTTGTGCTTAGATAAAATTATCATCGTTTAATGTGGTCTCCAATCTTCTACCCAACAGCGTATATCAACTATACATTAAACTCGCCTAGACTCTCAGATGTTTGTTGCTTACAAAATAGAGATTTGTTATTTTTATTTTTTTTTTAAAGTGCGTCATACTCACTTTTTCAATTTTTTTCATTAAAGCAGTATTTAACTATTTAATAGAAAAACAAAATATTCAATATTCACTCCATTGAGTGTTTTTTATTTGTTTATTATGATTTTGTGGTTGGTTAAGTATTCTCATAACGCTCTCCAAGGTTATTGATGTTGATTGAAGTTGGCTACATCATTATTTGCACAAAATTATAGATATTTGTTTATAGTTTGCTTATTCATAAATAATAAATAACATTATTCAATGCTGTTTGTTGTTTTTTTAATATTAATCTTTATCTCTTTTTATTTTTTTTTTCTTTGCAGGTTGGTTTAATATTTTGATAGTTTGCATCATGAACGTAAGTAGTAAATATAATATGCCAGTTAAAATTTTCATAAACCAACGCATAGAAATGTACTTTTTACTAATAAAAAGTATAATAAACTTTAGTCCTCTGTGGAACTTGGAATAAACTTTGTCTTTTTAGATATGTTACTTTTTATAAATATTTCAAATCCTATTCTTTATTTTATAACATTATAAATAGTACCACCTTTTTGAAAAAGTTTGTAAAATTTTTTCATTCTTATTTGACTTTTAACCCCCCCCCCCCCCCCCGCCCCACTTTTAGAAAAATTGTTGCTTTTGATTTAAAATACGTAACTACTAGAGAAATAAATCGGAAATAAAAACTCATTCGAATTTTACAAACCACACGATTACTGAAAGCTTAGATTTATTGACCTTTACTTAAAACATACAAATGATACATGATTTGTATTTCTATTTTAAAAATGTGGGATATAGAAAAAGGTTCGCAGCTAACAGCACTCTTAAGTTCTACCGATCACTGCTTTTAAAATATGTTTTGAAAACATTCCAGATTTATTTATAGGTGATAGAAAACTCAAATGTGTAAGAAATGCTGTAAGTTTTGGCTACCACTTACACTCAACATTTACGTGCTCCGATAATTCGAAAAATATATTACTGTCTGAGAATTCTAAGAAGGTTTGCTCACATTCCACCCTTCGGCTGCCCGCAGAGTAAACGCCGAAGCAGGCAGGCAGGCGCAGGTTGTGGCCTGCGAAGAAACGAGATAGAAATAAAGCAAAGCTAACTTTTATTTCGCTTGTTCACATAGTTTTCCTGTGCCTGTCTGCCTGCCTGCCTGTCTGCCTGCTTCGGCGTTTATTCTGCGGGCTGCCTTAGGTTGCGAACAGAATGAACGCCGATTCAGACAAGCAGGCAGATAAGCGAAGGCAAACTGTGTGAACAAGCGAGATAAAAGTCGGCTAGGCTTTATTTCTTTCTCGTTTCTTCGCAGGTTTCTGCCTGCGGCTGCCTGTCTGAATCGGCGTTCACTCTGTCCGCAACCTTAGAAACCAGGCGTAAGCTTGGGAGTGGTACAGCTAATTTTACCTTTAATTCAGTGTTTGGCACGCCATAGGCACGCGTGCTCGGCACAAATCGTTTTTTTCATGCAGACATGATCGGCAAAGCACACAAACGATGCGGCGTAGCAGAAAAATACTGCATAGCTGAGGTGTAAAGCAAAGCAGCGTTCAAAATGACGGACTTCTAAACATAAATTTTTAAAAATTCCGTGTTTTTTTAAATCGTGGTAAAAATAGGAAAAAATGATTAAAAGTGAACTATTAGCCCAATCGTCGTGTTAGATTTAAAAAAAAAACGCTTTTATAGTTTTAACAACAACATACAGCGCGCAGCTATGAGGCGCTCTCGTCTATGTGCTATAATTTTGTTAATATTTTAAATTTTGGCATGAAATTATTTTCTCAATATATTGTACTTTCGAAGCACATTAAAGAAATCGAGTTTTTTAAACCACCAGACTCTACATCCTTAATGATTGCCGTTTTTTGTACTGAAATTAATAAATAACGAAAGCAAGGATTAAATGTGATCGGCTTCGGCCCATTATTTCCACTTTGCCGTACATTTTGCAGAAAATTCACATTTATATAATGTTACGAAATTACGTTAAAATTTAAAATTAATTTCAACTGTAATGTTTAATTCTTAATTACATTTCTTTGTATAGAAAAAGAACTCGTTCTTATTAAACTTGAAATTAATAATAAGTTAAAATTTAAAATTCAGATTTCAATGAGAAGCTTCTCTTAGGCGAAAATTTTTGTTATGTTTTAACGTTGTTGAAACTTCGAGAATATGTAGTACACAGAAAAAAATTAAAACAATCAAACTAACTTGTAAAAGGCTACATGGTTTTTGTTATCTAAAAGTAATACTTAATCGAACTACCAAAAACAAAAAAATCGTGTTTAATGGAGGGTTTTTTAGTGTTTTAAGGGTCTGTTATTAGTTTTTCCATTAATATTTCATTTAAAGTTGCGTAAACTAGTATTTTTGATGAGTTTTTAGTTGTTGTTCTATCTGATGAGAATCCATACTTGAAAGAATATTTTTTTACTCTAAACAATAATTATTTCTCTAAGACAGTCCTTAACACTTGTCTAACAAGTTCATCTTGAGGCTGGTTCTGCTTGCAGCCTGCTTTTTTATTTTTAATGAATGCGAATCATTTCATAAGTTTCTAGCTTGTATCCTGTTAATAAAGTAAAGAAATAATTAAACCAAAGTAGTAGCAACAACAACAACGACAGCATAAAAGTATCTACTGAAAGTCACCGATTTCCAACTGGTTTCTCCTTGAGGCATCTTTAGTTTATTGGTTTTGGTGTCATTCATATTCGCATAATCCACTAACATAAGATAGTTTATCTCCTTGTCTTGTCTGATGGCTGCAATGTATCTTCTTTATGCACTCTCATGGCATTGTTGTGATATTTTATAGCTACTTGGCTATAAAGGCCGTGCGTTTCTCTTAAAATTGCTGCTGTTGCAAAATTAAAAAAAAAAAAACTAGAAATAGCTACATGTATTTAGACATTTTGAACAACAAACAAAATCATCTTGTCTATCATCATCAGTTGCTACAACTCATCTTATCTCATGGATACTATCTGTAAAGTGCTGTACAGTGTTTCTCTTGTAGATAAAAAATACTCAATGCTGCAGTTGCCATATTTGTATCTTTTACTTGGAAAATTTTTTGCATCAAAGCTTTTTTTTTTGTTTCGTTGCAAATTTCTACGTACTTCTATTCTTTTTTTTTCTTCTTGTTTTTGGTCGGCCAACACAGACAAGTTTGTCTTGTTTTTTATTTAGGGCGTTTGCATGTCTTCTCGTCTCGTCTACGAGTCACACATTCATAGCTAACTGGGAAAATAATTTTCTTTCTATTTTTATTTGTTAGACTTTTCTTTTGTTTTAGTAGAGAGAAATTGCAGTGATTGAAATTGAATATAAACACATACATAGGTATGCATGGTATCATCTTTATATATTTTCAATGAAAGAAATGCATTAATAGATAAAAAAAAAGTAGTTGATTGAGTCTAGAGATTCATGATGAACTCAAAGTAAGACGAGTTTCTAAGAAGAGAAAACATTAAAACTTCAAGAAACAAGTTCACATGGACAGATGAGGTCTTCTTCAGAGTTCCTACCTATTTTCACTGAATTTTTTTAATTACACCAGTAAGACTTTTCTTCATAACAATCAGTCATACGTCTTATTGTCTTGAGGCAGCCAAAAAACAATAGAGAAATCACGAAACAGTTCTGTTTTGAAAAGATTCTCACATCAATGCTTAGAAGTAAAGGAGATCAGACCATTTTATCCGAAAGATATTCGGTCAAGAAGCATAAAAGTGAAGTTCTGGAATGCTATGGGAAAATGATATTACTTCGACATGGTTGGGCCAATGAAGATGAAACTTTCACATTTTCAGTCATTTCTTGTACTCCTCCAAAACTGACGACTATTTAAATTCTTCTGTAAACTTGTTAGAGCTCATTTTTTTCCCAGAGCCATGATTTCAAGTTGGACAAAAGAAAATAAAATCTCAAATAGCCAGGCTGGGTGAGGCAGCACGGTAGTGCACCTCCTGCAATTTTGTCGCAACAATCCCGCTGTCGCTTATTGTGGTGAAACCAAACCGAAAATTCAAACAACTTTTTGACTACTGTTCCTTAAAGTGCTGGACGTAAATAGCAGAACCATATATGGATTTTTTTGAATTTGGCATTTTGCTTTCTTGTCTTCAAACTAACCCAAAAAAACAAAACTGCATCGAAGCCTCAAAATCGCAAAAATACTGAAAAGTGCTCGTCTTTTTTTACCAGTTTTGGTTCACAAATTTCAAACCGTTCCGAATTTTGTTAAAATTGGCGAGAAAAAACTAAACTATTCTTTACAACCTGGCAAATGCATTCGAGCACTCCCTTGATACCAATACCAATGAAAAACATTCGTTTCATGCGGAATAAATTTTAAACGAAAAAAATTTGTTTGTGTATGTGTAGTCGTAAAGTTACAAAAGTCCTACGGGTACCTCCCTTGGACCTCTTTTATGTTTTTACTTAAAACTCATGCAACATGATCGAAAATTTTTACCGTAAAAAGGCTTGGTCGGTTAAGATGCGTGGCCTCTATTCCAAAAAAACACCGGAGCACCAGGTTCGAATTCCATCAAACACAAAAAAGTTTTTTCCAAAAGTAGAGAATAAAACCATGCCATGTAAAGCTTCTTCAGAACATGCACATTAGCCGTTTAGAGTTGGCGTTAAACTTTCTGTTCTCAATTAATTGTGTACTCACTTAATAACAAGCACAACACACCTGAGTTCATCAAAAGGGCTGACATGGCCAGTCTTTTTGTTTTATTTTTTAAAGAAAAAGGAAGTTTGTACTTCCGAAACACACTTATCAGTTGAGTTGGTAGTTCTATTGAAAAGATACCATTTTTAGTAGATCCTTAAAAGTATGCACTACGTTTTATTATTCTGTCTAATTGCGCCTTTTATTCCTCTTTAAGCTTAGTATGCTGTAGAAGCGAAATGAAATCTTCCCTAAGAAATGTATTGCGTTTTTGACAGCGGAAAGGTGGCGAAATTTTTTTTTTTTTGTTGGTTAGTACGCTGTTGAACCGAAAAAGTTGTTCAATGCAGCCAAGTTCACAACCATGATTGGAGAGTTAGAATGTCAAAATTGCGCTGCCTTTTATATGTTCGTACATTTAAAGTCCTGAACACATTCAGCACAACAAGCGACGAGCGACATGTTTCCATTCTGTTGTTGTAACATTTGTAGCACGAAACAATGACAAATGTAAACAATGGTAAAAATTTCCTTTTTTATCGCGTGTCAAATTAGAATTAAATTGAAGCTGGCGACAACGGCATTCGATGCCGCGCGACAATGTCGTCGTAAAAGTCTCCAAGAATTCTTCCCATAAGAAATACATGTAAATCAAAAGTGACATTTGGTGCTCGTCGCCCGTCGCGAGCTGTGTGTTCAGGCTTTAACTGGCATGGAAATTTGATATTCATCAAATATGTTAAACAAACACGTTATGGTAAGTATGTGTTAGTGTTGAGTCTACACCAAAATTTCGCGTGTAGAATTAAATGCCTAAAAATTTTCGTTCCTGCAGCATACTAAGCTTTAATATATAAACTAGCTGAAATACCCTGTGTTATTAAAACTCTTTTGTTATCTAGAGTAACTTTCTTGTTCATGCAAACGGGCAGATAATATTTTAGAAATTAAAAGTTAATACTTTAAGTAAAATTACAAAAAAAGTTTCGTCAAAATCAAAGAATCCTTTTTGAAAATTGCAAAAAGTTTCGCCAAAATCTAAGAATCCTTTTTTTTTCGCAAAATTCGCAAATTTTTGAGTTTTTAGGTGTTGTTTTGAAGGTAAGAAAATTTTTTTTAACAAATAATATTTACTCAAAAAAATCAGAACTTGAGGAAAATACAATTAAAAACAATCTTCTTTGTTGTTTTTTTTTTAAACATGCTTAATTTTTTAGTTTATTTATACATTAGTTTATTAGTTTTATGATCTGTTAAATTATTACATGAATTTAAGCTTTAAAGCTCTTAAGCGAGTTTTAGATCAAGTAAGTTTTTAAGAAGGCAACAACAACTCTGTATAGAGTCAATCACTTAGCTGACTAGACAGTCTGTTTTGGAAATTACTACATTTTCCTCTTCAGTAGTCTTTGAATGACTAAGCTGTGATCAACTCACTGTTTAAATTTGTATATGACTTCACACATTTAGGAATTCATTCATTTGAATTATATGGCTACTAATCATATGACATTTTAAAGCAGTAGGCTATTTTTAGATCACCGCTTTTAATAATTCATGTAATTTTTTAAAAACATAATTTTAAAACATTAACTTAATTTTAAATTTCTTGATTTTATTAAAAAAAAGGTGTAGTATAAAGGCCTTGCATATATTTATTATTAAAGCTATTTTAAAAAGTCTTATCCATTTTATATAAATGAATAATATAGATATATATTAATGTATCCTAGGCTACAGAAAGTCGGTTACCAGTGCTTCATACTGAGGACCATTGACGGTAACGGTATCACTTCCTCATTTGGAAAGAAATAAGGTCCGATGATTCCGTCGTGCAATAACCTGCGGTGGGGGGACTTAACGCCCAGCTTCAAACAGACATAAGGTCCATGGACATTGTGTCCACTCCAAGCTCCATTTCCTTTTTCTTAAAAGCCCTTTTACGGAATGTTGATTTTTTTTAACATAACAAGGACAAATCATTAAAACAACGTCCATGGACATTATGTCTCTTTCAAAGCGGACATAATGCCCAAAACTTAATAGCGCGTTTGGTCGGTCGGCCTTTGACAGCTATACTAGAAACAACGAGTTCTTATGAAGTAACACTAAATGCGACCTCATACTTTGCTTTGACCTCATCCTGTAAAAATGTAAAGCAGGTAAAGTACGATCAAAGTTATGAGTAGAGAATTTTTCTACTCGTGCGTTTGACATTCCATGCCAATGCTGGGTTGCATTTTCACTGAGAAATGTTAATACGTGGGTATTTCTTGTATTTCGATGGTAACAAAGTTTTTCATGGGATAACCGTGGGATTTTATAATTGTTGTGACTTTTTAAACTTTTATGCAGTTAAAGTAATATAATAACGATTTTGGTGTATTTAATATGATATACATATAATTTAATATGTTAATTTTCTATGATTTAAATACAAATTCTAAATGTTTGATAGTTTAAACCATTCTTGATTTTAAATACAAATTCTAGTTGTTTGATAGTTTTAAATCGTTTATAATTTAATCATGTATCTAATTAAAATTGATGCATATATTTGTATATAAGAAATAGTATTATAATATAAAAGATTGATTTTTACTTTGAAAAAAGAATAGAAAGTTTCTTTGCTGTTATCGAACTCACACCACGATGAGTAAGCTCAATCACTGCATCTCTGCTACACATATATAACAAAATAGCGAATAAAAATAACGTAAAATCAAAAAGTCCTACTTTAAATAAAAAATAATCAGTAACAAAAATGCCTTTTTTACTTTTTTAAGTTAAAAATTTTTAAATCAATCAAATTATCACATTTTCATTTTGAAAATTATTTAAAACTAAATACACATTAAAAATTGCATAATTTGGGAAAAGAGGGTATTTTTGTGGAATTTTTTGAATAGCTGCTTTTATTGGCATCATCGAAATGACAGAGGCACGATCTGTCAACGCAACATTGAGTTTTGCAAATTTTTGAGGTCGTCCGTTTTGACACTTGTATCGTAAAGTTTTTACAACGCAGACCAAAGTCCGATCAACGGCCTACCAACCTAACGCACTATTGAGTTTTGGGCATAAAAATCGTCAGTCTTTGTGGATGCATTGATGCTAGGTCGAACACTTGTGGATTGTGTTCGCTAAAAAAAAGACAATTTTGCTTATTGACATAGCCGCTGAGCCAAAAATGGGCCTTTTCCGAGAAGATGATTTTTTTGCCAAAATCTGGCTCTCCGGCCAACATTTCCAGCGCCTTATTAGCGAACTCACGGCCTCAGTTCTTACGTCATCACAATCTTATACGGACATTGGGTCAAATCCAACCGCAAAAAAAGCCTGGTTGACTCTGCCGATGCCCAATTCAGCTAATCGGCGCCAAATCTACATTTCTAAGCCTTCTTTGCCACTGGCCGCTACGACAGCTATGGTTCCTTCACTTCGCACCAATGTTGGTGGCTTAAGGTCCAAAAGAGTGTACTCATGCTCAAACCTTTCCTCGGTGCGACGAATTGTGCACTGAAGCCATGATGACCGTCGGAATATGACGAAACTTACATTGCGTATTTTCACAACTGAGCCGGAATTTTGATAATATTTTGCAATGATTTCTACACATCCATAGAATTATCCATTTATGTCCAGAGAATCCATCGAATCACATAATGTTCCAATGATTCACCTAGGAGTAGAGATAATCATGGACATTCGATGGTCATAAAATGATAATAATAAAGAATTTCATGCGCCAAAAAAGCTCTAATGAAGAAATCGGAAGCAAGTCAAACCTATTGAAATGGTTTTTTTCGAATAATCCTCTAATACTTAAAAGCAATTCCAATGGCACTCAAAATCTATTGGACTTAAAACAGAATTGTGAAAGTCGTAAAAACTCGAATGTTTTAAAACGTGAAAGTTTAAATCTGTGTACGCGGATGAACACGCACCTGTACAACTTGACGTGTTCTACGCGTTCTACTACTACCCGCAAATACCCGTGAAAATGTAAGCTAAAAAAACAAAAACAAAAATACCCCTTAATTATGATTTTTTTTTTTAATATTTATTATAAGTCCTTTGGTCCTATTTGTGCATAGTTTTCCTAGAAGAAAAAAAAAAGACATCCTAAACGGGTTTCTTTCTCATCAGGAAAAATCTAAGGCCAGTAACTTTCTTGTGACTTCTCCAGCGTTGATTTTGCCAGTGCGTTTGTTTTTATTTTTGTATTTGTTCGTGTGGATTTGTGTGTGCATTTGCGTCTATTTCTTTTTAAATAATGCGCTTTTTAATCGATGAAAAGTTGGCTGGCTGTCGGACGGAATGCCTCGTTCGTTCGCTCCATCAACGCAACGGCGTTTATTTCTTCTCGCTTCCATTTTTGCGTTCAATGCCCGGCATTACTTTTCGCGGTTATTGTCTGTTGATTTGATCTTGTTGTTGTTGTTGTTGTTGTTGTTGTTGTTGTTATTGTCGTCGTCGTTGCTGGTGTTTATGTTGTTTGTCTTGAGCATTATTTTAGCTTTGTTGATTGTTTTATCAATTGGTTTTATTTTATCGTTTTTTTTTATTATTTTCCACACATTTTTTTTGTTTTATTTTTTTAAGTCTTAACAAATAATTAATTTAATTTCTTTATGTTTGATATTTATTTTAAGCTTTGTTGGAGTGAACTTTTCTTCTTTACTTTAGCTTATTTTACGCTTATCTCTGCTTTAACCATTACTTTTTACACTTCTATTTTTAAACATTTTTTATTTCGACACTTTTTCTTTCTGGTTGGAAGTTTTTTTTCAATACCTCGAGTGCTTTTTCCTACATTGCAACAGAAATGTTTAAAAAATACTAGTGATTCCCTTTCGAGCCTTATTGCTTGCACCCTTACCCCTCGTTTACTAAGCTATCTCTGCTCACATTTTGCTTCTATCATGCCGAACACACACATACACGAAGAATTCACACTATTTTACAATATTTTTTATATACGTTCTGTGATATACTATGTATAGTATATAGCAATATTGCACAATCCTGACCTAGCCGGCTTTAATGTTCTTATTTGAAGCAGCTCAATGTGCTGTCACAGTGTTTCCAACAATTACTTTATGAGATTAAAATGCATATGAAAATATTAGAAAAAATGAGATATTGTAAAAGTAGGACAACTCTTTGTCTTGCTTTGATTTTTGAACACGTTCAGGTTGATATTAAACCTTACTTGCAACATTTTTTCTTCGTAAGTAATGTCATTTTTTCAACATTTTTTGCTTCATGCACTCAGAAAAAAATGTCCATAAAATCTAGAAAAATAGCACCCAATCGTTAGAAAATCGAGCTTCATTTAGCGCCATGACCGATTTTCTATAAATTAAGTATATATTTTTCGTTAAATCGACACTAGAAGTGTGAAATAGTTTAGGAAAATTATCCAATCATTTGCGAACTATTTCACTGAATTGAAAAACTTAGCGCAATTGTGTTGAAATCTTATTACATTTGAGTAAGTTTTTCTACCATTTATTTATCATCGGCTATATAAGAGATAATATAATAAGATATAATAACTAAGAAAAACATTTTCTCTTAAAATAAGAAATTGTCTACCGTTTATAAATTATAACTACGAGAAACATTTTCTTTGAAAAGAAGAAATTTTCTACAGTTTATTAATCATCGGCCATAACTAAGACAAACATTTTCTCTGAAGATAAGAAATTTTAAATTAAATCCCTGGAATAATGTTGGAATTTTTGCAAAAAAAAAACAACCTTTTTAAGATTCCTTAAGCATCCTGTGAGAATTATAATTTTTATACTGACGAAAAACTGCAAACATTATTATTCCGTAGACTTGAACCTCGGCCGCGTGTGTGTAAGTGCATTAGCTTATCCATTCGACCACCGCAGTTGTTAAACAGTCGTCGCTTAATTTGCTTCAGTAAGAATCGTTCGCTTTTTAAGTAATTTTAAAGCATTTTTTCTAGAAATATAAGAAAAGCATCCTTTAAATCAATCACTTGTGGTGTAAAAAAAAAATTAAATTGATTTCTATGAAATATCTAAGTATTGTCTACACTATTATATACAATTGAAGTGAACATTTAAAGTTACGACTTTACTCCAAAAAATCCACTAAGTCGGATGTCGCAAAACCAACCGTATCACATAAAAATTAGGTAAAAACATGTGTGAAAAAATTGTCCCGTTTTTAAGGCGTTGGGATTTGGGAAAACGTACATGGCGAAGCCGCGGACAACAGTGGCCTGCTAGTAACTTATATTTCTCCAAATTTATGAAAGCATGCTGTAAAATACTGCAAGCGGACTTGATATCAATACAGTTTTTCTTCAAATTATTTCTGCTTTTATACAATTTTTAGAAATTTTACTTTTAATATACCTTCACCTCTTATATTTAAGTAAAAACTTGTCTTCAAAACTAAGAAGCTGTTTTGATAACGTTGCAACGAAATCAAGACGTGAGGTCGTTAAAATTCTCTACATCAAGGATAAATCTCTATAGAATATAGAAAAATCCATATCTATGGATTGAAGCGCCACAGTTTCTTAATTTAAGGGAAGCAGATTTTTTGAGTGTGGCTTCTTTTTTTGACTAAGATTCAATTTTCTTATTCTAACAGTCCAGAATTGGAATTTAAACTAATTTTGTAGTTAGGAGCTAGATCTTTTTTCGGTTCAGATACGGTTTTTCTATTCAAACTCTTATTATAGTTAAGGGTTATAAACATACTTTGTAGTGAAAGCTGTAATTCCTTATCCATTTTATATCCTCCTAATTTTGACCGTTTACACTAAGATTAACCTCCGTTTTAAATCCACTTAAAATCTTCATACATAGCTTAAGCTAAGTTTACATACGAACTGAATTAAATCAGTACTGAAAAACAGGACCTGGAATTGAATTTAAAACTTTTCTTTAAAAGTGTTTCAACACTAGTTTTGTGCCAGATAAAAAAGCTTTACTGACTTAATAGTTTACTCACTGAACTAATTTTTTGTCTCACACATTTACAATTTAAGCATAGGTATACAGAAGTTTCCTCACAAAACTTATTTTGAGTCCAATTCTGGGTTAAGTTAGTTTAAAGTGGCAGCTGGTCTTTAGACTGGCCTACTTAGACCAGATTATTTGATCCGTTGTGATACAAAAGAAGGAAATAAGGAAGTAATCAAATGCAACTTTTGTGTATGATGTGTGGAAGAAAACAGTATAAACATTGAATCTGAGCTCTTATTGAAACTGAGACAAGGCAAGTGTAATGTCTTTACCTCTGTGAAATCAAGTTACTAAGCGATCTCAACTAAAAACTTTCTTACCACTCAACAAATTCCAACTTATGTCGTAAGAACTAAAAGTTTTTGAGTGTGGGACCATGACTTGTGCAGGAATCGAACACGCTACGCGTTTCCTCTAATGAGCGAGAGAACTGGTGGCTAATTCATTAGGAATGTGAAAGTGATGCCAAATTTTTATGAAAAGCATATGTTTTTATTTTAATTTTGTATCGAAACAACAGAGAAAGTATGCGAAATAGTCAAATTTCGACCACTGGAACACTCATAACAAATAAAAGACTTCGGAGAAGTGATTTATGTAATGGACTTGGTCGTCAGCATTAATATTTACTACATGGTTCAAGCTCTTCGTTGTTTTAAAAATACACTTACTGGTACAATTATTTCGTGGAAGAAAGCGGTCAGCAAATCAATTTTTTTCGTGAAAGTTACCCGGTCAACATTTGTTGGGAGATGCTGGTACTGTCTATAAGCCTAACGACGTACCAAGAGGCTTTAAATAAAGATATGAAATTAGTTTGAAACGCTCTGAAAATTGCTTGTCGGCACCAGCCAAATTTATTCTCAGAACTTCTGAGATTGTTGATGACCCTATGACCGTATCCCCAACAGAATGCATCACTTAATTTCAGCAATAATTTAATTTGAACCTTTAATATGAATCCTTCACATTGAAAAGAAAATAAAGTAAATAAAAATTCGCAGCTTTTTCTTTGTTTTATTTTTTGCTAATTTTTTTTTTTTTCATATTACTCAAAACGCGACAATTATTTAAACAGCTTTAAACAAAAATAAAAAAATAAATTAATTTATTCATGACATTTTAAGATGTTGCCAAATTAAATAACACTTAACAACAACCTTTTTAAGCCAGCCCTGATAGTGTAGTTAATCTTAGTCTAACTTTAAAATATGTTTAGCTTATCTCGTGTTAAGCTATTTTTGAACTAAAAACTGGAAAATTGGCCCTTCGAATTGGTAGGTAGCTTCAGCTTATTTTTAATCCAACTCTGGATTGTTCCATTTCATATCGCTCATTCTAAATAAACTGATTTAAGATTTTGTTTATAGAACTCATTTTCTTTCTACCTTCACTTCAAGATGATTTAAACGTTTTTACTGCTAACAGAGAACAAACGATACACTAACTACACAATATTTCTAAAAACAGTTTTGATTCTACTTTTTTTTCCTGAATAAATTAGTTTCGAAAATAAATTTCTTATAAGAGAAAAGGGAGCAAAGTTATGTGAAAATGTGTTGAAGGTTTTATGGGTCAAAAAAATATATGAAACCTTACCAACTTAATTATGTAGGCATAACAAACCATAATCGGGTTACGGGCCGACTCTTATTAGCTCTCTTCTGCTTCGCATACGCCTTCTCCAATTGGTTACACCAAGCGTGATTAGGACCTCTCGGTCTGATCAATCAATCGGAGGTGTTGTCACCTTTTCGTCGTTGACTCTCGGCTTTCGCTTCGAACACCTTTTTTGCTAGAGTTTCTTCATACATACATACGATGGACAGGATCTAACCAGCGTAGTCGCTGAACTTTTAAAAAACCGTTTGCTTTTAAAACTGACGCCCAGTCTTCATGAACCTAATATAATTAGTTCGTGACATTCGTGATGTGTAGTTTTCTTTATCAATTTTTACATATTTTTAATTTTCTGTTGACGATGTTGGATTATCTGTTGACGATGCAGGATCATCCACACATGAACCACAAGCAAAAGTACAGCTGCGCAAATCGATGATCTGTACATATAAAATTCTTCTGAACATTGCTTTGTCTCTGAACTCCTCCTAAACGGCTGGAAAGATTTTGATGAAATTTGTTGTGTGTGTGCGGCTAGGTCTGTAGATGGTTTTGTTTTAGAGTTTGACCCGGTAGGTGGGGGCTGTCGTTGCTGTGGCAGTGTTAAAAGGGGTATTTATTAGTATAATTCAGAAACGAATTGAGAAATTGTCATTATTCTTTATCAGGAAAGAACATTAAAAAAAGTCATTTTTGGTTTTGAATATATTTTGGCAGAGCACGGCCAAATAAGTTTAATTAATGTCAAATTAATTAAATAATCTAATAATTGATCGATTTTTCGGTCAAAGTCATGTGGAATTGAACATTTGGTTGTGAAAGTAGCCACCTTTCAGTTAGAACACTAGCTTCTGGCGAAGCAAAAACTCGTTTCATTTCTATGGTGCATTTCGACAAACAATCGAACACCAATGAACATTGAAATAAATGAAGAAGCAACTAGAACAGATGGCAACCCTTGATAGAGTTGATGGCGGTGATCTAAAATGGCCTCCTGCTTTGAAGTGTCATATGATTAGCAGCCATACAATTCATAAGAATGAATTAGAGGATCTGCCCATTCATATGCTAGTTTAAAACAGTGAGTTGATCACAGCTTAATCACTCAAAGACTACTGATGAGGAATATGTAGCGATTTCCGAAACAGACTGTCTAGTCAGCTAAGTGATTGACTCTATACAGAGTTGTTGTTGTTGTTGTTGTTGTTGCCTTCTTGAAAACTCACTTGATCTAAAGCTCACAATCTTAATTCAACAAATATTTTTACCAAAGTTTTTTGCGAAATAAAGAAATTCGGTAAGATTTTTTTCGGAAAATTATAAAAATTGGCAGGGAAACGAAAATTAAAAAAGATTGAAACACGATTGGACGGAAAATTAATCAAAATTTAAAAAAAAAATAATGCAATCCTTTGTAACATGACCGAGTTATTCACTTTCAAAGCCAGCACTTTCATTTTTGATTGATTTTTTTCTATTTCACCCAAAAATAAAATTAGTACTAAAAAATTTTGTTTCAGGTACGAAAGTTTTTGTGGTATCAATTTCTTGGAAGTTTTAAGCAATTTGCATGTTCCTATAGGAAACGAAATTTTTCTAATAAAAGTCATCTAAACCAAGAATGTTACTTTCTACAAAGGTATGGCAATTGCCAAATTGCGATTATATAACTTTGAAAATTCTTGCTTGGCAGATTATGTACCTTAAAATTTAAGGTTTTTGATGAATCTGAGAACCTTAGTATGTTTTGCGATGACAAAAATTTGGGGTAAAGATATATAACTTCTCGATTAACACCGGGTATATCAGCTAGTAATTTATAAAATTTTGTTTTAATTTTTTCAGTTGGTTCCCTTTCATTTTTCATTCAATTCTTTGCTCAAGAAGATTTATTAAAATAAGCAAAAACATTACAAAGAACATAAGTTCACATGTTTTTATATACAAATAAAATGAAAACATAAAAAACGAGAGGTTATTGACTTTTTTGTTAAAATTCATTGAAACTGTAAATTAAAAATATAAAAAGTAAACGTATAAGATAATGATACTATGTGATTTGAACCCAAGACCTTTGTCTGAAAGTCAAACACGTTACGTCTAGGCTACTGATCGTGAAAGCAACAAGGACAATCGAATACAATAAAACAATTCCATTTTAAACGTACCGGAAAAATAAAAAGTACGGAATGACCATATCCTATTTTGGTCAAATTTTGCGTGGAACATTACTAACGCAAATTAAATATTTAATTTACTTCTTAAATTATTTAATTTCTTCCTTAATGTAAAAAAACAACATAGCTACATCGTCGGACACACGGGAGAAGCAAAAACCTTTTTAAAGATAATTTTTTTTATATAATATGAAATATTAAACTAAATAATTTTTGTATTATTGTAAATAACAACATAAAATAAATTTAAAGCACAAGTTAAGATTCATTCCTCTACATTTTATTACATTTTTTATTATTTATTATTATATTACATGTTACATTCAGTATCACTTTAATCTATGCGTATATGGTGCATATATATTGTATGCGGAAATATTTGCAAGTTTAAGATGCAAAGGTCGCACTTTAGTATCAGAAATAATTTTTTTTCAGAAAATGCAAGCAAGAATTCCGGGACTTGGGTTCGATACCCAGCTCCGACAGAAGAAAATAGATATTTTTTATTTTATTTTGTTTTTTTTTGTTTTTTTTTGTTTTTTTTTGTTTTTGTTGTTAAAATTTTCCTAAAAATACTTTGAAATATTTCTTCATACAAAAATATACGAGAAGACGAAAATGTGCTTCAGACTATCTGAGAAAGCATACAATTTATCGTAAGATCTGGCAAGTAATGAAAGTCCGATAGTATGAACACAATTTTATTTGTTGTATGACTTCTCTAACAACAAAACATACGATTTTTTTTGGCATTAGAATTGTTTCTATTTCTATCAGAGAAGTCAGATAAAAATTTTGTTTTTTTAATTAATGGTTAATGGTTTAAGCACTAAACCATTATTAGGCTTAAAATTAGTCATTTACTTTTACCAGTATCCATTTTAAGTTTTGTGTGTTAATTTTCTCTGATAGAAAGTCTGATAGTGCAAGTCAAATAGATTCGTAACGCGCCATCTAACGTTAAATATAGTGTGCAATGTCTTGTGGCTTGGTGTGCCTTGGTTTTAAATTAATCTTATCAATCAGACAAGGAAAAAACTTAATACTTATTTGCTAAAAAACAAACAAATGCAATTTGCCTACGTGGCAATTTACCTAATAAGCAATGATTCCGCCTGGCGATCGAGAGATAGCGAGCTCAGATCTCGATATCGTTGAGATATTTTTGCAATTACAATTTTATAAGCAAAAAGCAACAAAAGTCTTAGAAAACCATGTCGCAGAAATCTATCGGTTTTAGAAATTTTCTTGCAAGCAAAACAACAGCACGAGCATTAAAAAGTTTCGCTCAAAAAACTGTCAGACTGCGTTTGGAGTCGGAGTGACCGGGCCACATGTAAAAAATATTGCTATAAATTATTAATTTTTTTTTAATAAAAAGTATGGGAAGGGCTGGGTTGTGAAACGAGTTTTTTTTAGTCCAACTTTTCACAGAAATATATCGAATAATCAAGATACCGTTGGAAAGGTGAACATAAAACGCAACTTTTATGTTCAGACATCGATTAACTCTAAAATTTAACTCTCTACGGCCAATTTGGTAACGACGTGTTTTTTGGCTTTTCAAAAAAAAAGTGGATGGGTTGCGAACCATCTGGCAAATCCCAATAAAATTCGGGAAATATGAAATAAAACACCCATTATTTTATAAGAGCGAGAAGATAAATTCGTCAATCACTCTAACTTAGCGAAGAGTCATACCAATACTTTTGATCAGCAAAAAGTTAAATTCCTACTTTTTTCAAAGTACGAAGTTAACTTTTGGGAGGAAATAAAATTCGTTATATATGCAAAGTACGATTTTAATTTTAGATTCGATTGATTGATTGCAAAGAACGAATTTAACTCTTGGTATGATTTTAAGTCATGGCGTCAACTTCTTATTAACAAATCCTTTCATCAAAACTATGAACGATATGTAATGCACACCATTAGATAGGTAATTAAACAACCTTTCCAACGTTCATAAACATTTTTTGAAAAGTAGTGATAATGGCGTTCATGGTATTAAGATTCCATGCAAATTTTCTCAAAATCTGTCTGGACAATGTTTTTGTTATGCATATCATTTTACAAGTAATTAAAGCACCTTTCCAATGGTATATGGCCTATAAGTGCACAATTAAGACTTTTATCATAAACATTTTTTAAAAAGTAATGAAAATGGCGTTCATTGTAAAATCGGTCTGGACAATGCTTTTGTTATGCATATCATTTTACAGGTAATTAAATCACTTTTCCAACGATATGTAGCCTATAAGTGCACAGTTAAGACTTCTGCCATAAACATTTTTTAAATGTAGCAAAATTGGCGCTAATGGTACTAAGTTTCAAAGCAAAAATTCTCAAAATCTGTGCGTTACATATTTTTGTTAAGCATATTATTAGAAAGGTAATTAAAGCACCTTTTCAACGATATATAGCTTATAAGGGCACAATTAAGACTTTTTCCATAAACATTCTTTCATCTTCACTACTTTGAAAAAATGTTTATGGTAAAAGTCTTAATTGTGCACTCAAAATTGTGCCAATAGCTAAATTTGAATCGAAAGTTAAAGTCGTTCTTTGCAAATAGTACGAATTTAATTTCCTCCCAAAAGTTAAATTCGTACTTTGCAAAAAGATCGAATTTAATTTCTTCCCAAAAGTTTGATTCGTACTTTGCAAAAAGAAGGAATTTCATTTCCTCCCAAAATTAAATTCTTATTAAGCAAAAAGTACGAATTTAACTTTTTGCGGATCAAAAATATTGGTTTGAGTCTTCGCTAAGTTAGCGTCTGATTGACGAATTTATCTTCACGCACTTATGTTTTATAATAAGTTAAGATTTATTTATTCAGAAAGCCTCAAGAAGGAAAACAAGTTATAATGCTGCCATTTAGGCTAAAAAATCATTACACCGTGTTACACACATTCTGTCCTATGAACCAAATTTACTTTTTCGGAAAGGGGATAAAAAATAAAACACACGTGCATCGGCGATTTTCATGTACACGTCAGAATTTTTTTTTTAAGTTTGAATTATATATTTTTTTTAATGGTTATCGTTTTTTTTAAGGTTTCAGTTCGTTAAAAAAACAATTTTTTTATTACTTTTGTTTTATAAAAATAAAGAATTGTTACATTAAAAAGTTTAATGTTTTTAAAGAAATGTAGGCCTTTTATTTTTGCGTTTGCAAGCATTTGCTTCAGTATCGCGACAAATAGACCAACAGTATTCGCCAAGCATATGCGTAATGTCTTTTCCTTTAAAGCGCTTTTCAATAGCCGCAATGTCCTGATGGAACCTTTCGCCATGCTCATCGCTACAAGCTCCTAAATTATCAGGGGAAAAATCTAAATGATTGTGAAGAAAATGGATCTTTAGCGACATTAAAATGCCCATTTCGCCATATGCGACATTATTTTTATAATTGGCAGCTCGTTTGTTGCCAAGAAACTGCTCAATAACGGCAACTGTACCTTTCCATGCACGTTGTTCGATAGCATTTAATTTTGATGAAAATTCAGAACTTGCAATTATTTGTTTTATCTGCGGACCATTGAAAACACCTTAAATCAAAAAAAAATCATTGAAAAACATAAAGTTACTGAATGACTTCTTAAAAAAAATACCTGCATGAATCTTTGCGTCGCTCAATTTCGGGAAAATGTTGCGCAAAGTTGCAATGGCCTCGCCATCACGATCCAGTTTTTTAACAAAATTTGATACGAGACCGAGATTAATGTGTAATGGAGGCAAAATGATTTGAGACGGCTGCACCAATGGTAGATTCTCTATACTTTCTACGCCTACTTTGTAGCATGTTCGCGGCTTCCACTTAAATTCAGTGTAATGCTCATCTCTTTTTCGACCTTCCCATGTACACAAAAAGCACTGGTGGGTTGGAAATCCACGCTTAACACCCATGAGTAAACCGACCACTTTCAGATCGCAGCATATTTTCCAATTATGCTCCTTGTACTTTATCAACTGTAATATTAATTCCATGCCTTCGTATGTTTCCTTGAGGTTTGTGGCACATGCGATCGGGACAGATGGATGTGTGTTGCCGATATGAAGCAGCACGACTTTAAGGCTGTTGACGGATGCATCGATGAAAAGTCGCCACTCCTCTGAAATATGTGGGTAACCGATTTTTGCAAACAGCGAATCAATGTCACAACAATAAGCCAAGTTTTTTTCCCGATCTTCGTGCAATCTAAAAAATTGGTCATATGGAATAGTGCTACCTCGATCACGAGCGGCTGTTATTTTAAAATCAGCCGCCACTATATTCCACTGCTTAAAGCGTGATGCAAAGAGTTCTGCTGTTCTCCTCTACAAATTTCCGTCTCGTACGAGGTCATTGAAGTCGGCTTGCTTTATAAAATGCGGCATTGCAGTCCCAATTTCACTGGGTGTTGCCACAAATTCCGATACTTGTGGACTCTCCCATCTCGCATTCGATGGAAGAAAAGTTGATAGCAGTTTTGGTACAACTGTTGATTCTGCATCGCTTATTTCGGG
Organism: Dichetophora obliterata; assembly: GCA_963920525.1. Lineage (NCBI taxonomy): Eukaryota > Metazoa > Arthropoda > Insecta > Diptera > Sciomyzidae > Dichetophora > Dichetophora obliterata. The sequence continues at coordinate 48,342,822 of OY986438.1, read as the reverse complement.
AACATTATCAAAAATCTCCACTGAAGCCGCTACACGGTCTTCTGGTGAGTATAGAACTGCTGGAATTACCGATTCTACATTAGCGTAGCGAATTTTGTTGCGGTGAAAGTATTGGTACCCTTTTGTTTGAGCAAAAGTAGCACAATTCATTGCAGTGCTCCGTGCGTGGTAGCCAAATTGTTGGTACAGCGTACTTTATTGTTCCATCAGTAAACTTGCACAAATTTCTGTAGCAATAGTCGCACACGACTTGCGGAGTATACCACAAGTAAGGAACATAAGCAGTCTTAAATATTTTCTGAAACGAATTCACCTCTGTTTTAGTAATATTTTTGAAATTTTTACTTGTTGCGAATAAGCCACAAACGTAACAAAAGCTATTTCGCGTCGGACACTGCATTTTTTTCAGATGAAATATGTATATAGAAATACGTTTTCGCACAACAGAACTTAAAACAATATTGCAATTCCTTATTTCATCTGTCAGAAGGGGCCCTCAAACGATACTACATGTCCATCCGACCTGTCAAGTCATCACACATGTAGTATCGTTCGTGTGCAAGAAATCAAGGCGGATGGACATGTCCGATGGAAGTTGGATGGGCATGTAGTATCGTTTGAGGGCCCCTAGACCAGTTGTAAGTGTTGTAAAAGTCAAAAACTGTTTAGTGTTAGAAGGTTACTATTGATTAACTACAACTTTATCGAGTAGGATGGGTCAAAAAACATTTTTTTTTCCTAACGCTTTAGTAGTTTAAAAATTTGGAGTCCCTTCAAGTTATGCTAAGAAAAGTGAAAAAATATTTTTTTTTCAATAATAATAAAAATTGGGGAAAATCTGAGAATTGATAAAAATTGTTTTTAAAAAATTTGACGTGCTACAGACATTTCCACGAGTCTGCCTGCAAAAAATCAGCTCGATTAGATCACTGAAAAAGGGTTAAAAATCGGTTCAAAGGCTTCCACACAGGACACTACGAGCTTTATACTTCAAACTTAAAAAAAAATTCAGACGTGTACATGAAAATCGACGATACAAGTGTATTTTTATTTTTTCCCCTCTTTGCGAATATGCGCATTTGGTTCATAGGACAGACAAAAATTCATTTTTTGTAACACCGTGATTATAAGTGGAAGTGTTCAATCATTGTTTTTTTATCCAAATATCAAGTGAACAGGCCGGCCACATCGCTCATTTCGTGCAGGACTGTCACAACTCAAAATTTAGTATTTTTCAGGAGAGCTTTATGAAATTTTGAAATGACATCACGAATGTTCTAAAGGTAAACTGAAAATTGTTAAGAATATTTCTACCAAAAATATCATACATTTTTCATTTTGCGTCAATAGTGAGTTTTTAAGCAATATTTTTGCAAGTGTCTGTTTGAGTTGCGACATTATTACTACAAAAACTTATTTTAAAAAGTGTTTCATTTTGAGTTGTGACGATTTTGTTACAATAAGATAATATACTTTTGAGCTAGAGAGATGTCACTTTTTGAGTTGGTACTTCATTACTACAAAAAATATTAGGTTACTTGCTTGAATTTGCTTTTAAAAAACGGTTTATGGTATAATAATAAGTCGTTATTGTTGAAAAATTATGCAGAAATTTTAAATAAATTTTGGTTTAAATAGAAATGAAACGTTATTGATACAAAAAAGTGAAAAAAAATCGCTAAAAGTCAAAACGCCACAAGTATCTGTTAAACCGTCAATTAACAAAAAATCGTTCTGGAATTCACTCAATTTGAAGATATGATAACAATGCATATTTCTGTATATTTAAATCAACATTGTATTATTGTACCATTGTATTAGTTTTTGGGGGCCAGTTTTTTAAGTAAAAACCCCAAACAAATGGTGCAAAAATCAATGTCCTCGTCAGATGGTTTTGATGGTTTTTTGCCTTGGGATGCTTGGGTGGTGCTAGTTGTACCTTCTTTGGTGCGGCTTTTGCTGGTGGTTTTGACTTTGCTGCTGGTTTTTTCGGCTTCAGATCATCTATTTTGTCTGGAGAAGTCAGCTCGTAGCACGCCATTTACTTTCGGCCACGTTTCGATGGTTTCTTTGGAGTGGATGCTTGTAATAGCCCAATTTTATAGAGAAGTGTCAAAACACTGGTGCTTCCTTACGCTATTGTACAGTTCTAGTAAAATCTAGTCTAATCACCACAGTGGTTCACAACCCAGCCATGACACCATTTTGGAAACGTCGAAATCAACGACATTTCCAATCATATTTCGAAATAAGCAAATATGGAATCGTAAAATAGAATCAAAACACTAAATAAATATGCATTACGCTTACCTTTTTGGAATAACTTAAGTCACTTGGCACTTAGCACTTTAAAAAAAATCAAAAAGTTTTTGCAATCGATTTTAAAACACTTCGATGTAACTGCAAAAACTGAGTCATGTCAAAAGACAAACATGACAGTTGAAAGATTAGCGTTATGTCAATTAGGGAAAGAAAAAAAAGGATGGTTCACAACTCAGCCCCTATGTTATAATATCCTGAATTTTTTTTTAACTTTTAAAAATGCAGTAAATTAAATAATTTTTTTTAATAAATTCTTAAGTTTGATTGTGTCATTCAAAAATATTTGGAGTGAAATTTTTCAGTACATATTACAAAAAATATGACACCGAGTAAATGTGACCCTGCCACACATGTGGGAATAATTTTTATTATTAATATTTAATTGATCATATCAATAATATATCCAAAATCTTTGCAATTTGAAACATTTTTCTTCATAATCATCCACTGTGCATAGCTTTGCAATAATCTATCTTGTAGAGCGTAAAAATACCGTAAAGGCTCTTTAATGTGTCAACTTGAGGCAAACTGCAAATGTGTTTGTATCAATGTGTGTGCATATTTGTGCTTGAAAGTATGCATTGGTGCCCGCCGTTTCTATGTGTTACTTACTCCAACTAATATACCAGAAGTTGACAACGACAAAATTTGAAGCAGCAGTCGGCGCAGCAGAGCCTCTGACAGGGCAGCGACTCCTTAACTAACGACAAGCTAGAGAGCTACAGACACAGAAGCTTTTTGCTTTGTTGCCTGCACATAGAAAAATGTGCAGCCATCTAACTGAGCATTGAACGCCATGCAATGCAGCCACCCCAATACACCCGCCGCCCCGCGTGCTCATTTTTGCGCTTTGCTAAAATTATCTGCCTTAAGCGCTGCCGGCTGGTTTGCTTGGGTTGTTTGTCGTTTGTAGACTTTGTTGGCTGCCAGTAGTCGTTGGCGTAGAGCTAGCTGCTGCTACTGCTAGAGGCTGTTCGGGTTTTACTGCCAGTGCGATAGAAAGAGGGGAGGGATTGGGGGTTGGGGAAGATATGGGTTGCATTGTTGGGCCCACCGCAGACTGGCTACAACTCTGGCTGCAGGTTGATATTGTTGAGAAAGCGAGTCGAATGAATATTTGTGCGAGGCTTTCCGTTCATTAAACCCGACAGCAGCAACAGCAACAGCTACGGCGGCAATTACTGCCTTGTTGCTGTTTGATTCTCTAGCGATTTAGAGCGCTCGGTGGTGCTACATGTGTGTGAGTGCACCTTTAAGTATTTGTCGTGTTTTGCGTGTTCGTATGAGTGCAGTTGCATTTTATGGCGCGCACATTTTTCTTCTTGAATTTTGCCATTTTTTTTTCTATAAGATTTTTCCTCACATATCTAAATTATTTCTATTTCTTGCTCTTGTGCTAATGTTGCCAATGTTGTTGTCGTCTTCGTTGTGGTTGTTGTTGGCATTTCTTTTTTCCGCTAATATTAATATAATGTTGCTGTGCTTCTGTCGCCGCTAGTTTTCAAGCTTAGCCATTTTTTGTGATTTTTTTTAGTTCGTTGCAATTTTCCCTCCGTGAATTGAGATTTATTTCTTATTTTTAAATTTTATATTTTTTTTTTCTCGCTGCTCCCAACGTAAAACTTGTTTCTCTATATTAACTTAAAAATTGTGTGCTGCTGATTCTTTTTCTATTTGCATTTTTATGCTTGATGCACTTTGTTGGCTGTGCACTCGCTCGCACTAAATAATCTTTAAATGGGTTTGTGTTGTTTTTGTATTATTATTATTTTTTTTTTTTAAAATTTTTGCCAGCGTTGTGCTGCAAGTCAAGTCGAGCGTCCAAGTCGAGAGCTGCACTGACGACTGACGGAATTTTGCCTGCTTGCAACAATGCAACAAGAATTAGAAGTTTTGTCCAAAATGGTACCGAGCTAGAAAAAACCAGCTTAACTATGATTGAATGCCCAAGTGTGTCAGGTGCACTGTGAGAAGGGAAAAAACGCGAAGAAACAGTGTTAGTTTTTTCTTATAAAATAGTTCATATATAATTGTTAAAGACTTTAAGAGAGCAGCATTTCTAGAAAAATACCTTTGAATTCCTATAATTTTTTTTGCTAGCACTTTGAGTTGCTACTTTCGAAATTTATTTTTTGTTTCTTTTTTTCACGAACAGCACACTATGAGATAAAATGGTTGTATACACTACCTGCCAAACATGCTCATTTCAGCCTTATGAATTACTCTTACACACCAGTAACTAGCGATGAAGCTACTTTGACCTGCTTAAATTCGATAGTCGCGACTTTGTTATGATAGATAGCTAGTTAATGGTGGAGGGAGCTAGTCACCTAGTTACTGCGGCCTCAAGGGACCATAAGTTATAGTTCATCCTTAATCGTTAAGTTTGTTAGGAACAGAGCGATGTGCTTGGGTGAACTATCCGCTATTTGGTGCGGTTCTAGGTAAAATGCACATAAGTAGCGAAGTCGGGTCCTAATTAGACCGTTACAGTAACACAAAATGTGCTCTGATGTTTCTTCATCTTCATTTCATAATTTATACGGATCTTCCTGGACTGTACCCATACCCGAAAAACAATTTGTGTCCGTACCAAATTACTCAGGCACAAAAATCCAGAGTATCGGACTCAGTTTTATTTTTAAAAGCTACGAGTAGTAACGAAAAATTGCGAAGTTTATGAAAAAAAAATTAATCGCACATTGATATTAAGCCGAATGCAAACGAGCTTCCGCGAACAAGACCTATAGATATTCCACTTGAAGTAAGGAATTATTTCGTTCCTTGGAGCGAAGTGGTTGGCATGAATGTTTTTGGCTGTCTGTTAAGTTCGGTCTCCTTCCAGTAAGGAAGTGCCTCTCTGTTTAGCCACATTTTAATGTTATGGCGCATAGTACACCATGGTAGCCCGCAGAATGGTTCTGGTCCTATGAAGGAACTTGCAGCTCCTTTCCTGGTTAGTTCGTTCGCAATCTCGTATTCTAAATAGCCGCTATGGCTTGGTACCCAAATGAGGTGGACTTTGTTATGGGTAGACACTTTGATAATCAGCTGTAGGCAGTCCCTTACGGGTTTGGACGTGATTTTATACGCGCTAAGTGCAAGTAGAGCAGCTTTGCTGTCAGAGTGAATGTATATGTTTTGTTCCTAGTGGGACTGTTTACATACTTTCTTATAAAGATCTCAATTGCATGAACTTCAGCTTGGAAGACTGGGTTACCTGTGCATATGCTGTCATATATAGATTATCCCTGCCTTGAGGCAAAAACGCCAGCTCCCACGCCTTCATTTGTCTTTGAGCCGTCAGTATGCCAGGCTTGACAGTCACCAGTGAACCATGGCCTTTCTGTTTCCCAGATTATCCCTGCCTTGAGCCAAAAACGCCAGCTCCCACGCCTTCATTTGTCTTTGAGCCGTCAGTATACCAGGCTTGACAGTCACCAGTGAACCGTGGCCTTTCTGTTTCCCATGTGGTTCTTTTTGGGAAGGAGTCTTGGAAGTTTTTACAGAAGTTGTATTTTGGGAGGCAGAGATCGCATGGTATTAACCTTAGATTCTCGTCCTTAGTTATCCTTCAAATAGCGCTGGGTGAGTGTTACTTGGTACAATCATATTGTTGTCAATGATGGGCCTGACCGTGAAGATCAGAGCTTCTTTCTTGACAAGAAGATTTAATGGTGGTATACCAAGCAAAATCTCCAAAGCAGCAGTTGGAGCGAAACTTTGTTATGATAGAAACTTTTGTTTTAATCAGCGTTATCAAAAACTCGCATGTGAAAATTACACTCCTCCCAGTTAGTTAGTTTGTGGTGGGCCCATGTGCCCTGCGACCCACAAGATCTATTGTGCATGCCCTTGGTTAATTATCCGGATATCGGCTTATATAAATTTTAGCACTGTTTCTGGCTTGGTGTCCCAAATTTTTGATAGAGGCACTAATGCCCCTCCAAAGTGAAGAAGTCTAAGACTGCAAATTGTCGGACATTCACAAAGAATGTGCTATGGACTTTCTTCCTCCTCCTCGCATAGTCTGAATCAGATAGTCCTTGATAGCCTTAGAAAGCTTGAGTGCATCTTTTGATTTAGCTTTACTAAGAGTTTAAAATTTCTTAGCTTGCCTCTGTCCATTGTTATCGTTTCAGTGCACTGAAATTTTTCATTTACGCAGATCTTTAGCTTTTCGAAAATGCAGCCTTAAGCTATACTACTGAATAGTTTGGGGCCAATAAGAGTTCGAGAGCTTCTCCTTTGGCAATCCGACCTGGTACCCACCACAATTCTAATTAATTGCTTTGTCCCAGTGCATTTAGTAATCCGACGTAATTGGTAACTAGTCTTGATTCAAGCTCGTAGGCTTGCTGGGCCTTTAAGGTAGCTTGACTATCTGAAAATGTTTAGATATGTGCTCCCTTATATTTCCTACGGAGACGTTACCTGGCGCATACCTCAACAGCATATACACTGATGAGCAAAACTGTAACAAAGCTTACCACTTCTCATTTCAGCAGCTGCTTTTTCCTCCATAGAGAAATGCGTTGAAATTTTTTTTTAATAATATAAATAGTACACTTGTACTCTTTTTACAAAACCGCTTTAAGTTAATCTAACTGCGCAAAAAACAAAAAAACTGACCAAAATGTAATAAAAGGCAAATGTTACAGTTGTGCACTCATTATTAATTTATTGTTCATTAATTTCATTTGACCAAAAAAACATCTAAACTAGTAACGGGTCAAGTATCCTTTATTTTTCTTTAGTTTCCGGATGCGGTTTGGCATACTGGAGGTATATCTCCTGATGAATTGTAGTGATATAGCTTCCCAAATTTTCCTTGTTCGCTCCCACAGCTCATTAACTACTTTGGGCGGACTGGGATACTTAGCTAGTTGCAATTTAATATGACGCCACAAATTCTCTATTGGATTCATGTCCGGAGATTGTGGAGGCCATTTCAAATTGCCAAATTTTTGCTGTTGTATCCAGTCTTTTACAACATGTGCAGTGTGATTTGGATCATACGAAAAGTTATTTTTCAGCAGCAAGACCCATATTTTCTACAACACCTGGAAAATTCTGCTGCAGGATTGACAGGTACTGTTCCTTACGCATAATGCCGTCGATGCGTATTAAGGGTCCAACACCATTTCGCGAAATACAGCCCCAAACCATTATTGACCCACTACCATGTTTCTCGGTTTGCTTGGCATGATGTGATAGGGTTGTATTCGGGTCCTGGTCCAATACCGCGAACGACCATCTGATTGGAAACGGTTGATTTTAGTCTCATCAGACCGAATAACCTAAGATTTTAAATAATGACGAGTATTAAATATTGCTTCACAATGTCTACTTAAAACTCACCATATCCCAATCAACGATTGTCCAGTGATCGTGCGCTGCAGCAAAATCCTGCCTTAACCGCAGATGTCTCTTGGTCAGCATTGGATTTTTTCTTTTCTGTTGTCTTGACGCCCAATCTCGCAATGCTTCGCTGAGCCGTCCACTGACTGGCGCCAAAATTTAACAGCTTAAGCGCTGCTGCAGCAATAACTGCATCATTGCCAGACACCAGATTAGCTAGATGCCGGGCCTCACGGTCACTGATTTTTTTTAGGTCTGCCTCCTTTGTTCTTGGGAACACTCTCTGTAAAAGTTTTTTTTTAAGCGTTGTACTGTCATGTGGTTTATATTAAATTCTTTTGCCACTTTTCTTACAGAATTTCCATTCTGTAATAATTGCAAAATTTTATTTTTTTTTGTTATAAAAGCAAAGAATAAGCTTTTAAAAATCAAAATAAGCAATAGATAACGGTAAAATGCACAATTGAGAGTGAGTGCAAAACTAACATTTGCCTCTTTTTACAATTTTGTTTGCTAGTTTTTTTGTTGTTTTGAGATTAAATTCAAACTGGTTTGAGAGGAAGAGTACAAGTGACCAATAACATATTAAAAAAAAAAAAAAAAAAATCAAATTCATTATTATTTGGAAACGATAGCAGCTGCTGAAATGAGATGTGCTAGACAATGTTTCAGTTTTGCTCATCACTGTACCTCCGCCTGGAATATGGTTGGTGTCTATTCGGTTTGAAGATAAAGATCTGAAGATAAAGATGATAAAGATGGTTTGAAGAACCGGACCGTAAATCCGCAGTACAAACTGACCTCAAAAAAGTAATACATACAATTGGTACAGTGCAACATAGTGGTGGGGAGACATTGGTTGGGGGTGTATATTAGCGGCAGGTTTGAGTAATCTTGTATATATTGACGGTATTATGAACAAATCAGTTTACCTCAATATTATAAAAGAAAGTTTTGTAAAATGTGCGCGAAACCTGAGCCCTGTTAAAAACTTTTATTTCCAACAAAAATATGTGTATCGTACATTATGCGCCTCGCATTCTCCCAACATCACCACAATTTCCAGACTTAAACCCATCGAAAATTTGTGGGATGAAGTCGGGGGCGTGTCGCTAAAGTTAGCATAACAAGCAAAGCCCAACTAAAACAAGTACTCTAATAGGAATGGAAGAGTTTGGATGAAAGTGTAACTTAAAAATTGGTTCATTCCATGCAAAATAGATTACAAAAAGTTATCAAGCAAAAAGCAACCATGCCAACTATATATTAATATTTTACTGAACCTATTATTTTTTGTGCAAATGGAATGTGTGAATAATTTTGTCAATTTAAAATCTGAAGATGCATAGGTTTAATTTTATTTTTTATTGAATGGAAAACAATTCTGTTTACTTTTTGTTATTTTTAAAATAAACAAAGAGATGAGTTTTCTCAAGAATAAGATTTTTGAAAACATTAATCTATTTTTAATATATACCTAATTAAATGTACATAAGTACATAAGTTGAAAATCTTTTTCCCATTTAGCTCGATTATACATAAAAACATCAGATAATAAGGCACCATACATTCACACAGAAAAAAAACATAGTAAAATCAACAAGAAATATAATGATTTTACATGTTTCCCCAATGATTTTGCTGCATAGAGATTTATAGTAATATCATTGTGATTTTCATGTAAGAATCGCAACAAATTTTCATGTTGAAACATTATGAAATCATGTAAAATCATTATGATGATCATGTTGATTCCTTATGAAATCATGTAAAATCATTCTCATGATCATGTTGAATCATTATGAAATCATGTGAAATCATTATGAAGATCATGTTGAATTATTATGAAATCATGTAAAATCATTATGATGGTCATGTTGAACCATTATGAAGTCATGTTAAATCATTATGATAATCATGTTGAATTATTATGAAATCGCGTGGAATCGTTATGAAATCATGTAAAATCATATTTATGGTAATGTTGAATCATTACGAAGTCATGTAAAATCATTATGATGAACATGTTGATTCATCATGACATCATGTAAAATCATTATGATGGTCTTGTTGAATCATTATAAAATCATGAAATCCAGCTGAATCCTAACCTCATTTTGAAAAAATAAAAAGAACTTAAAGGTGGTTTTATTTTTTTTTATTGAAAAATATAAAAGAAATTTACAACATATAATTATATGTAAAACTTTATTTCTTCTAATATAAACATACCACAGAGTCTAATATATACATACCTAATTTTTTCTCCAACTAAATAAATTTTCTCTGAAACGTGCACGAAGTCCAATGGGTGGTATAGCTTCCTGAATATCTTCCTTAGATAAATACCTTAAGCTTTCGCAGTCAATTAAAGATTCTAAAAAATAACCTTTTGAAATTAGGGGTATCTACGAATTGTGCACTACCGTGCAGTTGAGGACTTGCGCACTTTACAAAAACAAAATACACGTACGTTAAAAATGTTCACAAGTGGTTTTCTTTTGTAGCCTAAAAATTGAGGACTTGAACCGTTCACACTGAAAATTTTAACAGCTTTGTGAGTTACCCAATGATATGAGCTTTCAGCGCTTGAATATTGTTGTTAGTGCTTTTTGTTAATAAATCTAAAAAGTTATGTCACCGCCATGGCTCGGCGTTTAGTCGTTGGATGGATGTTTCGTCAGCCAAAATAAAGAATGCATCCAACAATAAATTGACAAGCAATCGCCGACATACTTTGGCGATGGAAAACTGTGATAATGTACTAACAAAACCATCAAAACATGCAAATCGCGATGCTGTCACTGGGCAAGAAAAAAACTGTAACTACACTAGTAATGTATGTTACTGTTGTTGCTAAAGGGCCACGGGAGCCCTCGTCTTTAACCGTGCACATTCCTGTTATAATAACATTTTTAGAATCATGCTGAGTTCCTAAATGCATTTAAACACTTGTGCTCACATAATTAAGTCACGCATAAGATAGAGAAAAATTATGTCAAAACTCAAGTTTTATTAAGAAAACAACAAAATTTTTTTTACAAAATTAAAGTAACAATTTTTAATTCAATACTATATCGTTTCTTATGAGTTTTATTTTATTAAAAAAATCAAAGCGCTCTATGTTTATCCATTTTAGAATTAAATCAGTGCTCATATAATTAAGTCATCTGAAAAAAAAAATTATCATTTTAAAGTTATGAAACTTTTAACCAAAAATACCTTATAAACAGTCAGTATTTCGTTGGATACCCTCGCTGTCGTATGACTTCTGCACATCTATTGCCCATTGAACTCACTAGGGTAGCGCACTGATCAGGAGTTATGCGGTTCCATTCGTACTTGATTATTTCCCACAACGATGCCTTCCTTGTAGGTTTCTTTGCCGCAACTACCCTTTTTATAATGCCCCATAGATTTTCTATAGGGTTTAAGTCCGGGCTTTGAGGCGGCCACTTAAGAGTTTTGACATGGTTGGCATTTATCCAGTCCTTAACGACCCGGGAGCAGTGTTTCGGGTCGTTATCCTGCTGGAAAATCCAAGATAACGGCAAATCGTCAGCATAATCCCCAAGTAAATGTTCTGCTAGGATATCTTTGTACATTATGCCAGTCATTTTACCATCAATTTGTGCAACTGGGCCAACACCTGATGCAGTAAAGCACACCCACACCATTACTGAAGAGCCACCGTGCTTAACTGTTTTCTTTGTGTATCTGGGGTTCAGTTCTTGCAATGGTGGACGCCTTACATACGGTTTTCCATCATTTCCAAATACGTTAAACTTGGTTTCGTCGCTCCAAACCACTAGACTCCAGAACTTCGAGTCCTTATGCAGATGCTCTTTAGCAAACTCCAGTCTTTTTTTGATATTCTTTTTGGACACATTGGGCTTTCGTCGCGCAATTCGTCCATTCAAAAAATTTTCTTGCAGTCGTCGGCGCACAGTTTGTGCAGATATTCTTACCCCATGGTACTCTTCCATTTGAGCCCTTATTTCGGTGGAAGTCAAAAAAGGGTCTGACTTGCTCAGCCTAACCAATTGCCTATCGTCAGTAGTTGTTGTCTTCCTTTGCTTTTTTCGCGGTAAGTTTTCGAATGTTCGATGTTTGTTGTAATACTTAATGGCATTATTGACTTTTCCTCTAGAAAAGCCCAAAAGATTTTTAACATGTCCAACGCTTTTCCATTTTTGGAAACAGTCCCTTATAATCTTCCTCTCGCAAGAAGTTGAGCTCTTGTTCTTACCCATTATTTTTATTGGATACTAATTTTTTTTTGGAAAATACGTAAATAAAAATTTAATGATTTTTTCAATCAAAGTTCAATTCAAAGTTATTCCGTAGAAAGCCAATTTACCTTTTTCAGAACAATGACTTAATTATATGAGCGCTCACGTCTTCTACTATACGAGAAAAAATTGCAACTGATCGCAAAATAAGAAAATAATTTTATCAATTGGCTTGCAGAATTGTTGGTTCAGATAACGGGATTATTTTTCCATACAAGCATACAGGTCAAAGCAAACTGGATAATTTATTTTTGTTGCTCTCTATTTAATCTCTCTGTGACTTAATTATGTGAGCACAAGTGTACAATGCATCAATGTGTTTTATTTTGAATTAGTTCGAAGCTTTTTAGCCAAAACTGCGCAACTAGACTATTTTTAAGAATGTCAACAGAGTTGCACTGTTTTCGTAACTAAATTTAGCACCAATTCAAAATGAAACACACTGATGCATTGCATAAATGCCTTTAGGAACTCATCCTTAATCATATTTTGGGGATACTTACTTTTCAAGTAATGCTTCACTTCCGACAAATTAAATTGTTTAAATAGTTCGTCGAGCTCAGCCTCATAGTTATCTTCATGGAAAGTATTTTTTTCGAAAAACACCACATTACCTTCTGCTTCATCTACCTCCACTAGCACTTCTTCACTTTTATTTTCCATTAAACACTTTTTAATTTTTGCACGACGCTACCTGCAACTCGCGATTAAACTTCTGATATGCAAAAATTCACCAGAACTTAATGGAACTTCTTAAGCACGCTAACAATTTTTTACATGATGCAATAATCATTTTACTAGATTCCATAATGATTCTACATGATGTCATAATGATTCTACATGAAATCATGTTGATTAACTTTTTACATGATGCAATAATGATTTTAATGGATTTCATAATGATTTTACATGAAATTATAATGATTTTACTCTGCAAAATTAATACCAACACATACACACCATGGACGTGTGCGTGCGTGTTTTTTTTTACATGATTTTACAATGATTTTACATGAAATCACAATGATTTTAATGTTGCTGTCACCACGAAATATGAAATCATGTAAAATGAAATCAACTACGCATCACAATGATTTTACTATGCAAAATTTTTCTGTGTGTTCATTTTACACTATTTTCATTGACTCGTAAAATGAATGAATGAAAGATATTGTAAAAAATTTTAAAAGGTCTTGCCTATCCCCTTCCCCCTTATTTTCATCCTGCTTACGCCCTTGCATATATGTATGAATAAAGTATTAACCCACATAGCGCCGGAAACTACTTTTTTCTCTTTCCAAAAAAAATATTTAATCGATAGAACAATTGGAAGAAAACTTTTTATGGACACTTTTTACGAGTATTTTCCGCGTGGTTTTTCACAAAAAAACAAACCACTCAAATGACAACGCTAAAACTGGCACCATTCGATGCGTTCGTTGAATTGACATTAATTGCGGTAAGATCTCTGACAAATTTTGATTCTAAAAAGAATTGGATTTTAGTGATGACCAGGGCTCGGATTTTGATTGACCTAAAAAACTAAAAAATGACAAAAATGACCTAAAAACTGCAGAAAATGACTTAAAAACTAACAAAAATTACCTAAAAAACGCAAGCAATTGCATAAAAAATAAACAAAAAATTTAACCTGGAAATGTCTTGGAATTTAGTAAACATAAATGGATGTTTTAAATAAGCAGGAAATGATGTCTTAGAAGCAGCAGAAAAATATGACATGTCATCGAAATCCTAGCCGTGGTGATGACCGTCTGTAGACTGTCTTCGTAATTTAAGGGTTAAATAATAAACACCGCATCAATCGAAATGTTTCTGATGCATTTTCACCAAGTTCTGGACCGCTCTTTGTTCCATGTTTAAATTCAACATCAAATGAACACGTTTTTTCGCAAAATAATTACTATAACTGTTAAATGACAACCAAATATTCAACCATTAAAAAGCATGTTCGATTACTTCTGGTTGCTGAGATATAGTAAGTGTCCGGGATATTATTTGATACTCTGTGTAGAATACAATCCAAAAATTAAAATGAATATCATATTTACTGAAATAAATAAAAAGTACCAAAATTCGCCAAAAAGACCCGAAATAATTCGGTAAGTACTGACTTAAAATATCGTTTTTAAATACATAACATTTAAAGGATGTTATAAATATGCTGAAAAACTTACATTTTTTAGGAGAAAACTATTTGTAGAAAAAAAAACCATAATAATTCTAGTAGAAACATTAAACTTTTACTGTTATTGTAAATTTTTCACGAGATACTAAAGTGTTGGTATATTCAAAAGTACAGTTGTCGTATGCTTTTTTCCCAGAACTTCTTAGCTCAATCATTAACTAAAAAATAAAACTATCTATAAAATGCAATACTGCCAAATTAAAATACACAATCAATATTTTGTATGGCTCTGAAGGCTGCATTAAAGCAACATCTTCATGGCGTATCTAGGCCAGCCCCATTAAGTCTTGATAACCAGCAAATATGCTAAACACTGCAAACATTCATCAAATAAATCTTTATAAATTCTTTGCTAAAGAATTAGAATTAAATAAAAATACAGAACGACGCCACACATTAAAAGGGGCGTAACAGCAGTTGCAGTTATGTTAGAAAAGTCTCGAAAATATATAAACACGATTTAATCGTGATAATCAATCAAAAATACGTAGAGGAAAAAAAATAACCAAATCTTGGTGCTTTGCAGAAATGGCATTACGTCCTAGAGTGATTACAACAGAAGGCGGGACGTTGAGAACGATGACGACAACGAACGCATAACAACAACGTAGGAGTGGCTGAGAGTTAAGTGCAGGAAATATTGGTAATGTTTAGGATTACGATAGAACATAATTCAGCAATAATTCAAGAGATTTAAAGGAAAATTAATTTATTTCTCTCTGTCCGTTTTTTTTTCCTTTTCAAAAATTGTTATAATTTCCTTGACAAATGGCAAGATTTTTAACAGATTTTTAAACCAAAAAATTAAATTTAAAATGTTTTTTGCAGGGTCGTATAAAGTCAATGAGAAGTTTACAAGCAAGAGAGTGAATTGGTAAGAAGTCAAATAAATAATGTTTAATGTGTAGCAGAATAATAAACAAAAACACTACAAAAACAAGACTCAAGTCATAAAACAACCAAAAAAACATTAACTTGCAAGTTGCCTGGCCCCACAGACATTTGACTTTAAACGTTTCCTCAATTCGCACTCGAATCAACTGATTCATCATCATCATCACCATCGTCAGCATAAGCATTAGAGCAAAGACGAGTACAACTCTCTGGCGCTACGACTGCGTGGTCTAAAAATGAAATAACAAATCCCCAGCAACAACAAAACTGTTTGATATACTCAAGCAGCCGTTGCTACAACAAAATAGCTTTTAACATTACCTCCGAGGTGGAATATAAAAATCTAAAGAATTGCAAAGAAACCCTATCTAGACAAAGTAAACAAACAACATTAATACTCAGTTTGACATACAGCCAGCTAGACTGACGGATAATTGGCATGTGTGTGTGTGTGAGTGTAAGTACCCAGTGTGCCATACGGATCCGTTTCGAATTCGAGACAGACTTACTTCTTCGTAAATTTTGTCTGAAACGGATTGCGTTTCGCATCCGGAACTGATCCTATTTCGAATGCAATTTCTCTCAAAAATACAAATAGCTTTTTACACTTTTTCGGATCCGTCTCGAACTCGGAACTGACTTCATTACGAATCCGTTTCGAACTCTTTTTTCAAATAATGCTGACACGTATTACGTTTTCGCAATTAAACACTAAGTTTTAGGCTGGTTTCAAAATATTTTTTTATTCTTTTGCTATTTCTGAATAAATAATGAAAGTAATATTAATTTTTGTGATTCTTTAATCAGGATTTTTCGTCTTTCATTTAAACATGCAATAACAATAGAGTTCAGCTACAACAGCTTTTTCGCATTTTCTCCGCATTAGATCATCTTAAGAACCAGCCCAAATAACATTAAAATATCTCAATGATATCGATAAGAGTGGTCAAAAATAATCTAAAGTGAGAAAAATTTACCCACCATAATATGGGTTGAACTCAGGGACAACACAAGACATAACAACTAACAATGCGTTTACATAGATCTAATCATACATTAGTTTTCAATTTACTTTTGAGTTGACCTTTCGATAAATTAACATCAAAAAAGCTACAGTTGTTAACAAAGGTACTCATGCGATGTAAAGGAGCAGTAGCCATATAATTTGTTCTACTAAAAGGTAAGTAAATTAAATTGTTAGCGTTTCTACTGCTTCTACGGCTAGTGTTAAAATTTATAAGAGTTAGGAGTTCTGGTGAATCGAATGCAGCAGTTATGAGTTGGTGTAAATAGACGATATCTGCAGACTTCCTTCTCTCATTCAAGGTGTCTTCTTGGCTATGCGTACATGCGCATAGTGGCAGAACTTCTTCGCCACTTCGACTCCACGTTCGATCTAAGCTCATTTGGGTATTTTCTTTGAAATGCACCTAAGTAATATATCTTAATTAGTGTACGGGTATCCTTAGTCACATGTAACTTATTCCATCATCATAATTATTTAAAAATTCTGACAAACCGAATACAGCTAGGTTTGAAGGAGTATTGTTGTAAGGAAGTTATATAAAATAAGAATAAGTATAGAATTGTATTTCGTATCCCTTATTCATTGAAAAAAAAGAAAAGATTTCATAACATGAAAACTGCATTTTATGTTAAAGTTCTGATCATTGTTTTGACGGATTTGTAACAGGTACGAAACCGGTCCGTCGAAAAATAAAAGTGCGAATTCCGTGCTGACGGACTTGTAACGGGTTCAAAACGGATCCACATTCGTTTTTGTGCACATTGGGTATCTTTGCATGTACTACATACAATTGTATTGGTTTGTGTGCAGAAAGCTCATTGGAAAAGACAACCAGACTAGAGATTATTTATTTGCAGTTGTTTGAACTAAGCAAAAAAAAAACAACACAAAAACTTTGTTAATGCAATAAACTACAACAACAGCGCAAAATCGAGTACAGAAAAAAAGCTTACTACTTAAATATCTTGGCAGTTTATCGAAATGGTTAAAAAACACCACCTCCCCCCTCCAGGCAAGGGTGTTAGCTGCTTCTCTTAGCAAGAAACCACTTAGAATACTTGGCTTACAAGTGCGACGGCATTAGAAGAAAACACAAAACCGGTACTTACAACAATCGAGCAAAGAAAGGAAACAACAGCAAAAATAAAACATTTGCAAACAGGTTTAAAGTATTGAGTACAAATGCGAGTACATAAAAATGCAACGATACGAAGCAATGCAACGCAAATGTATTAAGTTCGAATTTATGACAGTGTCCGGCATTAAATTACACGCCAGCTCTAAGTAGTTCCAGATGTATTTACTTGTGTAGTGCAGCCAAAGTGTAAAATCAACAAAAATATGGCTTCTTGATAGAATAGTTTTTCATTTAAATCTTAGCCTAGCGATTCAGGTGCTTGAACCATTAACGTCACATAAACTAAATCTAAATACTAGGCTTGCAATATTTAATTGCTACTTAACTCCAATTTAAGTAGAGTTCAATATCTGGTATTAACTTAAGCGGCAAAATGTTTCGTTATTCCACTTAGCTCAGTAACAAAAAATTAATTACAATTTGCGCATAGATGTTAAACACATTTTAAAAAATTGCATGTACAAAATATTTAGTAATTTAGTATTTCGTTATAAAGGATCCGCCAAATAACTTTTTTTTTTTTGAAAATTCTATAAAAAAAGTACTGGTTGTTTTCTCAAATTTCTTTTTTTTTATTTGAAAGTACAATCCTTCCGGTTAATAATGGAAAATAATTTCATTCAAATGGCTGCCTCTGCTGGCCATGCAGTAGCCTACACGATCGATCCAATTTTTAAGCACATTATCGATTGTGTGCAGCTGTATTTCACCAATATTGTCCTTTAAAGCGTCAATTGTCTCTGGCTTGTCGGCGTAACACTTATCTTTGGGGGCACCCCACAAATAATAGTCCAACGGTGTCAAATCGCAGCTCCGAGGTGGCCAAACGACATCAGCTCTGCGGCTGATAATGCGATCTTCAAAAACAGGGCGCAAAACATCGAGTGTAGCTTCGGCTGTGGCACGTAGCGCCGTCCTGTTGAAGCCAAATGTTGCCAATATCCTCCTCTTCAATTTTTGTGAACAAAAATTCGTTCAACATGGCCCGATTACGATCGCCATTGACTGCAACGGCCACTCCTTGATCATTTTCGAAGAAAAATGACCCAATTATGCCTCTGGACCAAAATCCGCACCAAACAGTGACTCGTTTTGGGTGCAGCGGCTTTTCAATGTATGCGTGCGAGTTTTCTGTGCTCCAAATGCGACAATTTTGCTTGTCGACATACGGAGCTGACGGTGCTTCTCTTCTTCCAAAATCCGTACGCAATTTTCGCACACATTCTGCAACATTACCATGATTTTCAAAGTAATGTCGCAATATTTCCCAGCGTTGTTCAAGCGTGTACACAACTATATTTGTTCAGCGGAAGGATAAAACTAATTATCTGTCAAATCAGACATGAGCTAAGTGTTACCATTCACGAAATAAGCACTAGTTGAAAAAAAAGTTAGATGGCGGACCCTGTATAAGTCGGCTGTTATAAAGGCTTAATCAAGTATCGAAGAAATAAACTGAATTTTCACTTTGTTTCACGATCGTATGACAATGAACTCTGAAAAGAAAGGGTTTTTAAAGGAATAGATACTAGAATGGGTCGGCCTCCATACAAAAAAAAAGTTGCAAAAGTCCGCCCCTCATATAAATGATTTCAGGACACTGAAAATTTTCGCTCCTGCACGCCCTAAAACAAAAAACATTGAAAAAAAACCTACAACTAAATTGTGGAAAACGTGGAATTAAAGGACAGGAACAACTGAGGGCTGAAAATGCTTGCCGAGGCTAAGGCATAACACTAGCATCGGTTATAAGCAATTCAAATTGTTTTTCACGTTTGTTCCGCCTAATTGATAATTCACATATGGTTCCAATCAATTCTTCCCCCATAATCTATCTCTTTCCTTTCATATCCAAGACCAAAAGTTGTATAGTTGTATAAGGAACATGCCTTGGTTCTTGGATCTTTTTTTCTTTATTAAAAAACTTAAATTTTTGTAATCTTTGTCCAAAAAAATAGTTTAAAAAGTTTCAAAACAAAGAAGAATTCAAACAAAGTGGAAAATTATCTGAAATAGTTTTGAAAATTAAAGAATGAAACGCATCAATAACATTGTTACAACAAAGTTGCCCACGAAACGTGACAACATAGTCAAGTTTCCAAAAAAATTGTAAAATAAATAATAATTATGGTATTTTAAAATTATAAATTAAAAACTATCACGACACTGCTTTACTCTATCCTGTATCCTGTAGGTAAAGTCTCTTTTCGGCATACGATTTTTTAAGATTGGACATGATAATCCTCTCGATGTAAGCTGGGTGGTTTTTTCAAACTTTTTTTTTGTATGGAGGCCGAACCACTCTATTAGATCCTTTTTTAAAATATAGCACACAAAATTTTTATTCACATATAAAGGGGTCGGGGCAATTAGCTGTATTTTAAGGTTTTACTCTTTTGAACACGTGAAGTTATAAGTGGAGGTTGGCGTGGTTCCTTTCCAGTCTTGCTCGTTTTGGGACTTAACCTTAATTGTAAAAATAAAAGTCTACATACCAAATTCTTGGGCTACAGTATGTTATACATTAACCCTAGAGAAGTAACCTACGTCGATTCGACGTAGACTGCGGAAATATTTTCAATTTTCTCATTTCTGTCTCTTCGTTCTCTTTTCAGACAGTTTCAGTCGTTGATGTGCTCTTGCACGTTTTGCTTAGCTTGGCGCAGAACAAGTATTTTTTTATGAAAAACTAAAAACACACTATGTAGCTGCGAAATAGATTACTATTTAATTAACTTTTTATGTTTTGGTGTTTACTGAGTTTTGCTATATTTAATTACTTTACATTGCGTTTAAGAGCCTCAAAATGTCTCATAGAGCGGATTATCGAATGCTTAACCCTGCTTTGATAACCTACGTCTGCGAGACGTATGATTTCTAAATTGTTTGCTCTCACTATCGTGGAATGCTTTCTGTAAGTTTTTATTTTTATTTTTAAATAAAAAAAATTATAATAAAATGTGTTTGAATAGCAAGGAAATATGTAATAAAGCCATATAAGTACAAACAAAAATTATTTAATTGCTATTAATATAATATTAAGCCACGACAACAATGACACTTGACACAGTATGGTTAACTTTTAAGAGACTCCTAATAAGGTAATCAAAGCAGGGTCAATTTTAACAGTTTTAGCAGAGTGCGACAATAATGATTTTGAAAAGCTGAGTGAGAAAGACTCTTCGAGCGACCACAAAAGAGAACATCCGAAATGCTATTAATTGCAATGACACTACAGGCTGCAAAAATGTCAAAAAAGACAAACAACTAAAATATTGTAGGCATTGTGTATGGTTTAACTAGACAAGTAATTAAAGGCGGAGAGCCGGTGACCAAAACTGTACAAAATCTGCAACCGATGAGAATACGATGAGAAAGCAAAAATAGACAAAATGTAAGTAAAGTTAAGCTGTCAAAGTTTTAAAAATAAATAATTAAATCACTTAAAATCGAAGTTTTTTGGTCTTTGTTGCCACTAAAAACACAGTTTTCAATTCAACAATTCATTCGCAAAACAAAAAAAAATGGCTGATTTTGACAGTTCTGGCACTACAAAAGAGAGCACATTCAGCCCTAACATTACCTTATCTAGTTATACCATTATATTGTCCTTATACAAAACGACGAATGACAAAGTCTGCTTGTAAGACATGCGATTCTAATATATGCATGTGGAGAGCACAAAGTTGAACTTTGCTTTTCTTGCTAAAATTAATATATTTTGTAATATTTTTTATTGTGTGAATTTAAACTATTTAATAAATGTAATCAATTTCATTAAGAATATTTTTATGTTTCCATTTTTAATAAAAATACTTTTTGACTAAATGCATATAAGGTCTAAAATGAGTTTCTTAAAATATTTTAGAAAAATTCAATATTACAAATTAAAGTTTAAATTTCTGTGTTTTTATATTTATAAATCTCTAATACTATCTTATTTGAAGTTTGGAGGGGTCCGACATATATTTTTTTCAACAAAAAATTTTTAAAACTGAACTACGTCGATCCGACGTAGATTACCTTTAACATGTGTAAAATATGACTACCTTTCTAGGGTTAATATTATCTCCTACCATCGGCAGACGAAGGATTTAAAAAGACTTCTAAAAAGGCGATAACTGGCGATATTGAAAGTTTAACATGTGATTTTTCGGCAAAACGGCGCTTACCCACATGCAAATTACTTTAATTTCCTACCACCGCCATAAGAAGGATTTTAGAGTTCTGAGTATGCAGAAGATACCATTTTATGCAGAACTTTAAAAATTAAAATTAAAAACATTTTCCGTCAAACTTTCAATTGCGTTCATCTCCAAACTTGTTTTATGTGGTTTGCACCATATTGCCCAGAAGCCTTCATATTTTCATAGTATCTATATGACGAATTGTTTGGACGAAAGTAGCTCGATAGGTACATTTCTTTACTCAAAAAATTTATTAGTAAAATTTCTTCGAGTGATATAAGTAAACAAAATATTCGTACATTCTACAAACATGCGTACAATATACAAAGTATTTTCATTGTGATATCTTCACGAATTCATTCGTAAAATCTTTCTAATGCCTGATGTAGTATCTACGAATATATTTTTTTTATATAGTAATGATATTCGTAAACAAAAATAAATCAATTCGTATTAGTGCATTGTACGAATGACTTCATAATTTCTTGCATTACATTCGTAGTATTTACTAATGCTTTCGTACTATTTACGAATGAAAAATAATATAAGTAGAATCAATTCATTCGTAGGTTGATCGTACGATTTATTCGTATAATGTACGAATTAGTTGAGCTTGAAAAATTGAAAATCGAAATCGTTCAGCCTTGTTTGTCAAACAGCAATAGAATATAAGGCACTGTTTGATTGTAAAGGTGCTGTAGCCTACAGGTAGAGTGCGTGGCCTGTTAGCTGAAAAGCCGAGGTTCAAACCCCATCTCAGACAGAATATTTTTTTTAATTATAAGATTATTCGTAAATGTAACAAATTTATTCGTACAATATACATTTGTTTCTTACGAATAAAATATTCGTAATATGTATATTAATACGTCGATTCTACGAATACTATTCATGGCTGAAAACTACGAATAAAATTCGTAGAATGGACGCAGTAATTAGTAATATTTACACACAAATATTTTTGAGTGTTGAGATGATTCCATCATCAAATGTTTGTCTTGGTAAAGCTTTCCATTATTCCGGAAGTATAGTTTTACTTCCATTAACTTATGTAAAAGCTGAAGGCTCTCCATTATTTTAAAACTTTAAACTCTCCGAGCAACATAGAAACTTCATGTCTTTACAAGATATAACAAGCTTTCGTACGTTTTAACCTCGTGTAAAATATTTCGACAGCTATTCTTGTTTGCTGTCACCTGTCACCAGTAGGAAATTTAATTCATTCCACATCCGTTTAATAATGTTTGATCTTTAAAACGTTTATATTGACGTCCTCTTCTTCTGTGAATTCATGTACAGGTTTCTGTTTATTTGTTTGAAGTATATTCAAAAAGCCAGTGTGGCACGCCCAAAAATCTGTAAAATAACACATGCTCACACCTTAACAATGAATGTACTTATTTCTTCCGTGGAGGTCCTGGAGTAGGCCATGCTGGTCACCTTTAGGGTCCCTTGCCTTTTTAAGAGGGATATGAAGAAATCCTTTTCTTCGTGTTGGAGTAAAGATCCTTCTCAAACGTCAGAAGAACCTTAATAACTCACAAACTAAACATTTGGCAAACACAAACAAAAAAAAATCCGTAATATCCAAAAGAAACCTTTTCGCGATTCGAAAAAAAAAGATCTTGGGCGAAATATATCTAAGGCAAACGTATCTCTAAGTTATGCACCTAAGTCTAATTCAAATATTTCTAATGTTAGTTCTAATCCTAGCATAAACACTAAATCTAATCATAAGATAAGCAATAGTTATAAGCCTAAAACAAAATCAAATAATATTATTTCTAATGGTATTCCAAACTCCAGCTTAAATTCCAACCCTAATTCTCGTAACCCCCATCGCACCGTAACCCCCATAGACACTCTTTGAACACCGTATAGTAAGAGTCTATATAGGAAAAAAATTCTCTATGTACATTGGTGTCATTTACATCCCCCCAAGCTCTAGCGAAGCATCATACAATGAGCTATGTGAAACAATCACTACATTTACGGAAACCTTAAATGAAGATGATAGGATTGTTATTTTTGGTGACTTCAACCGTCCAAATATATCATTTGTCATTGATGAAAATGACAACTATCTTCTTCCTGTAAACCTCTCTAGTTCCATAGACTTTACATTAATAAGTACGTTTTATAGCAATGATCTACAGCAAGTCTCTGCAACACAAAACCAAAATAGTAGGTGGTTGGATTTAATCTTTACTAACTCGTACGACGAAGTGAGGGTTGTTCCAACCATCGAAGCAGAAAATTTGTTTGCTAACACTGCTCACCATACAGCCCTAACAGTAATGTTATCTGATATAAATATCTCTTTTACCCAGTCCTTCAATAACTCCATTGTGTACGATTTTCTTAATGCTGATTACGAAAGCATAACATCTCTTCTAGATCGTATTAACTGGAGTTGCGCTCTATCGAACTTAGACTTAGATAGCGCTGTTTCGAGTTTTTATAATTACATTTATACAGCTATCGAAAGATATGTGCCTAAAATAAAGAAAAAAAACAAACTTTCAGAACCTTGGCTAAATTCAAATCTCAGATACCTGAGAAACCAGAGAAACCGAATTTACAAACTCATCAAAACTACCGCAAATGTTACCGAAGAAATGAGGCTCAGATACAATGAGCTATCAAAAGAGTTCTCTTTCAAATCTGAAGAAGCTTACAAGTTTTACACAAACTTAATTGGAGAGAAAATTGTCCAAGACCCCAAAACATTTTTCGACTTTGTCAATCTGAAACGAAAATCAGCCGGTTACCCTTCATCCATGTATAAAGGTAATATTATCTCTTCCAACCCTCAAGAAATATGTAACCTCTTTGCGGATCATTTTAAGGATGTATTTTGTCCACCAACTACTCAGTCGGATGTTTCCCCCCCCCCCTCCAAATTCACAACATATGGTTGAAAACTTTAGCTTGTCAATAGAAGACATATCGAATGCAATAAAGGGTTTAGATGCAACCAAGGGACCTGGACCAGACATAATTCCCCCAAAGTTATTGGTGCGATGCTTAGACCAACTACTTGTGCCCTTATATATTATATTTAACAAATCACTGTCTCTTGGAGTGTTTCCCACTTTTTGGAAAACTTCCCACCTAATACCAATATACAAAAACGGTCAAAAAAGTTCAGTTGAAAACTATAGAGGCATAGCAATTTTGTCGGCCGTCCCAAAGCTATTTGAAAAAATTATTTGCGAAAAGCTAACGTACCTTATCAACCAGAGACTAAACGAGCAGCAGCACGGGTTTCGAAAAGGAAGGTCCACAACCACTAACCTCATGATAATGGTTTCTGACGTTTTATGCAAGATGGAGAAAGGATACTAATAGACGCTATTTACACTGATTTCAGTAAAGCTTTTGATCGTGTTGATCACGGCATCTTAATACATAAATTAGAAAAATTTGGTTTCTCTGGATCTTTACTTAGTTGGCTATCAACTTATCTCCATGGTAGATCCCAATATGTTAAATTCCAAGGAATTGTTTCGAAGAAAATTGAAGTCTCCTCTGGAGTACCGCAAGGTAGTCACCTTGGTCCTCTTCTCTTCAATATCTTCATATCCGACTTGTCCATGGTGTTGAAGGATATTCCACATCTTATGTATGCGGACGACTTAAAATTGTACCACGTAATTGAATCGCAGGAAGATGTAAATTTCTTACAGTTAAAACTCTCATCTCTTGAGACCTGGTGTACCCAAAACAAACTCTACCTCAATGTAAAAAAGTGTAGCGTGATAAGTTTTTCCCGTAGAAACCAAGTTGTAAATCACAAATACCGCCTTAATAATAATGAACTTAACAGGGTCAATTATATAGTTGATCTTGGAGTGGTCTTGGACAACAAACTGCGCTTTAATTTACACTATGATAAGATTGTATCCAGGGCCAGTAAACTGCTCGGTTTTATTAAAAGACGAGCATACGAATTCAAGAATGTATGGGTCACTACATCCCTGTACTGTGCAATAGTGCGCCCAATACTCGAATATGGCTGCATAATTTGGAATCCAGTTTTTGGATCCCATTGTGATAGAATCGAATCCATTCAAAAACAGTTCTTACTATTCGCTTTGAGAGAAACTTATAACCCCCGCGATTATGGAAGCCTTCCACCATATGAACACAGACTCACCCTATTAAATTTGACACCGCTATCAACAAGAAGAACGGTACTGGATACATGCTTTACTTTCGATGTTCTGAGCGGTGTAACTAACTGCGAATATATCTCTAACAAGATTACCCTCAATGACCCTTTAAGACGTACAAGGCATACTCGGCTGTTAACTGAATATCGGCATCATACTGCATATGCCAGTAATGAACCCATCAACCGTTGCTGTAGAAAATTTAATAATATATCTGACCACTACTCACCTTCCATGTCCAAATTCTTATTCAAGCGTTCTCCATACAAGTCTCTTTCTCTGCCTAATCAACCCAACCTCTGAATTCTCTTTTTTTTCTTCTCCTCTTTCCTTTCCTTTTTGGCGTGTTCGTGAAATAATGTCAATTAGGAGGGCGGATTACGCCCACTTCGAATTGCATATCTTTGAACACCAAAACAAGGAAGGGGGAGAAAAGGAAAAAAAAAATATAAAAAATAAAAAAATAAAAAATAAAAAAATAAAAAATAAATACCTGTTAGAATAAGTAAATAAATTTGTAAAAACCTGTTAGAATAAGCAAATTGCCTTGGTTGGCCAATAAATAAATAAATACGCCCATTGAAATGTCAATGTTAAGTATTCGGCATGACTAAGTAAAATCCCATCAAAAGTGCACTCCAGTCTCTTCTTTATTAAAAAGAAGGATAGTACGTGAATCGTATTCACGGAGGAGTTACTCGATCACCTACTAAACACACACTTTTCTGGCTGTTCAGACAGGGACGAAATTTCTCACAAAGAAGACGCTGTCATGTGTTCCTATGAGATTCTCCGACCTCATTATCACAGGGTAGATTCTTACCCTATAAATCATCAGGCCCGAAAGTCAACTACCAGTAATGCTACAAAAATTCACCATTGTCCATGACAATTTTTACAAATTGTATACGCCTGAAGGAGTTGGAAGGGTCAAGGTAATATTCATCTCAAAGGACGGGAGACAGGGTCATGAATCCGCCAAGCACTTTATGCTCATTTCACTCTCGTCGAATGTACTAAACGCACTCAAGATAATTTTTCCCCAACACTCTTAACTATAAGGGAGATCGACGGAAACGTCTCTGCGTGAGGTTATTACTTTATATTATCTACGTGAGATCTCGAAAAAAAACACCCCGAAATGAAACTGTAGCACAAATATAATATTTTAAAACTTTTTTCATAAAAATTGGCCCAGTACTTTTTGAGTAAAGTGGTAACATTAAATTTTAACTTAAATTTTATATAAAAGTAAAGCTATAGATTATGTTTGGATTTTTGTTTAATAAAATACACTTTATAAATATGAAAGACATTTTAATAAATTTTCTTTAAAAATGGACTCTATCATATTCATGATTATTTTTCGATGATGAATTCTAAAATTTCTTAAAACTCTTTTCATGATGCTAAAGTTGCTTTCAAGCTTTTATAAACATCCGAAGATTCTCTGTTTTACCTTTGGCAGCTTTGTATTGTTTCTATATATAAGGCAATTTATTGATTTTGATTTTTTTTAGGCTTTTGTTTTAATGCCTTATAAAACCTCTTTCAATATCTTTTGCCATATTTTATGTGTGGGTGTATGTTACTCTACGGGATCTTGTACTTCAAACATACAAAATTCTATGTTTGAAGATTTTTTTAGTATCATCTACGTAATAAAACGACTGGAAAAACGTACAATGCCATGCGCCTATCTGCTTTAAGACTACGTATGTGTATGTAATTGAAAAAAAATACACACACCTCTCACATCACAAAAAAAAATCTTTCACATGATTTTCCTTCTGTTTTCAAGACATTTTATAAGCACTTTGCATATTCCAGAGATGTGTGTACATGAGCATAATTGTTGTATGTTGTTGTTGTTGCTGGTGTCAACGTCATCCTCGTGTTGGCGTTGATATTGCTATTGGCATCGTTGTTGCCGTTGCTGTTGCCACCATTAGATACTCTTTTTTTTCTGCTCAGGTTTGTACTTTTTGATAAAAAAAGTGTCCAACTTAATGTTGCGTGTGTCGAAGCATAAAAGTCGCCTTCTGCTCTTCATAAATGTTTTAGCACAGGAAAAATTTCCGTATTCGGGAAGGCACTTGCGTACATACCTAAAAAAAAAAAAAAAAAAAGTTAAGCACCTCTGAGAAAACCTCAACATCTTGGCAGCAGTTGTGGTGTGCTTTTTTCTAAAAAAGCTTCAAAAGCATCGCCCCGCTGATTTATATGTTGCAGAAATCTTCTTCTGTATTTTTCAATTGGTTTAACATCACGTCCCACAGTGTCGCGGGTGGGGACAAAAGTCAAAATATATTTAACTTTAGAAACTTTTAACTTAGTAGAAAACTAAGTATACAAAATCATAGTTTAGTTTAAGAGCACTTACCAATATCATTTTATTCGTGGATTTTGTTTCGGACGCCCCCAACATTTGTTTTGGAAAATAAATTTTCTAAGTTTAGTACCCTACATTTTAAAACAGGACATACATTTTAGTATTATGAATATGCAAAACAATTTCAACAAATATTTCACATACTACATAGTATTGTTTATTAAAATTATTTACTAGAAATAAAATCTGCTATATCAAAAAATATCCTATAAACTAAAAAAAAAACACAAATTTAAGACCTGTAAAAAACTAAACTTTATTTTCGTAATTTTTTTAATTCTTTGATATCTTAAAACAATGCTTTTTTAACATATTTCTTAAATTTGGTTTGAAACAAATCTCAAACACAGTAGTTATAGAGAATTTTGTAGTGCATGTTTTTGCAAAAACTTGTAAATTTGTATGGTAAAATTGCAAAAATATCAAAAAGCTTAAAACGAAAAAAAAACCGTATTTTTAATTTTTTTGTTCATCTTTCAGCATGTCTTTAATGAAAGATTTTTACTATATCTAAAAATTTTGGTTACAACAACCCAATAATAACAAAGTTGTGAGCAGTTTTCTAGAGCATGTTTTTGCCAAAATGCGTTAATTTAAATGGGAAAGTTGCGAAAATTTTCAAAAGTTAAAATACAAAACAACCTACTTTTTTTTATATTTCAATATGACTTTATTAAAAGCCTTCTTTAGAGTTTTCCAAAAAGTTTGGCTGCGGCAACTTAAAAATAAAGAAGTTATGGGCAATTTTCTGGAGCATGGTTTTGACTAAAATGCGCAACAAATTCATACTGAAAAATAAGTAATTTCGTCAAAACCTGTGCTGAACTAATGTTAAAGTATTTTTTGTTAGCGTATGAAATATTATTAGGTATTTTTTAAAATCTTGTGATCTTTTATTGAGAAAATATATTGTTCATCCGATTAGGACAAAATTTTGTACGATTAATTAGTTTATTTATTCTAAAACTTGTTTTCACAAAATATGACTTTAACGTAGCCTCCAAAAAGCCCTTTTTTAACTTGACAAATTAATAAATGTTAAAATAAACCTTTAATCTAGAATTATGGTTTCTTTATACTATTTAGCCCCAAAATAAGTTAAAATCGCTTGAAACCACACGGTTTTACGTCATTATATTTATTTGTAGGCATTTTAGGGGTCGTCCATAAACTACGTTACCAATTTAGGGTAGGGGAAAGGAGGGGTTTTGAAACGCACTAACGATAAGTAAAACCTAAAAAAACTCAAAAAAAATTCTTGGGAGTAAACCCGGTGTTACTCTGGAATGTTCATAATTTGTAAAATTATTTTTTCTTGAAGATTTTATTCTTATTTTCTTTAAAAATATTGAAGATTTGCAGGACTGTGTTATAAAATGAGAAAAATGTCTGTTTAAAAAATTGTAGTTTTATGATTTGAGCAGTTAAAATTTCTAATAGTTGTAATTTTTTCCTAGCAGATAGGCCTCTGCATACGAAAACAACCAGAAATTATTCATGAAGGCTAAGCATTTTTAAAAATTTTTAAAAACAACATGCTAAAAAAAATCAAATCTCTACTAAAATAATGGGGTACCATTACATTTTTCTTAATTCGTTGACCTCGTAACTGCATCTCGCCACAAGTAATTTCTGTTTCTAGTACCGAATGCGTGAGTATGTCGATTTAGTTATGTAGTATTACAGCTTATACTTTTTATTCTTAAAAACTTACAGTATCAGTTGGTATAGATAGATTCTATCTAAGGACTAGACATTTTTTTCCACTAGGATAAAATGGTAGTAACCCGAAAACTGCTTTCATTTTTGTATTTTACATTCTTTGTAACTTTTTCATCTCCGATGTATTTTAATAGGCCCAGCACATCATCTGAATGGGTTGACATAGAATCCGATGAAGAATTTGAAGAATCCTCAAAAAAGCTTCCAGCTTCTCAATCCCAGTGATTGAGAGCATCGAGCCTTGAATCAAAGATGGAATAACTTTTAATGAAGATATATATTATAATTTTTTTTTAAAAATTGTACCTTGTATTTCGGTAGTCATAGCAGTCATTAATACTAGTGAAAATTCTGAGGGCTAGTGTGTAAAATAATATAATATTTTTAAATACATTAATTTCATATGTCACGTTACTTTATAGAGAGGGGAGGGGTTTTGAAATGACCACTTAAAAAAAAAAGCTGAAAACCGGTAACGTATTTTATTGACGACCTCTTAAGTGTTTTTGAGTGGTTACAAAAATGACGGTTACAGGAATGACAAAATTGTCTTTATTTGGAGATCGCAGGCATCAGAGAAAACTTAAATACTATTCCGCACTTTTTTATCATATAATTGATAGCTCGTTTAATGTGTTATACTCAATTTCGTTTCAATATATCACTAACTGGATGCACAGTTGGTTTCAGATATGACAATTTTTTTTTTATATATTCATAATATAACAAACAAGTTTAATATTACACTTGAGCTTCGCACTCAAAACTACTGGTGGATTTTTTACACTTTAATATCAATAGGGAAATTCAAAAAGTGGTTAAATTGAGGGACAAAAAGTAAGTACATAAACATATGTTAATAAATGTTATAATTATTTTAAATGGCAGAAAATGCACACCAGTATAGGTACGTAATATTTTGTCCTTGTCATTTAAAACATGTAGAAATAAAAATTGCGGACGCTACACTTTTTGAATTGATATAATTTTGATCGAGTAAAGGTTACAGGAATGACACCTTAAGCCTATTTTGTGCATTTTCACCGGAAAAAATTATTTTTTAATGACCTTTTACTACATAAACTTAAAAAAAAATCATTTTAAGAAAGCTGTAGTTTTTTAAAGTATCAAAAATTATTTTTTTACCACTTAAAACTGCGAGGTCTCGTAGATGGACACTTTTGGCGCAATTGCCTATATATCAGATTACCGACTTTGGTTAAATGGGAAGTGGGCGTGTTAATCGCTCGATTTGGTTAATTTTAACACCAATTATTTTTTGCAGCAAAAACAGTGCAAAAAATTATATTGATCTGGGTTGATTTTTTAGCATATACTTCAGACTACCGATTTTGGTTCATTTTTACACAAACTGTTTTCTGCGTACAAATTTTTATTGTTCTAGGATAATTTTTTGGAGAAATTTACCAGATTACACATTCTACACGCAATGAATTTTTGTGTAAAAAGTTTACTTATTGTTGAACTTATTTCCACCAAATTTCATTATCCTGCGAAAACTTCTTCTCTTTTTGTCCGCGGTTTATGTGGATCCGCAACACTGTGCGTCCTTACACACAGCAGACTCTCGCAACAAAGTATTTTTCTGTTTTTTTATTGCCATTTTACTGCACAATTTTCGAGAGCTTATATTTATTGTTGCCACTTAAACTTTGCATTTCGACTTTATTTAAAGTGGGTCGTCTTTGGTATATTGAAATTGTTTTTATGTTTATTTTAACTGGCTATTTGCGGTAATATTTAAGGTTCAAATAGCTTTTGCTCTACGAAGATAAATTTCCTACCAGTTACTTGTACTGTCATAGCCATTAAAAAGCGGTAAAATTCATTGAATAGCATTTAAATCTTTAAGTCAAACCAAATATTTGCGACACCTGTTTGAAAACTCAACTGAAGTTGCATAATTTTTCCTTGGTCACTGTAGCTTAGTTTGTTTACTTGTTTTGTTACTTGTAAATTTCTCTGAATTTAGCATAAAAATAACACTTTAATTGTTTTTATGTTGTTTTTTAGCTCGTGCTAAAGTAATTTTTTCTTTGACCTGCACATGAACAACAAACAAGAACAATTTAAACTTTGAACTTAAAAAAGGTTGTAAAACTAAGTTGTTTTTACATCATTGCATGTTTAAGTCACCTTAAAAAAATGTCATTTAATTGTTTCTTGTTCGAATGTCGGTTCATTTAAAAGAATGATATGCAAATTATTGCAGTAAACATAACATTTTTATAACAATGTAAACTATAATGCAAATAATATGCAATGATAATAACACTGGCTTACAGCCAGAATGTACAATAAATGACACTATCCATTTCTAATGTAAAATGGGTCGGTGCTCTTTACGAGATATTGCCCACTTTAGTTAAAAAAAAATTAGTTAGTTCCATTTAGTAGCATATATCTCCAAAACCAACAACAATAATTATCAAGTTAAAGCTAATAAAATTCCCTACAAACAATGCCTACATCATTTTTTGATTCCACTGTTAGTTTTGGCGAAAAAATTAAATTTTTGAGAATTTTTCGTGTTTTTCAGAAAAATAAAAAAAAAAACTAATTGTACTTTTTGCTAGTAAAGCAAAATATTTTGTTTGTTTTGACATGAATGTGCTTTTTTATAGTTTTTAGGAAAAC
This sequence comes from Dichetophora obliterata, assembly GCA_963920525.1. NCBI lineage: Eukaryota > Metazoa > Arthropoda > Insecta > Diptera > Sciomyzidae > Dichetophora > Dichetophora obliterata. The sequence continues at coordinate 48,310,448 of OY986438.1, read as the reverse complement.
GAGTTTAAAGGTTTGAATGCTTCTGTAAATTAGGGAAGCAAAAGTTTTTTAAATTTTCATTTACCGAATGGTAAGTATTTAGTGACTTGACAATAGTTTAAAATTTGGCTAGCCTACCTCTCTTCAAAGAGATTTTAAAACAAATTCATTGTTTTGGCATTCAGAAAAATTCCAATTTATAAAACTTTCATGCTTACAAAGATTCGAGTAATGTAGTAGAAATATTGAAGATCTGTTATTTATTGATACTTTGTTTTGCAGATATGTGGGCTTAAGGTCCCTCGATTTATGATTTAAATTTGGTTGGCCTACCTCAAATCTCTCACTAACGGATCTTAGAACACATTCATTGTTTTGGCTTGCACAGAAATTCAAATTTATGAAACATTCATGCTTCAAGATATGGACTAATGTATAAATGTGAAGGATCTGTTATTTCCTGATATGATTTAAATTTGGTTGGCCTACGTCACTCCTAACGGTCCTAACGGATTTTAAAACACAATCATTTTTTGACATGATAAAAAATTTAAAAAACACATTCATTGATTTAGAACTGTATTATTGTGGCAGATTTTATCTTCATTCCTATTTCATATGTTGATACAATGTTCCTTATACAAATGGTTTTGGCATGCAAGGGACGATATCTCCTTTATGGTTATTATTTCATTAAAACACTTAACAACAGTTGTTAAGTCGATTGATACCCATCGAATGGCAAACTTAGAAACTCAAAATTTTAATACAACATTTTTGTGAATGCTGAGTTGAGGTGTTTTAACGAAATAATAAAATGCATGCTAGGAAGTAAATTTTTTTACAAAATCAAAATAAGAAAAAAAGTCGTGGTCTTAACCTGGTGTTGTAAATTGATACTTTTGGACAGGGTGTTGTTCAGAAATATTTGAAGAATCTAAATTAAGGAAATTATCTTTTTCCACTTTTGGTGCCCGAGATATAAAACCTTACATTCATTTTTTTTTTTTGAAAAAGTTAGAAGATTGCTTTTAAGTATACATTTCTCAAAAAAAAAAAAGTAATAGGCAAAAAATTTGCAAATTATTAATTCGCCAAATTTAAGAAAAATGCCAACACTATAATCAAAATCACCAAAATTTAGACAATTAGATGGCAATCAAAAGTTCTGTGCTACCTCGAGTGTACCTTTAGATTCGAATATCCTTCACACAGGACCTTTTGGGTAAAAATCGAGAGTGGCATCGTGTTTGCCAAAACATTCTTAGTTAAAGTAAGTATTTTTTTTTGCTCTAAGACAAATGCATGTTTTCTTACAAAAATCAAAGCATTTTGAGATAGTGATTTTTTACTGTTTTTCTTCAAAAAGAACTTTGTCCTTGCGGGAGAGGAAGACATCCTTATTTTTACCTAAAAATTTTTTTGGGAGATCTTGACCACCCAAAGTAACTTTTGAGACCTCTTAGAATACGATCTAAATTTTTCGATACGCACTAATGTCCAACCTAGTTATTTTTTCTGAATACTGTATATCATCGTTTCTAGAAGGTTTTCAAGTTGATGCGATATATACAAATTTTTCGAAAGTATTCGATAAAGCAAACTATTATATTTTAATTAGTAAATTAACAAAGATGGGATTTCGTTTCAGTTTTCTAAGCTGGTTGAGATCCTATATATCAAATAGACAGTGTGTTGTAGCTTTTGGCAATGTAAAATCCTTTCCATTTGTGGCTACCTCTGGAGTTCCCCAAGGGAGTATTTTGGGGCGTATGGGGGAGTATATCAGAGAATCTCCATTTGTCAGCATACCATTTTGCTAATATGGCTCTTGTTTTTCTGATCCCTTCACTTTAAAAGTGCTATTTACTAGCCTGGTTCGTTCAAGATTTGAATATGCTTCTGTTATATGGGACCCATTTTATATGACGGTAAGGTTTGCCTTACGCTCACTTAATTTCAAAGATTCTTTTCCCCCATTTAGTGCTCGTTGTTTAATTATTGGTCTTAAAACTCTTGAGAGTAGGAGAAACATTAAGTCTCTCCTTTTCATACATGATATTATTTCTGGCCCGGTTGACAGCCCTACACTTTTAGAAATGATTAATTTTAATGCTCCTAGTACGATTCTCAGAAATCGGGACACTTTTTATTTAGTAAAGTCTCGCACTTACAACGCTGCTAATGCTCCTATTTTTAAAGCACTTCCTATATTTAATACTATTAACGTAAATCGTAATCTAGATTTTTCTGTATCTAAAAAGAAATGCGATCTCTGTAAAATAACATTTTGTTATATATATTTTTTTGTTAATAACTATTACCTAGTCTGTAAGAATTAGTATTCAAAGACTGAAGAAACTAAATAAAAATTAAAAATTCCCTCGCAATGATTTCCGTGGTTCAAAATCCATGCATTTCCTTCCACAAATCGGACCTTTTTTGACGAATTTCATTTTTCAAACGTGCTGTTAGAACGCTTAGATAATCAGCTCTATTCCAGAATCCATCGTAATGAATTTTGAAACGTAAAGATACGCTACGAATACGACAAATTTGCTAATCCAAATTACGAACGAAGCTTCCCTTTTCGAATTTGCTTTCATGAATTCGAAAACAGCTGATTTCAACAGCAGACAAATAAATAAAAAGAACAGTTGAAAAGCTAAAGTGTTTTTGATCAACGATTAGGGTATACACTTCACTTCGTAATTTTCCGAAATCGCAAATTTACGACGAGTTGAAGTGAGCGACTGCTTTTAAATTTTTTTGAAACTGTTCATTTATTGAAACCTTTTTCGTTGCCGTTTAATTGTGAAAAATGCCGAAAATAATATAAAATATAGAAAATTATATAAAAATTTATTGAAGAAGGAAGACCGTTCAGGATGTTGTTTTCTTCATGAAACACAGTTGCTTGTGCGCACTAACCACCACTGAACACCATCTTCGTAAATTTCCGACGATTATTTATCATCAACTCAATAGATAATTAAATTTAAGCAATCTTCAGAAAGCCAGAAAAACAACAATTGCACTGAAATCTTCGTAAATTTCTGATTTCGGAAAATTACGAAGTGAAGTGTATACCCTTATTGTAGTTTTAGCAGTGATTTTTAATGAATTGCAATTGCAATTTTCGCAAAGAGAATCTATGAAAATTCATCGAAGAATATTGCGAAATTCCTTCAAGCCTTTGGAAATGGATTACGAAATATAGAAATGTAATTAATAAATTTCAACTAACATATTCACAGGTTTAAAAAAAAATTTGACCTACATTTACCAAAAATTAGTTAGAGTTTTTATTTTACGGCCTAATTCTATAAAAATTCAATTGTTTTCTTTTGTCGTACACAAATCCTTCGATGCAAAGCTTTCGTGAAAAAATCCGAAAAACAGCTGTCAAAAGTTGATGCATTCGGATTGTGGAATAGCAATGCTACGAATTTTCGAATACGATGTAATGGTTCGGATTGCAGAATACGACATTACGAATATTCTGAATATTCCTTATTTATCGTCTGACTTTCTGACCAGAATTCCAAGTGCACAACACTGCGATAATCAAAGAAAAGAGTCAACATCACTTGACTTTTGATCGACTTTGACTTGTTTTTTCAGTTTCGGCTAAGTTGGAAGACCTCATTCTGAAACTTTTTGACTGATTTGCATATCAAACTCGTAAACCCAAGTCGTATCACAAGTTGCAATGTGTTTTATGAATGTGGGTCGGAATTGGGTCGGAATTGGGTCGTTCTAGCATGTCTTCAGGGAACTTTGCGCTATTGAGTTTTTAATGAAAATTCACGTCTTTTGGAACTAGCCGAGCGGAAATGCGTTGACCATGATCGAGCGCTTAACCTAAGAGTCTGAGGCTAAGAGCCGTCTTCAAAGAACTTATATTCTCAAGAATCGTAAAATGGTAGTTTTTAATCCCTGAGATTTGTCATTGTCTGCAGAGAAGTGACGGCCAAACAGAAATATTAATTCAATAATTCAATTGAAAATACACTCAAACAAGAACCTTGGTTCTTTAACAAACTGTCTACAGACTCTAACTAGTACTCCACGGCTGCAACGTCTTTGTTCCTAGACGATTTAAAATTAATTATCTATTTCATGGATTGGAAAATGATTGGATGCATGTCTTTTATGTGCAAGTATTTTTAATATATGATTTGATTCAATACCAAACTGGGTTTGCAATTCAAAACAAAAAAGTTTTGACAAATACGAGTTGACCATTTGAAAAAAAAATATGTGTTTCGTTGACTTTCAGATTGTGTGATTTCAGAATGATCTTTATCATTTCACACTTTGACCAATTTTCTCAGGAACTTTGAAAGTTTTAATGTTAAACACAACTTTTTATTTAATTTTGATCCAACGAAAAACAACTGACCGAGAAGAGAGAGTTTCATGAAATAAACTAAAATGTTCAACATACTAAATAAATCATCAAATGTAATTGTAGAAGCTGCATAAATAAAGTTGAAGCCAATGCTTCAAAACTTATAACTTAGGATATTTAGATTTTTTTTTTTTTTTATTCCGACTAGAAGTTTTGCACAAATTTATGAAGGGCAACTAAAATTGTGTTAACATGTTCTTCGGCCACTTTTAAATTTGCTGAGAATTAATGTAATTTTGAAAAGGAACTAATTTTAAATGTCACTCTTTGGAAATAAAAATTGAAAAATTTACTCAGAAATACTAAATCTGAATGTATTACATTTCTAATTACTGTTTATTTGATATAATAAAGAGCTAATAAATATTTATTAGCTCATCAACTCATGTACAAGCTCATATACATAAGCACACACACACAACTGCATACATTTTATTATACATCCACTTACACTGTGACAGGGCTTGTGTTCAGCGTTGCCACTTTGGTAGAGTTCTATTAAATGCGGTAGATTTTTTTCTTTAGATCGACATTTCGTAATTTGAATACTTCTTCAAGTTAATAGGTACTCGTATATTTAATTATTAATATTTTTTCAAAAAGTAGAGAAAATCTCTTAAGTGTTTTGGTAGGACGAGGTAAGATGCTTAGGCTTAGACCACACCCTTTTGAAGATGAAGTTGGCTTCATGTTGTGATCTGAGTTCTTCTAAGTCCAATTCCGTAAAACTTGATTTCTGGTGTAAGAGCTACCGAGATAGCACAGCGAGCAGAATCTGAAGAATTTACGGGCCATACGACCGAAAGGTTCGACCGCGACGCTTGAATTCTATTGTAAGGGCAGATAGCACGAAGAGCAGAATTCAGGTAGTGCAGCGAGCAGAATACAAGAAAACGCAAGAGAACAAAAAACAATATAATTATTAATAACCTAAATCTTAAGTTTAAGCATCGAAGCTTAAACGAGGAAGCAGAGGTTGGTTATGAGCGGTACTGATCAGTGATGCCGCAAGCGGTACAATTGTACCTTTTGAGGTACACTTTTACTGCCACCAGTACGAAAGTACGTCTATTTTCAAGAGGTACAGGTTTTAATTTAAAAATTGTTGTTCTTTAATAAATTTTGTTTCTTAATTTATTTTATATCTACATGTGTTACTTACCTTTACGTTCAGTGTGTAGGAGCTTTTAAGTGAAAAGTGCTACCAATAAAAAATCGATTATATCTAGCTACTTGTTTATTTTTGCGTTTATTATTGCTTTTTAAAATTGCTAAATAAAAAAGTACTTTTTTACCCTTAGTAAAAATTTAACAATAGGAATATTACTTGCCAGTACAGTTGAGGAATTGAGGACACGTACACTTTACAAAAATAAAGTACACGTACGTCAAAAATCAGCACAAGTGCTTTTCTACTGTAGCCACAAACTTGAGGACTTGACTTGAGCAATTGTGCAGTTGTACACATTGAAAAATTTTTTGGTGTGTTCACGAACACCTAACTGATCAACTGCAGAAGTCCTCAACTGCACAGGCAAGTGCACTGAATCGTGAATACCCTTATTTTTTGAGCATGATTTTGGTTAAAAAAGTACGTTCTTGGTCAAAAAAGTAAACTTTTTTCAATCAAAAAGGTACACTTTAAAATTTTCTCATGGCATCACTGGTACTGATCCTACCAGTCGCTTCTGATGTGAAATTTCATCAACTTCTTATATAAATGACGTTATGAAGTGATTGAGAATTGTATGTCAGTAGATACTAAGATTATTCATGTTTGAAAGTATGCTGTGTCTGTAGTGTTGTGGTTTTTGTTGATGTCTTTTACATTTCCTTAGTGTCTACTAGGGAGTCCAATCCCGGAAGCTTTTCTCGATCCCGGCATTATCGGGATTGAAAATCTCAATCCCGGGATTAGTTCGGGATTGAAAATTTTAAAATGTTAATAATTTAAAACATTTTTAATACAATTTTTTGTTATGTATTACTTAAAACTACAGAATGTAAATTAATTCATAACAAAACCAAAACAAAACACATTAAGGGTATTCACTACTGCATTGTTTTCAGTGTAGTTAAAAAACCCCGTGGTGTTGATACCACACTTTAACGAGCGGTTTTTATATATTTTGTTGTTTTACATGAAATCTCTAAAAACCAAAAGTGTGGTTATTTTAAGTAGCCCAATGATATGTTTAACGAACGTGGTTTTTCCATAGACAACTAATCAATTGCCAGTTATTTTCTAATTGCAAAAATGGAAGAAGCTTAAAATGCAAGTTAATCTTTTTATGCCACATATTAAAAGAATACATCAAATTAGACAGTTAATTTATTTGCATAGGACCAAAAAACTATAGTGGGAGGTTCGCAATCACAAATTCTATTTTAAAAAGCACAACACAACTATACCACACAATTGTGAATACCCTTATTACTAATAAACACACAAGACCTAAATTATATTAATGACTAGCAAATTGTATTAATTTAACCCTTTCAGTGTATGTGTCCAATATTTTGGATACATCAGCAAGCCATTTTTATATGTATTTATTTTGCAATGCTTTTGTTTAAATCAAATTGTTTGGTTCTATGAAAAAAATATGAACCAACATGATAAAAATAAATTTAGAGAGATTTTTGACATAAAAGTCAGTTGGATTTTCGGTTTTGTGCCGAAGAATAGCAAAAAAATGTTCGGCCTATTTTATAAGAAAAAATTAACCGGACAAAAATCAAATTTATGTTTTTTTTTTACCTTTTTTAGCTTTTTTGATAAGAATATTAAGAGGGTTTAAGAAACAAAGATTAAAAGGGTTGAAAAACCTTTAAGGGATTAAAAAAAAAGACTTTGTGCTGAACAGAAGCAAAATAATTTTTTTTGTACAGGCTTGCAAAACGTAAGTAGCGCAGGTTAAAATCAAAGTTATGTTTTTTTCATCTTTGAAGGACCTAAATTATAGAAATATTACCTCAACAAATTATTTTGTTGTTAGTTTAGCCTAGAAATTGAAAGGGTTAAAGAACAAAAAATATAAAAAAATAAAATACAGAACAGTTAAGGGGTCGTCCATAAACTACGTTACTGATTTTCCGTGTTTTTTTTACCTCCCCTCCCCCTGCGTTACTTTTCGTAGTGCTTTTCAAAACCCCTCCTCCCCCCCATAAAGTAACGTGACATATTAAATTAATTCATTCGAATGATTATATATTTTGACTAGCTCTGACAATTTTCACTAGTATTAGTGACTAGTATGACTAGATACATTAAAGGAACAATTGGAAAAAAATCAATAATTAATATCAGCTGTAAAAGCTATTCCATCTGCGATCCAAGATTCGATGCTCTTAATCACTGGGATAGAAGAAGCTGGTAGCTTTGTTGAGGATTCTTCAAAATAGAATTTTTCATCGGATTCTATGTCGACCCATTCAGGCAAATCCTCATTTCTAACGCAAAGAAATTCACCTGGTCGTTGACATACAAATACAAGACGCAGGTAGGACACGAGCTTGAACCGATTTCTTCTTTCTGAGAAGGACAGTACATGTCATACGGTATCTCCTTTGATGAAGAACATTCAGGCCTTGACGTCAAAGCCTGTCGCAAAAGCAAAGACCCAATTTTTTCAGACGTGTGCTGAGGTGGTGAAGGAATACCAAAAGGTTCCTGTGTCGAGGGAAAAGGTGGTGGAAGAAATCACTGAAACAAAAGTTAACCATCAATTTAGCTGATCAAACATAAACATGTAAGGTTAAAAATTTTTGAAATGATTGTGTTATTAATTAGAGGTTTTTCGTCGATTTTTTTAATTTTTAGTAACGTTACAATATCTAAACACCTCCCCCCCCCTACCGTTACTTATCGTAGTGCATTTCAAAACCCCTCCCCACCCCTAAATTGGTAACGTAGTTTATGGACGACCCCTAAGGTATTACTATATAAATTTTACTTTTTTTTTACATCGTCTTCATGATTTTTTTGTGCTTAAGGCAAATTAAGGTTGGAAAAGACTTTTCAAAATTGAATTTTTTTGTTTTTAAAGTAATCATTTTTAAAGTAATCATTAAGCTGATCAACGCGTTTTATTTTTTATTAAAGAGTTTGTTCGGATATTATTACAAATATAACCCGCAAAAAGCACCGTTCTGATTCTATGCTAGTTATAGAAATAGTTGTACAATAATCGTAAGCAATTTGTAAGTTTCGATCACGATTGCCTTCACCACCAAACAAAATTATTTCCTAAGTCAGAATATCTGACAATTTGGAAATACATGCTTGCTTCCCGATGTTGCAATGCTTCTGAAACTTTGCAAAGTCTTTGCTCCAGTGATTTACACTCATCGTCCTAACAATCTTTTTCAGCCTCAACAAATGGTTTTTCTAATTCTATATTCATATCAACTTAAAATGAAATGTTTTCATTTACATGAATATTTGTAATAAAAATTTTTTTATTTAAAAATCCCGGGATTTAAAGAGGCTTAAATCGTTCGGAATGCCGGTGTCTACTTATTGACTTCCCTAGTGTCGACTTATATTTAGTTCTAGGAGGCAGGGTTCGACTCGGACGGTCGCAGATAAAATATTTTACTTTTATGTACAATGTTTTTAATTGTTTTTATTCTTTTTTTAGACTATATTTATGTTTTAAATGTTTTTACTCTTTTTTAGATTATTTCCTAATCAATGAGAAAATTGAATATAATATGCTAAAAAATAATTTAATTCATAAAATGAAAATTATAACTTATACTGATCCTATATTTAATACGTGCTGGCAGCCAAGGTTCGATCCCGGCGGTCGCAGATAAATATTTTGACTTTTATCTATTATATTTTTAATTGTTTTATTTTTTTTTAGACTATTTCCAATAGTATTGATAAAGAAATTGGAACTAATGAATTTAAAAAATAATTGTTATCCATTTTGTATACTTAAAAGATTTAAGTCTTAAATGCCCACAATTGTCCAAATAAATAATAACTTAATTCGTTTAAGAATAATTATACTAAAATAATAGTTAAACTTAACTGTCCAAGTTCATTTATTATAACGGTATTAAAAAAATGTGTCTAACTTTTTGATGGAATATCTAGTCGCCTAAGTTCAAGTTAAATAAATACTTTGTCACACAAAGTTGAGATGTCAAATGAGCCCCAGTTATATGGAAATTTAAAGTTGCTTGATACGTTGAACGGTGATAACTTTAAAAAATTTTAACTTCGTTACATAAGCTAACGTACTCTTTGGTAAAACATACACCAAAAATAAATTTGCGATGCAACTTTGCAATCGTACAGCTTAAACTGTCAAACTACATGACTGGGAAGACTTTAAAGTAAGGCTGTTTTTGACATTTAAATTAAAAAAAATTAGGGTGAGTTCACATCGAAAATGGGATTACAAAGGTGCTTCACTTGGTCCTAGTTTTCTTTTGTACAGTATATAATTTATTTGAAATTGGTAGCTAATATTTTATTTAAGTGGCAACCATGCTTATGTTACACTGTTTAATAACAATTACGAATATCCTTTTTAATAATAATTGCCAATTGTATGTTACTGCTCGTGCATGTCAAGGGCTATGAGTGTTCTGTGAGTGAGTGTGTGTGATTAGGGGTGTTTCTGTCTATGTGTTGGCACAGCAGCCTGTATGTATATATTGTTAGTTCGTGCGGCTTTGCCACTTAATCTTTATTTTGTGCAGAGTAAGTTATAAGTAATTATTCACACATGCCATCCGGCCATCCTTTTAATAATCACGTTCTCCTTTAATCCCCGAACATGTTGTTGACCTATTAAAATTATTTCCTCTGCTACTTCCGCCATCTGATTACAAACTTGTAACCTGGTGTGCTTGTGTGTGTGTGTGTGTGTGTGTTTTGTGCGAGTGGATTATGCTTGAATTAGACGTGTGCTTAGGTGTAAGCTTAAATTAGGAAAGCCTTAAGTTGCTCCAACAACAAATAAAAGCCCAAAATTGTGGCTGACTGCAAGTGCCAAAAATATATGTAACAATACCCGACATAACGCAATTCTATTCAACGCAGCGCAACTTGGCAATACAAACAACAACACCCAACAAACGCAGGGAGAGAGGGAAGCCGCCTACAAAACATGGCTTTTTGTAACAAATTCCCAAACACAACATTAAAACACACAAAAGTTGGTCTCAACAACAACTCAGCTCGGTGTTTTGTGATGCATTCACACTATGAAGTGGTTGCACCAACAACGCCGGTGGTTGCTGGGTGGTCATGCTGGGTGATAAACAGACATAGTTAATGTGTAACGGCAAGCTGATGTTGGCTTGTGCCCAGTGTTGCCATAGGGTTTTTGAAAAGCCTATTATTTTTAGAAAAAAAAACTGTAAAACATGCATTTTGAAAACTTGAGTGCTGCAATATTTTCAACATTGTATTTGAAATGTCAAAAACATATGATTCATTTACCACATCACATTTGAAGCAATTCATATTTTTAAAATAGATTCAATTCAGTAAAATGAAAGTGGAGCAAGAATTGCATAGATATTCGTTCAACTTTGAGCCCTTCAGATCTTTAACACCTATTTCGTATGCTTCAGATAATTTTTTAAGTGTATAGTACGTTGACATATCGAGATTTAGTCCTTTGACGAGATTAACTCGGTAATCATGGCGAATTTCACGAGATTAGACATTCAGAAGTCAATATCCTTCGAAACGAGATTTGAGAAATCTACTTGTAACACGATGATTACACGAGACATTAGTTTTAAGACAGTTGCAACACATTCACAAATTTTTACCCACACGCACACACTTTTGCTACTATCTGCTCTACAGTCTTAACTTTTTTGTAGACATTTGACGAGACAGTTAAATGATATTTGTATATTTAACGATAGAAGATGAAAAAAATTCAATAGAATTAATTGGAAATTTGCAATACTCTGGCGAGCTCGTAGTTTTTAAAATTTTTTTTTTATAAGTTGAAATATTGTACTAATGTGTCTACTGTCTTGCCAACTGTCTGGACGCTCTGTATTCTTAACTGTAGTAACAGTTCTGTCTCATGTAACCCCAGTGGCGATCTCCTCAAAAAAGGTTTGCAACCCTGTAAATATCGATAATTTCTTAAAAGATGCAACACTGTAAATAATTTATAATTGTTTACAAATTATTGAAACTAACAACAAAATTTCAATGTAAATCTCTTTCCCGCTAGTGTCTTATAAGAAGCGGAAAAAACTGGATTAAATAAAAAAACATTTTTTTGTTCTTTGTTTGAGAGGTAAAAAATTTAAATCTTCCTACCTTCTCAAAACACTGGCAAAAGCATGTTTATCTGTACATATGTATATGGCAACACTACTGGTGCCATAAACTGTTTGCTGGATTATGACAACATTTTCAAAACAATATGTTCACTTAATTCACTGTCACATCAGCAACAATAACAAACACAACAACCAGACCACTTGGGAAGTGTTTTGATACCTTCACTCTGCGCTCGAGAAGTTGTGCACCATTTCAAACTCGAGATGAGTTGTTTCGGTTTTGTTTCCAACTAACTTTGAAGTTAATTAAAATTTATGTTCAAGTTGAATTTAAATTTCATGTTTTAGAAGTTACTTCAATATTGGTAGAAACTTTGATAGAAACTCGGGGGGTTTTTTTTGTATTAAAATGTAGAAATGATAAATGTAAAGAGAACATACATACAAAAATACCAGATGACGTATACGAAATAATGGAAATTCGACTTTCAGTAAAAAAAGATAAATATGCTAAATGTATATTAAGAGTGTAAGTATTTATATAAAAGAGTAAATACGAAGTGTGAAGATAATATGACGATTCAAAATTGCCTTGTTCAGTATAGTTTTGTTCATAAAAACTACAGCCTCCCAAAACGAATATCTCTAGAAAACAGCAGATTAAATTTAGACTGGAAAAATTGAATTCGGAAACCGTCTATTGAAAATCAGAACAGTCAATTTGAACTTAAACATGTAGAATTTAAAATAGTGAAATTTTATTCAGAAAAAGTTAAAGTTTATTTAAAGAAGCGATCACAAAACGGTCATCAGAAAAGTCAAACGACATTCAGAAATTCGACATTTAATTAAGAAAAAGACATTCAGCTAGGTTCCAGAAAACGAGTGAAATCAGGTTGAAAGTGAAATTGCAAATAGAGTATACTGCAATCCGAAGAATCCCGAGTGATTTTGCGTTTTTGGCCTTGGTTCAACCTCACTTTCGAAACAGCTGATAGCTGTCAGTTCTGCATGTCTTCGTGCTTAAACCGACTACGGCGTACGGTTTCTTTGCCCAAGTCAGTTATCAACGCTCCTTAGGAATAGATGCTGATATTGCTTTAGGCCGGAACACAGTATCAAAGGTGCTGACGAAAGTGGTTGGTATTTCATTTTTATTTTATTTTATTATTATTATTTTATTTTATTATTATTATTTTATTTTATTATTTTATTTTATTATTATTATTCATCAGAGATTTTTTCTCCTTATGACTACTTAAAAATTGAAAATACAGTTTATTATAACAATTTTATGCAGGTTACTTTAAGTTACTGGAATTATTACATACACTATTAAAATATAAAAGCAGAAAATTCTACAAGACACTCCTACTTAAACCTAGATTAAAGTCTATATCTCGACATACTGAATTTGCCAGTCTTAAGCAACGAGTGATTGGTTCAATCTTATTGTAGTTTACTCTATGAAACGGCTCATGAAATAATCTTTGAGATCTCAGATCACGTGAAGGTACGTGAAAGCATAATTGAAAAAGCAAAGTGGAACAGTTTATTTCAAAAGCATATTAAATCCCGTACGAACATAATGGCAAAATATTTCCGGCGATTTTCCAAGGATAGAATACCAAGAAGAAGCCTTTTCACATAATATTCTGACATTTCGATATTCCAATTTAAGTGACTGATTGCAATTCTCGTAAAGCGTCGCTGAATTCTTTCGATTCTATTAGAAGCGCATCTATAGAAAGGGTCCCAGATTATGCAGCAGTATTCTAAGATAGATCTTATAAATGCAAAATATAACGATTTTAGAGAAAATGGATCAAAAAGGTCTTTAGTGTTTCTGTTTATGAAACCTAACATATCATTAGCTTTTGCTACAATATAGTCTATATGCTTTGAGAACCTTAGTTTATTATCAAGTATAACTCCAAGATCTTTCTTTTCAGTTATCCTAGACAATGTCATAATTCCGAGTTTATATGTATAAACTACGGGCGATAAAATTCGATTGAAAGTCAAACTTTGGCATTTAGATATATTCAGCGGCAGTAAATTGTCGCTGCACCAAACAGATAATTGGAGCAAATCTCTTTCAAGATTCAAACAATCGTTAGTGTTTTTTATAATAGAAAAATCTTTATGTCATCAGCATACAATAAACACTGAGAAAATTTTATTTTCTTGGGAATGTCATTTACGAATAAAAGAAACAGAAGTGGCCCTCCGGAACTCCTGAAGAAACCGATATAGCATCTGACAGTATATTGTTAATACGAACAAATTGTGTCCGTCCTGTAAGGTATACCATGCAATAACAATAGAGTTCAGCTACTACAGCTTTTTCGCACTTTCTCCGCATTAGATCATCTTAAGAACCAGCCCAAACAACATTACAACATCTCAATAAGGCCATTCACAGTTCGAATACGCTGGTCCGCCATTTGTACGATCCGCTATTTGTATGCCAATTTACGAAAGCGCATTTTGCCTTGCTGTTGCTTTGCATACAAACGCAAATACGCAGGCACGCGGAAATAAAAGCAGCCCTTAGACGTGTTTTTTGTACCTCGTATTTTTATGATCTGTCAACAGCCGCATAATGACATACATCACAGGGCTGCACAATTTTTTAATACGACGGTCACATGGCGAGGTGCTCACAGTTTGAACAATAACAAATGCTATAAATACGATTTGTTAAAAGTACGCTCAAACCGTGAATAGCCCTAATGATATCGATAAGAGTGGTCCAAAACAATCTAAAGTGAGAAAAATTTACCCACCATAATATGGGTTGGGCTCAGGGACAACACAAGACATAACAACTAACCATGCGTTTACATAGATCTAATCACACATTAGTTTTCAATCTACTTTTGAGTTGACTTTTCGATAAGTTAACATCAAAAAAGCTACAGTTGTTAACAAAGGTACTCATGCGATTTAAAGGAGCAGTAGCCATATAATTTGTGCTACTAAAAGGTAAGTAAATTAAATTGTTAGCGTTTCTACTGCTTCTACGGTTAGTGTTAAAATTTATAAGAGTTAGGAGTTCTGGTGAATCGAACCCACCAGTTATGAGTTGGTGTAAGTAGACGATATCAGCAGACTTCCTTCTCTCATTTAAAGATTGCATTTTTAATAGTTTTAAACGATCCTCATAAGGAGGAAGATTAAAAGTGTCAGTTCCGCTTAAGCCCCTTAGAGCAAACCGAACAAAATGTTTTTGAATTCTTTCTATTCGTTCAACATGTACATTGTAACTTGGCGACCAAACTTGACTTGCATACTCCAAGTGAGGACGGACAATTGAATAATACAGCGTTGTAGTTGTTATCATACTATTAAATTCTTTGGCCCAGCGTTTTATAAAACCGAGCATAGAAGACGCTTTTTTACAAATGCTATCAATATGAACGCTAAACGATAGCTTAGAATCCATGCATATACCAAGATCTTTGACAGAATCTACACGATTTAAAGCTGTATCTTTTATCTTATAATCAAAAATTAAATTATTCCTTTTTCGCGAAAAGGTCATAGTTTGGCATTTATCTGGATTAAGAAACATATTATTTTTAGAACACCAAACTTCAAAGGATTTTAAATCAGACTGGAGTAGAACTGAATTGTCTTTAGAATCTACTGTTCTGTATATTTTCATATCATCTGCATAAATGAGCAGATGAGAGTATTTGATGATGTGGGTTACATCATTAATGGCTAAAATAAACAGAAGTGGACCAAGGTGGCTACCTTGAGGAACACCTGATGCAGCAATAAATTCACCAGACAACACACCTCGAAATCGTATTTGATAAGATCGCTCTGTCAGATACGATTGAATCCAGCTTACAAAAAATTGTGGAAAACCCATTAACTTTAGTTTAAATACAATTAATTTGTGTGGTAGTTTATCAAATGCTTTACTAAAATCAGTGTAAATACAATCGACCTGGTTACCTGAATAAACTGAATTTAAGCAGAATGTTGTAAAATCGAGGAGATTAGACACAGTGGATCTGCCAGTAACAAATCCATGCTGACGAGTTGTTATGACCCTCGCACAATGAATCTTCACACGATCATACACGAGCCGCTCGAAAAGTTTTGGAATCGATGAGAGTTTAGCGATAGGCCTATAGTTGTTTACATCATTCCTACAACCTTTTTTATAAATAGGACTTATAAAAGATTTTTTCCAAAAAAGTGGAAAATTACATTCCCTAATTGATTAATTGAATAATATGGAGAGTGGTTGGCTTAGAACGGAACCACATTGCGTTAACACTGCGGCAGGAATTCCGTCAGGTCCAGCATTGAAATCTTCTTCGATCGATCCAATATACTTTAAAATATCCTCTGAGTTAAAAGATATAGGGCCCAACGAAACCTTGGGTGTAGAGTTCATATATTCAAAATAAACTTCATCAGGACTAAAAGAGTCTGAACAGAATGACTCTTTAAAGAGAGTGGCAAATAGGCCACAAATTATAACGGGATCGTCAGTAAATCCGTCAGAAGTCTTAAATGATGAAGGGAATCCATCAGATTTTTTTTTGGTGTTTATGAAACCCCAGAATTTCTTTGGATCAGACAATATTCTCAGCTTAATATTGTCTAAATAATTTTGATATAAGGTAGCTGAGCAACTTTCAAAATCCAGAAACAAACGCTTGTAGGTTTCTAGGTCATTTAAGTCTAAGCTACAGACATATTTCTTCCATGCCCTATTCCTGTTGTTGCGAAGAGTCTTTAATTCCCTTGTGTACCAAGGGTAAGCACAATTTTTCGCAAATTTTAGGCTATACGGCACGGACTCAGAAAACATAGTAAAGATTTCCATATAAAAAAAATTAATTGAATCTTCAAGATTATTACCATTAAAATATTCTAAAATTACATTAAGTTTATTATGAAGTAAATGATTCAACCTCAGAAAGTCAGCTTTTTTGAAATTGAATTCATAAACTTTATCTATTGAATTGGAATTCACCATATTTTCCCTGTCGGACTTGTACCATATGCTCAGTGGTGGATGGTAGTCATCAACAGAAGTTAGAGCATGAAGGGCCCTCTTAACAATCACGTTGTTACAGTCTGTAGTTAAGACCAGGTCAAGAAGTCTTTCACGACTATTATAAATACAACTTACTTGTTGTAAGTCAGAACATATATTATCAACAAATATATGCTCTTGGCGTGTCTTCGAATTAGATGCACAAAAATATGTATCATCGTCTGAAGATTCCCATTTCAAGTCAGGCAGATTAAAATCACCCAACAATAAAATGTCGTCACTAACGTCAAGAATATTTATAACGTATTCTATGCAATCCGCAAGGCTTGCATAAACTTCCACACTGCTCTTTGGAGGAACATAAGCATTAACTACATATACATAAGAATTACAATGTACAATCTTAATGCATATAAGTTCGATATTAGAAGAGCAGGGAATATCGATAATGGAACTAACGAAGGAGTTCCTAACAGCTAATAAGACACCACCACCGACAGCAGAAGTATTGCCAGCGTATCTGTCTTTTCTATATACTTCAAAGCTATTATCAAACAATTCCAAGTCAGTAATGCTTCCATTTAACCACGTTTCAGTCAATGCGACAATATCTTCAGACAAATTTTGAGACATTAAAAATATGTCTCGCGTCTTAGAGCGTAATCCCCTTACATTTTGATAGTAAAGGGATAGCCTATTCAGTTTTTTTGAGTTTGACGAACAGGTTGAGTCGTCCTTCTAGACTTATTCTTAGGCAGAAACTCTGAAACGAATATATTATCGGTCCACAAATTAGAATTTAAAACATTTGCAAACTCTTCAGCTGGAACTGTGAGAATGAAGGAAGCGTGGGAAGGTTTATTCCCTATTTTTTTACATGAAAAAAAGTCGTTTTGACTCAACAAGTTGTTATGTTTGATAAACGTCAATACGTTTTCAACAGTTGTGTCAGGCTGAAGACGTGAAATAAATAAATTTTTCCTCCTTGACACTGCCCTTAAATTTAAATGATTTGTGGATTCAATAGGAGGTAAAACTGGACTATTAGTCAAAGGAGAAATATTAGTGGGTGACGAAGAAGAAACTGGAGTATTGTTATTCAAAGATGCTTTGCGACGCTTATTTTTGTTCTTATTTTTGTTCTTCCTCTTTCTTTTTGAAATAGAATGGTCTTTTTCTGATGAAATAATAGTTTGAGTCCCGGAAGAAACAGTTTGTGACAAAGAAGGTAAGACATTTTCCGGAATAGATATTTCATCATAGACGCTGGTACTGGGTGCGGCTCTAATTTCGCTAAAAAATGTGACAATTTCTCGAAAATTGTTATTTAACGTATTAAGACTTTCCCCGAAAAGCTTTATTTTTGAATAAAGTTCATCTGGGGAAAGTGCCCTGCACGAAGCACAGTACCAGCGAAGACCTGATCGTACAGATACTAAATCGTCTAGACATGATTTAGAAATACCGGCACAAGATGCATGAAACATTTGCTCACATGGACCAGAACAACTAAACATGGGGTACAGAATATTTTGACATTTACATAGCTCGTTCAAAGAACAAGCGACAATATTTTCCACAGAAAAATATTCCATGCTTAAAGATTGAAAAAGTAAGCAGATGCCAAATGCGCTTTTAGGGCTATTATTTTAACACAACGAGCGCACAGTTAAGTTCAAACAAAGAACAAAAACAACAATCACTGAGACTAAGATAAACAAATCACTGCACAAAGAGGAAAGCAAAACACAGCAAGCATGCAAAACAACAACACTTTGTTAATATGTTTAAAACATTAAATTGAGAACTAAAAGGCAAGCTATTACTTTACGTTATTTATATTATGTTATAATAAAACACAAATGCAAATATTACATTAATAATTATTATTGTTTATTATAATAAACACACTCACATGTATTACGAACAAATAATTTTTGGAATAACATTAACAAACAAGAAGTACACTTATTAAAACAAATTAACACAACCGACACCGACTAATGAAGGTATGACTCGAACCATTTTAAAAAGTTAGAGTGAAAGCCAATTAATTCGAGTTTTTCTATGAGTAACTCATAATGAACTCTTTCTATCAAAGGCTTTTGAAAAATCTGTAAATAAACATCACATTAATGTCCTTGTTCAAAACAATTCAAAATATATTTAGAAAATATTGCCAAATTTGTAGTTGTTGACCTTCCCGTGATAAAACCGTGTTGATACGGTGATATAACCTCTTTTATTTAAAAAAATGAGTCTGTTATATACTAATTTTTCAAAAAGTTTTACGCGTAATGCTTAAAGATATATAAACGTTGTGGCTTCGTTTGAAATGCCCATAAAAAGGCGTGACAGTTATAGAAAAGTTGAAATTTTTCACACAAGCTTCGATTTTAAATATGTACTGAGTTTGAAATTTTTGACCAATGAATGAAAACCACGCCTACTTCTCACTATAAAAATTGACGCCATCAAAATAGCAAAACTTTCATAAATTTCACAAAAATTATTGCTTGATAATTTTTGCATAGGTTAGGATTTGTAAAACGTTCTCTGGGCTTAAAATTTAAAAAAATTGTATTAAAGCCACACCACCTATCTCCATAGAAAGTAACGTCAGTAAACTTCTAAAACTTTCGAAACTTTGAATGTACTTAAACACGACTGTGGAGGTATTTTAACTTCGGCCCAGTCGAAGATAATTTCTTATTAGTTTTACATGATTTTTTCAATGATTTAGTTGAAGTGATAAGTATATAAGTATATAAGTTATTTATGTTAAAAGCTATGTTATTTTTTTACATAATCCAGCAGTTCTAATATATTTTTTATTTGAAATAAAAATTATTTCTTATGCAATAACTAAGATTTTTTAACATGTGCTGTCAACTACTTTTGTCAATAACATCTGGTTATAAAATAAAAGATTTAACCCTATGCATATTTTCATTGGATTTTTTGAGCGATTTGAGTGGCTTTTCGATAGAATGAAGTTGAAAAAGGGGATTTTTTTCATATGCTTTGGGGATTTTGACTAAATGAAAATTAGATCACTGGTTCCGGGACACATACGCTTAAAAACCATAGACATATTCTGGAATTCACGAACCGTCATATATTCAAAGGTACATCATGTGTTTATGTTTGAAATTGTAGCAAATTCTTAATAAAAATATTTTGTCTCGAAGGCTTTATGGTGACACAATTTTAATAACTTGGCAGGTTTTGTTAACAAAAATCATAAAAAATAACACATCATGTCAGGATTTGAAATATGAGTGAGTGTGTGTGTGTGTGTTAGTTGAAGTGTTAGTGTGTTTGTTTGATCAGGCCATATTAGAATACAAGCAAAACAATGCAAAAAGATTGCAAAGCTCGAACTTTGTTGTATTATAAAAGGACTCATTTTAAGGACTTTTTGAATATCCTTGATTTTCACACATAAATAATAATACTTTGTTATTTAGTTCGTTCGTTTGTTCTCGGTCGTTGTCAGTTTTTTGCTTTCGGGATTAAAACAAAAAAGAATATAAAGATTACAAAAATAAAATAATGCTTAGAATAGAAGGCTTCAGTTAAAAACTATCGAAGAAGGTCCTTGTTGGATTATGTAGGCGTATGAGTTTTGTTTGTTTGTTTGCTTGTGTGAGATTGATGCTGATGATGCATAATGTATTGAAAACTATTATATATGGAGCGGGTGAATGCGTGCGGTACTATATACGTGTGTGTGTAAGTGGGCATGTGTGTGTAGACTGCTTGTGAAGTAGCTATGTTTGCATTGTTACCAAAAATAGATTGCAATATGTGCGCATGTGTGTGAATTGATATCTGAAACCTTCTCAACTGCTGTCAAGGGTTAAATTATTTACGAAATCAATAAATTTGAATAATCCAAAGCAATTGACTTGAAATTTTGCACGAGGCACAAGTGCAGCGTTACCACAGCGATGATTAATTAGAAATTCTGTCAAGGTAGGGCTTGATGTAACTATGTCAATACATTGTTAGCTATGTGTTTCTGAAATGTTGATTTCCATTTGAAATTATCAAATGATTATATTAGGTAATGGCCTACTTTTGATTTGCATTTCCGTGCACTATTAACTCTGTGAAGTTAAGGCC
This sequence comes from Dichetophora obliterata, assembly GCA_963920525.1. Lineage (NCBI taxonomy): Eukaryota > Metazoa > Arthropoda > Insecta > Diptera > Sciomyzidae > Dichetophora > Dichetophora obliterata. Next base: position 48,289,629 of record OY986438.1, on the reverse strand, counting down.
AAGTTAGGAAACAAGTTTTATTAATCTAACTTGATACTTCTTCTGGAAACACTGTTTAAATCAACTGCTCATATGTTTATTTTTGCTAATTGTATTACTGGCAACTGGCATAGTTGATAAGATTTCTTCAGGCTAAGGACTAGTGATCTTTTAAGAAGTCTCTATTCTTATTATTTATATCCGCCGTAGATAATCAGTCCAATCATGAAAACTCCCAGAAGATTCAGCTCCCAACAATTTTATCTCTCTCATAAACAAAATTCTTCTAGTGTGAATCTCCCATGAGTAAATTTGTGGAAATGGAAGTTCGAACATAACTTCGTAACAGCTGTTCAGCTGCAACAGACGTTTGAATTTATAAAATAAACGCAAAAATTTGTAAAATTTTGTGATTTAATCTGTAAAAAATGATTTATTTTGTTTTTGAGATTTTTGACTGTTGAAGAGGACGAAGCCTCTGACGTGGAGAACCAAGTTTCTGTTAGACGAGCCTTGGCAGATAGCACCAATCTGCTAGTGAAACCACAAACTTTGTATGTGTGTATTTGTAGCATATATAAAATTTGTGAGTTGCTAGGCTAGAGATCCTAGCTCATTGCTGTGGGTATTGATGTTATGAACATGGGCCACAGCCTCAACTGTCGGCTGATAGGATTTGAAGGAAGCTTTATGCCTGGATTTTAACCTTCTGGCTTTCTATCAGTGATCTAAAAATTATTAAGTTATATTAACTTTAATTTGGTTGTACGTGAACGAAGCTCATCAAATCAAACGATATCAACCAAATGCTGCCTATGTATGCTGCATTGCATACTGACGCGATCACCGCCACGACTTCAGTATGTGCTTCGCTTTTAATGGGAGGACCAGCTGCATTTAGCTTTTGCATAGCATATTTCTAGAACCGGACAACTTTTCCTTCCCTTTCTTATTAAAATCACAAGCGATACCTCTATTTTTTTCCATAAGAGGTAGCAAATTTCCATTTAGCATTTATCCGTTATTTTTAACTTAAAATTAACGAAATATTGACACAATTTTAATTTGTTTACATAATATAAATATAATGATGGGAGGTATGTATAATTAATTAATTATAATAATATTCCCATCTTCCAAATTTTCACAATGCCTACTTTTCCCATAAATAAATGCTCGAAAACATACTTAATAGATGAATGGGAGAAAATTAATAATATAAATTTAAAGATTGAATATGTGTGCTAAAACACGCATTCACGCAGAGCTGTAAAATAATGCATTCAATTTGATTTTATTCATAAAAAAGCGAATCAGTGAATAACGAAATAAGAATGCATTCAATGAATGCAAAATTGATTTATAACTAAAATTTTTAAAGTTTTCTATATGACCTTGTTATTTATTATGTTGATTTTATATGATTTAAATAAAAATTTTAAATGTTTGATAGTTTAAATCATTCTTGATTTTAAATACAAATTCTAGTTGTTTGATAGTTTAAAATCGTTTGTTGAGCTGTAGGTCAGGTTAGAACAGTTAATTACTCTAACGAAATTTTTTTCCAAAGAAACAACAACAACATCGATTCCCGCCGGCATCACAAAGATTTAGCAGGGCCAAAATTTCAATAAAATCAGCTAGTGATGTTTTCCTTTTCATATTGAAAATGTTGTTATTGTTGTTTCTTTGGAAAATAAATTCGTTAAAGCAATTAATTGTTCTAGGTCAGGTTAGACCAAGCTCAACAAACGATTTTAAACTATTGGGGGTTGGAATTAGTTTTAAAGGTTTTCTAAGAGATGGCGTAACTATCAATAGATCGCATCGGGCACACCTGTGACTATATTCATTTCAAAGCACATTGTGTAAGCTTCATTTTTCAGTATGTGTCATTCCACTGAAGTGTAAACAACATATATTTTTTTCTCTGTGAACATGTCGACTTTCGTTCCAACAAAACGCAATTTGCGGGAAGGTTTACTTTTGTGCTTCCATTTGAAGAAAAAAGCGGTTGAAGCACAACGCACACTTACTGAGGCTTACGGGGACTATGCTCCATCGATTTCTACTTGTGAGTACTGGTTCCGTCGGTTTAAAAGTGGTGATTTTGATACGGAAGACAAAGAGCGTCCGGGCCAGCCGAAAAAGTTTGAAGATGAGGAATTGGAGGCTTTGCTCGATGAAGACCCGTGTCAAACCCTTCAAGAATTGTCAGAATCATTGGGAGTCGACTTATCAACGGTCGGCAAACGCTTGAAGGCCATGGGAATGATTCAAAAGCAAGGAAATTGGGTGCCGTACCAGTTGAAGCCGAGAGACGTTGAACGGCGATTTTGCATGTGCGAACAACTGCTTCAACGGCATAAAAGGAAGAGTTTTTTGCATCTTATTGTCACTGGCGATGAAAAGTGGATCCATTACGATAATCTTAAGCGAAAAAAATCGTGGGGACCACCCGGCCATGCATCAACATCGAGGGCCAAGCCGAATATTCATGGCGCCAAGCTTATGCTGTGTATTTGGTGGGATCAGAAGGGTGTCGTGTACTATAAGCTGCTAAAACCTAACGAAACCATCACTGGGGAACGCTACCAACAACAATTGATGCAATTGAGCCGAGCATTAAAGGTTAAACGGCCGGAATATGCCAAAAGACACGACAAAGTGGTTTTTCAACATGACAACGCACGGCCACATGTTGCAAGAACCGTCAAGGAAACGTTGGAGGCGCTGAATTGGGATGTGCTACCCCACCCGCCTTATAGCCCAGACATAGCCCCTTCCGACTACCACCTATTCAGATCGATGACGCATGGCTTGGCTGAGCAGCGCTTCACTTCTTACGAGGATACCAAAAAATGGGTCGATTCGTGGATTGCCTCAAAAGACGAATCGTTCTTCCGGCGCGGAATCCATATGCTGCCAGAAAGATGGGAAAATGTTGTAGCTAACGATGGACAATACTTTGAATAATATACATTGTACCGTTGTTTGTAAATAAATGCTCAAAAACCGAAAAAAACCTTTAAAATTAATTCTAACCCCCAATACCAAACAACTAGAATTTGTTTTTAAAATCAAGAATGATTTATAAACTATCAAACATTTAGAATTTGCATTTAAATCATATAAAATCAAAATAAAATGTTTAATTCGCATCCATTTTTAAAAAATGATTAATTATTCATTTCAATGATTCATTTTCGTTATTCCGAATAATGAATAAATTTTTTATTCATTTGAATGCTATTTGCAAAGAATGCAATTCATAAAGAACTTTTTTTATTTATTTATTTATTTATTTATTTATTTATTTATTTATTTATTTATTTATTTATTTATTTATTTATTTATTTATTTATTTATTTATTTATTTATTTATTTATTTATTTATTTATTTATTTATTTATTTAAAGAAAATGTTCACAAATAAGACAGAGTCTTTTAAATGCAGTAAGAATATAGACAAATAACAAGTGATAAACAACAACAAAAAAAAAATAATTAAAAATTTAACTTAATACAATTAATATCATTTAACTGAAAGATCGAATCAAAATAATAATTAATTCAAAACAAAAATCGACAAAATCAGGAATAACAACAAATAAAGATTAAGTAATTTTAATTAAATTAAGGTTTTTTTTTTAAATACAATTGCATAGAGTTAGTGAAAGAGAGATAATTAAGAGAAATGTTGGAAAAGTCATGCTTAAAGTTGCGTTTAGTTGTAATACTTTTTATACTTAAAGGCAGTGAATTTCACAATCTGATGGCGTTCACGTAAAAGAGTCTGTTAGAGTCAAAAAAATTATAAGTAGGAATTAAAAGATTCAGACTTCTAGTTGACCTACAAAATTGTAGCTTTTCAAATAAGTAACCAGGAGTTCGAGTGCAGATCAGGTTGTGTAAAAAGATACAGTTTCTAGCATCCAAATAGTTGAAGATGTTGCAACCGAGTACTTTGTTGCTCAAGTGACTAATGCGGTCAAACTTTCTAAGACCAAAAATGTATCTTACAGCATTATTAAACACAAGTTGTAACTTAAGCATGGATGGGGAATCAACTTTACTATACACTATATCTGAGTGGGAGATAATTGGCACAATCAGCTGAATCACTAATTTGTTTCTAGCCTCTACAGGCACAAATGATGTTTCGCACCTTATGTTTCGCAGTACATAATAAATCTTGCTAACAACGGAATTTACATGATCTTCGCACGAGATTGAGGAGTTAATATAAAAACAGAGATTTTTAATCTTATCAACAAATTTGAGCTCGATACCATCTAAGGAAGGAGTAACTAGATTTAAAAACCGGCAAAACAAATGATTAAGTGGATTTAGGATAAGGTTGTTAGCTTTAGCCCAATTTGTTATTTTGCACAAGTCTCCGTTAACTTTCATACATAAATAATCAACGTGACCAATAGGTCTAGACAGGTACAACTGAAGATCATCCGCATATGCATGCATGGTAACATGATTGCATATTCTGAAGATGTCATTAATGAACATCGTAAAGAAAAGGTTATATTTCTGAAAGCGGACAAACAATTTTCCACCCTGACTCTTTGAGGCCTTCTGACTAAATAACTATATAACAGACGGACCGCCGAATCAGAAAAACCAAATTCTAACTCTAGTTTCCGACATAAAATTGCATGATCAACTGAATCAAAAGCTTTGGAAAAGTCTAACAGACACAGCAAGCTTATGTGCCCCAGATCGTATGGCTGTCTAATGTCATCCAAGATTTTAACAATAGCTGTAGAGCAGCTGTGGTCTGATCGAAAGCCTGAATGAAGTGGGGATATAAGATTATATTTTTTTATGTGTTCCGAGACTTGCACGGCCATTATAGACTCCAACACTTTAGACAGCGATGATTAGAGACTTACTGGGCGAAAATCAGCTGGTTCATGAGCATTACTTTTTTTGGCTATTTGAATGATTGTCGCTGCTTTCCAAGCCTCAGGAAAACAAGAACTTGTGAAACAGTGATTAAATATGTGCGTCAAAGGACTTAATATGTACAACAAAATGATTTTAATAAATTTTATTGATATATACCATCTTCACCGACGGCATTTGATTTAATCTTATTTACACAACGAGCAACCTCATACTCAACCACAACAACGAACTCAAAATTAAATGGACTTACAGAATTATTAAATCTTATATTAACAGTAGACGCTATTTGTGTAGATGATGTGCTTGTAATAAAATACTCATTAAGAATATTAGGGTCTACCTGACACTCGTCAGTCTTAACATTATATTCCCAAGCAAGTCTTAAGTTGTTCCAAAGCTTTTTGGATGATTGTCCAGAATCTAGTTTAGACATGAAAAATTTACGTTTTTCTAATTTAACAAACAAGTTAGCTGCATTTCTAGCTCTTTTGTGTTGCTCAGAATTTGCTATTCAGGGGTTTCTTCTCCAACGTTTGTACATTTTATTACGTTTTTTTAGAGCCAACTTAACATTATTTGTAAATTGTAGAATTGTAGCATTTTCAATTATTTTTTTTTATTTGTTAATTTTTTACTCATTATTCATTTGTTACTCATTATTCATTTTAGTCCTTAACCATAAATAAAAAATTAATAACAAATAAATAATGAATAAAAAGAGAATAATGAACAAGAAATGAATAATGAATAAAAAATGAATAGTGAATATAAAATTAATAAAAAAATTAATAATGAATAACAAGTGAATAATGAATAAAAAATTAATGAATAAAGAAAGAATAATTGAAAATTGGGAAATTCTTTGTGAATATCATTCAAATGAATAAAAAATAAAAAATAAAAAATGAATATCATTCAAATGAATAAAAAAAAAAACGATTCATTATTCTGAATAATTGAAATGTGTGATTAGTCATTTCTTTAAAAATGAATATGAATTAAAAATTTTATTTATAAACCAATTTTGCATTCATTGAATGCATTCTTATGTCTTATTCAGTTGTACTTCAAATTCTGAACATGAATGCCGATTTTACAGCTCTGCACTCATGGCCCAGTCGAAAATAATTCCTTACTTCAGGTAAATTTTCTAAATACAGGTTTCCTGTAAAAACAAAAAACTTGGTTTTGTTCTCATTTGTTAGCCGAAAAATGAGAACATGTCCTTGAGTCTCTTTAATGTTTCCAATCACGTAACTAACAGTATCTTCTATACTGCATTTAAATTATTACTACATAAATTCTTTGGCAAGTCTTTTCCTATTCCTTTATTTTATTGTGCTTTTATTCGGGTTTACTAGTAAATCCTCTTCATAATGTTGCAGTGCAATGTTTTGGAAACATGATCACGTTCTGGCTAGTTGTTTGGTTGGCTCGCTTGTTCTGGCTTCCTGGTTATATTTGTTTACATTGGATTTCATCATGTTTCGATATGTTGGTCAGATATGAAGACGCCTTCTTGCTCGCCTGTAGTGCCACTTATCATCATAAATTATGGTATTATTTTTGTTTTCTCTTGAATGTGGAAATTATAAGGTTTTTATGCAATTAATCAAAGTAACGCAACACTTTCGACCACCACCCTCACCAATTATGAGTGAGTGGGGTAGATGGGTGGTGAGTGCTTTTGAAATTTATTCCTCATGCATTTCATATCCTTAACTAGCAGTTTTAAGGTAGCTACGTTTTGTGGCTTTTATTACTATAAAAAATAAGTTGTTAAACGAAGCAATACGGGAAAAGTTCAAGTAGAAATGCTTTTGTTTTTCTTAATTATCTATCTGTGCAAATTGACATCATTGTCATTATTTTTGAATATTTCAACATTATTGCAATTAATGGTAATTTTGCAATTGTTTCCTTGGCTTTGTGTTGTTGAATCGTAAAATATTTGATTGCACTTGGTTTGCTTGCTACTGCAACATCAGCCGGTAGCTTTATATGTATGTATTTCCAAATTCCGCTGATAAACTCAGCGTTTAAGTACATCTTTTTGCATTTGCGCCATTTTTGTTTTTTCTTCATTCTTTTTATGTTTCTTTTTTGCACTTTATTCTCTAAGCCAGTCGGCGAGCGCTTTTATATGCGTAAGAGTGCTTGTTGTTGTTATTTGTATTTGTTTGTGTGCATCAGTGCCCACTCCCCCGGCCCAATACTCCCCTCCTTTGTATGTGCGTGTGTGTGTTGTTGGCGTTGTGCGGCGCACCGCGTGAAATCGCGAATTACGGATGTGTGAATCTTTGTGCAGCGAAGAGTTCAAATGCATTCATTCAAAGCTGCTGCAACAGATCCCGCAGAATATTCCGTTATCTATCACACACATTTCTACGGAGCTTGTATTTGTGTTTTTCCACCTTTTCTGCTTCACCCGCAGCTTTAGTTTTTTTTACAGGTTTTTGCCTCTATTTTATAGTTTGCTTCTTTCTTTCAACATCATTATTTAGTTTTGTTTGTTATTTTCTTTAAATTTCGCAGATTTTTTTTGCAGAATTCATTTTTTTTCCCCCCATTCTTGCTCCTTTTTTTTTGCAACCATTCTGCATGGTTGTGTTTTGTATGATCTCTTCTTCGTTGTTGCTGTCTATTACCAACTTTCAGCTGTCGATATAATACCGCATTGATATGGCTTGCACAAAAAAAAACCAAAGAAAAGCAATCTTTTCAATTGAAACTTTTTCTTTAATCTCTTTACATGTTGTTTTGGGTTTAATTAGTTGCTTCACTGCACAACGGAGCAAAAACAAGTGCAAATTGTAATTTAAATACATTAACTTAAGACCGTCCTAACAGCACATAAATCTGTCTTAAGCCTTTTATCTTTTTCAATCTGTATGGAATGGAAAGAATGAATATCAATAACAAAAAGAAAAAATATTTGTCGTTCTTTAAAAAAAAATTTTTTAAGTAAAAGGTCTTACTTCAAACTGTTTTATGAGATAGCAGTGCTGTAAAAAATATCCAATTTTACTTAAGATCTTTAAATGCTATAAATGCATACGAAAAACTAGTGAATACTTAATTTTTTTGGGTATAGTTCCACTATTTAATAACAATTTTCGGAACAAAATTATTTTTATGCCTTTGCTAATGACATAGAAACAACAAATGTACAATAACTATCAAGTATTAAGTTTTTTTTTTTGAAAAATTTTATCGTTTCCCCACACTGTACTCATATCTTATCTCACACAGCCCTAATAACATGTCAATTTTAAAGATTCATTCTTTTATTTAAGCACGTTTATTGGCTATAGTCATAAAATACTTATGCAAAAACGAAAAAAGTGTCAACATTTTCATTCAGCAATATTGCTTACAAGCTAGTCTTTGTATATATTTTCTAATGGCTGAATATCATACATACCTAAAATGAATAAATCAATAACATGTCAAGGAGATTACTGTTATTTTATTGTCAACAGTGATGCCATGAGAGAATTTTTAAGTGTACCTTTTTGATTGAGAAAAATGTACTTTTATGACTAAAATCGTACTTTTTTAAACAAAATCGTAATAAACTTTAAACAAAATAATTGTTAAATTTTTACTAAGGGTAAATGTTTAATAACGGGTCTCTTCGAAAATGCATCAAGATGAGCAAACTGCTTTTGCAGCATAAGCAAAATGTTCATAAATGTCAATTTTGCAGCACTGCAAACGTCAAACATTCTAAAATGTAATTTTTCTCATATTCGCATCAAAGAAAATCACGCTGCAATTTGGGCTCTTGAAAAATGCCAGCTATGCGCACACTGCAAATCGTGATGCATTTCCGAATAGACCCAACTTTGTACTATCACTGTTCCATGCGTATCCTTTAATTATCAAAACAAATTTAATCTCCTCCTAGCTGATTACAATTATCAAAAAATTATAAATAATCAAAAAAATTTGGTGAACAAAAACTATATCTGACAAAAAGTGACGTAAAGCCAAAGGAGGGAAGCTTGGGACGAACAGCCAGAGACGAGCAGCAATAAACAACAAGTAGATAGAAATTATCGCTTTTTTTAGTAGTAGCACTTTTTAGTTAAGGGCTCCTACACACTGATCGTAAAGGTTAGTAACGCAAGTAGATATAAAATTTGTTAAGAAACAAAATTTATAGAAAAAGAAAAATTTCCAAAATTAAAAAATGTACCTTTTGAAAAAAGGCGTACTTTCGTACTGGCGGTAGTATAAGTGTACCTCAAAAGGTACAATTGTACCGCTTGCCGATTATTAATGCATAGCAAAATACATAAAACTACACAAACTAAGAGGTTAGAGCTGAAAACACTTTGAAAAGGAAAGTTGTCAAACCTAAAATGCTCAATATTTTAAGTAAATATAATAATCTTTAAGAAATTGTCAAAACTAAATGCCACGTAAAACCACCACAGGCTCAAATCCCACTTTGGAATATGGCAAAATTACCGTTTTTAGTAATTCGAGCGTCTCCTCCGCAATTGGGTTTGGTGATTTTTTGGTGTACTAAGATTTTGATAAACATACCTTAGCGTCTGCAAAAAGTTATTTCTACGGTTTCTGTGAAATTCTCCATTTAGGAGTTATATCATTTTAAAATAAGAGAAAATCTTGATGTAGGGAACAGAGATCTGCATTGAATGCTTCGTCTTTGCTTTAGGTTCGAAAATTCACTGTTCCTGCTATGCTTTCGTTCGTCAGCAAGAAATGTGTGTCATGTTTTGCAGTGTGCGCTCTTGCTAGCTGCATTGATATGCATTGTTATTGAAAAGGCAATATTGCCATTTTAATGACATAATTGTTTCAGGTTTATTTCGTTGAGTTCATTGGAAATTTGAGCACACGCTGTTTGCGCTGCTTTTCCTTTATCAACGAGGGTGAGTTCCTCATCAATTCACTACGTATGCAGATTTCAAATTAGAAACTCACTGACACACCTTATGAATAACTGTGAAATTTTAGAAAAACTTAACAGCGGAATATTCAGTTTAGTAAGAAAATTTGAGACATTTGTTTTGTATATAAAGTTTTGTTTCGAAGTAGAGCAAATTGGAAAACAGCAGCTATTATAATTTTGTGTGTTATATTGAAGTTCTTGCATTTTTTACTTTTATTTTATTTTATTTATTTTTTTATTTGTAATTTTTTAACGTTTATTAGAAGAAAGGGCTTATGATAATAGTCGAGTAAACGAAATTGATGAATGCTATCAAACTAATAGAAAAATTTAATTTAATTAAGTTTTCAAAATAATGCATTTACTAAACATAAAAAGTTAAAATAAACAAAAAATTAAAGTGTCTGGTATATAAACCAACATTTTGTTGGTGTTACATATATCGCCACCGAATTGAAATAGTCAAAAAAAGTCATGTTTGACATTCTTGTTCTACTTCATCCATTTCTTAAAGTATTCAACAGCCGTGAAAACACCAACTTCAAATTGGTTCTTTTGCAAGGAATAGTAATTTAAACCAATCCAAACTAAATTTTTCACACTTTTATTGGAGAAAATAAAAACGTGTTATACATGACCCTACTTCGCCCTATAAATAAATAACTATATCGGAAATACATATATGAATTTAAAATTGAAATTAAAAATGTAAGTGTATTTATGTTTTTGACCATATGTGTAGTATTTTGTAGGGATTCTGTTTAATAAAATTGATCTGTTTGCAATTTTAAAACGCTAACGCAGAGTCATAAAAAATTGTTGAAAAGCGGTTCGTTTCTTTTATTGCATTGCAGTAATAAAGAAAAAACCTCGGCCTACAAAAAATAAGAAAAACACGATCCTTTTGTATAGCTGCGCAAGCAGTTCCTGTAGTTAGATTTTTTCATGGTTTGTTTGCTTTGCTTTCTTCAATATATTTTAAAGGATTGTGTTCGAAAAATATAATTTGCATCGCACTTTTAGTTTGAAGAGTGTTTTGGGGTTTTCCGCTTGTTGATCCTATGTATATATTTATTGTTTAGTTGTCTACCGCAAATATAAATCACTGAATGATTGACAACGCTGCTAACAAGAAGTTCAAAATTAAGATTTTATGACTCAACTCAAGCCCACGCCAATTGCCTAAAAAGCTAAAACCAAATATTTATAGCTTAAAATCTAACTTTAAATAACTCCTTTATCGTACAGTGAAAACCACATCAAAATCCATCTTTTATTATTTTATATGGACATATAGAAATGAAAATTATATTCAGACAATTATACTCCAGAATACCTTTCCATCGATATAATTTTTATGTAAATGTGTTGCAGATAAAGCAGTTAAAAGTGTACGACAACTTAGCTTGCTCACGTATTTACGTTGTGGTTATGATTTTTATCATTGCATCAACTTCAATTCCAATGTTTCGTTGCTTTGTTGATGACACTTACTGTTATTTACACACGACAAGCATCAACATCAACTGAGCGAAATGTGCATTCTTTCGTTTCGTCTGTTTGGTGCGTACTGTTATCTCAGCATACGTTTTTACGTGAATCACAAATAAGTGCAAATGAATGCGTTCATGCAGTTCTCTGGTAGGGAAGCAAAAATTTGTTTTACTTCAGTTTTACACGGACTATCTGTGTAAACTCTACATGCAAGGAAGATATGCAAATCAATAGCCTATTCCGTTCCCTCAAACTCGAGTTACATATTTAATTCCGTCTTGAAGCATAGTACTCTGTTCAGTTTCATGTGAAATTTCACTGAAATATCCATACAAAAAATGACAGCTGCGAAACAATCGTGGAAATTTTCACAACATGTTAGTCAGAGCAGTAGAGTGTTCCGCTGTGTGAAATTATCGCAACATGTTTCTGAGCAACATTTTTTCACGACAATTTAATTGAACTGCCTATTTATTTTGAAGTGAAAAGAGAGAGATTATAGGAAATTTCCCAACTCACTCTCTGAGTCTCTCTGAGAAACGTTGCCTAGGAACACCTCGCAATAAAATTTAAGTCAGAAATTTCACGCAACAAATAAATTTATGTTGTAAGCGAAATTTCACGCAAGCAAATATAGTACTATGCCAAAAAAAGTACTATAGGCCAAACAGTCCACTGCGCTACTTTCCGCAGGAACATGAGGAATCCATATGTTTAAGATTAAACCTAGTCGTTTCAAATATCATGAACGGGTCTTATTTGATAAATTTAATCTCTCAGCGATTTCATCAGTTATTATTTGTCAGTTTGCATTAAATAATGCCTTTATTGTGTCTTCTGACCTTCCAGAATGTGCTTCACCTTCAACGTCAAAACCGCCTGATCGAAGTACTGCTAATATCAAGCTCTTCCCACACTTCATCACTTATTCCCGATATTTCAAATATTACTTACCATAAAAAAATAAATATGTAATGTGACCATATGCACACAAGAGCTTTACACATATAGCTTTTTAGTAATAAAGTCTCCGAACGTGATCGATTGTGTTTGAACATATTTTGTTAAGTAGCTTACAGACAGTTCCCATACATATAACGTACGGGCCTCGTGAGGCCCAGTGGGTTCACTTACGTCCTTATTTTAAAAACAGATCAGTTTGTTCTACACATTCATTTTAGTTTGTTTTGCGTCTAGAAAAAATTAGCGGTAGTTGGCATAAAATATTTCGGCGCTCAAAGCCAAGAAAAAAAAATTGACTTCTCAAAGTCAAAATGGTCCTCGAAAAGCCTAGTCGCACATCCTAGGGTTAAATTTATTGCAGAAAAAACTCTCTCAGCGCAATCACAGCTATGCGGAAGAGAAAAGTGGATGTTTTTAATTTTTTTGGAAACATTTCGCTTGCATCTGAAGCTTCCATATTTAAAACATGATGCTAAAAATTGTGCACATTTTGTGTTAGTATATTTATTAAATAAATGTTGCTTATACCTCTTTTCCACACGGAAAGTTTTCTTGTCAGCAAGCCTGCGACACAGGAAAGTTTTTCTTCTGTGCTGTTCTTTCTTTGATGCTGTGCTCTTCTTTGTGTTGTATTTTCGACTTGCTGGCAAGAAAAATTGCCATGTGGAAGAGGGGTATTAGTGACCTTATATTCTAAGTCGAGATAAATTCAGATTTTTTAAATAAATGAGGAAAATAGAAAAACAACGGAATTAATGAAGGATACGTGTTGTTTTTCAAAACGATAGGTTTAACAAATGCCGAAACTCTAAATGCTCCGACTTCGTCCCAGAAATTAAATCTTTTAAAAGTTCTCAGTTTTACTTACCCACTTTCCATAGTTTGTCCAGCAAATAAATCAAATGACGCTGGACAGAACAAATTACTTTTGAGTTTACAGCTGATGACAATCCAAATGAATTTAAATAAAATACACAGGCTAATTCAAATAGTAAGGTAGAGTGGGGAGTTGTAAAACGGGTTTTGTTTTTGGGCCGCCATGACTTTCTTAAAAATTAATATTTTTTTATCTCAAACTTTCTATTTATAGCTTCTGTAGTTGCCTAACTAACTGCAAAAACATTTTCCTTCAATAGGTTTTTTCATGGGTTTTCTCAGGCCAAAATAATCTCGATCAATTTTTTTTTATTTTGCGGGGAGTTGTGAGCCACTGAAAAAATGACACAAAACAACATTTTTTTGGATGCGACCTCTGGCCAAATAATGCAAAAAATTGGTGTCTCACACACAACTCCCCACTGTTGCTGTCTCACAACTCTCCATTTTCAATGTTTTCAAAATGGCCGTAGTGTCACTATACAATTGATCATTTTCACAAATTCACTTTTGTAGTTTGAAAGGCAAATATCCATATATATGTACTTACATTTTTTTTTTCACCACGAAAAAATATTCCAAAATTTCATTTCAATAAAATGAAAAATAACTTTTTTTACTAAAACCAAAAGTATACAATAAAACAGATGCACAGTCGTCTTCACTGTTTGGATGCCGATAAAAAGTGAGAACTAGATGGGAAAAAACTTCACACTAGTTGTCGTATGTCAAACTTGCTCAGTGTCGCGGTAATCGACTTGTCTCACAACTCCCCACGCCTCATATTTCCCCACTCCACCCTAATAAAGTTGAATTAAAACTCAAGATGACTCAGATAATTTAAAAATGTATTTAAATACAAGATATACAAAAATGCATAACTTAATTTGTTGATTTTGTGACGAAATTACTCTTTGCACAAAAGGTTGACCGCGACCCCATTTTCCCCGTTTTTAAGAGTGTTATTCCCGTTTTCCCTTTTAGGTCGAAAATTCCCGTAAAACGGGGAAAATTCCTTTTTCTGGTAACACTCCTTGTAGCAATCAAACACTCTTAGGCCTTTTCCACACTTGGTCAACGCAATTCCAATACAACTTCAACGCAACAGCGAAAAAGTTGAAAAGCAATGCAACTATAAACCGAATGCTTTCAGACTTGCTTTAAAAGTCATGCACCATATAACAATTGTTATTATATAATAACTCATGTTTTTCGACTTCTTGCACTAATTTAATATTTAACACTTGCTCATTCATCCTGCAAACTATTTCTTCTTCTTTTAGATTCTATTAGGAACTAATTAATTAGCTTATTCACCTTGATTAATATATAGCCTACTGCACTACAAATACTTGAATTCACAAAACAAACAAACTGATGCAACAAGTCGCCGATGAAAATTGCGGAAAGCCGCGTTGCGTTGAACAGGTTGAGAACGTGTCGAGAGCTTATTGCGTGCAAGTTGCTTAATCTGAATGTTCCGGTATAAATACACGGGCTAGCAATTTGAGTTGGAGTTGCCTTGACCAAGTGTGGAAAAGGCCTTATTCTTAAAGCGGTATTCACTGATCACGTTCAGCAAGTTTTCTGCACAAATTGATATTATTTTAATCAAGTCAAAGAGAGTGCTGCAAGTTTTTGTTACTCTCTCATTAAGTGTGAAGGAAGATAAAGCTCAAAAAATTCATATTAAAAAAACTTGCTGAAGGTGGTCAGTGAATCCCCCTTATAGATACGGTGACCATATTTTTTAGAGCAAAATACAGGACAAACCAAAATTTAAAATAATCCATATAAAGGATGTTTATTGGATATAACAGTATATATTTAGAACATTATACATACAGAATAGTATGCATTACAGTGGGTCGAAAAAAAGTTTGAAAAACCACCACCTTTATCAAAGCTGACCTCGAAAAGATTAAAAAAAAAAAAATTATATTTTGGACCACCGGAAAAACAGCCAAAATTGTTTTTTTTCATAACTTTTATATAGCATGTCCGATCTTAAAAAGTCGTATGTCGTTAAAAAGAGCTTAAAAAAAATTACCGTTTTATTTCAGAGCGTTTTCACTTCCGAAGTCATATTCGACCAGTAAGCTCCGTTAGCCCGATTGACCCCCCTTATATTTTGTATTTTCTAATAATATTAAAAACCGTTAATTTTTTACTTTTTACCAAAAAAATATTTCATAAGTTTTAAAACATAGAAGTTCTAAAAGATCAAAACTTGTTTTTTTATGAGACTATTAATGTACCTCCGAACCGTCGTTTTTGACGTCGGAATGTTTGCACGTTGCCACAATTCTTGAACAATTTTTTTTAACTATAGGTATATAATTATTTAGTTTACGGTTTTTGGGGACACTTGAATGACCGTTATGTTCAAAAAACAAAATATATTCAATATTCTCGCGTTTAGTAGGCAATTTTGTTGTATTAATTTAATTTTTTTAGTAAAACATATATAACGCGCACTCAAGAACTTGTTCGACTATAAGGATTGATTTATGCAATCTATTGACAGCTTATGCCCTAGTAACAGTGGTATGCCTAAACAAACGAATTTTGCAAAGTAACTGTTTTACGAATAAAATGAGAAATAAACTTTTTCTCGTCTCATTTTCTCGCTCTAACTGCAAACATTTTTGTTTAGGTATAGGTTTAAAAAGCTAACATTTAAAGTTGTCGGATTTTTTCCCTTTTTCAAAAATACATTACTTTACCATTATCGAAATGTTTGCATCTGCCACAGTTCATCTAGAATTTTTCAATTTAATTTTCCATTTGAGTTGAATTAAAAAAGTAAGTATTGTTAGTTCTATTATTTTAGAACTTCTCTGTTTTAAAACTTATGAAATATTTTTTTTTGGAAAAGTAAAAAATTAACGGTTTTTAATATTATAAGAAAATAAAAAAATAATAAGGGGGGGGGGGGGGTAAATTGGGCAAACGAGGGTTACTAGTTGAATATAACTTATTGAAATGCAGGGACAAAACGGGAATGATCTCTCCCAAAATCTGGCAACACTGCTCGAAGCATCTGTTTATATAGCGCATCTCTTCTTTCAATAGGCTTATCGATTTTCACCATGCATGGTGAACTTCAAAATCTTTTTAAGCTTTTATGCTGTTAATGATTTTTAAGAATACTAACATTTCCATAACATAACAATCAGCTTAGCAAGAGCTCCTTAACTTTTTCTTGTTAAGCTAACAACCAGAATAGGGCTGTAAGTTTGAGCACATTTCTTACATGGGGCAAGAATATGAATTGGACAAGATAGATGACCGGTAACAAAGAAACATAATATTTTTACAAAAATTAACAAAAAGTTTACGGTTATAGTTTTTATTTTTCTTTGCATTATTTTCTTAGCTTTGTGTCAATTTGGCACTGAACGTCGTTTGAGGGAAATTTTGTGTACAGCTTAACAACGACATCAATTGGAATTTTTTCTTAGGTAAAATCTAAATTTAGTCATGATTTTCATATTGAGCCAAAATCCCAAATGAATTTGAGCTCAATTAATTTTAGTGAATAGTTTTTATCTATATCACAGGTTCAATGAGGATAGTAAAAATGTTAATATAAAAATAAAGTAAAACAAAAAAATTTCAATAACTTCTGTGGAATACAGTACAAAAACAGAACACTTTATAAAATACAGAACATTTATATGTTTTGCATAACAAAACAATTTAATAACAAAAAAAAACCAACTTCAAAACCACTACAAAGTAAAAAATAATTTTAAATTACTTTTCACATTAATTCTTGGTCAAATTTGCTAATTTATTTATATATATTATTAAATTAGAAATTTTATTGTTTTTATTTTTATTTAATTTTGTATTATTATCATAAACATATTAATTTCTTTATGAATATAAAACCTATAAACCGGAGCGTTAATTTTATAAAAGTCTTTTTATAAAAGCGCCGTATTGAAAGGTTTTATATTCATGGAGAAATTAATATATACAGTGTTTTTCTAAGATTTTCACGCTGTTTTTCTTTGTCGAATAACGCCAACTTTTTTGACCATAATTTGTAATAATTGTGCCTACCCCTGTACTAAATTTCAGTACACTGGTGTCAATATCAACTGAGATACAGTGTTTTTCTAAAAGTGATACGGCCTTTATCTATTACCGCCCACTTTCTTCATAGTGTTTTGCAATAATTCTACACATTCTTGTAACGAATTGTATTACCCTAGTGTTCATATTATTCGAGATAGTGTCTTATCTATCAATATTGCCATGCCCTTTTGTCCAATAACGCCCACTTTCTTGACCGTAATTTGTAAGAATGTTCTTACCCGTGTACCAAATTCCAGTATCCTAGTGTCAATATTCGAGATACAGTGTTTTTCTTATATTGACACGCCCTTTGAAAAATGCCACCAACTTTTTTGATTATGTTTTGTTATAATTCTACCTATTTTTGTACCGAATTTCCGTACCTTATGGTCAATATTATTCGAGTTACAGTGTTTTTCTAAGATTACCACGCCCTTTGTCGGATAACGCCCACTTTTTTGACCATAATTTGTAATAATTGTGACACGCACTTTGTCTATTACCGCCCACTTTCTTCATAGTGTTTTGTAATAATTCTACACATTCTTGTAACGAATTGTATTAATCTAGTGTCCATATTATTCGAGATAGAGTGTCTTTTTAATATTGCCACGCCCTTCTGTCCAATAATGCCCACTTTCTTGACCGTAAATTTTCATAATTATGTCTACCCCTGTACCAAATTTCAGTATGCTAGTGTCAATATTATTCGAGTTACAGCGTTTTTCTATTATTGCCACGAACCTTTGTCGAATACCGCCCACTTTTTTAGACGGGGACCTCCGCGTCCAATGTCTGTTGACAAAAAATTGCGGCAATCGGGCTAGTACTTTAGGAGATATCGATGTACATTAGGGTGTCCCAAACGAATATTTTTTTTTCGAATTTCATAGCTGCTCAACCTTTGCTCGAAGGCTTATGAGGTCAAGTGGTTCTGAGATTTTTTCAGATTTTTTGGAAGAGGTTTAGAGATGACGCTAATCGGTTTATCGGAGATTTTTCGAATTCGAAGCAAAAGTTGGTCAATAACAGAAATTTTCTAAGTCTTTGAGTAGTCATTTTGAAAGGCAAATGTCCAAACTTTACTTTATTGTACATAAATCAGAAGTTTTGTCAAATGTTTTCGTCATTTGGTTGTCATATATATAATTTTTTCGTGAAATTATCGTAAATTTTTTCAAAAACGCTTCATAACTTTTAAAAATTCCATCAAAATAAAAAAATGTAATGATGCATTTTGAATAATGGTAAGATTCTAAGCAATTAAAACTAAAAACATTTTCGATATTACTCTTGCCGTTTCAAAGTTTAAAGCCTTTAAAGTTTTTTTCGTTGCCTGAAAACTTTTTGAATTTTAACAAGGCATTGCGTCGTTGCGCGTGCAAAACCGCGTATCCGCCACTTGCACATACACACAGACGGTGATAGTAAAATTTTACAGGAGTGCAGAAAAACTGATTTTATTTTAAGCTATTGAATGGATTTTGAACTGAACTAAATATTTATTGAAATTAGATATTTGCTTTGTTCTCAAATAAGCATTTAATGAAAAAGAAAAATTAATGAATCAATCAGGAATGAACAAAATTTAAATTAATTTCATTCTGGCCTTTTTGCAATATACGCGGTATTGCAAGAGGCAGATACGTGGTAATTAAAAAAATTATTTGGGGCCTTCATTTTACAGTAGATTTGCCCTTTGTTTTTCGATGGTCACCTTGCTCTGCTTAGATTTGTTCTTTTGTAAATGTTTCCACTTTGCGTGCAGTTTTATTATAAACCGTGCAATGTTACGGGCCTCTTTGCTTGTATTACAGTTAAATTTAAAGTCCTTCGCTGCTTTTCGAAATGGTGTATTTGTCTGGTTTTTTTTTTTTTTTGATTCGCCCGGAGGTATGAATCTTCCAAAGATACGTATACCCGACCTATACGCATGCACGATTTACACTCTAGATCATGCCCGAATCAGCCGGGACAGAGAGAATGCACCTACGTACTAAACATACCCCCTATTGGCAATTAAGATTTTCCACTAAGCACATTAATTGGCTTTTCAGCGGAATTTAAAAATTTAATATATAACAAACGCGTATTTAAGTATATTTAATTCTATATAAATAAGCAACATCGAATTAAATTATAGTGATTATTAATTTAAGGTACCCGAAAAACAATCCTGATTTCAAAAAGAATCCAAAACACTAAACTCATTTTAACTGGTTTGCGGCCATTGTCCAACCCAAGGACCTACGTGGAAATGAGATAAATCTCATATCCGCCAAATCAAAATCCCAATTAGTTGGATATGCATTTGGGCCAACACGCATAAACTTGTGCGGAAGAGAGATATACTCTGGCACACCAATCCAGGTGATAGTGTGAGTTCAGTCTAATTTCAAATCAGGAAACCACGTGAGCACGTAAATCACAATTCGATTTAAAATTAAAATATTGAATAATTAAAAAGTAAGTTTTAAAAGCGATTCATATTTGATAGTGCTTACTTTATAAAACATAATATCGAGATAAAAAGGAGAAAGAAACAGAACAATCTCAATTGCCGATATTACATTGTTATAAAACTGCGTTAGGTATAACAGGATGAAGTTAAATTGATTTAATTACTTAAATGTTATATAATTTTCCGTTTTAAGACGTCTACCGAATCAGAAAACCGAAAAATTAATCATGTTGAAGTTATTATTGAAACCACTGCACATACATCGTAAAGGTTAATGAAGAGCGTAATTAGAACTGCACTGACTCAAATTGAAAAACAGAAAATGTCTAGTTCCTCTCCCTGGGATGTTAAAATTTTGAGCTGAGATGAGATATTCCGAATTAATTTCGCCACGAAGTAATTTATACAGAAACATTACATTAAGCATCATTTTTCTGCTTCTTAGGGAAGGTAGCAAAATAATTTTAGAAGCATAATATTGGGGTTCCAACGACTATGACGTAAAGCAAAAAGTAAAAACTGTTTTTGAACGGATTCTATTTCGTCGATGTAGACATTATATTGTGGGTTCCATATAACTGATGCATATTCAAGAATTGGCCTTACGAGAGAGGTATATAGTAATTTAGTAGTAAAGGGATCATTGAATTCTTTAGCTAATCTTTTAATGAAACCAAGGACTCCTCTTGCCTTATTTATCACCATATTAACGTGGAGATTGAAGCGAAGTTTTGAATCCATAATAACACCAAGATCGAGAAAACTGGAAACTATTTCTAAGTTAGTGTTATTTATAGTGTAATTTATGTTACTAGCAGATCTTCGCGAGAATGTCATTTGCTTATATTTTTTTAAGTTGAGATTAAATATATTTAAGTCCACAAGTCCACAAGTCTATTTAGATCAGATTGTAAAAGATGTCGTTCTTCGGGTGATTTGTAACAAAGAAAAAGTTTCACGTCGTCAGCGTACATTAAGACGTTATAATGTTTTATTACCGAAAGAAGATCATTAATGAATAGTGAAATCAAAACCGGTCCAAGATGACTGTCCTGAGGAACGCCAGAAGTGACCGAAATACTTTTTGAAAGAGAATTCATATATAAAACCTTTTGAGTACGTCTAGATAAATACGAATTTATCCAATTTAATAATGTGACAGGAAACCCAATAAGGTGAAGTTTTTTCAAAAGAAGATATTATGATAACGCTGTCGAAAGCTTTGCTTGGACTTACCCTTCAGAAAACCATGTTGAAAGACAGAAATGGTGGAAGACACGGAGTGGGTTAATTGATCAGCTATGATTTTCTCAAATAACCTAGGGATTGCACTTAATTTTGCAATTCCTCGAAAGTTAGAAACATCTATCTTGGAACCAGATTTATGAAGGCGTATAATATAAGAATCCTTCCATATAATAGGAAAATAACCACTATGCAAGGAAATATTAAAAATGTTTGCTAGAGGAGTACACAGGTTTGTAGCACATTGCTTTAAAATACAGCTTGGAATGTTATGAGGGCCGGTCGTAAAAGAAGATTTTACTTGTCAAAGATAACACATGACAATATTTGGGTCTATTACAGGAGTTTCAAAAAAGTTAACTGGCGGGAGAAAAGGATACACAGTGCTAGTATTAAATGGTATATCGGAGTCAGTTGATTTAAAGAAGTTTGCAAACATGTTAGACTTACATTGTCACAAGATGATTCTTCCTGATTGAATTTCATAAGGTGTGGAAAGCTGGAGGCTTTACGTTTTGAGTTAACAAAACTATAGAAAAGTTTTGGGTTATCTTTAAATTGAGATTTTATGTTAATTATATAAGCAGAATAGCATTGTTTATTTAATAGTTGATATCTATAACGACAAGAAAAATAGGAAGCAAAGTCTAAACTAGAACCAGATATTTTATATTTTTTAAATAAACGTTTTTTTAAATTTTTAAGTGCCTTTAGATCATTTGTTAGCCAGGGTGGATTTAGAGGATTGGAGAAACACCTTTTTTTTGGGACGGACAATAAGAAACACCTTTGCAGAGTATCATTGAAAAACTGTACAGAAAATTCGACGTCATAATATGAATATGATGTTCCGCTAGTTAAAATTGGAGACCAATCAGTCTGCGAAAGTAAGGAATTGAGTTTTACATAGTCCGTTTTCTTAAAATTATAAACTTTTTATGTAACTAAAAAAATCTTTGAAGAACCTGCTGTTTTGTCGGCGACTGGGCAGAGCTGAAGCCATCAATCATTTAACCCACAAGTCATACACTTCTCATTTTTAACGAAGAAAAATCTACTGTAAAGTGAAGGTCCCAAATAATTTTTTGAACCAGTTCATAATAATGTTAACTTGCCGATGCTTAAAAATGGTCACAGTATTTTGTTGTTCACTTTAAGACGGCAAGAGTAATATAAAAAAATGTTTTTTTTTTTAAATTGCTTATAATTTTACCATTATTCAAACTGTGCATCATTACATTTTTTCATTTTGATGGAACTTTTGAAAGTTATGAAGCGTTTTTTGAAAAATTTACGAAATTTTCACAAAAAATTAAATATATGACACCCAAATGAAGAAAAAATTTGACAAAAATTCTGATTTATGCACATTAAAGTTGAGTTTGGACATTTGTCTTTCGAAATGACTACTCAAAGACTTCGAAAATTTCTATTATTGACCAACTTTTGCTTGGAGTTCGAAAAATCTCCAAAAAACCTTATTTATAGGGAAAAACCAATTAGCGCCATCACTAAAACTCTTCCAAAAAATCTGAGAAAAATCTCAAAAATACATTACCTCATAAGCTTTCAAAAAAAGCTTGAGCTTAAAAAATGTTGTTTTTGGGACACCCTAAAGTACATACATAAAAAAAAAACCAACCAACTTGAGAACCTCCATCTTTTTGAAGTCGGTTAAAAAGGACATTGCCTTAAAAAAGAGTACTGTACTGTATTATACAGTACGGATGGTCACCGTACTTATAGAGCAAACAAGGAAAGTGTAATGATGATTGGATCTTATTTGTATAAAGTTTTTAAATTTCATAAGACAGGAATAAATTTTGGTTCCAACCAAAACTTTTTCTGACCCCGACATCTGGCATATATTTTTTTTTTTTTTAATTTATTGCAATCACTATTTTGAGGTTAAGATGAATTCAAAGTTTGTAAAAGTTTTTGTTACTGTAAAAAAGATTTAGCAAACAGAACTGAGTGTGTGTTCTACTGTCATCGTATTTGTGATTTTGAGCGTGTTTGTATTGGTTTCCCAATGAATAATTCATTTGCAGTTCCGTCTGCGAATGCAATGCTGTCTGCTGCCGGCAACAACAACAACAACAACAGCAACGATAACAGCAAAAAAGAAATCTATTTTATATCTCATACGTTAATCTGCTCACAAACAGCGATGCACGACGACAAATTTTTCGATTTCGGACCCTTGCAAACCGAAATAAATTATTCTTGTAATTTTTTTCCTTTTTTGTTTCTTATAATTTTTATTTTTCATTCTTATTACATTCCTTATGACTGGGAAAAATCTACTTGAAGTGTCAAAAAACTTAAATTGAACGATTTTAACTCATTTCGAGATATAATTAAAGCAAAAAGTAAAAAAAAAAAATAAAATAAAACTCAAAGACACAAACGCTGCCGAACCGAGTTTCGTTTTTGGCGCGAATTCAATGCAGGCTACCGCACTAGCAAAAGCAACTACAACTACACCACCACCACCACCACCACCAACTTGTGCCGGAAGAAAATGTTTGCATTTAAATTAATTGAACGCAAGAATAAAAGTTCGTGATGCTCTTGCTTTTGCGCTGCTGCCACCTTTTCTTTTTTGCTCATTTCTTGGGCTGCGTTGGTTTTGTTTTTTTTTTTTTTTCTTTTTCTTTTTCTATACTCTTTGTCGCATTTAAACATTATTTAGAAAGTTGCTAATTGTATTCAACTTGATTTACGAAAACTAATTATTTATATTTTTTTTTTCTTTTCGCTCTTCACTCTCTTCAACAGCAAAATAATTTATAAAGTACATCTGCAAGAGTCGGCGCCGAGCAAAGAATCCGCAAGAATAGATAATACATACATAAACACTTTGGGTCTCAAGCTGATCAATTGAATTCATATATTTAAAGTTTTCTCAAAACAGTACAACCGAATTATATGCATTTCCCCAAAAGAGCATTGAAATTATCTGAGCTTTAACTTAAGGCAATACTTAATTCCTTAAAGTTCAACTCAAAAAAGAAGATAAAAAAGTTAAAAAAAAACCAACAATAAAAATAGAATAAGAAGGTTAGTAATCATTGCAAAACTGGAGCACTCAGAAGCAATTAAAATGGAGGACAATAATTCGAGTACTCCAATGAAGCAAGACGATCCATCGGTAACATTAACAATAAGGCTGATTATGCAAGGAAAGGTAAGTTGAACACAACCATTGATCCGACCGAATTAGTTAATTAAATAAAGGTACTATATGTATTTTTCGCACTTTTAAGTTTATTATTTATATTTAAATTTATTTGTGCTCCCAGATATCACTTAATCTATTTCCTTAATAATAATTAAAGACATATTTCATTCAGTTGCTCTTTTACAGCTAAAATCAACATGTTTAGCAACTAGATTACATCGAACTTTTTTATATTTTAATATTGGTTCATTGATACCATAATTCATTCTTTCAGGAAAAACCTTCATTTTGTTTATTCATATAAAAATTAGTAAAAGTAAGAAAAAGTTCTTTTTCAGTACAATCCATAACATAATTTACAAAACAATTACATAAAAAATAACCACAAATAGAAAATTATGAGGTTTCAAAATAATCCTAGCGTTTAACAGAAATAATTTGAAAACTAATAATAAAAATAATGTGAAATCTTAAGTTAACATTAAATAACAAATTTATTTTAAGCTTAGAACTTAGATAGTTACAAAAGGGGGGGGGGGGCAAAAAGAAATCATGAAGGAACATAGAAAACAGAATTTAAGGAGAAGAAAAGTGGATAAAAATAGATTGCCTAAAAGTTGCCGAGTCCGAGAGATTTCTCTCAATCTACGAGGCAATGCATTCCATAGTCTTGCGGCATTAATGAGATTAAAAGAATTCAATATTACTTCGAGCTGTTTTTGGTGAAGTTGTTTTTTAAGTCAGATTTAAGCAATAGGAAAAGCGTTGTATTGTTCCATTACGACAATGCCAGACCACACACAAAAAATAGGGCCTGGGAAGTTTTAGCTTGCTTGATAGATGCCCATCAAGGTACTATTTTCTTTCTTAATGATAACGACCTTCAGCCTAACAAATACATATAAAAAATGTATGTGTTATTCTTTGTCTGTTTCTTTTAAGAATTGTAAGAATAAGCACTTGTAATCAGTTTCCACGAGCAAGCAAATTGAACATGTCGTTATTCAGCATTAATTGTATAAAAGGTGAATTTATTTGTTGCGATTCAAACACATTTTTGACTTATTGCCAAAAACATAATTATTATTAGAGATATGATTGGTACTGTTGTACAAACTAGCAACGCACGAGGTGAATGAGAGCGGTATATCTCTCAAATTGACTTTTTGCCATATAAAATGTATGCCACAAACAGACAACCAAACTGCCATACGACAGACGGGACGGGGAGCAACAGCCGTAGTGCAGCATTTATCAACCTTTCGATGTACTTCATGCTAAATGCATGCCATGTCTTTGTTTTGTCGCTGTGCTACCAAAAATATTCCTCTTCCAATTCAACACAGCTTGTGCCAATATATGAATTATCAAATTTTAATTTAAAAAGTATGAACAATTTATAAAATAAAACATAAAATAACAAAGAATTGTTAGTCTGACTTTTTAAAACAATTAATCATGGATGATTATTGTCTGCAATAATAAATAATAATAACTAATAAATTTCAATGCCACTTTTCACAGTGTACTGTTCAACTGTTTCCTTGCGCCAATAATGAAAAAAATAAAAAAAATAAGTAAAAAACAAGTTTTCGTGCATCTGCGGATTTTTTTAAGTAGCTGCTTTCTTATGTCAAATAAAATTAATGTTAATGTTAATTAATTAATCAATGTTTGCATACTTTACGATGAAATTGGGGAGAAAACTTGTAATGCAAAACTTTAAGCACGTTGATTTTTTGTTAAATGCTTTGAATCCATTCATTTATTGCTTTAATCACCATTATTGAAATTATATGGAAACAAATAAGGAATTAGTAGCGGGGACATAGCCCCAAGGGACATAATCCCAAATTTCAAATTTTGAGATTATGTTCGCTTTTCTTGGAAAAGTTGGAAAAATTGTATTTGGGATTGTGGCCAGTTTCAAAGAGGTTATAAGCCCAAAAAAAAGAGAGCGTAGTCCCAAAATAAATTTTATTATTTAATAAGCGGACCGTTTAACCCTTCGTTGCATGGGATTCCACATATGCAATGTTGACTTCTAAGAGATGTAGCGTACATACCCTGTTAATATTCGTAACGGTATTTAAAAAAATAAATTTATACATTTTTTTATTAGTTGTTGTTTCGTTTTGTCAAATTGGTGATTTAGTTTGTCTGAAATATTGAGTCTAACAAGGTATTTCTTATACTTAGACAAAATAAGTGAATACTTTTAATAATTATTCTATAAATATCATAAAAACTTTCAAATATAGGTAGTATTCTGGAATATAAGTTAATTTTCTTGAAGCATAATAATTTTTTTGTGCAATGTAACTTGAATTACATAAAATAAATGGCTTAGTTGCAAATATGCAATATCATGCATTTGAAACATTTTGAAATTACATTGCAGATATGAGGTTATATTTATTACAGATTTGCAATTCCGTGCATTAAACTTTAATTAAAGCTGAAGACTTTTAGTAAGCTTTAGAAGGGTGCTTACTGAAGATGAAATTCGGAAAATTTTTTATTTATGGGAAAATAGCAAGGATGAATTAAGTGAAGATTATGATAATGACCATAAAGATGATAACGTAGACATCAGTATAAATCGTACAAAAAATTCTCGAACATCCCGAAGTTAAAGAAGACCTTTAAAATAACCTAACATTGAAAGATAAATACGCACTCACTGTTTGGAGAAAACAAAATTTTACTCCACGTATAAAAAAGCAAGACTATTCATCTAAAACTGACAAGTCAGATTTAAGAAAATTTGTTGCCATATTCATTCTAATGTCAGTTATTCAAAACACCTGTACACGCGCGTGTACAGAGGGCGGAAATGATTTAAATCAGTTCACGTGTCATATTTGCAATAACATGGGATCGCCCTTTCGAAATTCACTAAAAGTAAGAAACTATCTATAACTTAAAAACGGTGTTACAGAATTATTTTTTACATAATATTTGGAATCAGCGTCCTGTTTTAAATAAGGATTGCCTGATGTTTAACCCAGTTCAGAATGGCTGTCGCATAGTGTAATTGATGTAAGCTCTTAAGTTTCCAGAATTACGTTTTAATACGAAAAATTATGTGGTCATTTGTTTGGTTGCGTTTCGCATCTGTTTTTTTGCACATTGGTTTCAGAAAGCGGTTGCCCTTTTATTTGTCAATTATTCTATGCAGCAACCTTTGAAACAATATAATCGAATAAAATAAAACTGCAGGAATAATGCAGGAAGTGGCCATTATGAATTTTACTGCAAGCTCAATGAACTATTCAAAAATTATTGCTGTGTATTTCACCATGCAGAACATTATTCAATATTCAGGAATTATTGCAGTGCATTTTAACATAACAAAAAAGATAAGAAGCAATCCAAGCTATTTGCTAAATTTTTAAAGAAGATTGAAGGAAATATATTAAAACACAACGAAGATATTTGCGTCGAAAGTCAAAACTTTGAATTTGGAATAGTTTTTTTGGCTTAAGGTAACGTGGTTATATACAAAAATTCATTGTACTAAAATTTTCTATAGTTTTCAAGATATGTGAATAAAGAAGATTGAATGAAATGTATTGAAAAAGAATTAAGATATTTGCGTCGAAAGTCAAAACTTTGAATTTAGAATAGTTTTTTTGGCTTTAGGTAACGATGTCGTTTACAAAAATTTATTGTACTAAAATTTTCTATCGTTTTCAAGGTATGTGAATGTTATTGGTGTCAAACAAATATAATTTTTTACGTTATTATCCTTTAGAAAATTGAAAAAGTTAGTATACATTTAACATACATTGGATAAAAAAACGCATATTAGAGATATACGAAAACAGTCAAGGTGGTTGATAACCAAAAACTCTTTCATAGGCTTAACTCACTTTTCAGTGTTTTTAATTTTCATTATTTTACAAAAAACCCGTTATTTTGAAGAGATTCCTTTTTGGTGATAAGTAGCCTATGTCCCAACCAGCAACGTAAGGAACCTACATGTAAAGTTTGAAGAAAATCCATGCGGTAGTTTTCACGTGATGCGCGTTCGGACAGACAGACCGACACAATATTTGAAGGGCTTATTGTATGAACATGATAAGCCACATAAAAAATATTTTTAAATAATCGACTCTAAAGTTTTAAAAAATGTATTTTTGTATGAAGAAATGGAATTGAACATGGAAAATTTTACAAATAGGTACAAAAATAAATAAGAAATAGCCAAAATCTCTTCAGTGGTTGTTGGCAATGCATTGAGTAATGTATTCAGCCTAAAAAATTGATTTTTTAGATCATGTGGCTTATCACGTTATTGCAATAAGCCCTTCATTTATAAAAATTACATTTTTGGAATCTATATCCTTCAAAATTTGCAGTGCAAAAAGAATTTCGAAAAAATATTTAAAATACGGAATTTTTTTTTACAGTTTTATTATAAGTATAGATATAGATAAGTCAGCTGATGAGGTGAAATTTTAACATAGATTTGTGCTTATAACTTTTAATCGGACAGAGATATTGCAATAAATTTTTTCAAAGAAATTACACTTAAGGGCAAAGCATTTTTTAAAAATTATAAAAACAACATTTAAAAAAAAGTTAATTTCATCACAAAAATCAAGGGTAGTACACTTGTATTTTTCTTAAAAAAAATATAAAAACAAATTTTGTGTCAAACTGCAATAGTTTTTGCATATAAGTGATATATAAAACAGTCATATGAAAAGTATAAAAATTGCAATTTTCTGTTTTTATTATTTTTACAACAAAAAGTACCATTTTTTGGAAGAAATAGACATTTTTTGGACCTTTTTTAAAAAAAAATATTAAAAATATATATAAATCCTTAGCTAACGGAACTGTTGGAGTAATTTTTTGCAAGTAATTTAATTGAACTTTTAGACAAATGAAGATTGAATGAAATATATTAAAACGGAATTAAGATATTCGCGTCAAAAGTCAAAACTTTGAATTTGGAGTAGTTTTTTTGGCTGTAGGTAATGATGCTATATACAAAAATTCATTGTACTAAGATTTTCAATAGTTTTCAAGATATGAGAATGTTGTTGGTGTCAAACAAACGAAATTTTTTTTTACTTTATTATCCTTAAGAAAATTGAAAAAGTATACATTATTGGATGAAAAAATGCATATTGTAGGGTACTCATTAGAGAGAAACAAAAACAGTCCAGGTGGTGTTTGTAACCATTTTAATAACTTAGGCTTAAGTTTCATAGGCTTAAACTCACTTTTCAATGTTTTTTAATTTTCATTTTACAAAAAAAAAAAAAATCTTTTTTAAGTGTTAAATTTAGGCTCTGATTGTAATACTATTGTCTTGATTTTGTTTTTGTCACAACTGGAGCAATGCCAAAAAGTCTCAAATATTGTTGAATAGCTTGCGTATAAAACAAAAAATAACAAAGCCCATTACAAAGGTATGGGAACCGTTCCGCAACTTAAATGACAAAATAATGCACTAAATGAACATCGAGATTCTCTCGATCTTGTTAAAAACAAAAAAAATAAGCTCACAATTTTGTTTAAATCTCACAAAAGAATAAAATTGCAGTTTCGTCTACCGTTTTGCGGTGCGATACCGTTGCAAGCATCTTAGAGATGCAAATTTGATTTGACTTTTTCGTTGATGTTGGTGTTGTGTTTTTGTTTGCAGCAACGTTTCTATAATCGTCAAGATGTGCAAACCATGCAACAGCAGAAAAAAAGAAAAAAAAATTGATTTTTCTTTGTGGGACCCAAAAGTTGTGATTCTATGAGTCGCAGACAAGGCCTGACAATGACACATGATGATTGCTTGCAACATCTGTTGCAATTGCACTTTTTTTTCTCTGGCTGTCTGTGTAGAATAAATCATTTTTGTGTTTCGTTTCATAAGAGTTTCTTCAACAATTTGGCTGCAATTGTATTGAACAATGTAAGTGACAAGTATCTTTGCGGGATCTCCTTCCTTGACTGGCTATTTTGTGCTCAAGCATTCTGAATCCCCGGACAGTCGTCCGATGCTGCGTGCAACTTTTAAATAAATAATTTTATAGAATTTATTAAACATAATTTCTACTTCTTAAGTGCACAGCCAGACATTGTCAGATACTGCTAGTGCCCGAGTTGTTATCTTGATAATCATTTCATTGCCAAAACTATGTCCAAGTGTAACTTGTTAGTGCGTTCTTCCTCTTCTACTTTTTGTTATTGTTATACAGTTCTTGTTATAGTTTATTGTTGTGCCATTTGTTGTTTATAATTATATACTTAGTATATTATGTAGAAATTTCACTTAAGTTAATTTGCTCGCTAATTTGTGCAACTGTGGCCTGTGTGTGTATGCGTTGGTGCATTTAGACTGACGTATACGTTTGTTTTTTGTTTGCTCTGAAAAGTCACTCAAAGGTGTCGTTGTTGTCGGCTTTTGTCTAATTAAAAATACATGCTGTTGCTGCACATCTAGGTTGACCGCAGTATCTACTCTCTACTCTTTTCCCTTTTGACCATACCACTCCCCGCGCACGATTTAAGATTGAGTCAGTTCTATTGTTGGCCAAAACAATTAGCATGCGGATGAAGTTTTTAGACTGTATGCAGTAACATTGGCGAACCAAATCACGGAGCATTGAAGTGGACTTCAAATCGTGCTAATTTTCCAATTGCTAGGTGTTGAACTACTTACTACAAGTATTAGTATCGCCAACATCTCCTCGCTCCGGCTTTGTCTTGTGGTGATTGAAATTGTTATTGTCTCTTCCTTATTAAAAATCAATTTGAATTACATGAAATGCAATTCGATTTCAATATCAGGAATGCATTCGTATTTATTTAAAACGAAAGATTCACAAACTAAAGTTCGTTATAAAGTTGATTATTATAAAGTTTTCATACTTTCATCATAAAAGCTTAGTTCAGAAATTTGGAATTATGTCAGATTTTTTTGAGGACATAATCTCAAAAATTGGCTAAGGGACTATGGCAAGTTTCAAAGAGGTCGTAAGCCAAAAAAATAGATGACGTTATCCCAAAATAAAATTCATAATAAAAAATAAATATGTCCTTGTACGGAATGGTGATAAAAACAGAATTGTGATAACAACTTTCCGTACAAGGGCAAAGTTTGAAATTTAGGATTATGTCCCTTGGGGCTATGTCCCGTCCAACGCCGTAGATAGGGCTTTCATAAGGTGGGGTTTACTGAAGCAAAAAATATTAGGTTTTTTTTTTCATTTCCATAGGGATTTCTGAAGCCCTAAGATCTTTCCAAATTTCTTAACCGATTTCAACATTCGAAATTGAAGATCATCAGCATACATCAGCATAATATGATTAACATATATATAAATAGTTGTAGGAATGTCGCAAATTGTATAAAGCACGAAGCCAATTTGTTGATAACAGTTTCCCAGTTCACAGCAATATCCTTATGAGTATTTAATAGCGCTAAAAGCAGTAAGGCATTTCGAACCCAATTTTTCAAAAACTTTGATGTGCAAAAGAAACGTTTACTGGGAGCTGTACTACAGGCCAAAGTAATAACCATTTCCAGAATTTTGTAAAATTGCGGAAGCATCCATTTCTGACAGCTACATTTGTAATTTCTATTGTTGGTACATTTAGTTTCCTTAAACTCAAGTTCGGTTTCCAACTTATCTATATCTATTTTATTTGGATACAAAACCTTTATAGCAGTTTGAAAAGATTTAATATTTAACTTATTTCTTTTTGATGGACATAATGCTCGGAATTACATTTAATTAACAAACTGATATACGAAGGAATGAAAAGCTTAATTCCATAAAAATCCTTTGCTATTTCTTCAGTTACATTGCATCTTGATAAACGACGCTTACTTATTTCCATTCCAAGTTAAAAGCATTTCTCAGTTTTATTAAATATATCTTTAAATGCTTCTTTATCGTTATTCCGAAAATTTTCCTAAGTTTCGACTACAAGATTCGCAGCATTCTATTAAATTTTTATCAATTTTTTGACAAAGTTTTGTCAGATTTGACGTAAATAAAAATATTTTACGTATTAAATGAGATGCAACCAAAAATTCTGGACTCGTAGCTGTGCACATTTATTGGTGTAACTATTGCGACAAATACTCACTTTTTCTGACGTCACAGAGTTTCATTCCAAAATACTCACTTTTGCGAAGAAAACTAGTGTTTTTGTAACTAATAAGCGAGTAAATAGTGGTCCATGATAAAAAAGATACACAAGCGAAAGGGAATATATGAAATTGCAACACGTGACAGAAAACTTTGTGTGAAATGTTAAGGGGCTCTTCTTCTATAAACAATAAATAAAAAACAAATATAAATATTATAAGTGCTTAATTTATGAATATAGCGGAAATATACACGCTTATATTGTTAATGCTGACAATTACTTGTTTTGATGTTAAACATTATAACACTTAGTGATGTTGATATTAAATACACAAACCTTATCCACAAATAGCGATCCGAATATTCTCTTAATGCGGTTGCTTAACGCAATGATACAAACTTTTTCACGAAAGAAATTTAATTTATAAATTACTTCAGTTAATATATTCAATAAATTATACATTGTAGTAGATAATATTATTTTAATAATACATTTATAATCTACATGAACAAATTTAAGTTGATACGTTGTCCCGATAGAAGTATTTGTAACGTGGATCAGGGTTGATAAATGACTTTTTCGTTTTGGTATACAAATTTAGAAAAAATTGACTAAATGAAAAAAAGTAAAGAATAAATTTGGTTTGCTCCACGCATACTGCGTTAACTTTATCACTCCGTTTTTAACGATGATAAGGAGGCGTGGCAGGTATAGAAAAGTATATAAAGTCTTTATCAGCATCACCTCCTGAGCCGATTTCGCTAGGTCAGTCTGTCGACACGATTACCAGCCACAATTTTGAAGCTTTCGTATTGAAATTTGGTATATGTGCTTATATTCAAAAAACGAAGATAAACGTATTTTCGCATGGCCATAAATTGGCCAAAAATTGTTTTTTTATCTTGGATATCTTAAGATAATTTATGCCACTTCTCTCAAAAATATTTTTGTGTAAATATTACTAATAAATGCGTCCATTCTACGAATTTTATTTATAGTTTTCAGACACGAATAAGATTCGTAGAATGGACGTAGTTGTGTGCATATCACTAATGTTTTATTCGTATTCGTACAAAAACTAGTGTATTTTGTTCAAAAACCTTTGTTATATTTACGAATGATTCCACTACCTTATTACGAAAAAAAAAAGAAATTTCTATCTGATCTGGTGTTTAAATCTGGGTTCTTTAGCGTACGGGCCACGCACGCTACCAGTATGTTACATCTACCTTGCAATCATACAGTTCCTTATATTCATGAGTTGTTCGACAAACCAGAGTGAACGATTTCGGTTTAAATTATTTTTTTAACTCAACTAATACTTCGTACATTTTACGAATAATCAACCTACGAATGAATTTTTTCTACTAATTTTATTTTTAATTCGTAAATAATACGAATCTAATGGAAGAAATTACGGAGTTATTCGTAGGAAAAATTTACGAATATTATTATTTCTATATACACAATAATTCGTACAATGCACTCATACGAGTTTTTTTATTTTTGTTTACGATTATCATTAGTATAAAAACTGATAAATTCGTAGATATTACATCAGGTATTAGTAATAAGACTTTCAATAAGAATTTTCAGAGCAAAAAGCAGTACAAGACCTGATTTCGAAATTAAAAAGCATTTTCGAAACAAAGTATGTACATCAAATACAAAACAGTACAACTAGTAAGGAATTATCTTCGACTGGGCCGAGAAGCTAAAATACCCCCACGGCCGAATTAGAGTATATATAAAGTCTTAAGCAAACTGTTAAATATTTTTTGGTGAAATTATTTTCGTCAGAGTTTTACTGAAAATAATAATTTTTGTGCTAAGCAACAATAACAATTATGAAAATAGTATTGTTATGAAAATTAATTGTAATAAAAAGAAATTTAAATTAATAATAAACATAATTTTGTTAGATTTCGAAGAAAAAAAATTTTTCATTTTAAACATTTCAAAAATTTTGAGCTCATTGCGGCTGTTTGCTGCCCTAGGCATTTGCTTCGTAATTTTTGCGGAATTGAAAGAGATTTTACTGTTGTATGGGAGGTAGACGCTATTTTTATTAGACTTTTAAAAATTTTATACGTGTTAAATTGAAAGTCACTAGATTAATTTTTGTGAGATTTGAAGAGACTTTACTGTTTTGGTAACCCCACTTTGTACGGAAGGTAGCCGTGGTTTTCATTCGATTTTACCAAATTTCATACCTAAAGTTTATATTAATTGTTAAAGATTTTGTGCAAAATTTTAATTCATTAGATTAATTTTTGTGGAATTGAAAGAGATTTTACCGTTTTGGGTAAGTCACTTTGTATGGGAGATAGACTTGGTTTTCATCCGATTTTTACAAATTTCATACTCAAAGTGTAAATTAAATATTAAGGACACTGTGCACAATTTTAAGTTATTAAATTATTTATTGTTTAATTTAAAGAGATTTTACCTTTTTTAAAGGCTCTTTTTTATGTGAGGTAGGCGTGGTTTTCATCCGATTTGGCTCATCTTCGAACTTGACCTCCATCTTTGAATAAAAAGCTTAAATATTGAATTTCGTTACGATAGCTAACAAATTACGGCTGTTATTGCGACCACAGACGGCAGGCGGACAGACGGACATGGTTTAATCGACTCAGGAAGTGATGCTGATGAAGAATATATATATTTTTCTATACCGGGCACGCCTCCTTATCGGGGCGTTACAAACGGAGTGACAAAGTTAATATACCCCTTTTACGTTTTTTTAACGTGGGGGTATAAAAAGAAGTATAATCTAAACAAAATCGAATATGATTGAATTGATTTTTAATTAAAAATTAATTACGCCATTAAGCAGAAATATATTGATACTAAAACTTAAATTATACACATGCAATAACAATAGAGTTCAGCTACTACAGCTTTTCGCACTTTCGCCACATTAGATTATCTTAAGAACCAGTCCAAATAACATTAAAACATCTCAATGATATCGATGAGTGGTCCAAAACAATCTAAAGTGATACAAATTTACCCACCAAAATATGGATTGGGCTCAGGGACAACACAAGACATAGCAATTAACCATGCGTTTACATAGATCTAATCATACATTAGTTTTCAATCTACTTTTGAGTTGACCTTTCGATAAATTAACATCAAAAAAGCTACAGTTGTTAACAAAGGTACTCATGCGATTTAAAGGAGCAGTAGCCATATAATTTGTTCTACTAAAAGGAAGGAAATTAAATTGTTAGCGTTTCTACTGCTTCTACGGCTAGTGTTAAAATTTATAAGAGTTAGGAGTTCTGGTGAATCGAATACACCAGTTATGAGTTGGTGTAAATAGACGATATCTGCAGACTTCCTTCTCTCATTTAAAGATTGCATTTTTAATAGTTTTAAACGATCCTCATAAGGAGGAAGGTTTGTAGTGTCAATTCCACTTAAGCCCCTTAGAGCAAACCGTTTTTGGATTCTCTCTATACATTCAACATGTACATTGCAACTTGGGGACCAAACTTGACTTGCATACTCTAATGGGCTCCATACACGCTGCAACCAAAGCAAAGCTGGAAGTGTAACTTGGAAGTTTTTGACAGCTATCACGATGAAGTCGCAGCGTGTGTGTCGAAGTAACGCAACTCATTGACGGTTGCAACTCAGGTTGCAGCAAAATTAAAATCGTTTAATATTTTGGTCGCAGTTTCTGTTTTTTGCTGCGTTGTTGCTGCGTTGCAGCGTGTATGGCAAAATGGATTACTGCAACTATCGCAGCGTGTGTGTCAAATCTATTAAAAAAGACGTCAGTTGGTTACAGTTCCACAAATATTTTGGTTGTAGTGTGTATGGGCCGCATAAGTGAGGTCTCACAATTGCATAATATAGCGTTGTAGTTGTGATCATACTATTAAATTCTTTGGCCCAGCGATTTAGAAACCAGAGCATAGAAGATGTTTTTTGCAAATGTAAACAATATGAACGTTAAACGATAGCTTAGAATCCATGCATATACTAAGATCTTTGACAGAATCTACACGATTTAAAGCCGTATCTTTTATCTTATAATCAAAAATTAAATTATTCCTTTTTCGCGAAAAGGTCATAGTTTGGCATTTATCTGGATTTAGAAACATATTATTTTTAAAACACCAAACTTCAAAGGATTTCAAACCAGACTGGAGTAGATCTGAATTGTCTTTAGCATCTACTGTTCTGTATATTTTCATATCATCTGCATAAATGAGCAGATGAGAGTATTTGATGATGTGGCAAATTTTGAAAGATGTTTTGATAAATTATATGAAATGAAATCGAAAGCACATAAATATTAACCATTTTTTAATAAAATAGTTCAATAAAGGTTTTAACAAATTTATACTTCAAAACGTTAAATTAAATAAAAGCTATATGAAACGCAGACATGCCTTTGTATTTAAAAATATAAAAATTGTATTGTGGAAAATATGGCTTAGACCTCTTTAAGTAGTTGTAACATAGGTATACATATATTAAATTAATAATTTAAAAATGTTTAAATATAAAAACTTATTCAGTGTCGTCGCTTTTGATTACTCATTTTCTGCACTCTTTGTCGACTTTTTGAATTCATATTTTGAAAGCTGCTGGTTGAGTTTTTAAAAAATTTAAAAATTCAATGAATTCGTAAAAATATCACGATACAAATACTTCTTATATTTTACGACTATTCGTAGAATTCACGAATATCATTCCTAGCCATTTACTAATAAATGTTTTGAGTGGTGTAAGCTTGCGTATATAAAGGATTGTTGCATAAGGGGTATATTAACTTTGTCACTCCGTTTGTAGCGTCCATTTGGAGGCGTGGCATAATTAGAAAAGTATATAAATATCCAATCATCATCACCACCTGAGTTGATTCGATCAAAAATGTCTGCATGTGATAACGATTACAGCCGTAATTTTAAAGATATCACAATGAAATTTGATAAATACCTTCTGATCAAAAAGTAACTACCAGGAATTTATTTTTATTGATTGCCGTGGTGTGGTCCACTCCGATTTTTTCCGCCAGGCCAGACAGTGAAAAGGGGTATTACGTGAGCGTATTAAAGCGTTTGAGGGAAAATGTTTGCTGCAAGAGAATAGAACAACGGACGACTAGTTCACACATCTCATCTTGTACGCGCTTATTTGACCAAAAACATAGTTCATACTCTTTCGCAAGCTCCTAAAAATTTCCGTTTGCTGTGCAAGTTTAAATTTTCGCAAATTATGCTACAAGTAGGATTTCCACATGGCCTGGATTCGCCTGGACTGTCCAGTTTATTCGCCTCATGTCCTAAGTCCAGTTTTTGGGAGAATTGTCCAGATTGAATTTTTACAGATATAATTTAGCTAAAAACTATGTATGCTAGAAAACGCATAAAAAAAATATTGTGTTTTCTTTTTTGTAAAAAAAAAAATTTTCTTCCCTTACAACAATCAACACATTGAAAAGAGTTTCCGAGTATTATTGAAGAGAAACGTCGTAATGCGAAGGCGTTCAATATCGTAACGGCTTCGTGCTTAAAAGTTTATACGTAGCAACACTGACGATCACCAGTTCATAAATAGAAACATTATTTTATTCTTGTGGCACGTTGCGGTTCTGTAAACGTATGTAGAAATGAGCACAAAATTTGTAAATAACAATAATCATTTTAAAATAAAATAAAGGAAATAAATAATGTAAATTTTTTTAAGTTTTGCCATGCCAAATGTGTAAAAAGAGCAGCCGCCTGGACCTTCAAAAAAGAGAATGCTCACTTTATTTTCAGACAACTGGACCAAATTTCCAGATTATACTGGTTGGCTGAAAAAGCCATGTGTATATTTTGCCAAGTTGTAGTCCGTAATGAAAGAAGCAAAGCTTTGCAGAATCATCTCCACACAAAAAAACATAAATGTCCAGTTGAAAATGGAAAAATCCAGATTTATTGTTGTAAATCCAAACAAATCCCATTTTGAATGTGGCAACCCTAGCTACAAGCCACGAAGATGTTATAATATGTATCATGATAAGGCTATACACACTAAGAAAACAACACTTATCTTTTTGTGATAAAAAATTTCTCTGTTTTCGATAATAGAAATTTTCTTTATTTCAAATAAAATTTACTTCAATTATAATAAATTTTCACATATTCGAAGAAATATTTCCTTCCTTGTGGGAAATGAAAATATTTCATGTCTCTAATAATGATAAGTATTTTTCTCTCACTGAAAAAATCTCATTTATAGAGAAAAATTTATAGAAAATGAAAAAAAAAAATAAATCCTTTCTCAAAAATTAAAAAGACTTCTTCTCAAAAATCGATATATTTTTCTTATATTGAATGAGGTACGAAAAAAAATAGAAAGCGTGAGAGAGCAATTGATTAATGTTGTGAAAAGCAAGTGCTGCATATTCTGCATATTATGACGATTGTTCTTTCAAAAGGTTTTTTTTTACTTAACATAACTACACAAATTGATGTTGTTTATTACTACTGTTTCTTTGGATGCATTTACAAAATCGTTTTTCAGAATAAATTTCTGGAATATTTATAAAGAGTCCCGAAAAACAATGCCACAACAATAATTCTACCTCTTAACACATTTTAAACTAATATTTCTAAACCGAATCACAATTTGATATTAATACTTCTACTTTGCGTAGAACTGAGTTAAAAAAAATGCTTAACAAAAATAATTTTTTAATTGTAGTTGCGGATATACTATACTTCTGTGTTTTAAAGAAAAATGTACGCAATAAAGAAATATGTTGTATCAATGTTAAGAAAGTATATCTTTCTTCCAAAGAAAGTGTTATTTTTTGTGAGAAACTATAAACGTAACTTAAAGAAAACATTTATTAAAATTAAATAAATATTTCTCTGTTTTCGGGAAAAATTTATACAATAAAGAAAACGGTTGAACGTATTATAAAGAAATATTTTTCTATTCAAGAAAAGGTGTCTTTTGTTAATGAGATAATAATTCTCTTTTTCATGGAAGCTTTTTGCCATTTTTCGGGAATTTTTGGGATCACATTTAGAGAAAAGCATTCTCTGGAGCAAAGTCAATACCATTTTTCACTTAATATGATGCCTTTTTTCTCATATTCCGATAAACTTTTCTGAGTGCAGTTTGCGTACTAGGGTGGTTACAAGAAATCACTTTTTACAGTTCCCCCCTAAAATGTGCCAATAGACTAGAAAATATGATTTACAAAGTTTAAGCCCAATCCGATAATGCTAACACGTGCCGGATTGAGGTTCAAGTTTGCAAAGTAAAGTAATAAACCTTAAATTTAAAAAAAATACTAAAAAGTAACGAGTCAACTTATTCCAAGTTTTAAAGTGTGAGTTTATTGAGTACATAAACAAAAGTATTTAAGGTAAAAAAGAGGTTGATCAACCAATAGTTGTAGCTTTGGTGTCGATTTTAATTTTTAGTTACTTTTTGAAAAAAAGCCAAGTTGGCTTAATTTACTTTTTCTAATTTTTCGACTCTTAATTTTTTTTTCCCCTTAATCGTCTCAACGAGTCTGCCTGCAAAGGTTCAGCTCGATTGGATCACGGGAAAAGGGTTAAAAATCGATCCAAAGCCTTTCAGACACGCGGACAGACGGACACTACGAGTTGACATAAAAAATTTCAATTACGCATGTTAGAAGGCGTGTATCTTGTGAACCCCTCAACCTATTTTGTAGTTTCTGGGCAATAAATCTTCACAATTTTGCTACAAATGAGATTTCCACAGAACAAATTTTTAGAAAATTTTTTTAAGAGTCGAAAAATTAGAAAAAGTAAAATAAGCCAACTTGGCTTTTTTTCTAAAAGTAACTAAAAATTAAAATCGACACCAAAGCTACAACTATTGGTTGATCAACCTCTTTTTTACCTTAAATACTTTTGTTTGTGTACTCAATAAACTCACACTTTAAAACTTGGAATAAGTTGACTCGTTACTTTTTAGTATTTTTTTTAAATTTAAGGTTTATTACTTTACTTTGCAAACTTGAACCTCAATCCGGCACGTGTTAGCATTATCGGATTGGGCTTAAACTTTGTAAATCATATTTTCTAGTCTATTGGCACATTTTAGGGGGGTACTGCGAAAGATAGTAACAAAAAAAAAATTCCCATACAACTTGTAACCACCCTAAGACCTTGGTCGTGCTTATTGGTCCTCGTATTTTTATGCTTTGTCAATAGTCGCATAATTACATACATCACACGGTTGTATAATTATTAAATACGACAGTCACATAGCTGGGTGCTCACAGTTTCAACAATAAGACATGCTATAAATACGATTTGTTAAATGTACGGATGAACTGTGAATAACCTTCATGTAAATATGTGCAAATTAAGAATTATTTTGTGGTTAAATTCTAATCAAACTCCAACATTGCCACTCAACAAAAATCTCTATTTACTATCCAGAATTACAAAAGCTTTTTTTTTTCATTCCGACTGACCTTAAACTGACATTGCTCTGCCTTTCGGTGATAATTGATTAATTAGCTAAGTCAACATTTGTCCGCACGAAAGAATGTGGGTGTGGGTGCGGGTGAAGGTTTATGTTGGCAAGTAGTGAGTTGATAACCAGATCGATTTTGAGCGCGGTTTTGTAGGTAAATATTAAATTACTTGCAACATTAATTGACATTTTTTTATTTAGAACTGACAATGTTATTAAGTTTCTTCGCAGAACCACCATCACCACCAACTCATCAACATCCTGCATCCTGCATTCTTGGTTGCTTCAAGTGAGTTTGGTAAAGTTCATGTTCTATACTAAAATTGAGTTAAGAATACACTCAAAAATGAAAAAAATGTGCTTTTAAGTGCGACCATTTTCTTGAAAAAAATGAACACAAAAGACAGTTTAATAGCAGATGGTGTGGGCTGGTGTGAGTTATTCGGCTTTGAAGTTGTCTGAAGGAAGGAGCTATTTTGTATTTGCATAAACGCCCGCTCTGAAGTGTAACTTTGTGTATGAATATGTGGATATGTTAGTAATTTTGTGTTGTTTTTTTTTGTGTGCTCCTTTCAAAAAATATGCATATCAACCGTACAGATTTTTTCTGTACAATACAGAATTCTGACTCGGCGAGCAGAATAAAAAATCGCACAGAATTTGTACAGACTTTCCGAAGTCCGGATTTAAGCTAGAGTTGCAAATGAAAAACAAATCAAACAAACGAAAAAAAAATCTATCGAAACACTCGAATTAGCAGATTGACCAGATGTCATATCATCTGAACTCCCCTAATAATATTGAAATATCGAATTATTCGATAGCTTAAAACATCACTAGTTTATTTATCGCTTGCCACTCTTTTTTTCAATAAACTTTAATTTTTGTTTGTCAGCTATTGATCCAAATCGCAAACCAAGAGAAATACAATTTTAAACCGGCGCGCGACCCCAGCAGCATTGCTTCTATAAACAATGATGCATTCGATGGCTATAGCAACATGTCAGTCGTTAGCGCACAAACCGAAAATGAAGTCGATTTTTAAATGTTTGATTAAACAACATAAAATTATTATTTTATTTCTCTTGTTGCTTGTTATAAGCAACATAATATTATATTTTACTTACTCTATAATCATAATAAATGGGAAATACCAAAATAGCGTACAGAATTTGAGTTGAAATTATAGATTTTTGTACATAATTTTACCGCACGATAGTTGGTATACATATTTATACATACCCATTTGTGATATGTGCCCCTCACATCACTTTCAAGACAAAATATAAAAAAGCCGATATTTCAATTCATTTTTTTGGCTTTGCGATTTTTTCTTTGACACATTTTTTTAAATTATGAGTTGGAATGATTTACCGTTTAAAATTAATTTATAATTCATATTTTATTCCTTTTTATGATCTTAAAAAATTGTAAAAGTTTGTAAAATTGAAACGAGATATTATATCAAAATAAAACATAATCTTACAAGATGCTAAGATAATAATTAGCATAGTAGGCACTTAACAACAGT
Source organism: Dichetophora obliterata (assembly GCA_963920525.1). Lineage (NCBI taxonomy): Eukaryota > Metazoa > Arthropoda > Insecta > Diptera > Sciomyzidae > Dichetophora > Dichetophora obliterata. Next base: position 48,247,382 of record OY986438.1, on the reverse strand, counting down.
TAGGTAGTCAAGTAAAATATGATTCTCACCACAGTCTAAATCATGTTTTTGCGAAACACAGTGGACGAAAATACGGTTTTTTGCCATTCGGTGGTCAAAAATCTATATCTTCTAAACAAATAGAAAATGTTTAATGAAGTTTTTTGCAACCAAAAAACAAAAATGTACCCTTCCTTTAGTATGATCTATTGTTATACACCCAGCGACTTTTACAGAAAAGTTTTAAGCTACTTAAAGTTGTCTGACAAAATTTTATTTAGATTTTATTTTAATTTTTTATTTTTATTTATTTTTTTATTAATTTTTTTATTTTTATTTATTTTTTTTTATAAATTTTTAATGAAGAAATTTATAAATTCGATTTTAACGCTATGGTTTTATTTTTGGAATGAAAGTATAGTGTATAGTTTCTACTTTAGTTTTTTCAGGTGGAAATTTGTTTTTTTTTTAAAATTTCAACATTTTACGGCAAGCATTTTATTTTATCAATTAGTTTTATGTTCTATGACATTTATTACATGAATTAAATTGTGAGCTTTAGATCAAGTCAGTTTTTAAAGAAGGCAACAACAACAACTCTGTATAGAGTCAATCACTTAGCTGACTAGACAGTCTGTTTCAGAAATCGCTACATTTTCCTCTTCAGTAGTCTTTGAGTGATTAAGCTGTGGATCACCTCACTGTTTAAACTAGTATATGAGTGCGCAGATTTTGGAATTCATTCTTTTGAATTGTATGGCTGCTAATCATCTGGCGGAGCTGTTATCATCCAAAGTTAGAATTTAGAAAAAACTGTTGACTAAGTGTATTTTAACATAAAATACAGAGATTTTAAATTTTGACGATTGCAGCTCCGCTAAAACAAAAGAAACAAAATTTGTCGATATTTGGTCTGATAATCTCAAAATTTAAGCTCCGCTGCAGCACATGACACGAAAGTGGTTGATATATTGATGGAAAAGTTAATATTTTTTCTAAAATACAAAATATAATTTTTTTATTTTATGGTGAGTAGTTTAGATTCTAGATCAATAATACTATGCTTTTTACTATGTTAATTGTTTACTATGTTCTTCGTAACCTAAGAATGACCTCAGCGTATGTTCCCATCGAAACAAGACGATAACTTGTCTTACAACTGCTGATGCCTATCATCACTTGCTCAGAAGTAGTTTATAGCAATCTAGAATCACGCTCATCCCACAAGTTGTTGGTTGCTCTAAATAACGCTGCCCGTTACGTCTATGGACTGAAAAGGTTCGATCATGTATCCTTCTTTCGTACTAAGCTACTCGCTGCTTATTTCGCTAATTCGAGGCAAGAAATTGTATATTTTTGCATAAAATAATTTACTCGCGTTGCCCACATTACTTGTATGAAAAACTTCAGTTCTGCAGGTCAAGTAGAGCATGAACCTATTGATCCGCGCTACTATTACAAAAATTCTAGCATTTTGATTTTCGTCAGTGCAATAAGACTGGAATTCTCTACCAAACAGCATTGAACTCGTCTCCAACCAAAAAGCCTTTACGCGTTTAATCTTTAAACTCTATCTGCTCTTTTCGTCTACTGTTCTTCTTCTTTTTCATAACTTGTTAATTTTGTTAGATTTATGTATTATTCTTATAAATAAGTCCAAAGCAATTTTTTATATTCTTTTTAAGTTATTATTCTAAGAAATTTTTTCTTTTTTCTTTATATATCTCAAAATTTGTTGTATATTATTTTTATAATTTTAAATTTATCCATCCATTTATTCACTCATTTTAATAAATTTAAATTTTTAATTCATTATTCACCTGTTGTTATTTTATTTAATAATCTTGTTGTTAAATTTTATTAATTTAACTTGAGGCATGCAAAAGAATATAATTCTTATATGCTAACATATTTACTCTATAAATCGAAATTAAATTGAAATTGAAACTATCTTGATCTTAAATATTTAAAAAAAAAAATCATCAAAAGGGGAGGGGGTGAGAATATACAAATTCTTTCTCCGATTAGAATGAAAAATCGTGGGTATATAAGTAGCAGTACGGAGGTTCGTAGCAGAGAACTGCACAAGCCTACTTGAAGTCTATTTCAAGTACTTGCTTAAAATACAAGTTCAAGCTAGCTTGAGCTTGATAATTTTGAATCAAGTGTAGCTTGTAATTGAGAATAAATAAGCCCACTACAGCTTGCGACTTGCAAGTATGCTAGCTAACAAGCGAACGGCACGAAGTTTCAAGTAAAGGAAAGCTTGATGCCTTCGGCAAAAAGCTTGAAGCATCAAAAAAATTCAATGAGCTTGTGTAGGAAAAGCTTAAGCGTATTATGACTTTTAAGGGTTATGTGGACTCCGTTGTTGTAAACTGCCAACAACGGGGGAATATGATTTCGGATCTGATGTCAGAATTTAAAATTCAAGATGGCGGATAGAGTTGCCACCTAGATTTTTGGGTATTTTTGCGAATTCTTTTAATTTTGAAATTCTGACAACGGATTTGATTTCGAATATAATGCCACAGTATTAAAATTTAAGGTGGAGGTTAGGGCTGCCACCTAAATTATTTGCATTTTTATGAATTCGGGGCTGGCAAAAAAATGGTATACCAAAAATGGATCGCTTGTCAGAATTTCGAAATTATAAAATTTTGAAATAATAGGGTTGCCATCTAATAATATGTATTTTCAAAAGTAAAAGAAACCCTATTATTTCAAAATTTTATAATTTTGAAATTTTGACCACGTATTCGGATTCAGCGACCCATTTTTGGTATACCATTTTTTTGCCAGCCCCGAATTCATAAAAATACAAAAAATTAAGGTGGCAACCCTATCCACCATCTTGAATTTTAAAATTTTGGCTTTAGATTCGAAATCAGCGACCCCTTAACACTGATAAATATGTTTAAAACTCTTAAAAAGACAATATTAAGTGGCAACCCTATAATTTCAAAATTTTTTAATTTTGAAATTCTGACAACGGATTCGGATTTAGCGACCCATTTTTGGTATATCATTTTTTTTTGCCAGCCCGAATTCATAAAAATTCAAAAAATTTAGGCGGCAACCCTAACCTCCATGTCAAAATTACAAGAATTCGTAAAAATAAAAAATATAGGTGGCAACTCTATCCGCCATCTTAAATTTTAAATTTTGACATCAGATTCGAAATCATCTACCCCTAAAACTTCCAACCACGAAGTCCACAGAATCTTTAAAAGTCCTATTGCGCTTAAGCTCTCTCTACACAAGCTCATACTTTGGATACTTGCTTTAAATTCAATTAATTGGATACTTGCGAACTTACAAGCTTTTGCATATCGTTTCAAGCTTTTCAAGTTTCTGCCCGACAAAGTAAGTCTAAACAAGCCAAGCCAACGAGCAAGCATGAATATGACTTGTATCTGTTTGGTATTTTTGCAAGCTGGCTAAAGCTTGCTTTTTCAAGTTTGGATACATACTTGAATTCAAGTACTTGAAAAGGCTTGAACTTCAAGTAGGCTTGTGCAGTTGTCTTGTTCGTAGATGGACAAAGTCTGCCCTGGAATTCTATTATTTTGTCTCTACTATTATATAAAATTGAAGGGAAAATTTAAAGTTACGACTTTACTATGTTGATTTTATATGATTTAAATACAAATTCTAAATGTTTGATAGTTTAAAATCGTTTATTGAGCTTAAGGTCGAAGTTAGAACAATTAATTGTTCTAACGAATCTTTCCAAAGAAACAACAACAACGTTTTTTTCAATATGAATATCAATTTCAATAGAATTTGTATTTAAAATCAAGTAGGATTTAAACTATCAAACATTTAGAATTTGTATGTAAATCATATAAAATCGACATGAAAAAAAACGTTACGGCCTTACTTCAAAAGTATTGGGCCGATTTTTATAAAAAAAAACAAATTTTAAAATATATTTGTATTAGTTACTTTTCTTTCGAAATTTTAATAATAAGAATATTTAATTAAGGTATTAAGTTTTTTAAGAAATCATCCTGCACCAGGGTAGAAGGATAGAGGTATATGCAGCGCTGACTCTGCTCTCTTTCCATACTGCCATGTCTGTCAAATTTAGCTGTGTGGCGAATGGAAACAAAAGAAAATAAAGAAAAAGTTTTGCTTCGTTTTGACAATTCCGGCAGTATGCTCTCATCTGGTGCATATACCTGTATTCTTCTACCATGTCCTGCACGCATTTTCTTTTGACGCGTTTGTGTTGCAAGAGTTTATATAAATTCAATGTTGCTCTCTATTTTTCTCTTTCTCTTCGTGCTCATATGAAAAGTGAGATACATATAAATGCAGAGCGGCGCTCCAAAACAAAACACAACAAAACAAAAGAAAAAAATACAATTTCTATTTCTTTGACATGTATTGTCTTAACCCAATAAAGACGATGATGCCATATGGCATCACTAAGGCGGATGTCGCAAAACTAACCGTATCACATAAAAATTAGTCAAAATCAAAAATAGGTAAAAATTGGCACATGTGTGAAAAAAATTGTCCCGTTTTTAAGGCGCTAATGATATATAGGTTTATTTAATAATATATAGGTTTTCACTTCGGTTGGCAGTCTGCTATACTTTTTTTTTACTAGCTTCACGTGAATTAGCAAAATTACAACTTCGCACCCCCAGATATTCTAGCTTCCACCACCAGTTTAGAACCACTGATTTAGACCACACTTCATCAATTACCTCCATGTCTACTTTATAATTCAATAAAAACTCACAGGCATTTCAACAAAACATTGCGTGTTATTAAAAAATTAAAATGTCAGTTGGATTGAAATAGGATTTCAAATTCGCAACGGAGCTGCAAAACAGACATGACGAAAATCATTAGTGGGATTGTATCCATCTTTGTTCTGATTTGTTAACTATGCGTCTTTGTGCTCCTTAAATTGTGTCTGATTATTTCAGGTTGAGCCCCCAAAAACTGTAAGAAAAGTTAACCAATTTGTATACGAGAAATAACAAACTCTTTATTATTACGATACCAAAAGAATGTAATTCTTATTAAAATTATTTTTTTTAATGTAAAACAAAATCTCACATTAATAAACTCTATAAGTAAACTACTTCTTGAAATTGCTTTTCATCGTGGTAAAGTTTTCATAACTGGTTTAAAAATTGATAACACTGTTATAAAATAAACTTTTTGCATGCCATGATGGCACAATATTCATATTATTTATTGCTTATTTCCATAAAAGCCGAGCTGGATAATCACATCTTAATTCCAACTAGACGCTATTAAAAAAAAAAATCTTAAATACAGATTTGGGGATATAACATGAAATCCTCTTAAATTGAACAAACAAACCAAGCAACCCCCAGCAGCGTAACAACGACACAGAACGACATTATTTAATTTCTTCTTTATTTGGATTTATGCAATTCTCAAATTATTTGTAATATTTGCATTTTTAAACATGAAAAAAATGCAGTTGCTCCAAGAGTTGCTTGCAATATATACTGCTTATTCTATATTATCGCTTGCCTGCCAACCGAAAGCAAACGCGGAGGAGTAGTTTGTTTCTTTTATTTCTTTGCAAGTTCAATTCCGTTGCTGTTTGTTTGTTTGTTTTTAGTTGCATTTATATAAAAAGCACATTCAGACAGTTGTGTAAAATATCGCTACTTAGTGCAATGGAAAAAAAAATCCTATTTGCAAGGTAAAATAATTCACTTTGATGATGCTTTTGCTAACATTTATTTAACCGATGGCAAAATTTTAACAACTGCTAGTAGAACGGAGATGCAACGCCAGTAGCCAAACTGCTTAAGGTTATCTCACTCTCTGGGAATTTGATTTTTGTATCAGATCAACTAAGATCCCACACTGCTTTTTGTATCGCTGCTGGACTTGTTGGAGCCGTTTAAATCCATGGTGTTTCTGCAAAAGACTTTCCATTTGCAGGGCTCGTAATAAGACGATTAAGAATTATTCCTATTAAGGTGATCTTTATCAGAGTTCAACTCTGATTTGCCGTTCAAACTCCTTATTGTATGCTTTTCAGATTTCATCCACCCGTGACGGTTCGTCCATATAATAGTACGTCGCTCGGTTTGGCCCATTTTAAACCACACCCTCTCTTCGAAGTCACGGTACACTTTAACCGTTTCGGGACGACAGGGATGTTTTTATCCCAGAAAAATTTGAAAAATCATATCTCTGAAAATTCTCACACGATTTGGTTGAAAACCGTCCCAAATCATTATTTATATTCTTCTCTACAAAAAATTTAATATAGCTGTCAATATAACACATCAAGCTTATGTCAAAAGTCATAAATCAGTTCGCGCGGTTTGAGTTGCTAATAAGACCATCGACAAAAGCTCAAAAACCAAGTGTTTTAATTGTGGAAAAAAGTGTCATTTAGTAAAGTTTTACTCAGACAGTTGTTATTTCATAGAAAATATAATCGAAAACCAATAAAAAGATATTTTGCTGAATTTGCGGCTAAGGTAAGTTTCGTGGGATAAAATCATCCACAAACTGTTTATTTGTGGGACGTTAACATCCCAACCGTACTCATTCACATTATTTTTCTTAGAAAAATATGGACGGAAAACGTAAACTGGCGACTCCAGAAATTGAGGATTTTCTTAATAATTCAAGCAATGATGAGGATGATCCATTTGCTGCTAGTGATTCTTCTTATAGTCCCAGTCAGGAAGGCAGTAGTGCTTTAGAAGAGGAAGAAGACACGGATCATAGTAATGAAGGAATGGAAATTGTTGATGCGAATGAAACTGCAAATGATATTTCCGATGACTTTGACGAAGAAATATTTGAAGTGGAACGTCTGGATGAAGAAATTGTTTCTGATTGGCCAAACAATGTTATAATTTGGTCAAATCCCCTACCAACATTCACACCACGATTTACAGTTAGTGAAGATCGCACCGTTAGCCATGGAGGAATACCTCGAGGATTGAAGCCTGTGGAAATATTTTTCAAGCTGCTGCCTAGAAGTTTTGTTCATCACTTTGTTCATTCTACTAATGAAAGGATTGATATTTTCAATAGCAGCCATCCTAAAAACAAACGTGCAAAAACCGATTTCGGCGAAATACTTATATTGCTTGGATGTACCTTTGTTATGTCATACACTGCGGTGCAATACTATAGACGCACCTACTTTTTTACAATTTCCCTTTTCTGAAAAAATTTAAAAGAAAATCAAGGATGCAGTTTAAAAGGACATAAGACAAAAACACGTCAAAGAAAGTATTTCAACTTTTTTTTTATTCTTATTCATCGTTATACCATAATATGCACTTTTTAGGCGGTGCACAACTATAGACGCATTTAAATAATTAACATAAAAAAACGAAATTAAAAGCTGTTTTCCAAAGAAATTACATTATTTTTCAAATTAATAATGAGTAGGGCCTCCTTTCTGCTGAATAAGCTCAAATATCCGTTCGGCATACTCTGAACTAAGTTTACACGAACATTCTGATCAATTGACTCCCATGCGTCAATCACGCTCATTTTCAGGTCTGAAATGCTGTTGTATTGCTTGTTTTCAGCGTATATTTTTCGAACTATTATCCCCCAGATATTTTCAATTGGATTTTGGTCTGGGGAACAGGCTGGCCATTGCAAAACCTCGACATTATTCGAAGCCAGCCACGAGCGAGTCGCATTACTTTTGTGGACAGAGGCATTATCTTGCTGAAAAATTAAATTTTCAGTGCGGCGTCTTTCCAAATATGGAAGCAGATTTGTCCTTAAAAGTTTTGTGTACTCTTCCGAATTGATGCGAGTTGTTGGAAATGCCACCTCCAGCATTTCATTTGCACAAAATGCTCCCCAAACCATTAGGGAACCACCACCGAAATTTCTCTTTGAAAAATAGCCTGGCTCTTTACGCAAATCTCTCCAGTAGGTATTGAAACCATCCGGACCATCCAAATTAAATTTTTTCTCATCAGAAAAAACTATCTAAAACAAAAAAAAATATTAACATTTCTAATGGTAAGTTATTGAAAAATAACATACTTTGTTCCAGTCAGTATTCATATTTGATCTTGCGAATTCAAGGCGGGCAACCTTATGGAGATGTAATAATCTCGGCATTGACTTCAATTTTTGTCGAACAATATGGTCACAATTATTCAGCACCCGATTAACGGTCCATTTTGAGACGTTTAAACTTAAGTCATTTGCAATTTGTGCTCCGCTCTTCATAGAATTACTGGCTGCATTAATTATTCTTCGCTTTTCACGCAAAGACAGCTTTTCTTTTTTTCCTCCTTTCTTATTTTTACCATAATTAATTGGGTTTTTTAAAAAATTGCGAACAACTTTGTCTGAGCGCTTAAGCCTTCGAGAAATTTCGCGAATGCCGACACCTTCTTCTCTAAAAGCGGAAATTTTTCCTTTTTCTATGTCGGATAAATATTGACCCCGTGGCATTGTAAAAAATTAACTAAAGAACTAACCAAAAAACTCGAAAATGTTAATATTTTAATGCGTCACCGGCGAGAACTCTCAAAAAAGTAAAGCATATCGAATGTGCGTCTATAGTTATGCACCAGCTTTAAAATAGAAATATTATTATAACGGTTCGTAAAGAGAAAATTATTTTGAATGTTGTTTGCTAAAGTTGCTAACGGTAAATCTTCTCTCTAATGTCTTTAATAAAATTTTGTTTTCTTTACTATTGGTATATATATACTATACTAAGGACTATTGGTCGAATAGCACGTCATTGGGTAATGCATACATAAAAAAAGCAATGTCCAGAGACCGGTTTTTACACGTTATGTCAAAACTTTATTTTTCTTCCTTATCATTCCAACCTGATCCAAAACCAAAAACTTATTTCGTTGATGATTTGGTAGATTGTCTAAAAAAAAACTTTCAAAAATATAGATCAGACTCTCCGTTCCAAAGCATTGATGAATCTATGACAAAATTTCTAGGCCGCTCAACGTTGAAGCAGTATATGCCACTAAAACCTGTAAAGAGAGGCATAAAACTATGGATGCGATGCGACAGTTTGACAGGCTATACGTACGATTTTAATATATATTCCGGAAAAGAAGACCATTCCTATCAATCATCCACATTAGGCGAACGCGTTGTCATGAAATTGTCAGCGACTATCAGACACCCTGACACAACGTTGTGCTTTGATCGCTTTTTCACGTCAGCATAATTAATTAATAATATACCGTTTCCAGCCTTAGGTACTTGTATATCTAACAGAAAAAATTTACCAACTTTTACTGAGAAACTAAGCAGAGGAGAATATGTCTTCAAGAGCAATTCGTCTGGTACTTTGGCAGTGGTTTGGCAAGACACAAAACAGGTTATGCTGCTTAGCAACTGCCATAAAGCTTCAGTGGACACTGTTACAAGAAAACAGAAGGATGGCAAAAAAATAGATACAACATGTCCGGATATTGTAAAAACGTACAGAAATCTAATGGGTGGCGTAGATTTGGCGGACAAAATGAGTACGTTGTATGAACTTGACCGGAAGTCAACGAAATGGTGGCGAAAAGTTTTCTTTCGCAAAAAAGAGAACCATTTTTGGGATTTTTAGTGGAGCTTTCCGACTCTCTCATTGACGAAGGAAGCAAGCAAGCGAAAATACGACGCAAAGTTCGAACAGGACCCCTCAGCACTATGAAAAAACGTATGAAACAAAATCTGGGGGACCATTTACCAACACGAACAAACAAGCGACAACGGTGCGTAAATTGTACTAAAAACGGAAAAGAAAGTCGCACAAATCAGCTTTGCATTGCCTGCAACTTGGCGTTTTGTAAAAAATGTTTCACACCTTGCCATAGAAACTAATTAAAATAATTTTATGCTACAATAAATATTATAAAAGAATAAAATAAATTGAAATAAAGTAAAATATATTCTGATTTTATTATTCAAATTTTGCTTTTCAGGTGTGTTTGGGATGTTTTTGTCCCAGGACGATATCTCCTTTTCGGAACGTCCTAAAAATATATTATGAAATTACTTTTCTTAAAACAACATTAGGAGACTATATCTAAACTCTTTTTTAAGATTGATGACCACAAAAGTTCTCGTCCCGAAACGGTTAATGTTGTCGAATTTTTAGGTTTTTTCCCTTTTTACAACCAGCTGAATGATTTTTCCCGGGGAATCTGAAAAGGGAGTTTGCATTTTTAAGATAAAGTTCAAAAACATTTTGGAAATTTTTATAGCCATTTGTTCATCAACCTGCTTTTTTTTATCTGCTATCTTAAAGTTGAAAACTCTCTTTTCCAATTCCCCGGCAAAAAATCATTCAGAATTGGGCTAGACTTTTTTTATGAAAACATTGAGATTAATATGGACATTTCTAGATATTAATCAACCGTGGTAAAAATGTTTATTATTATTCAATAATAGTAATTATTCAATAATAATATTAATGCCTCAATATTTCATTTTTAGTAATATTGAAGAACAAATAAAAGCTGAAACAAGTTTTTATTGATACAATTTTCTCAAAATGAATTTAATTAAATTGTGCTATTGATATTTAAAATTATTGTAGGGTTAGGTTAGGTTAACCCATTAATGCTCACTACCAGAATCCGTTGAGCTTAGCTTTTAAAGTTTTCAGCATGAATTTGTATTATGAGACGGAAAACTGTGAAGTTAAAAAAAAAAATTCAAAGGCATAAACGGTTAAGTAGAGAAATAAAAAAAAACAAAAAAAAAAATTAGAAAACTAATAAATTCGAAAATTTTCATTTCGTAGCGTAGGCGTTCAACTTTAACGTAATGCACTTTTTTAATAATATTTTCTTTTTTCTTGATGTTTATAAAACAAAATACCTCACCTGCGTAACATTTTTAACTTTTTTTAATACTGCATTAACAGGCACGAACAAGTAAACAAAAAGGATTAAAATGTCAATTTTTTTTTTTGGAAAAGCATACTTTTTGCTTTCTCACACTGTTGGAAGCAAAAGTTTTACAGTGGCTGAGGATTTTTGAGGAATTTTTGAAAAATGCTTTTATCGCGTATGATATACATTATCATTAATAGGTTAAATTGGCTGCCTACAGAATTCGCTGCAGCCGGACAATTTTTATTTTCTAATTTGACAGGCGTGTATTGAAAAACAAATAAAATAGGCTGTGTTCAGACGAGAATCAAATTATTCAATTAATCCAAATTTGTGTTTATTTTTTCTAGCTAAAAAAATGACCTATGCGAGAACAAAAATTAACTTCGAACATAATCAAAATTTTGATGACGCTCAAGACCTGAATCAATTAGTCAAATAGAGTAAAAAAGAACAAAAGAAGGGATTAGCTTGATCATTTGATTGTCGTCTGAACATAGCCAAAGATTGTATTCCACACGCCAGCAATAGTTTTACACGCCGATGGAACTTACACGTCGCACGCCCGTAGACCCAATTGTATTTATAACATTAGGATTCGGTATAGTGACGATTCCGAGAGTTCGTCAAGGTTCTTGAAGAACCAGTTGTTGAAGTGAAGAAATCGTTTAAGGGCCAGCGCTGGGCAAGTTCAAAGGAAGTGTACTGTAGATTCTCTCTCTTTTTCATCTATACAGCTTCTGCTGAAGTCATTATGGGGGATGCTCAACTTCTGAGCGTGTCTGCCAATCAGGCAGTGCCCTGTTAAGACCCCTACCATGGTACTTATGTGGTCTCTAAAGGGAATTTAGTTATTTTTACGCTTAAAGTATAGTACTCCGTTCAGTTTCATGTGAAATTCCACTCACATCTCCATATAAAAAGTGACAGCTGAGAAACAAGCGTGTAAATTTTCACAACATGTTCGTCAGAGCAGTACTCTGTTCCGCTGCGTGAATTTATCGCAACATGTTTCTGAGCAACATTTTTTCACGACAATTTAATTGTACTGCCTATTTATTTTGAAGTGAAAAGAGAGAAATCATATGAAATCTCCCAACTTATTCTGAGTCTCTCTGAGAAACGTTGCCATAGGAATTCCTCGCAACAAACTTTTAGTCATAAATTTCAAGTAACAAATAGATGTTGCCAGCGAAATTTCACGTAAACGAAAAGAGTACTAGGCTTAAGTGTAAGTTTGGGCCATATTTGCCGCGTTATGTTACACTTGTTGCCTGTTAACCATTTACTGTTGGTTTTATTACAGGATAGTTCATGTACACGAAGTTTTCATGCTGTCAGAGTCTTGCCTTATCTGTAGACAATTGTTTGGTAGCGCGTGTGGGAGCGAGTTAATCTGCTTTGCAGTTGCCTAGAAAACCTTTATGTACGGGGATTCAGCATAGAAAGATCCTAAGCTGCTTTGCCATCTCGTTTTGAGATTTGCAGCAGTTGAGAACTGTTTCAGATGTTATTTCAACAGTGCCTAGGCCTTTCAAAGCGTCTTGACTATTAGATAGTATGCAGATATCCATAGAAGATAGCTCATTTACCTGGAGCCAAGTTATCGCTTCATGCTGCAAAGGTCAGGGAGCATGAAAACTATATTGATGTTTAATGTTTCAGAGTAGACTTCTCCACCTGCTTTGCCATTTAATTTTGATTCATCGGTAAAAATTTCGATGGCATTTTTAGGTGAAAAGTTTCCTAGTTCCCAATCATGAGAGGGAATGGATTCATCGAACTTTCTTTCAAAGGTTAGTTTTTGTGTGATGTAGTCGATGGACCTGGGTATAGGAGCGAGAACTTTCCTAACGCAATAGTGCCATAGCGTAGCTTCTTTCCACTGGGAGATAGCATCTATGCGGATGGCTGTATTAGCCACCATCTGCTAAGCTAGGATATCAAGTGGTGTAAGGTGGATCATAATGTCTAAAGCAGCTGTCAGAGTGGTTCTTAGTGCTCCACTGATACACAGTTCATCTGAACTTTACGAAGAAGGTTAAGTTGAGTCTGTATGTAGAGCGCGTGCAACCAGACTGAGTTTCTAAATATATTTATACAATGCATCAGTGTGTTTTATTTTGGATTAGTGCTTAGTTTTAAATACGAAAACTGCGCCACTCCGTTGATATTCTTAAAAAAGTATGGGTGTGCAATTTTGATTCATAAATTTAGGATTAAATCAAAATAAAACACACTGATGCATTGTATTAATGTATTTAGGGACTCAGCCTTTAGCACCATATAGCAAGATTGGCCTTATAACTGCTGGGCAATATTAGCTTTTTTGCTCTCTCGAGCAGATTGGGCTTACAGTTTAGTATCTTATCCAGTATGATTCCTAGGTATTTTGCTACATCTGAGAAGCTAACTCTTGTGTTTCCCAGTTTAGGAGGACTATTTAGAGGTAAATTGTGTTTTCTAGTGAAAATCACTAACTGAATTTTACTGGGGCTTACGTTGAGCTGAGCCCACAGCTAAAAGCCCAGTTGAAAAGAGTATTTAGCCAGTTTTGCATAATGTCTCAAAAAGTAGATATGTATTTTCCAGAGGTAACAATCGCAACCTCATCGACATAAGCCATCACCCTGCACCCTTCTAGTTCCAGTTTGACTAACAGTTTATTTACTACTAGATTCCAGAGTAGTGGCGGGAGAACCCCTCCCTAAAGCGTTCCCCTTGGTTCGGATCTTATCGTGGATATCACAGTAAAATTTGCACTTATAATCCTGCCTACCAGCATTTGATTAATCAGTGCTATCAGCGCGGTATCCACCCCAAGCTCCGTCAGCGCATTTTTGATAGCTCTTGCTTCGACGTTATAAATAAAAGGTCCCTTCTATATCAATAAAAGCTATCATTTTATATACCTCCTGATGGAGGGATTTTTCAATGATGGAAACTATGGAGGGGAGAGCTGTTTCCACAGACTTACCTTTGGTGAAAGCATGTTATGCTATTGACAATAGCTTCTTTTTTCATCATGAATCTCAAGTGAATGTCTATAAATCTCTCGAAGATTTTTAGAAGAAAAGATGAGAGACTAATTGGTCGAGGGTCTTGTGTGTTTACGTGTGAGTTTTTGCCTGCCTTTGGTATAAGGATCACTTTCACATTACGCCAACGTTTGGGAATATGATATATTTCAAGGCAGCCCTGGTAGATCCTCCTTAATGATGCCATACGACTTTTGATTTTCAATGGGAGCTATACCATCTGGTCCTGGTGACTTAAATGTAGTGTCCGACCGAATATTCGGACTCGGTATTTGGCATATTCGGCCGATTTCTTAACCTTCGGCTTTGGCCCACAATAGCCGAATATTTGCAGAATGTTTTAACTTTGTTGTAATGCAAAACATTTGTTGTAATGCAACATCAATTTTTTTTTTAAATTTTTTGATAGAAAAATAGAAATCGTCCAAAGCAGTAAACTTTAAACGCGTTTTCTTTAAAACTGCGTTTTTGAGCTTGCGACTTTCATAACTCAGTCAATTTTAAACGAATCTTTATGTTGCTTTTTCAAAATACGAGTTATTAAATTGTCAATGGACCATAATCTCATTGATAAATTTCATATTGGAATTTCTATCAACAAAAAGTAACAAAAGTTTTCAGTAAAAATGACAAAAATTATTTCATAATCACATTCATACTCAACAGGAAAATATTGTGATTTTTATCAGTTCGTGTTTTACGCACTGGTCCACGTCACCCCGTGGCTTGCTGTTGTATATTAATTAAATAATTATTGATTATAATCTAAAAATTTTATACTATCTTTTTCGAAGTACTGTCAATATACCTAAAAAGTTTAGAGTACCTATATTATTTACTTTTTCCAAAAAAGGTTAATGAAAATTGCATATTTTACCTTTAATGATTGTCGTTTTTTGTAGGTACTGAAATTAATAAATAACGAAAGCAAGGCCAAAATTTTATTAGTTTTGTTACTTGAAAAAAGTTGTGATAGTATTCGGACTTCGGCCGATTATTTCTTTCTGGCCGAACATTTGGCTTCGGCCAAAAATCCACATTCGGTCGGACGCTACTTAAATGGTTTGAAGCTACTGATTGTCCATTCGAGCCTTGTTTGTGTAAGGATTTTTAGAGATCTGTTCACAGAACTGATCTTCCTGAATTGGAGCGTAACATATCTCTGAACATCCCTGAAAGTGGGTTTCTACTAAAACATTTAGAGATTGCACACTGCTGGTGATCAAATTTACCATTTTCCTTTTTCATGAGGCTTAGATTGGATGGAACCGTAGCTAGAATTTTCCTTAGCTTTGACTCCTCTGAGGTTATATTAGATATTAGATAGATATATTTTCACAAAATATCTTGCAGGACTGTATTTGTGCTTTTCGCAATTCTTTTTTGAATTCTTTAAGAGCCATTTTATAGTTTGAACACGTATCTGTTGATCTTGTGGCCTTTGCCCTGTTGAAAAATTTTCTGGTCTTTTTTTTCGGAGCTCTTCTAGTCCCTTATTCCACCAAGAAGAATTTTGCTTCCCCTTGGTTTCTATACATACGGTTTCTAGAGCTTTCTGTAGCGAGTTGGTGATACTATGAACTAAGCTGTCTAAAGATTGTTCATTGGAAGGACGGTTAGATAGTCCATTTGAAAAATCTGCTTTTAAAGTGTTCATATAAAAATCCCAATTAACTTGTTTGAGATTGCGAATTTCGCATGATCTCGTGTCAAAGTCATCAACATCAAAAAGAATATATCTATAGTCTGAGAAGGAGTGTTCCTTTGAAACTCTCAAGTTCCTTATACTATTAGATATATGGTCAGAGGCAAGAGACTTCCTGCCTATTACTAATAATGAAGGTAGGTTAGTTGCCTACATAACTTATATTAAAATTTGTTGTAAGGATAAAATCAAAAAGGGACTCACCCCAGAACACATGATTAGCGTTGGCATCGCACCCGATAATCAGGTCCTTTGCTTTTAATGCTGCTGTGGATACCAGACTTATAAAGTTGTCATCCAAGAGGACTTCGTGGTCGTGTGTGATGTATGCTGAGATGAGCCACAAGCTATTTGTTACTGAAATTAGAAAATGCACTCAGGATTTCTTTGATCAATATGCACGCTCTTAGTTTACCGTGTGATCTAGTATACACTAGTGTGTATGTTGGAGTCTTGAGTCCGTATAAAAGGCCGCAAACGACCCACGGCTCCTGGTGGAGGTTAATTTGAACTACTCTGAGCATATATGTAGACTGTTAGTAGCTAAATTAACTTCCACCACAGTTGCGTCAGACTACTCTTCTGACTTAGGGAGGTCATCCTCCAATGAGGATAGCCGAAATGTGCGCGCCAGTTCCATCATGGAGCTTAAACTTTCCAGTTCTGGTGCAGGGGGCCAAGTTTGAGGAGATGGTGCATTTTTAATTGATTTGAAAGCCTGCTCTTCGTCCAATAACGCATCATCTTTTTTCTGGACCTTCAGTTCTATTTATGAGAAACTATAGTGTACCACCTTTTGATGACAAGAAGGCCAGGGACTCTTGGTTGATAACGAACGTTACCGATCTGAAGTCCCCCTTCGACTCTTCAACCGAGAAACATTTTTTTCCGTCCGTCCTTTTGGTGGATGGCGTCTTTTTAGCCGACCCCTTTTTGCTTCTTTAAACGCTACTCCTGGCCAACAGTCTGAGTCATCAGAGCGTTTAAAGACCTGAAGTAGGTGAAGGCTTCACCTGATTGGTATTTTTTTTATCTTGGTCGTACGACCACCCCCTCCTCTGAGACCGCTCCTCAAGCGCTTAAAGACTGGACCTTATTACATGGCCCTCCAGCCCAACAAATCCTCAGCACGGGTCGCATTACACCTTGATTCAGGGAGAGATTCTTGCCAGGCCAGACTAAGACTGATGAAGAGCTGGAATACAGTAGTAAGAACCCCCTCTACTAACCACCGTCTTTGAAATTAAGAGCAAAAATGATTTAAAGTTAGAAATTTTAATCAAAGTAGGCTCAATATTTCATATATATAATCTATATATGATAGAGCACAAAGGACTTGTATTTTTTATGAAAAGCAAAAAGGCTCTGAAAGTACTACACTTCGAACTTTGTTGCAAGCAACAAAGGGTTGAGAGCGAATATCGAATGCGAGTAGGTTACGTCTTTGAAATTAAGAGCAAAAATGATTTAAAGTTTGAAATTTTCATCAAAGTAGGCTCAATATTTCATATATATAATCTATATATGATAGAGCACAAAGGACTTGTATTTTTTATGAAAAGCAAAAAGGCTCTGAAAGTACTACACTTCGAACTTTGTTGCAAACAACAAAGGGTTGAGAGCGAATATAAAATGCGAGTAGGTTACAGGAGGAGTTGTGGGAAATGCTGCTCAGCAAGTAGGTTAATAAGAACTTTGTTCGATCGCAAAGATGCGCGTTGGACATGGGCGAAGGAATTGCGGGGTATTTGCAAAAAAGTTCTGTAAAAAAAGCAAAACACTGTCTGTCTGTGTAATGGCTATGGACTCCAAAACTACTGGACCGATTGGCCTGAAATTTTGGCAGTCGATTTGTTTCAGCTACGAGATGATTTAGAAAAAATTATTGATACACCCCTTTTCACCGCCCCCAATAGGGATTGCCACTTTTTAAAAAAACCTCCTTTCTGAATAACCGGTTTTGTAAATTTCGGTTTTCTATCGAAACAAAAATCCGAATAAAAACACCGGCTTATAAGGAAACCTTTGTTGCATCTTTACCGAGTGCCTTTTTTGTGGATGTTGGCGCAAGTTTGAAGTGTTGCCTCCTATTTTCAACCTTTTTATGCGTTTTTCATTTACGTTTAAAATTTCTTATTTTGTTCTGGTTTTTGCAAATTCGCAATGCTCATTCGCCATCGCCGCCTTTTTTGTCCGGGTTGCGGGTCGATAAATTCTTGTTGGCGGTTTTTGACATTTTCCACCGAAAAACACCTTTTTTAAAAAAAGACCGATTACTCTTAAACACCAACCGTTTTTGGCCATCCCTGGCATCAAAATCAATAAAAGTGCTATATTTCAGTCGGTTTGGGTCGTATAAGACTAAAATTTAGTAATTTAGTTTGTGTGGTTATTTTCGGCAACTGTACTTAAGAGAGCATGGTCACACTAGTCACGCCCACTTTTTAAAAATCATTAAAATTGACTACTGTGCCGACTAAGCTAAAATGCTGGCTTAGTTTGTATGGTTACTGTCAGCAAATGCACTAAAAATTGGTTTCCACGCCCCCTTTTACCGCCTATAAACCAAAGAAAATGTATTGTTTCAAACGGTTTGGGCCGTATTAAACTAAAATTTTTAGTTTGGTTTATATGTTTACTCTCGGCAAATGCTCTAAAAATAGGTGTGTCCCACTTTAGTTACGCTCACTTTTCGGTTGATAAGCATGGAGTGAAGGAGAGCTAAATTGAGCCGAAATTTTGGCAGTCGATTCCTTTCGAGTACGGGATGGTTTAAGGAAAAAAATGTTGGCACACCTCCTTTTACCGCCCACAAATCAACTGAAACTATAAATCGCACGGTTTTGTTCGTATTAGACTACAATTTGGAAATTAAATTTATACGGTTACTTTCGGCAACTTTTCTTAAAATGGTGACTACATTTGGCATTTTTTGGCATTTTCGTATATGGCAGTAAGGCAGTCTGTGGCTGGACGTCTGCGTGGGAATACTAGTACTTAATAAAGTCCTTGTATAACATAAATAGAAAATTTTTTAAAAAGCTTAAAATATGTCGCGTCTAACTATATAATAGAAAAACGATATAAAAGAAAACGAACAGCATAGAATAAAATTTCTGTGTGAAAGGCTTAACATTTTGCTATAAAATACGAATAAATTTCAAGTACCACATCCCATTTCGTATTTGTGTCCACTTTTACACTGTACCTGTCACCGTTCTGTCATTTACTTATTGTCCTATCAAGTCAAGTTTTACTTACGATACCACCGCAAATATTAAAACCTTAACGAATTTTTGTGATTTTAGTTTCCATAAATTCTTAACTTTAGTATGTATAAGTATTTCATTCGATGATTTTCTTGTAATGACATATATTTTGAATGGTTATATGTGGTAATAATAACTCACAATTCCAATTTTAAGACTATTATTTCTGTAAGTAAAATGGTCAAACATATTAAATATTAAAATGTGTTGTGAAGTCGCTACACCTTTTTTAAATATTACTCATATATTTTGCAGTGATAATGTCTGATTGTTCTCAATTTTATGATTTATTTTGTTAAACATAGAAACATATTGCACTTTTTATATAAGATAATCGATTTCCCGGAGCGCTCTGCTACGCTTTACCTATATTTATAAAATTCCAGCTAATGTTGTGTGATTGTATCGAGATTGTTTGTACCGTGACTGACATATTCCGAAAGTGTTCAAACAAACTAAACCCAAAACGAAATTTTATTTGTTCTAAACAATCTCGCACTCGAAAAATATCTACTGCCTAAATTTTATTGGGGGTTGGAATTAGTTTTAAAGGTTTTCTAAGAGATGGCGTAACTATCAATAGATCGCATCGGGCACACCTGTGACTATATTCATTTCAAAGCACATTGTCTAAGCTTCATTTTTTAGTATGTGTCATTCCACTGAAGTGTAAACAACATATATTTTTTTCTCTGTGAACATGTCGACTTTCGTTCCAACAAAACGCAATTTGCGGGAAGGTTTACTTCTGTGCTTCCATTTGAAGAAAAAAGCGGTTGAAGCACAACGCACGCTTACTGAGGCTTACGGGGACTATGCTCCATCGATTTATACTTGTGAGTACTGGTTCCGTCGGTTTAAAAGTGGAGATTTTGATACGGAAGACAAAGAGCGTCCGGGCCAGCCGAAAAAGTTTGAAGATGAGGAATTGGAGGCTTTGCTCGATGAAGACCCGTGTCAAACCCTTCAAGAATTGTCAGAATCATTGGGAGTCGACTTATCAACGGTCGGCAAACGCTTGAAGGCCATGGGAATGATTCAAAAGCAAGGAAATTGGGTGCCGTACCAGTTGAAGCCGAGAGACGTTGAACGGCGATTTTGCATGTGCGAACAACTGCTTCAACGGCATAAAAGGAAGAGTTTTTTGCATCGTATTGTCAATGGCGATGAAAAGTGGATCCATTACGATAATCCTAAGCGAAAAAAATCGTGGGGACCACCCGGCCATGCATCAACATCGAGGGCCAAGCCGAATATTCATGGCGCCAAGCTTATGCTGTGTATTTGGTGGGATCAGAAGTGTGTCATGTACTATGAGCTGCTAAAACCTAACGAAACCATCACTGGAGAACGCTACCAACAACAATTGATGCAATTGAGCCGAGCATTAAAGGTTAAACGGCCGGAATATGCCAAAAGACACGACAAAGTGGTTTTTCAACATGACAACGCACGGCCACATGTTGCAAGAACCGTCAAGGAAACGTTGGAGGCGCTGAATTGGGATGTGCCACCCCACCCGCCTTATAGCCCAGACATAGCCCCTTCCGACTACCACCTATTCAGATCGATGACGCATGGCTTGGCTGAGCAGCGCTTCACTTCTTACGAGGATACCAAAAAATGGGTCGATTCGTGGATTGCCTCAAAAGACGAATCGTTCTTCCGGCGCGGAGTCCATATGCTGCCAGAAAGATGGGAAAATGTTGTAGCTAACGATGGACAATACTTTGAATAATATACATTGTACCGTTGTTTCTAAATAAATGCTCAAAAACCGAAAAAAAACCTTTAAAATGAATTCCAACCCCCATAGCTCAATCGGTCCGGTAGTTTTTAAGGGTCTATAGCGGTTAGACGGACAACAATAGCCTTGTATTTATAAAGATCTGTATCAAAGATGACACCTTACTATATTTGTCAAAATGTGATGATTTGTGATCTTAATCTCTCTTAGAATAAAACTAAATGCACAAAGGCTTAAACCGCAGCAATAACTTCATTTTGCAATACAGTCGAACTTATTTACGAATTGATTTCAAGAACACAGCTTTTTGTTTTGCTTGAAGTTTATATTGTTCTCCTTATAACAAAATCTCATCAAGCGGATTGTTCTATACACCCTTTTTGGAAATTCTGCCCTCTTGAGAATAAAACTAGTGCACTCTAAAATTTAATATTTTTCTTTTCGCGAAAATGTTGACCTCAAAAGAAGAAAAATGCAACATTTTTTCGAGAAACGAAAACGCCATAAGTAAAAAGTTAAACATAACTATTTATTTTATTTCACTAAACGTTATGAACAACGTAAACAAAATGACAGATGCAATAATTATAAGTTTCATTACTGACAATTTTTATACCTGTTGCCGTGGGTTCAATGAGTAAGTGCGTTTTCTTTTCTCGATGCACTTTTCTGCGCTTTTTGGAAAATTTTGCCCTCTTGCGAAAAAAAATAGTGAAAATGTTTGTAAAGGCCTCAAAAATAGAAAAAATGCAGCATTTTTTAAGAAAATAAAACGCCACAAGTCGAAAATGGCGAAACGAAGTTTAGGATTTCAGCATTTATGTGTAACGAATTTTCTATATAACGAACTGATTTTCTGGTATTAATATTTTATGGTATCATAAAGCTTATTTAATAGAGTGGTGCCTTTATGGAAAATTCTTTTAAGGGGGCACAACCAGTTGAATGTACAAGAAATGGTCTTGTTTACGATTTTTTTTTTTTTTTGTTGCCACACATTTATAACACTCATTTTTTTTATTACAAAATATTTGATTGATACAGCAAATTACCAAACAAGACAAGCTGCTGCTTGTCACTGGATCATCTGAAAAAGCAGGGATTATTAGTTAATGAAAAAATGCTTCTGATGAACGAAGGGATTTGAAAAAATTTGATTTTCCGAAAAATGACGGAAATTTCATTCATATTTTCATCAAAAAAAAGTCTTCCAAAAAAAAAATAAAACCTTTCATCCTGAGGACAATTATGTATGAAATAGTTGAAAACATTTTTAACTGATCGGTAAAGCCGTTTTAAGGTTACGGTGATCACCGACTTCGAAAACATGGTTTAAAAAAAACGTGTTTAAAGTTTAGACTACGCAGTGCAGTCAGATAAAAAAACTCCTATTAAAAGTTATTTATCTCCATAAATAATAATCCGATTAGCCTGAAGTTTTAGGAAAATACTTTTAAAATATTTTAATTTTGGAAACTGAAAAAAAAATATTGTTTCCCCCAAAATTCTAACTGGTTGTGCCCTCTTAATCATTGCGTGAAATTGATGGATTATGCTTAATGCTCTTTTGGACGTTTTTGATAAGTCGACGCTCTCTTTGAGCTGTTGCTTCGAGAATTAAATATTACACAGCGGTTATCAATTACTGACTACTAGCTACAATAGTTTTTCAGCAAATTGAAACACCCTCTTTAAAACAAAATTTTTTGTACTTGCCCCCTTAAATAGTCTCAACTCCTAGTTCTGTTCAATAGTCGGCTGTCTACACGGTGGACCAAATGCTATTAATCTCGAATAAACTTATATAACTTAATAATATTTACTTATATTAATTTTTTTTCCTTTGCATTTGATATCAGTTTTTTAACTACTTTTTTCTCTTTATTTGCAGGAAGTTGGCAGTATAATTGGAAAAAAGGGCGAAATTGTCAACAGATTTCGCGAAGAAGTAAGGGTTTATTTCTTACAAACAACTTTACTAGATAAATTTAAATGAATCATATTAATACCTATATTTTTTGCAGTCTGGCGCCAAAATCAATATATCGGATGGCTCATGCCCAGAACGTATTGTTACTGTGTCTGGAACAACCAGTGCTATTTTTTCAGCATTCACTTTAATAACAAAAAAGTTTGAAGAGGTTTGATGGATATTGAAATCGTTCTTTTAAATTATCTTATTTTAATAAAACATCACTTTACAGTGGTGCTCACAGTTCAATGACCTTGGAAAGGTGGGAAAAACTCAAATACCAATACGTTTGATCGTGCCAGCCAGTCAATGTGGATCATTAATTGGTGAGCTTTAACTCAATTTGTGTGAACTTCAAACAAGTTTTCCTACTAGACTGTCTTTAAAAAAAAACGTTTTAAGTATAACGTTTGCCTTAGCTTTTAAAAATTACAAAAGACTTTTATTCAAATACTGTCAATTCTAGGCAAAAGCGGTTCAAAAATCAAAGAAATACGCCAAACAACTGGATGCTCTATTCAGGTAGCCAGTGAAATGTTGCCAAACTCTACGGAACGTGCCGTTACATTGAGTGGATCAGCTGATCAAATCACCCAATGCATCTATCAGATTTGTCTGGTCATGTTGGAGGTAAATCATTCTTGTGTTATATATATTTTTCGTTAAAAACTGATCACTCTTTTATTATTCTTTTTGTGTCGTCAGTCACCACCCAGAGGCGCTACCATACCGTACAGACCCAAACCACAAGTAGCCGGACCCGTCATCTTGGCCAACGGACAGGCCTATACCATTCAAGGCAACTACGCTGTGCCCACACAAGAGGTAATTTAATTATATCTTTCTTTTATTTAGTTAACCGCTTCACATTCCAAAAAAAGAAAGTTAAAAATTTGTTTACCAACCAATTCAATACATTTGTTGATTAACACCTTTTTTATTTATTTTATTTTACATCTAATTTCGTGCAGAATTTTTTCCTCTCCATCTTTTTTAATACAATTTGGTGCGTTTTGTTTAAGCCTTGACATATTTTCTCCATTTCGAGCACATCATTCACCATCTCTTAAGCCCCCTTCCCGAATCCAATTTTTACTTCTCTCAATTTTGAGTACTGTACGAAAGAAACTCTCTCTTTTCTTACCCCCCCCCCCCCCCCCCCCTCATGAATTTACGACTAACTTCTATCACTTTTCTAATCTATTCTAACCTCAACTGTTTACCGCTCATTGATTTTGTGTGCATAATTTTTGATGCAATATTTTTGATTATATTTTTGTTTTTTAGTTTTACTCTGCACTCTGCATTTCTTAGGATACTACCGCCTTAAATTCTGGGTTCTGCTACTTGTGTTGTAGTTCTTTGGCGCTTGACTGCGTCATCTCTTCTTCATTCTCTCACATATAACAACACTAACAAGAGTTGAATTGCAGCGCGCTCTCTATGGCTGATATTGTTAAGAGTAGCAAGAGCAGCAACTAGCATTTGATACTAATTTTTGGTAGCAATTGCAAGGAATTGTTTTGATGACGAATGCGAGGGCTCGCGTGCAGTTGGAAAGTATGTGGATGCAATAAATTATGTTAATTAAATTTAAAATAAAAAAATCACAATAAAAACATATTGTTGAATAAAAAGTAATCCACTCCCCTTCCCGCGTTTGGTTTGTTTTATAGCAAAAACACACTTAGTTTCGTTTAAATATAATCTAATTTAAATATAATATGTGAAAAATAATCAACAAAATAAATCATAAAAATAAAATTATTTATATTATTTGTCAAATAGTCCCAACCACGACCACGCCTTGATATTCAACTTCAACTCAATTCCCTGCCCGAGCCCGAGCCCTCATCACTCTCTTTTTCTCTCTTACTTTCTCTTTATATATAAATAAAAATTAAAAATTTAATTTACTCGTATCTAGTCCCAAATAAAAATAATCTATCTAAATTCATGCCAATCAATTGTCCGTCCATATATAATAACCAAGAATAGTAAAATTGTTTAATAAATTTTTACTCTTTCTCCACTCTACAATTTTTCACTTACTCTCGTGCCCATTACGTTTTGCTCCTATCTAGCTCTGCGCCTACATTGAAATAATTTGGTAGTATATAGTACAAAATCATTTCCCCCCCATTCATTAGACTAGTGTGATAGTGCATTAATTGTCCTATTTGTCGATATGCATTAACATTGTCATTGAAAATAACACCTAATTTAAATAAAGCACACGTCTTTGCTTGTACTCATTGGTTACAAATTTTGGTTAAATTTAGACAGAACAGAATCTTTTCGATAAGTACTTTGTTTAAGTTTTGTTAGAGACTAAGACATCCTTGAACACATCATTGAAATCTAAAAATATACAGCAGCGCCTGTCTTTAAATATTAAAGTCCTGCTTAAATGCATCGATTTCTTTATCCACACAGTGTGATTGATTTACTGCAGTAATAGAGTTATGCTTGATCAACACCAAAGCAAAAATGACAACAACAGCAATTAACCACGTTTTTGAAACTAAAAGTAATAAAAAAAATGCACTAAATGCATTAGATCATTTGGTCATTTAAAGTGATGATAAAGCAAATTTTGATCGCTGAAATGTATCTCTAGGACCTATTATTTTTCATCCTCAACAACATTTCTTCGCCATCCTTCTGGGGGTCCCCCTAGAAAGGGGTTAAAGTTTATCTGGTCCTATTATTTTTTCTTTCCCAATATTTCGTCTGAACACACCCATCTTGGGTCCCCCAAAAAAAAAAAAAAAAACTTCAGAAAAATAGTTCATACATATCTACCAAATTGACCGCCAGAGTGGCCTCGTACACTTGGCCGTATGAGCTGGTTCTCTTATGTTTTCACCCCCAACATTTCTACCAATCACAACTCTCCGCCCTACAAATAACACAAATTCCTTCTTTATATAATGTGCAAAATGATCGAATAAAATTCGTTTCCTGGTTTAAATGCTTTCAGTATAAGGATTTATTGCAATTATTATCATTACAGGCTTTTTTTACTGTCTTAACTGTGAGTTGCCTTTGATGTGGCCACTGGCAACAACGATTTAAAGCAACAATGTATTGTGTTCTTTTCAGTTGCTTCAAATTGTCTCGTTACTGCAGTCACCACTTTGTTATGTTTGGGGAGAGCAATACAGTGCTCTGTAGTATAAATTAAATAAATGGCTTGAAATTTCTTTTATGTGTGCATCCATGCAGTCCTTTAATATATCCTGAAGTCTGATAATTAGGTATATAAATCAATAATTGATTGGTTATTGCATGTAAGCAATTTTCTCCCCTGCTCATCTTTATTATTTTTATCCTCGACGCCAGCAAACCCTTCACAGATTAGATCAACTTCTTAAGTATTATTCATTATATAGAATATCATTAAAGGCTATTTATCGAATGAATAATGAAAGAAGACTAGTAACTCAGTGCTAGAACTAACTGCATTAAAGCTAAAACTCAATACTGCGTTAGGTCGGTCGTGCGTTGACAGCTAGACTAGAAACAACGAGTTCTTATGAAGTAACACTAAATGCGACCTCATACTTTGCTTTGACCTCATCCCGTAAAAATGTAAAGCAGGGGTAAAGTACGATCAAGGTTGTGAGTAGAAAATTGTGCTACTAGCTCGTGCGTTTGACATTCCATGCCAATGCTGGGTTGCGTTTTCGTTGAGAATTTTTAATAAGTGGGTATTTCTAGTATTTCGATAGTAACAAAGATTTTCATGGGATTATCGTGGGATTTTATAATTGGTCTAACTTTTTTAAAGTTTTATTATGTTAAAGTTATATATGAACGATTTTGATGAATTTAATGTGATATAAATATAATTTAATGATATATCTTATCAAAATTAATGCATATATTAATATCATAAATAATCTATATATATAAAAAGCAGCAGTCTTCTGTGTGAAGACTATACACTCCAAAACTACTGGACCGATTGATCTAAAATTTGGACAGTCGATTTGTTTCAGTTAGAAAATGGTTTAAGAAAATGTTTTGCCATATGTTTCGGACGGTTTTGGACATATAAGACTAAAATTTGGTAATTTAGTTCGTATAGCTACTGTCGGTAACTGTATTAAAAATTGGTTTCCACGCCCGCCCTTTTTCCGCCACCAATCAGTGAAAAAGCTACAATTCAGGCAGTTTTGGCAGTATTATATACGATATATATATACGGTTTTTGTCGTAAAAGACTTACATTCGGTAATTTAGTTTGTATGGTAAGTGTCAGCAACTATACTAAAAATTAGTTGCCACGCCCCCTTTTTCCGCCCACATATCAGTGAAAAAGCTATAATTTAGGCAGTTTTGGCAGTATAAGACTAAAATTTGGTAATTGAGTTTGTACGGTGACTTTTGGCAACTGTACTAAAAATAAGCGTGATCGCTATATAGCCACGCCCAATTTTGGTTTCGTGAGCACATTTTGCCCGCTGGGAAAATATCATGTAACACATTTTTAACGAATACATATGAAACTTTTGATAAAATGCTAATTATCAATAAGCCATAAACATATCAACCATACCATAAAAACCTCAGGCTGCTATAAATAATCAACTAGTAAATTAATTTCATCATTGGCAGAGTTAGGCGTAGTGCACTAAATTTGCAGTTTCAGCTTACATGTACTGATAGTGTAAATTTATTCTCTATCTTCTATTATTTTTGACTGCTGAATTGAAAAATAAAAGCCTCACTATACATGAGTGATAGTGATAGTGAAAAATTTCTCACTCAAATTCATGTAAGAATAGTGAAAAAAAAGATGTTTACAGCTTAGTGGAACATTTTTTTTTTGCACTAAATAAATAGTGAAAAAAATACTTGCACTAATAGTGGTACAGCACGTAAAGTTATCACTTAATTGAAAGAAAACAGGAACAGTTTACTTGTAGTATTGAGTATTTAAATATTGCACAGAAATTTGTATGTTTCTATGATATTCTCAGTAAAATATAAAAATATTAAGTAAAACAAGAAAAATAAGTTATGCTAACAATTATTTGCTGTAAGCAATTTAACTTTCATGAAACTATTATTTTAAATAACACCAATTTTATATAAACTGTCTATCTGATCCTAGCTTGGTGATGCTCACTCAGAGCTGTTGTTGTTGTTTTCTTCGTAAACATATATGACCAGAAGCTCGAAAAATAGTGTTTCTTAATTATAGATTTTTTTAATTCGAGTCTAACTGAAATAGTTTTAAAACCAGTCATATTTGAAAGTTGAGTGGAAAAACTTTCAATTGCAGCTTTCACTTAGTGTCTGTTCAAATTTTGCACTATTTGAGTGTAGTGGAGATTTAGTAACTACCACTCAATTTAGTTATAGTGCAACAATATAACTCTACCACTAAAATCCCTAGTGATAGTGAAGAGATGCTTCAATATCACTAAGCTGGTAAAAAATAGTGAAAAATTTAATTTCTTTCAGTATATTTTAGTGCTAATGAATGGCTGTTAGTGTTAAGCGAAAAAGACATGAATATTTTGCTCCTGCTCTAATGCACAGCCAAATGCACTGGATCGTGAATTCCGCTATTATTTCACATATTATGGGGATTTGTGCATATGGGCAAAACCCTTATAAATAGTAAAAAGCGTATAAATTTATCAGCCTTATGAATTTGTATGGAGAAGTCTTTGCACAAACCACATAGTATATTTGCTCTTTTATTTAGGTGAGCAAACGAGGTGGAAAACTTATATGATAAAGCAGCTGTTTTTGTGTTTCGAAATTCAATTTATTTCTTATCAGAAGCCGTCAAAAAGCAGGGTGAGGTAAGAGTTTGTGAATTGTAACAAATGTAACAAATATTTAATTCTCAAAATTTCATATTTCTCATAATTTTGAAAATTACAACTTAACAACTTATTGACAACATATGCAGCATATGACAATATATTATAGCTGACATATATAGGCCCAACCAAAATAGACGTTTTGCTCCGTAACGAGTAAAAACGTAAGTGTACGGTTAAATACATATTAATGTTGTTACCCAAAATGAGCAAACTTAACTGAACGAAACTAAACGAAACAGTTTGACAAGACGTATTATTCCTTAAGAACCGAACTGCTAGCGTAGCAACTCGTCAACAACAGCTGTGCAGAGTGCGTTTTTATTTTATTTTCATCAATTTGTTTCAACTTCGCCATTATTTCACTCATTTTTCACAAATCTTTATTAAAAATTACAAAATGCACAATATAAATAAATAAATAATACTCGATTACCTACTGGTCAGCTGTTTCAGACGAGTTGAACAAATCGTTTCATTTTGGGTTAAATCCGTAAACATCCGTAACGAGTGCAGACGTTCGTCAAAATGCTATCGTCTCGTTTCGTCTATTTTGCTTGGGCCTTATGCTGTAAATGCACAATAAACACTGCCTGATAAAAATAGCCTGATAAATAATATTGCCACTTTCAAAAAATACCCTTATTATATTAATCATACATTAAAAAGTATCATAACTTTTTAATGTACGTCGTTTAATGATTTTATTTAAATAATTATTTATTTATCATTAATTTATTAAAACTAAATCCGCAACCATTAAAAATTGCATGATTTGGGAAAAAGGGTAGTTTTCTGGGATTTTTTGAATAGCTGCTTTTATTGGCATCACCAAAATGGCAGAGGCACGATCTGCCAACCCAACATTAAGTTTTGCAAAGTTTTGAGGTCCTTCGTTTTGACACTTGTATCGTAAAGTTTTTACAACGCAGACCAAAGTACGATCAACGGCCGACCGACCTAACGCACTATTGAGTTTTGGGCATTAGAACGCAAACCAATGACAAGTAAGACACGAGAAGCAATGCTTTTTTCTTCACAAAATTCTATTGCTTCTGGTGTCTTGCTTGTCGTTGGTTTGCGTTTGCGATATACAAAACTAGGCGGTATGTCTATGGATGGGGTCTATCTAGTACTAAGTCAAAGAAAGTTCTATTTGACTTTTTCATATGTCGTTATTTGATTTGAATATTATAAAATGGTCTTCATATGTTCTCTCTTACTTCTTTATATTCCAATTAATATTGAACAGAAATGTCCTTATTCTATTTTTATTCAACAATTTAACAATAAAAGGGTCATATTCGAAATGATTCTTTTCAGCCCTAATAAGGTTAATATTTACTCTAATACTCAAAGAATTAAATATTTGTTGTGTTACTAATTTTTGTTATAAATCGACTTTTAGTTTATTTCAACTTTGGATAAAAAAAAGGTTCGATTCTAATATTGATATCAATTATTCTTATGTGATAACGTGATAAGCCACATGATCTTCGATACATTGCCAACAACCACTGAAGAGATCTTGGCTGTTTCCTATAAAATTTCGAACCTATTTGTAAAAGTTTCCGTGTTCACTTCCATTTCTACATACAAAAACAAATTTTTACAAAATTTTACAGTCAATTATTTAAAAATATTTTTTGTATGGCTTATCATGTTCTTGCATTAAGCCCTTCAATTGCTTTTTCTAAATTTAGTATTAAGATCGTTTGAAGAGAGAAGACGAAAAACTTGATGCGTTAAACAGGAATGAAGTCTCCTGAACAAAGTAGAAAAAGCGATAAATTCCTTACCAAAATTAATGGCAAAAATGTCATAAGAACAGAATCTTAACCTTAACAAACAGAATTTAAAAAAAAAATTGAGAAAATTAATGTCGTTTGTAAAAATTTACACTTTTGAGATTATTGAGAAAAAGGTGCTATAATTCAAAATATAATTGTGCAATATTCTTCAGAATTTCAGGCCTATAAGATGTATGGGCATTTCACAATAGATTACGACGTTTTTGAATTCATAGCCCTCACTTCTCAAAAGTGCAAATTTTCACATACGACATTAATTTTATCAAGCGACGAATTGTTGTGTTCGAAAAAATGTGTTCGATATTCGCAGATTTAATTCTTATTTTTGACCTAAAGAACATTTCTTGTGAAGTGCAACTAAATTGGTAAAGGCAGTCTAGCTTATTTCTAAGCCATGTCTGTTGTTAATGTTAAAATTGTACTGGCAACTATGTCTACGTCTTTACTTACACATAATCAGCCCTATTATTGTAGTCGACATAGTCAGCTAACACTGACGTGACGACGACGACAATTCATCGATAAATGTAAATAAGTAAAAGGAATTTCTAGAATTCGTTTGTCCGTTGCTTCAACTTAAACACTTTCAAAGAGTTTCTAATTTTTTCACAAAATGTTATTTTTTCGGACGTAAGTTCAAACGATGAAGAATATTAAGAACGCCTTATATCAGAACATTTTAAGGAAAAGGTCAAACATCTTCGACTTGCCAGATAAAAAGTAAACTTTATAGTTGCAATTTTTTGTGTTATGCGTCTTGTTACTAAAATTATCTTTTAATACAGATTTCAAGAAAATTTCCGACTGTAAAAACAGCTTTTAAATGCGTGCTTCAATCGATTGGGCCTAAAATGAAACTTGGAAGTCGTTCGACACGTGTTTCGAACATAACAAAGTTGGGTAAAACATTACAGTTTTTGGCGCAGTGGTCGTACCAGCTAAGTATTTGAAACGACTGGGAAAATCTACTGAGTCCACAATTTCGGCGGGAACGCATGATGTTTTGTAGGCCGTGCTGTGTCCAAAGTCGATAAATTTTCGAATGAGCGCACAGTGTGGGATTTGACAAAAAAAAGCAGGACAAAATTCTAAATTTTTGTGACATGATTCTTTGGTTTATTCCTAAAACAAAATTGGTTTTGAGTTCGAGTCTATCTCAAACATCCTCTTGGTTACAGGGTGTTTCATTGAATCTATATATATAAAAGAGACTGCCGTCCGTGTGTGCACTCATAACTCGAAAATGGATCGTTCGATTTTCACGATTTTGGGCTTGATGGATTTGTATTAGCCCAAGAAAGGATGCTTTGGAAGAAATTGGGCGTGGCACCTCCTATACAACCCAAATTGGCGATATCGAATAACCTTGGAGTTATAGGTCACACTGCCTCGAAATTTGGTATTTGATAAAAATTTACACGTGCTGTTTCATTCGTTAGCTTCGGCCACCTCTAAAAAGGGTGTTAGACAAGAGGGCGTGGCAGCAACGCACCGTGTTTCAGCTGGTTTGCTTTGGGAAAAAATTCACATTTTGAATATTTACTTCGAAACACTAAATTGTATTAAAACAGACAATTTTGTAACTTTCTTCTTTGTTATTACAATTAATGCCTATTTAAAAGAATTTGCAGGATTTTTTGGTTTAAAAAAAAATATTTTTTATCACAAAAACTGTAAAAATACAAAAAATTTTAAAAATTGAGAATTAAGGGCCTCTTCCTAAAATGCAAATATTTTAAAAATTTTGCAAAAACTAGCAACTAAATTTTTGTATGAACTGT
The DNA here is from genome assembly GCA_963920525.1 of Dichetophora obliterata. Taxonomy (NCBI): domain Eukaryota; kingdom Metazoa; phylum Arthropoda; class Insecta; order Diptera; family Sciomyzidae; genus Dichetophora; species Dichetophora obliterata. The sequence goes on along the minus strand of OY986438.1, from coordinate 48,215,378 downwards.
CTATGAGAAGAAAACTTACCAAAAAAACGAGTGTGCCACACAACTCAAGTAAAACTTCTTTAGCTCCATCTTTATGTATGTACTAGTACTAGTATTCCCCGACAGACGCTGTCCTGCCTCAGACCACCTTACTGCCATATACAAAAATGCCAAGAAATGCTAAATTTATTAACTATTTTAAATATAGTTGCTGAAAGTAACCATATGACCTAAATTATTAAAATTTAGTCTAATACGACCCAAATCGTCTCAAATAAAGCATATTCATTGTTTTGTGGGCGGTTACTGGGGGCGGTAAAACCAATTTTTTGCTGACAGTAACCATACAAACTAAGCCAAAATTACAGCTCAAACGACAACGTAGTCAAGTCTAAAGATTTATCAATATATAGGTGTAGCTTTAGTGCGACTACGCCTATTTTTTTAACAGTTGCCAAAAATAACCATACAAACTACAGAGTGAATCAAAATGTCGCACTTGTTTTATGCCATAAATCAAAAGCACTGTGTAAACTTTATTAAACAAAAATTTTTATTTTAAGCATTCTTTATAACTTCATTATTAAATTCGAATCTTTCGATATTAATTTTTTTAACTTAAAACAGTTTGTGAAAGAGACAAGCAAGCGACACGCATCTGGTTTTCAGGTATATCATCTGATATTTTCATTGATCATCGCTTAAGTTTATCTACCATCATGTGTTTATGTTCGTTATATGCTCAGCATTATACCCGAAATAAAAAAGCTCATGGGGTTCAGGTTAGGGGATGACGGAGGGCATTCCTTCAACAGAAATAAAACAGCGATTTTTGCTTTTTGTGCTGGAAAGGAATCTTGCTGAAAACAAAAGTGACCCTCTCTTTAAATTTGCTTGGCATGCCGCATAAGATAGTTCTTTAAAACATGTTCTCAGTAATATTCCGAATTATTTTAACGCCTTTTTCGATAAGAAGAAGAGGCAATTTGCCTTTTTTGTGTAATTGGTATTAATAAAGGTGCGACAGTTACTTTGATTCACGCTGTAAATTACCAAATCTTAGTCTTGTACAAACAAAATGGCCTGAAATATAGCATTTTTACTGATTTGTGGGCTGTGAAAGGGGCGTGGAAACCCATTTTTAGTACAGTTGCCGACATTAACCATACGAACTCAATGACCAAATTTTAGTCTTATACGACCAAAACCGTCTGAAGTATTGCATTTTATTGATTTGTGGGCGGTAAAAGGGGGTGTGGCAAAATATTTTTCTTAAAACATGTCCTACCTGAAAAAAATCGACTGTTAAAATTTCAGCTCAATCGGTCCAGTAGTTTTGAAGTATAACACATCGTTTTGCTTTTCCGTTTGCTTTTTCCGTTTGACTCTTTCCGTTACACATTCACCAGCTTAGAGGCCTTTTCTACACACTTAGTCAACACAACTCCAACTCAAGTTGCTAGCCTGTGTATTTATACCGGAACATTCAGATTAAGCAACTTGCACGCAATAAGCTCTCGACACGTTCTCAACCTGTTCAACGCATCGCGTCTTTCCGCAATTTTCATCGGCGACTTGTTGCATCAGTTTGTTTGTTTTGTGAATTCAATTATTTGTAGTGCAGTATGCTATATGTTAATCAAGGTGAATAAGTTAATTAATTAGTTCTTTTTTTCATTAATAATCATTCAATAATCTAAAAGTAAAATAAATAGTTTGTAGGATGAATTAGCAGGTGTTAAATATTAAATTAGTGGAAGAAGTTGAAAAACATGAGTTGCATGTTGCATGACTTTTGAAGCAAGTCTGACAGCATTCAGTTTATAGTTGCATTGCTTTTCAACTTATTCGCTGTTGCGTTGAAATTGCGTTGACCAAATGTGGAAAAATTTTGGAGTATAACACATCGTTTTGCTTTTCCGTTTGCCTCATTCCGTTACACATTCACCAGCTTACTCTCAAGTGTCAAGCGTTCGTAAAGAAGTTTTACTTCAATAAAAATGTCGAGAGTAGAATGCCGCGTATTAGTAGAGGGAGAAAATGGGAAGGAAAAAGGAACGCTGTATATCACTCTACGACTCTAGCAACTAGTATAAGATACGTACTCACCTTTGTGATTCATTATCAGTTGATTGGGTCTCACTAGGTTTAAAATCTTGCCTTGAATATGTTGTCTCACACTTTTTATGCACAATTTCTGTATGTAATTTCTTATTTGATGGTCCTGGAGCACCGCTTTCATACCCAGAGTCTGTGTCACTTCCTGCCATAATTTGTAATATTCACCCGAAAATTCACAATACAAATATTTGGTATTAGAACTTACCTAAACACTAATATTATTCCAGTTCACTTAATTTGACAGTTCCAACAGCTACTGTAACGTGTAAAATTGGTTTGTGTACATAGCTAAACGTACGCTTAGTACTACACAAACCTCGCTTAGCTATGTACACAAACCCATTGTGCAGTTTAATACAGGTTTGTTCTAGAAAATTTTTGTAATAAACTAGGATTAGATACCCTATTATAAAAACTGTAACTTTATAAATCAGAGTAGTATTCGTTATTATCTTAAAACTTAAAAAAAGTCTATTCAGAGGAACCTATTCTGAAATCGATAATTCACGTTGAACCTTTCTTTCTCTTGCTTTCAGTTTATATACCGTCGTTATCAGAATATTTTAAAAGAAGAATCATTTTCGAAAAATTTAAATAGATTTTATATCAGATCAAGGTGTAGCTTATGAGAAAGTAGAAATGGGTTACAAAAAAAAATTATTTAAATTAATACAGATGTGAAAAATTCTATTGAAAGTTGATTTGACTTTTTTAGTTATAAAGACTAATAACTTGATCTTAGCTCTAAAATATGCACACATTTCCCGTCGCTCTTGTACCGGAAGGTGCATCTATAATGACATTTTAAAGCATATTAGTAAAGTATTTCATTTACATTGAAATTAATTTTGTACTATTCATAATAAACTGATAAATTTGCATTTGCTGATATTTTTTATTTATAATTTATTTTATTAAAAATAATTTTATTCTTAAAATTTTTAGTATTGTACAAGGAACAATAAATTAATAAATTCAATTATAGTGAATTAGTATTGTGAGAGAATGTTGAAATAATTTAAAATTTTTTATAGAAACGAAATCCTTGCGTTACAGGGTTTTTAATTAAAATCTAAGAAAATAGATTTCCTGATTTTAAAAGAGTTAATGGCCCATAAAAGTAATTGTTTTATCATTATTTTTAATGAACTATTTGAAATTAAATGTTATTCGTTTTTAAAGATTTCTGGTTTTTCTTAGTTATGGACACAAACCAATTTTGATCCTTGCAGTAGCTGCTTAACTGCTCTCTCTCTCTCTTTCCGGAACCTCCGTTGGACTCTTTCGTTGGAACTTCCGTTACGCATTCACCAGCTTACTCTCAAGCGTCAATCGTGCGTAAAGATGTTTTACTTCAAAAAGTGCTTCTCAGACGTTCATAATAGTTTGAAAATTTTTTCTAGTAATAGATTCTAGATTAAATTTTTTGAAAATGTCCCAAAACTGCAAAAGTTTTTCTTAAAGAATATGTTTAAATTTTTTAGTGCTAAATAGAAAATAACATCAGCTTGTCTTTTAGAGCTTCCTATCTATATACAGTTGGGACCGAAATAATAGCAGTACTGTTATATTCAGACATGTTTTGCTAAATAATACTAGTCTACAATTTCGGATCTGGTTAACACATTAACACTTCTATATGTACTTTCAACACTGGTTCCAAACCCGGGTAAAATAAAATGCCGTTATTTTTAGAGCTCTCACAATTTTGCAAAAGAAACATCATTTATTTTAATACGAAAAAAACCACTAGTCTGCATATTTGTTACATTTAACTCAATACCATGGTAGAGTTACAAGGTAGCTGCAGGTCTCATCGAGCTCTCTTTCTCATACCCAGAATTATCAAAATCAATACAAATAATTTTCTGCCCCTTGTTGTAATTTCTTATAGTTTTGATATCTTTTATGAGCTGCCAACTTTGTTTCGACAGTTACGGAGATCGGCTCTTATTTTGCCATATTCAATACAAAAATTCTACCTATAAATTTGACAAGCATCTGCTTGAATCATACTCGAAAAACTTTGAAGTAAAATTAAAGCAAGTTTATTACACGAAAGAGCGATGTTTTGCTCTTTCTTATTTTTCTATCGAGCTCGCATAAATGTAAAGAAATAATTTCAAGCCACTTGAAGTACGTGCGTAGAGTAGAGGGGGGTAATGTCGTGCACTCAAATTTAAAGTGCTCGTAAAGCCGTACATGAGAAGCGAATACAACGAGTAAACATCCGATCGAAAGATAATTTGGTTGGTAACATTTATGTGTAACAATATTCGTGTAGCATGAAATCGTGTTAGTAGAAATTAAAAAAAAAAATGTGCACGACATTACCCCCCTCAAAATTTGTGGGGTAATGTCGTGCATTGTATTGTAAAGGTATCAGAATGTGTGAAAAACGATAGGTTTTTTTTATCGATGATCGATTCAAGAAGATATAGCATTATTGTTTATTTATTATTGTTAATTATAAGGCAATATACACAAGTCCGAAATATGATCAAAAAATACAATTTTATGAAAAGAAAAGTGAAAATAGGCAATTTGCTATATGAAACACGGAAAGAAAAACAATATTTTTTCAAAAAGTGCTTGACATTGAGAAAAAATTTTGGAAAATTTTATTTTGATTGTAGCGTTTTGTTATGGCTTCACGACTCCCTTGGTACACTAGGGCGACCGCGTTTCCTTCCCTTTTCTTTTCTGTATAGTGCACGACATTGCCCCGGAATCAAATGCACGACATTGCCCCAAAGGTCGTTTTCAAGGTTGACTTCGACAAATCGGTAAAGAACAAAAATTTTTTCGATAACAATACATCTTTTTTTTCGGCGGAAAATTTGCTTTAAGAAAACACTTACCTGGTATATTTTCCTGCGAGACAAATAATTTTGCTGATCCGATAAAAAAACACTTTCGTCGTCCCGAGAACGTGCGATTTTTAAAAAACGTCGCACATATTGCCCTTACACATGGATATTGCTAGTATTGTATGCATGAGCTCTGTAGGTCAGTAGGCCCATACCTTACCAACGGCTGGTATATCATTCAATTTTTTATGCTAAAAAAGCCAGTGCACGACATTACCCCCTTCTACTCTACACAGAAAATCCGTGTTAAATCCGTATATCGTAAATGAATTAAAAATACGCTTCATGGTTTCCAATCGACCCAATCCGCTTAAGTGTGTACTTTCTATATTCGATAGTAATATAGTTTATAGGTGTAAAATATAACCCTTTTTTAAATTTTGTTTTATAATTAAATCTAATTATAATAAGAATCTAAACCTAATAAGATCCTAAAACATAATTTTAACTTATATATTATATTCAGCCTCCCTGCAACAGAATCAACACTTTATTAACCATAATTTTTTTCATAGTTTTTTCTTAAGTTTTCTCTTTACTTTTGTCTATATATTGGTTTGATTTGATTTACATGAATATTACTATTCATTAATTATATTTTAATAACAAATTTACACTACTTTGTTTTTATATATATCTATCTACTTCTACTACTACAACAATAACTATTACAACAACAACTACTACAACAACTTTCTTTGCTGTCATATTTAAAATAAACATATAAATGATAAATGATAAAAACAATAATGTGCCCACACACACAGACTTGTCCAGTGTTTCCACTTGCGTTGGCCGCCGGTGGTTTACATGGCATATCAGGTTTGACGGATCCCTTATTAAAGGGTGCACATTTGCAAGGAGCGGTACCAACACACCATCACCTACAGCAAATACCCGATGTGAGTTTTGTTGAAGCATTATTTTGCAATGGTTTTTGTTGAAAACAACCCTCTTATTCCCCACTCAGTTGCAGCGGCAGCTGTCACATCCGCCCCCAAACCCTCACTACACCCAGTAATTCTCTTAAAACTTAACCTTAATTTGTTGCAAATGCCGAAATTAATCTTATCAATTGATTTCCATGCAATTTGAATGCAATTCCATTCGTTGTTGTTGTTGGATCCTATAATTTTGATAATTGCTTTGTGCCCTAAACCACCATTTACCCCCACCCAACCTTGTAGAATTGTTGTAGCAAACCCAATTTCTTACTTAAATTGCTTAAATTTCCTAATTCAAGTGTAAATTGATAATATTTTCGAAATTTTGTACACAAGCATGTTATTTGTTAACCCATCTTCCAAGTTTTATGTTTCTTCTTAATATGTGCATTCATCTTTTCCGTCGCCGCCACCCCAACTTGTTTTGTAAATCCCAAAGGTGATAGAGCCTCAAGCTACTCTCTTTGGTTTTGTTTTTAGCATTTCAAAGTTTTGGAGGTGTTTGCCCCCCACCCCTCCTGCCCCACTCTAAGTGTTTGATATAAGTACTCCTCTTAGTCTTCTTTTTTCAGCATCCCTGTAAGACTGTATATTTTAACGTGCTCCACCATTACCTTCACCCTTACCCTTTAATATGTTGCTATTATTAAAATTGTTGCATGCTTTCAAAATGATTTGTTTTGCTTTTGAAAGTGAATGTTTTGTATTATTTGACTTTTCGATACTTCTAGACACATACACACCACACACATACTCAGAGCCACATCCACACACATGACAAAATCTTAACTCTTGATATTGTACATACTATAGACCACGTACCGCAACCAGAATCACAACCCTTAACTTTAAAACCCAAACATGCACGTCTTAGACGAAATTCATTTCTAGTTATTATTGCAAGAAATCAATTGCTGTAGGTCATTGGTGCCACATTTCTTCGTCTCCGAACGTTTCCAACTCAAGTTTTAGTCAGTTCTTTCCGTTCCCACTTGGTCAAAATTGATTTTTTTATTCCTCCACTGAGTTGGTTCCATTAAATTCTAACTTAATTCGCAGAAGCTCAATTCAATAGATTTGCAAAAATAATACATTCTCATTTTCCCTCAATAACATACACAATACACAAACAAAAACAAAAAACACATGAATAAATTTTACATAGGTACATAAATCTTTTGATTGTATAAACTGTGTAAATGTAACTCTAAATTAAACAGTAATATGGAACTTTGTATATCTTTTCTTTTTATTTTATATTTACATGTAATAGTTAATTTATTCATTTGATAAAAACTCTTTACGAAATAGTAACTTTGTTTTTTTTTTATTGTATGTATATAATACTGCAGGTGGCTAAAAACCCTTTGGCTAGTTTGGCTGCTTTGGGCTTAGCTGGCATGTCTCCAGCCAGTGCAGGAGGACTCAATCCGACAGGTAAGTTTATATTTATTTGAAAGCAAATCATATGAATAAAAAATAATAAACACAAATAAAATTATCGCGGTACAGTTTGGTTTAAACCAGAGAGGGGAGGGATGATACAAGAAATTTTTAGAAGATCCGTGTTTTCTTCTAGAAGATGCGAAAATCAGTTGCTGAAAAATTTTTAATAAGAAAAATTAATAAAGTTTATTGTTGTTTTTAATGTTATATTTTATTTAACGAAAAATATCAATATGCATTTAGATTAAATATAGTAAATATAAAGTATTTAATAACATATGTGTAACATTAATGGCCGCTAATACAGCCATCCGCCTGGAAGCCCCGGAACCCATTGGAAAGAAGGTACGCTAGGATACTCAAGTCCATCGACTACATCACACAAGAATTATCTTTTGACAGAAAGTTCGATGTATCTTTTCCCTCTCGATATGATTGGGAACTAGGAAACCTTTCACCTATCAATGCCATTGAGATCTATACCGATGGATCAAAATTAGATGACAAAGTAGTGTCACTAGACATCTGTTCCTGTGTCACATGTTTGTCAGGAATATTATTTAATTTGTAATTTTATTAAGAAATATAAAAAAATGTGATCACCTTTTAGAACAACAGAAAAGTATATCGTTTTTTATGTCGTCGCGTATTCTTATCCGAGTCCTTCTTTTCTCCGAACTTGGCTGCGGTTTTTCTTTTCAGTATCCAGGGTTGTTAGTTTAATGACTCTTTTAGGTTTACAGTTGACAGTAGGTGGAGCAGTCTACTCTGAAGCATTTGACATTAATACAACCTTCAGGCTCCCTGATCACCGCATTGTATTCCAAGCTGAAGTCATCGCAATACATGAAGCGATAACTTGTCTTCAGATGAATCAAATATCTTCCATGGAAATTCCTTTCCTATCTGATAGTCAAGCCGCTTCGAAAGTCCTAGAAACTGTTGAAATAACATCCAAACAGTTCTCGACTGCCGTCACTCTCTAAGTGAGGCGGCAAAGCAGCTCAGGATCTTTCTATGCTGGAATCTGGACTCAAAGAGGTTGAACCTTCAGCCTTACCCTAGCCTCCTTTTTCGAATGTCACCAACAAAACTAAGCTTAAAGTCTCAATAAGGTTCCAAATGCATTTTCTAACGAAATGCGAATCTATTGACTGGATTGATTGCACAAAATTTTTTTTCTCTCGTATAGCGATCAGCCACCTCCGTTTGTTGAGGGTAGATCTTCTGCAATGCAAGAAATTTACTTTCGAACGAGAGCCTCGCAAATGTCCAGCCAGTACCTAAAAAGGGGGATGTCACGAACACTCTAAAGTTATAGAGAGCGTAATGAACTTAAACTTTATGAACTGTCTGGAGCACAACCAACTGCACAAGTGATTTTCCCGCCTAATATCTTTCCTAACCGAGAAATGGAACTAATGCGTTCACTTTTTCGGAGAGAGCAAGGTTGTTGCTCTGGATATTTCAAAGGCATATGACCGAGTGTTATATAAAGCGCTCATGTCAAAACTAATTGCATATGGTGTTGGTGATTGGTGGTAACTGTGCTCGTGGGTCACGTGTGCAGAATGATTCGTGTCGTAGTGGACGGCATTTCGTTGGAGGAGCACTCCATCAACGCAGGAATACCGCAGGGTTCGGTTTTATCGCCAACCTTGTTTATGATTTTTATCAACGTCCTTCTGTCGTTGAATCATAACTCAATCCATTCGTTTGCGGACGACAGCAGCATTTGTCAATCATACTCATAAAAAACGCCCAAACTCAATGCAGATTCAGAGGAAGAGGCAAAATATATATGACACACTACTTAATGATAAAAAAAAAAATTATCAAAACTCTCCCCTTTACCATTGCCTTGGTGCCTAACAAAACCTCGCATTATCATGATAACACATGTTTTAGTCACACAGCAAAGTTGTGGAATAGTCTCGCGGCGAGCGTGTTTCCCGGCAGTTTTTAGCTGTGCAAATTTAAAACAAATCTTCTCCGACACACTCCATCTTTCTACCCTCAAACTATTTATCACCCATCTTCTGAATCAACACAATACCTACAAATTTATAGTTGTGAACTTGGTTGTTTAAATATAAGTTAAAACCAATTTTGTCATATAAATAAGTACTTGTTTCGATTTTTCCAGTCAAATGCTTACTTTAGAATAGAGATGGGAGGCGTGCAAAATTTTTGAGGCACGGGCACGCACGAACACGAAATTTATTTTTCGTACTTGCGTATTGTAGAGAACTCGTGTATAAAAGACATAATGTATTGTGAAGTTTTACAGCCCTATTGCGAGTGTCGATAGGCAGTAAATGAATGCAGTCGACAATAATGTACATTATTGTAAATTGCTTACTGTATTTTAAACAGCTGTTTGACATTTTGTTTATTTTCAGCGTGATTTACAGCAATTGTTACTTCCAAATAAAATTTTGTAAGTTTTTAATTTTACAAAATTTATAAAAAAAATAGAAAAAATAAAGAATCGGAAAATGAATTAATTTGACTTGTGGTTTAGTAATGACGAGAAGGATGCTGTTGAAGCTTCTAGTTTAGTGGAATTGGCAAGGCTTCCAACGCAAACAACTTACTTTTTCTCCATTTCATTATATTTTCAGCCCAAATACGCAGCCATCGATTAAAAAATAGATATTGACAAATGGGCGATCAAAAAGCTATTCATAGTCAAGAAAACGACACTCACAATAGCATCGCTAACCGATAATCGCTTAATAGTCGTTTATCGACTGCCAATCGACACTCACAATAGGGCTGTTAAATAGGTTTTATTACTCGCAAGATTCTTTCACACATTTTTTTTTATAAGTATATCAAAGGTGAGGAGTTTAAAACTATTTTTTTTAAATGCAGTAGCTTTATTCGTCACAGCTCATTCCCGTTTTTATAAATTGATGTCCTTGAGCAGATGTATACAGAGCTTAGTCAAAAAGTACTCATTACAATTCAATTCTAAATCCTTGGAATAGGAATTGGTAATTGGTCCTCTCAATTCCTCAGGAATGAAATTGAAAAAATCGTTAATTCCATTACAGGAATTGTAATTGGTAATTGAACATCTCAATTCCTCAGGAATGCAATTGGAAACAAATCATCAATTCCATTACTGGACTTGCAATTAGTAATTGAACACCTCCATTCCTTGGAATGGAATTAAAAAATTGTCAATTCCATTACTGGAATTGTAATTGGTAATTGAACACCTCCATTCCTTGAAATGGAATTTAAAAAATTGTCAATTCCATTACTGGAATTGTAATTGGTAATTGAACACTTCAGTTCCTTATTAATAAAATTGAAAAAAAATCATCAATTCTACTACAAGAATTGTAATTTGAAGTTAAAATTTCAATTACTTTTTCTTTAACTCAAAACTACTTCATTATGTATAAGAAAACTGTATTTGACTTCCACTGTTAATAAAATACTAACAAATAAATGTATTGTCGAAGATACCAATTTTGTAATTTAATACCACATTTTGAGTTAGAACAAAATATATAGCTGCTATGCTACCTGTTCAATCCCTCCGACTTTTTGCGAGGTCCTTGGTACAGAACTTCCACACCCCTGTACAAAATTTCATTATTCTACTAAAAAAACGAAGGTTTCCATTTATATTCCTAAGGAATTGGGCGTTCAATTACCAATTACAATTCCCGTAATGGCATTTACAATTTTTTTTTTAATTTCATTCCTGAGGAATTGAAGTGGTAAATTACCAATTACAATTCCTATAATGGAATTGACGATTTTTTTCCTATTCCATTCCTGAGTAATTGAGATGTCCAATTACCAATTGCAATTCATGTAATGTAATTGAGAAGTTTTTCCAATTACATTCCTGAGGAATTGAGATGTACAATTGTCAATAAATCATTCCATATCCTTTAGACGATTTTTTCTTCGAATATTTTACTTTGTAGGATGGCCAAAGTTGTTCGATGGAGTTCATATCAGGGGACAGTTCAGGCCAATCTGAAAGTTTGATTCCATTTTCATTGAACCATCTTTTTGTTCTGTTACCCGAGTGCTTCGGATCGTTATCCGGCACTAAGACATCATCCTGCCTCAAATATATCCAAACTAAAGGAATACGAGTCTTCCAAAGTATTAATATAATCCATGGACTTCATTATACCATTGATTTGTCGCAGTACTCCGACTTATTTGCTACGAAAGCATACTCTAAACATCATTACACCCTCTCCAAATTTCAATGTATCAAGTTTTACGCTCTTGAAGTACTATATCTGAATCAACACAAGTCCACATGCGCCCATCCGACCCAACACGGTTTATTTTAGTTTCATCTGACCATGTTTCCTTTATCCAATCATTAACGGTAAAGTGCTTCTATTTTTTTCGAATTCATATCTTTGCTTTTGGCTCTTATCAGTCCAAAGGGGATTCTTCACTTTTGTTCTAGGAGAAAGTCCACAATCCTTTTGGCTCCTGTAGATTGTCTTGCAATGGACCTCAACTCCGAGTTCCGGTTTAAGAACTGATTGCTTTCCACTGCAGTATTTGTAGCCCCAGTGACTATTAACCCTGGAAGTGCGTCGTTAGTCGAATCGACTAACAATGATAATAGTTTTTGTGTTTTCTTTTTGATCTTTATTCATATTTCGCTGGGTTTTCGTGTATCGACAGTGATATCTTGCTATGCTCAGATTTGCAAAACTATCAGCAGGCTGGATGTAAGTGTTTTAAGCAAACTTATTAGTCGAACAGACTAACAAAGCACTTAGTGTGACACTTTTTGTGTTTGTCCGTCAGTAAAAATGTAATGATGTGTTTCTTTTTTTATTGTTTATTACAGTGTGATATCTATATTTATAAGCAAAAAAAAAAAGACATTACAAAGAGTTCTAAACTCAACGGCAACCAAATAGCAAAATTTCTGAGTACATGAGTAATGAAACGAGCTCTAATCCACTGAGGAGGTAGATGACATACAAGAAGCTGCAAACAACCATGACTCCCTATCATCTTCTACTAATAAAAGAGCTGAAAATAATGATGATTCGGTGTCGTCTTCGTCTGGTGAAGAAATTGATTTTAAAAATATGATGTTCCATTGAATATTTTTAAGGCTAAATAAAGAAAAATTGACTACACATCAAAACAATAATTATTTGGAAAAAATCGCCACAAATGATCCAGAGTTAAGCCAAAAAGTCATCATGATGGGTCAAAAATTGTTCACACAGCAAGAGGACCGACAGCGCGATGCAGAGGCAAAGTTGAACCACTTTGTACTTCAATATGTTTATCACGGATGAGATCATACAGCAAATAGTGGACAAGTGTCGAATTAAATAAAAAGAGTGAAGCACTCATAAACCAAACAGATGCCACTGAAGTAAATGAGTTTATTGGATTGCTAGCAAGAACTGTCTATTGGAAATCAACCATTTAATTACTGATGAACTTTTTGAAAATTCCACCTGTGGTTGAGGACATTTGACAGTTATGAACAAGCGGCGGTTTTAAAAACTGTTAACGGCGCTGATTTTCGATTACAAAACAACTCAAATTGCTCGCATTTCTGATAGATTTAGACACATATGAACTATTTGGGATATTTTAATTGGCACTGCTGTAAAAACTAAAAATGTTCGATCAAATACTAAAATTGACTGCCTTTGAAAGAGGCTAAAGTCAATACGACTGAGCAAACGAAAGATTCGCTGGCACATAGACTACAAAAAGCACCGAATAACTGAGTTTTTGAAGAATATGCACAAATAGTATTTGTGGAGAGCTTAAAATTGAAATATGCACTATAATTTTTTTTATTTTAATTAAAAAATATATGAATTTATCGAATACATGGTACTTTCCCTCGTATCTTAAATTTTTTGTTTAATCTCTTAAAAAAGTTTATTGATCTCTTTTAAAGTCAAAAAAATTAAGCCACTAATTTATTTGTTCAAAATACCTAATTTTAAAAAAATTAAATAATGTTTGTTGAGTACGTAGTAAAATATATAATGGGTTGGTGTGAATAAAATCTGAGTGAACACTCTGAGAGGATTCTCTTGAGAAGAGTGTTTCATCCAAAAAGAACACTCAATTCGGTGTGAATAAAAATTCCCTAAAATTGCTTGCACATACCCAGTCATAATAGGCCAAAACACATAGGATGCTTCAAGCATCTGATATTTGAGATTACATAAACATATTCTTATAAGGTAGCCCACATCAAAAGCATGCATGCATGCATGAAGCTTAAAGCATGCCTGAAGTTGATCAACTTTTAATTCTTTGCAGGCATCATCAGAGCTTTGACAGACATAAGCATCAGCTAGCTTTGCTTGAAAAAGCTATATTAGCACATACAATAGCATTTATTGATTGCTTGAATTATTTTAAATTTAATTCAATGTATTTCCTCGACTTTTTGATAAACATTTTTGTTTAGTTTCAACATTTTTGACATATTGAATATATGCTTTAATGAAATATGTTCACAGACATGATGCACGCTTGATGCATGCATGCTTTCTATATGTTTTGGCCTAATGAGATGAGAAATGTCAATTTTAGTTTTCAAATTGATGCGTGAAATAATCAAACAGGACAGTAAATCTTAAAAATTGGAAAAAAAAAATGTTTGTAAATATAGAAACGCACAAAAGAAAATTTTCTAATATTCGATGCAGGCGAAAATTTCAAACCATTGTACCAATTTCATTTCGATAACGTGCAATAGCTAAGCAATTATTTGTTATCCGATGATGCTACAGAAATTCGTGGTGAGGCAATTCCAAAAGTTGAGAGAATGAAAAAGTTCCTAAGATCACTTAATTACTTATTAACACAACATAAATTACATCAATGGTATTCACTACATTTGTTAAGCCCTGCTAACTTGCTAAACTTAACAAATTTGTTAACTCCTGTCAAAATTTTGTTTGGGAAAAGACTTAGCAGCTTGTTAGCAAGTTAACAAGCTCAGCACCGTGTTTTTGTTTAGCAGATACCATTTGTTAAGTCTGAAACGTCAAAGTTATTGAGTGTAGTGATGAATCGTTTTGTGAATGAGTTTTAACAAGTACCAAATAATTTATGATTTGCAGCTTCAAAGTCTAAAAACTTCCCTTTTTTAATAAAAAAGTGAAAACTTTGTAAAGATGTTGGTAGAGATTTAAGACATTTCATAGTTTCTGAATAGCAAATGTATCAAAAGTGTTAACGCACTGTAATATAAAAATAAAAATACATTTTTGGTTACTGAGTACTGGTTACACGGGTTATTAAAACCACAGATCTATTGCTACATTGAAAGTTGTCAAATTAACATTTGCAAACAATTTTTGCAAAATATTTGCAATTTAAAAATGGTTGAAGTAAGAAACTTATATTTCTATTTAATTAAGCTTTATTATTTATTTATTAGCCAAGTGCAAATAAACCCCGTCGTTTGATTTTGTAATAATTCAGTTTTTTTCAATTTTAAGCTGTAGAAGTCTTCCAGCTGATTTTGACATATCAGTTTAGCACTTGATTATAAAATGTCTTAGCAGGTATGTTCACATCAACAGCTGCTAACTTTAACAATTTAGCAGTTTAGCAGGACTTAACAAATTTTAATGAATACCATTATCATCTTCTTTTTTTTGCATCATTATTTTCGAGAAATTCCTTATCCGCACTTTCATTAAATATTTCTGAATCCATATTTGCGAACAAATAGAGCTTTCTTACAAGAAATAGCACGTTAAGGCAAATAGTCAGCACCCTCAATTTCCTTGAGTGAAATGAAACAGAGCTTTCAAATTTGAACTTTATCACACCAAAGTTGAGAGCCCTCTCAAATGTCAAAAAGTAGGAGTGGCCTATTTTCGTTAAGCTTAACGAAAGTAGATTTTATTCACCCCAAATTGAGTGTTCCCTCAAAAATCATGACTGAACACTCGCACTCAGTTTTTATTCACACCACCCAATAAGTAAAAATAACGTTAACTTAATTTAATTTTATTTCTGCTAGTTTTGTGGTAAGTTTAATTGAAAATTGGTATTGGTCGTTTCGACTAACAAAGCCCACAACCATTGTTTAAATAGCGATGCACATCCAGGGTTAAATGCCTGACTAATCGCACTAAGCCTTGAAACATATTTAGGTTCTACCGCCACATTTCCTTGGAGCAATCCCATTCGACTACTTTTTTATTTTATTAGTTTTTTTTATTTTAATCTGTAGAAGATATTGCCTTTTTTATATCTTCCTTTGATACTGAGTGTAAAAAACTAAGTTTTTTGCTTTTCCCATGTCCAATGATTACGATAATAACATTTTTCTTTATATTTTTTATACACATAAAAAAATGTTAAGAATTTTACTAAATTTTTGTCAGAATAGTAGTAACAAAACTGTTCAGAAAAATGTGTTTTGTTTTTTTATAGTTATAGTAAATATATAACAACATGATCGCTAAAAAACGAAAAGGGTTGCCAAACGTACATTACATAGCACGAAATTTTTAAAATGGTGAATTTTATTACAGTTTTGGCCGTTACTATAAGTATAGTATTGATGAAGATAGATGATCAGAAGCACTACGCAATAGTTTGTGGGGTATAGTTCGTTCGGTAAAAAAAGCCTATTTTCAAGAATTTTTTATAACACATTCGTATTATAGATTTGTTTTAAAAATTAGTATATTATAATACAACATTTGAAGAATATATAAAAGAAAATATTTTGGTTAAAAAATATAAAGAAATAACGGATTTATTGCAGTTCTTGGCTGAAATCAAAAACAAATTGTTTAGATTAGCTAATGAGTTTATCTCTCAATTGAAGCCGAAGTTTTTTATTTTACGAACTTTTAAATTTTTGCATTTTAAATTTGAAATGTCGATGTTTTTTTTGACAATAAAATCGACATATTTGTTATTGTTAGATTGATACTAATTGAAAAAAAAACTCGACGTCACTTGATAGTTATTTGTATGTAGAATATGTGCACAAATTTTAAAAACGATCGGTGTAGTAGTTTTTTCGGAATGGTGGTCACTGTTGATATTATGATATTTTGTAACATTAATTACTATTCAGCAAAACCAGTTAATTGGGTTATTATTATAATTCTATTGTTCACTGGGTATCAATTTGACATATTTTTAATTCTGTCTCCCATTAATTCTTTTTTTTTTCTTCTGGTCTTTCAAAATAATATTTCTAGCACGCTTCACGTGGTTCTATTTTTCATATTAGTTTAATAAATAATATCTTTATATTTTAAAAATACAATCTGGAGTTTTCTTTTCAACAGGTTATAGGCCCAGCAATGCAAATAATATGGAAAAAGAGCAGCCGATTATTGAGAAATTTACTGATGCATCACAGTGGCCAATGTGGAGGTTCCAGGTGCGCGTCAATTTGGTGGCAGCGGATTTGTATGGTTACGTTGATGGCTCCATACTTAAAACTGAGAAAACCACTGACTGGGTCAAGAATGACGCAAAGGCTCAGAGTATCATCGTAAACTCTTGTGGATCGAAGGTGTTAATTCATTTGTGCAACTGTTCTACGTCAAAGGAAATGTGGAATAAGCTACATTCGGTATATGAAAAAACTCATATTGCAGCTAAACATTTGTTGATGAAGCAGTTTGATGCTTACAAGAAGGATCCTGCGCAAGATATAGCGACTTACATTTCGGAGCTTGAAGGCTTAGCAAATAAATTAAAGACTGCTGGTGCTTCAATACATGAAAACTTCCTAATCACAAAAATATTGATGACACTACCTACGGAATTCAAATATTTTGCTACGGCTTGGGATTCAGTAGCCCAGGATCAGCGGACACTTGAGAATTTGACGCACGGACTCATGATCGAAGAATCTAGACTTGGTGTTCAAAATATGAACCTTAATAAGGTCGGAACCAGTGAGGCATTTATGGCTGAGCATAGTCATGAAGCGACTAAAAAGAGGAAAACTAAGCGAAATCGAAAGTGTTACAAGTGCGGTTCAACTGGTCACTGGAAACGTGATTGTGAAGTAAAATCAGCAGAACGATATACTGGAAAACAATTGGATCAAGATGGTGGCGATAAAGCTTTTTTAACTAAAATCACGTTGCCAGTTAATAAAACTGATGCTTGGTACGTTGATTCAGGAGCAACAAGTCACATGTGTAAGCGCCGTGATTGGTTTTTGACATTCACGGATTTAGAAAAACCAGTTGAGGTTGTTCTTGCTGACGGCAAGGTGATGTCTGCAGTTGGACGTGGTGATCTAAAGGTTTTGTGTTACACTGGAAAAGACTGGGTCGAGAAAACTTTAAAGAATGTCTTATATTCACCACAACTCTATGCAAATTTATTTTCGTCGACAAAAGCTTTAGACAGCGGACATACAAGTTGGTCAGACAAGAATCAATTTAAGTTACTCGATGGCGAACAAGTAGTTGCAGTGGGAGCAAGGCAAGGCGGTATGTTTCAAATGCTTTTTAAAATAATCAAGCCTATGTCTGGCAGCACAATGGTTAACAATGCAACCAAACATGAGTCCCTGCGGGTTTGGCATGAGCGACTTGGTCACCAAAATCTCAATCATGTAAGAAATTTTTTGAAGCGTAATGCAATTGATTTTTCCGATACAAATTTTAATTGTGATGGTTGTGCATATGGAAAACAGCATCGATTAAGTTTCAGTTCACGGTCCGAAAAGTCAACAAAATGTGGTGAGATTTTGCATGCTGATGTTTGCGGTCCAATTGAAGAGGTATCTTTTGGAGGCTCCAGGTATTTTTTGCTTGTCAAAGATGAGTTTTCACATTTCCGATTCGTATATTTTTTGAAAGAAAAATCAGAAGTTATAGATAAAATCAAGGTTGTCATTAAAATTTCTGAAAAGCACTTTGGTCATGGTGTAAAGTTTTTGCAAACAGATAATGGGACTGAGTTTGTCAATTTACAAATGAAAAGGCTGTTAGAAGAAAACGGAATCCAGCATCGACGCTCAGTCCCATATACTCCTGAGCAAAATGGGTGCATCGAGAGAGAAAACCGAACAATAATGGAGTCAGCGCGATCAATGATACATGCAAAGCAGTTAGACTTTAGACTGTGGGCAGAGGTGGTGAAGAGTGCAGTTTTTATTTGGAATCGAACTGGAACTAGTTCACAGAAAGATAAGACACCTTATGAGCTATGGTATGGTGACTCAGCACGGTTTGATCATTTCCGAATTTTCGGTTCAGAGGTTTACGTTCATATATCAAAACAAAAGCGTCAAAAGCTCGAAGCAAAATCAAAAAAATGTATTTTTGTTGGTTACGAAGACAACCATGGTTTTCGAGTGATGGATGAAAAAGGCTGTATTACAATAGCACGAGATGTAAAATTTTTAACTGAGGAGCCAGCTGTAGCTACACTCATTGAAGATGAAGAAGAATTTTCTGCTGATAAGGACTGTGAAGAAGATCATGAAAACATTAAAAAGATTGAATCCCCAGACCAAATGAGAAAACCACGGGAACGTATTTTACAAGATATTCGTGAAAACAATATATTAGAGTCGAGACTTCAAAATCGTGAAAACTCATTGATGGCAATGGCTTTGTTTACGAATGGTGATGAGCCAAAGACGTATCAAGAAGCAACTGAATCTCCAGAAAAGGAAAAATGGCAAGAAGCTATGCAATATGAATTTGACTCCCTGCTGCAAAATAAGACTTGGGTTTTAGTGGATAAACCAAAACGCCAGAAAGTTATAGACAACAAGTGGGTTTATAAAATAAAGAAAAACACAGACGATTCAGTTGAGCGTTATAAAGCGCGGCTTGTGGTGCGAGGATTTGCACAAGAACATGGCGTCGATTTTTTGGAAACTTTTAGTCCAGTTGTGAATTTAACCTCTTTGCGAGCAATATTAGCTATTGCTGCTGCTCAAAAAATGCAAATAACACAGTTCGATGTTAAAACAGCATTCCTGAATGGTGAACTGGAAGAGAGTGTTTATATGAAACAGCCAATTGGTTTCAGCGATGACAGTGGCCGCGTGTGCAAGTTGCAAAAAAGTCTATATGGCTTGAAACAGGCCTCGCGTTGTTGGAATAAAAAATTTAAGTCTTTTATTGAATCATTCGGATTTAAGGTCAGTGACTCAGATTCATGTGTATTTGTAAGTCATGAACAACGAGGAACAACTATTCTTGCTATATATGTAGACGATGGTATAATCGTTGGTAACGATAATGCGCACATCGAAACGGTTGTTAAGCACCTTCAAGAACAATTTGAAATCAAAGTGATGAAAGTTGGATGCTTTTTAGGGTTTCAAATTCACCAAAATTGTAACGGCTCCATCTTTATTCATCAGGCTGCTTATGCACAAAAAATATTAAAGAAATATCAAGCAGCAGATTGCAGGCAGGTTACTGTTCCTAGTGCTCCAAATCAGGTACTTAATAGTTTTGACGAATCGCAAGAAAGTCAATATCCATATAGACAGTTGGCTGGAAGCCTTATGTACTTGGCTGTTGCAACAAGACCGGATATATCCTTCTCTATTGGAAATGTATGTCGATACTTGGAAAAACCAAAATTAGCTCACGAGAATGCAATTAAACGTATTTTAAGATATATAAAAGGTACAATAAATTTTGGAATTCTGTATAATGGTGACGGAAGCAATCAGTTATGTGGATATAGCTATGCAGATTATGCTGGTGATATCGATACAAGAAAATCAACGTCAGGGTATGCTTTTTTATTAAATGCCGGTATAATCAGTTGGTGTAGCACTCGGCAGAAGAGCATTTCACTTTCAACTGCTGAATCTGAATATGTGGCAGCTTCGGATGCAGTGAAAGAGTTGATTTGGTTACAACAATTGCCCGGAGAGTTGAATCCACAGGAAAAGAATAAGAAAGCAATGTTTTTTTATGGATAATCAAAGTGCCATCATGCTCATAAAAAATCCCGAGTTTCATAAGCGCACAAAACACATCGACGTGCGATATCATTTCGTTCGTGAAAAAATTCAGGAAGGTTTTATGGAATTACAGTATGTGCCGACAAATGAGATGATTGCAGATATCTTCACGAAGGCATTGCCGAGCGAACGTTTTCAATTTATTCGCTTATTGATAGGAGTTAAACTTATTTAATTTTATAATGTAACAAGAAGTGGGAGTGTTGATATTATGATATTTTGTAACATTAATTACTATTCAGCAAAAGCAGTTAACTGGGCTATTATTATAATTCTATTGTTCACTGGGTATCAATTTGACATATTTTTAATTCTGTCTCCCACTTTTTTTTCTTCTGTTCTTTCAAAATAATATTTCTAGCACGCTTCACGTGGTTCTATTTTTCATATTAGTTTAATAAATAATATCTTTATATTTTAAAAATACAATCTGGAGTTTTCTTTTCAACAGTCACCGACTTTAAAAATTACATGTTTGGGAAAATCGATTTAAAGTTTTTTATACTCGAACATCTCAGTATGAGAGCCGGTCGCTTAAAACGCTGTATTTTAGTTTTGATCCGATTTACTTGAAATTTTGACACAATACTCTCGACATGTTTATTTATTTATTTATATTTTATTGACATACTAATGCAACAAGACCCAAGGTCTTATAATTAAAACACTAGCCTCTAATTTCATCAGTATTTGTGATAACAGGGTTAATTATACAAGTTACGAATAAAAAACTTAATAATAAAGCTTATATAAAACAGTAATGTTTGAATTTAAATTCGAATAAAAGTATTGCTTGATAGCTTAAATTACAATTCTGCTTGTGTAAAAACTGAAAATTTACAATTATTGCAATGAGGAGAAAAAAAATATTCAATCGAAAATTAAATTGCAAAGCATTGGTAATTGTTCTTAGATCAGTTGGTAGAGCGTTCCAAAGACGGATTGAATACACAAAAAATTGTCTTTCCGATGCCAGACAAGAATGACGCATTTGTATAATAACGTTTGATCTTCGTGATCTTGCAAACCCGAGTCTGTTGTACAGATAAAACGGCTCCCTAGTATAAACCACCTTGTGCAGTAAAATTAGTGATCGAAATTTCAGTAAATTGTCGAGAGTCATATTGTATAAACGTTTTCCATGCACGGAGACATGATCTCTACGTTTTAAGCTATAAACATAACGAGTAATGTTGTTGAAGAGAACATTTAGTTTGTGTTTAAATAAGCTGTCACAGTTAGCAAATATTTCGCACCCATAGAGCAGGGTAGGCATAAGGTACGATTTAGCCAGTAAAAGATACGTGTTCTAAGGGGCGTAAAATATTGAGTTGTCCATAAAACACGTAACATACCATACACTTTACCGATGGTGCTACCTATATGAGTGTTCCACGACAATGTTATATTAAATATTATACCTAGGTTTTTCACGCTATCCACACATTCAATATCACAATTGTTCAGGGTAATTTTTGGGAAGAGTGAATAGTCTACTGGTTTTTTTGAGATGACAATGCATTTTGTTTTTCTGGGATTTAAACATAGGCCATTTGATGTGGCCCATTCGTTAACGCGTCGAAGATTATCATTTAGGTTCGAAACACAAGGGACGATAGACTCACGGGAACAACTAACATACAATTGGACATCATCGGCATACATATGAATATTACAATTTTTCAACACTTTTGGTAGGCAATTTATGTATACAGAGAAGAGCAGAGGACCTTACACAGAACCCTGAGGAACACCTCTGTCATTTGGTAGGGATTTTGATAGAATGCCATTTGAACAAACTGCTTGTGTTCTGTTGGATAGATAGGATGATATCAAATTAGCAGCAGTCGGGGAAAAATGAAACAGATTCACGAGCTTATTATACAACACAGAATGATCCACCGTATCAAAGGCTTTTGAGTGGTCTAAGAGCACTAGAAAGTTAATTTTGTTCTCATCAATACCTACTCTAAGGTCTTCAACAACATCAACTAGTGCTGTTACACAGCTTCGCTTAACTCGGAATCCAGATTGACATTCGTCTATTAAATGATTTCTATAAATGAACTTACACATTTGTCTATAAGTTATTAGCTTTAGAACTTTTGATACATACGACAAAATGACTATAGGACGGTATTCGTTGCACGTTTTTGGAATCGGTATTATTTTTGCCTGTTTCCAAGTGGAAGGATATTGTGTTGGTATATATCTGAGTTGTGATACTTATATTTTGGGGACGCGCCACGGAGTTACGTATATAGCTCGTCAGCTTTAGTATATTTTGGGCCTAGCCGGCACTTCAAGGGAAATTCATTTGAAAAGTAAAATTGAAACACTTCTCTTGTCTTAGACTTTAAATTAAATTCTGCCTTATTTGGTTCTTCTTTTTTTCTTATATACTAAAAAAAACAGTCTTTTTCTTAAAGTTATTCATGCCAGTATTTTAGACTCCGCCCTTATTTTCACGATGGGTTACCAATCGATCCCGTTATTCGATCGGTTCCCAGCCACATTCCAATAGCCAACAACAACAATGTTGGCGTTGATAGCCTTAAAAATTCGGCAGGTCAGTTGCATTGGAGTAACATAATATATTCGCTGCATTGCACTAACAACAGCGTTGTTGTTGTTGTGCTTGAGCAGAGAATTAAGTATCCAAACGATACAAGCAGCAAGAGGGGATGAAAACAATTCAGCACTTTAGAAGTGTGAATGACATTTGTTACGACATTTTTGATTCTTAGTGCCCATCATAATTTTTGGGTTTTAAGTTGCATCAAAAATGTTGTTGGATTTTAATTTAATGTTGCACTGTTTTTGTATCGTTTAGTACGGTAATAGTGACTGTGTAAGTACACTACAATATATAGAAGTAGTGAGAATAAAATTAAAAATGTTTGTTACAAAAGGTAGTAATTTTGGGAGTAGGGCCTTGAGAAATACAGGATGAATATTGTCGAAACCAACAGCATTTGACTTTATAGCTAAAAAAACACTCGAGAACATCTGTTTGCTCAACGCATTCAAAACTAAAAACGTTGTTACTTCGCACGCTGTTAGGGTAAGCGAAAGATTCATGAGAGATTGCTGGCATTGGAAGATCTAGAAACTTTATATTAAAATCGTCTACATCAACATCATCACTTTTCCTACCTTTACACTTGCCCATTCCAATGTTTTTTATTTCCTGCCATGTTTTTTTGCTATCAATTTCAGAAGAGAATTTTTCACAATAAAATTTTGTTTTTTCTGATTTTATTTCTGCAACAACAATTTTCCTAGCATTTTTGAATTCACTATAAATCTCCGGTGTCTTAAAACGTTTCCATCGATTGTATATTGTATCACGTTGCAATATTAAGTTTTTAATTTTGTCGTTAAACCATGGGCGCTGAATAGGCTTAAAATTTGTATTTTTAAGTGGGACGAATTCCTCAAAAAGACTACTGAGGTTGGATTGCAAAAAATTAACTTGCTCATCGGCCGATGTCATACTGTATATACTGCTCCAGTTGATATTTGAAATTCCAGACTCGAGACGATGGTAATCAATACTTTTAAAGTCGCCAAACAAAAATGACTTTGGTTGCGTCTTCAACTGAAAGTCGCACGACACAAAAATTATATCATGTTTGGAAAATGAAGGATAAGATATCTGATCATAAAGTAAAATTTTTGTTTCATCGTTAACAAGAAATATGTCAAGCAGTGTGTTAATAGTTTTTGTATAGTGCGTAGGTATAGTAGTGTTGACTGGAAAAAGTCCTAAAGTCTGCATTTCGAGAGCTAAGTGAGTTTCCGTTAAGAGATTGCTATTAAAATCGTCTGCAATAAGAATTTGTGAGTAGCCAAGAGAGATATTTTCAATGAGTTGAATAAGATTTGTCATATCAATAGTTCGATTGGGACGGTAGACATTACCAATAAGGAACTTTTCATTTGCATTGGATATAGCAATAAACAAATATTCAATAGAACAACAAGTATCTGACTTACAAATTACCTTACACGGGATATTATCACGCACATAAATAGCTGCACCACCTGCATGAACCCAATCTGTCTGCGCGAAACATTTTAAAACCACTCAAATTGAACAAATTATCGTGCATATGCTCATTAAGCCATGTTTCTGAAATACAAAGAATATCAACGCCTGAACTCTCGAAAATATACCTTAATTCATTCATCTTATTAACAACACTTTGCACATTAAGATGGCATATATTAAGTCCAGCCCTCTGCTTACACAGTATTCGAACTAAATTAAACGCGTTGTCTTTGGAACGAAGTCGATTGCTAGTTAGCAAGTTTGACATGTGCGAGAAGAGGTGTATTTTTGCTACCATGCGTGCTCTTTTTGTAAACGTTCATTGCAATAATGTTATAACAAAAATAAGTATATGCTAAATTGAAAATTTTAAAGATAATATATGATATTAATAAATTATTACATATATAAATAATTTTTTGGAATGAATCCGAAAACAAACATAATATATATAGGTTTTAAGACAAACAATGAATGTTGTACATTCAGAAAAAAATTAAACAAAACATCAGTTTAAAACCTTACCCCCGCCACCCCCCTTAGTATTAATATTTTATATATTCATTCATTCCATGTTTTATTTTTATTTAGCCGCATTGGCTGCCTTGGCTGGCTCTCAATTGCGTACTGCAACAAACACCAATCGTACACAACAACAACAACATGAAATGACTGTGTCAAATGACTTGATTGGCTGCATCATTGGCAAGGGTGGCACTAAAATTGCTGAAA
The DNA here is from genome assembly GCA_963920525.1 of Dichetophora obliterata. Lineage (NCBI taxonomy): Eukaryota > Metazoa > Arthropoda > Insecta > Diptera > Sciomyzidae > Dichetophora > Dichetophora obliterata. The sequence continues at coordinate 48,190,253 of OY986438.1, read as the reverse complement.
TACGACAGATCTCCGGTGCTATGATACGCATCTCGAACTGTGAGGAACGCGAAGGCGCCAACACTGATCGCACCATTACCATCAGTGGCAATCCCGATTCGGTTGCTCTGGCTCAGTACTTAATAAACATGAGGTAATTCCTTCTAACTGATCTATTTTAAAATTAAGTTTTCAAATGTTGTTCAAAACGAATTTGTAAAATTAGGCACGTATTTTGTCGAATTGATTTGTTAGTAAAACGCGTGCCTTTTATTGGTACCAGCTGTGATGTAAAGAAATTTGAATTCATTAAGATATTTCAACTCTACAGTTCCACAGGTGTTTTGTTTATTTTTTTTTTTTGCGCAAGAAAACTGTTCGTTCACCACCACCAACCACTACCACCCTCTGGCACCTTTCAATTTTCGTTAATTCGTTATTCAGTTTCCTCCATTTTCTTGCAAATGTTCACAGATCAACATCTGTTTATTTTCAATACTGTTTATTTCATAGTTTTTATATACTTAATTTGTTTCCTTTTAGCACAACATTTGAGCAAAATTCAATTAATCGCTAATAAGCAAAAAATATATACAAATAAACCCAATCTTCTTATATAAATCCATATCCAATTAAGTCCTTCTTTTTAACTACTCGTAGCACCAAATTTAATTTTGGCAAAACAAAAAATAGTAATAAGTTCTAATCATGAGTTTTTCTTTCAAAAATAAAGGCAACACGCTTCGCACTGCATCTTTTATATATAAAATATATAAATAAAGGAAACACCTCCCACATCCCAGTGTATCTTCAACTTCCAATTCCATAATTCCTTCCAATCCATTTCTCTCAAATAAACAGTTATCACATTTTACTAAACTTTACTATAACTTTAAGTGTTATTTGATTGAGCTTAAAACAAATAAAAAAAATATAGGTGAAAAACTCAGCAGCAGTTAAGCAAACAATTAAAATCTCCAGTTATTAAAGGAAACACCACGATATGGCAATTGGAAGCACCGGAAGCGAAGAACAGCACAAAATTAAAACCTCTAACCTTGTTCAGTCCTACGTTTAAATGTTGTGGAGCAAAGTTTTTAGACAGCGGTAATTTAAGGATGCTCCCTGAAAAACTGTTTACTCAACAGTGCATCTGAGAAAACTTGGTATTGCAAATTTGATCTGAAAAAACAAATTGCATGATAACAGAAAGAAGAAATAATTTTATTTTACGAAATGTAATATATGTCTGAAATATCTTTCTTTGTAAATTTAATTCTTTTAGATTACATCGGAAGTTTTTAATTAAAAATATAATCCTTTTAAGTGTTCAATTCTCAATAATTCTTAAATAAGTCGTAAAAAGCTTGACCAAGGAAAAGTTTCAAACGTTTAAGATAATTGAACAATACTAGACTTATTTGGTCATTTTCGAACCAAATATGTTCAAACCAAAATTAGCAACGTTTTCTTTAGTATTTGCAGTAAATTAATTTTATTGAAATTTTGGAAAACGCAAAAATAAATTCAAACCTAATAATTATTGAAAATGTCTCCAAACACTTTAACCTTATGTTTAAACCGAACACTTAGTTATGTTAACTTGAGTATATGAAGTAAGTAAGTTCGAAAAAAACCGATCTCAAATGAAGTTGAGATGAAGTTAACTGCTTACAATTGTTAAAAAATACACCTGTTTATTTTCTAACTACTTTCAAACACATTCCAAAACGTAAGCAAACTAAGGAAAATGTCACAAAAGGTTTTATTATGTCAGTGATCACCGTCAAATCTAAAACGAGCTTTTAAAATTAAACATTTTATATGTGAAAAAAAATTATTGTCTCATTTTTTAAAGTGTTTAAATTTTTTTCAGAATTTGTACTGATACTGATTTTGATATTAACTCAATTTATAATATCAAAATAAAATCAAGTGGTAGTGTCCATATGAGCATTTAATTGTTCAAATATGGAGCGAATACATTAAAGATATTCGTGCCTAAAAACGATATGGTCACATCGACACACAAATGTCACAGCAGCTGCAGAAATAAAGAAACCGTCAATTTTTTACCAGTTCTGGTGGTTATCAGACAGTAGATTAACACGTTAAGAAAGTAATCTGGGGTTCCGGCCTTATTTTAAAGGTTATTTCAAAAACTCAAGGTTATAGCAAAATACAATACAATTATTTCAATTCTTTTATGTGTAATTATTGACATATTTATCTGTACAAAAAAAAAAACAAAGTGAGCTCTTCAAAAAAAGACGTGTGCCATATCATTGCTCAGTCCAGATCGTCTGAACAAAAAATGCATTCGAAAATAGACCCTTGAATCGACATCTACATCATTACCAAAATATGGTGAATAAAAATATGGAAAATTAATCAAATTATGACGCGTGGAAAAAAAGTCGAAAAATTTGCGTTATATTTGATCATTTTATTGCTTGTAAAAACTAGACAAATTTTTCAAACACGCTCATTTTGATTGAAATCAGTCGATTAGTTTGAAAGATTAAGGGCCGTTTTCTCAATGTCCGGTTAAGCACTTTAACCGGCGGTTAGCAAAAAAGCATTTTCTCAATGTTCGGTTAGGTCTTAAGTGCCGGTTAAGTTAACGGCAAGTTGAGGTTCCGGTTAGTTGCTAATCGGAAGAACAGCTGTGTAGTGTAATAAATAATTATATATTTTATTATTAAAAATAGATAGAATTTCGATGATTTCGTTTTTTCTAACTTGAATTTGATCCAAAAAAGAAAAAGGACATATGCGCATAGGCGGGATTACGTGGAAGAGTACTGCACTTTCTTCATATGCACTTAAGTTCGGCACTCTGTTGCGTTTTTAAATTATTTATTAATTACACCTTCTTAGATATTTACAACTTTCACATCAATGATATGCAGTTCAGCGTATTCACAATTGAAAAATTCACAATTAAATACTTAACCGACAGTAACTTAACCGACACTTGGTGAAAACCAAACTGTTTTTTTAGTTATCGTACGGTTAGCTAACTCTCGGTTACGAGCTTGACTAACCGGACATTGAGAAAACGGCCCTAAAATCAGTCGATTAGTTTGTTTGCAGTAGTGTGGCTTATTTTAAAAAAGTATTTTTCGAAAAACTAGTTTAAAGTTAGAGGTAAAGGTACTCTGGTTAAAGGTACTCTGGCGCACCGGGTTTTAAGTGATGTATGATCTATATTATAAGTAAGATTGATTTTCACATATTCTTGAATAATTGTACAATAATCAATTAAAAAATTGTTTGCCTAAAAACTCCCTTAAAGTTTTAACAATATACATCGCGGAATTATGAGACAATCTTGACTATGTGCTATAACCCCGTTAATATTTTGAAATCTGGTCTAAATTTTTGTTGTTTTTTTTTTATTTCTAACTGTTTGAATTTTTACAGTATTCTCTCAATGTATTGTACTTTCGAAAAATTGATTTTTTTAAACTCTAATACAATGCATTTTTTTTTTTGACCAACCGAATCATACATTACAAACATCGAAAATCTTTTCTTAGTTTTTCACGAAAACGAGTCTAAAATGGTAAACCACTAAACTTAATGTCATTTAATTTGACACAGATGTCAAAGACAGTGCCACTAACGTAAAACAATGGACTTAGCCGTATCTATAAAGTGCGCTCAGTTAAAGTGATTATTGTAGTTTACATTTAATTAAACACAGTAGTATTTAAAAATGTGATCAAAAAATGCTTTTCTAATTTCCTCCTATATGATTAAACATAATCGAGGTCAATGTATTTACTTAGCTAATTCTTGTTAGGATGACCTTTACAACATCCCTAACTTTACGCAAATCAGTCAGTTGCATCAAGTAAAAATTGTGTTTGATTGACACTGCGAATTTTTTATGAATAAATTTCCCAACATGATTCGTAAAGAAGTGTCTATATAATACATACAAGTGCACTTCAACCAAAATTTCGAGAACCTTTGTTGAACAGATTTATTAATTTAAACATTAAATACTATGCCTCTACTACATCAAAAATTAGAATTTTTCCTGTTCAAGTTAAAGAATGCTATGGTTTTTGAATAATTTATTTTCAACATTGCTGCTGCCCTTCTGAAATTGAAGCTCCACAACATATAAGCGATATACACGCATATCTAACCCTCCAATTAAACTCCACCAATAGAATTCCCTCCCATTTAATCCAAGCAAGAATTTAAAAAAAAAACCAATTCAATTCCACAAAATCACTACAAATTAAAAAAAAATATATAATAAAAAAAACAACACAAGAAACAAACTTACAACCTGCTCTCTCTCTCTCTCTCTGTCTCTCATCACCAAACAAACAAATCCTATTTCCTATTTCTTTCTCTCTTATCCCTTTTTCAGCGTCGAACTTCAGAAGGTCAACCTCCAAGAGGCAAACGGCGGACAAAACAATTCAAACAACTCATCAACAAGTTCTTTGAACAACATCAACAACAATAGTAATAATTCCAACAATTCAGGAGCTGACCAAACAAACAATAGTAACAATCTTAATTCTACAAACACGTCAGCACTAACAACACCGCTAGCTGCTGCCACAGCAGCCGCCAGCTCCCTGGCCTCAGCTATACCGTTAGCTCAGCTGCTTACCAAGCCTGGTGCGCTCAATGCACTTTCGAGCCTCAGCGCTCTCGGTGGCTTAACCGATCTACTCGGTGGCCTTGCCAATTTGGGCCCACCTGTACAAACTACAGGTGTTCATCGTTCGAAAAATTACGTTTCGGCACGTTTGCGCAATCACGGCAATACAGATTCAAACGCTGACACTGAAAAAACGCGCAATAAATTTAATCCCTATTAAAAGCGTTTCCACTCGAGAGAGTTTCAACTCCATACGACGAATGTAAAAGCGATGCGAGAATATATTTCATAATTAATATTTACAAACACACACAAACACACACATATATACATCTTACAATTTAAATCCTTAAATTAGAAGCTTAACATATTATAACGTGGTAGTAGAATTAAGATTTGCTACACTTTCGGTATGCAGTTAAAGTGTTTCCGGTTTTTAAGTGAGAGCGTTAATCATATTGAAAAGTATAAAAAAATAATGGACTAGATATTAAGCAAAGGAAAGAAAAAGAATTTAAATTTTGAAATCAGTTAAAGTAGAAGTAGTAGGTAGTTTAAGTAGTGTAGTCTACTTGGAACGAAAAAACGTAGTAGATGCAAGTACGATTAGTATTATATATTTGACTTAAATATAAAATAGTAGTTGAGAGAGCATTGAAATTTATGCATCGATATTAAAATGTATGATTTGGAATATGATTCGAAAACTCAACTGAAAGCTTGAAGCTAAGCTATAAAAGTAGTAGACAAGCTGTTGTGTTGGACGCGAAAAAAGTGTACATGTGGCATGGCTTGCTTGAAATAATGAATTTAAATACTAACGTTATCATAAGGGGTATTCACGATTGAGTGCACTTGCCTGTGCAGTTAAGGACTTGTGCAGTTGTGAAGTTAGATTTTCGTGAACACACCACGATCACTTTTTTCAAAGCTGTCAAAATTATCAATGTGCACAAGTGCACAACTGCTCAAGTCCTCAAGTTTGAGGCCATAGTAGTTGTGCACTTGTGCAAATTTTTAACGTACGTGTATTTTGTTTTTGTAAAGTGCACAAGTTCTCAAGTCCTCCACTGCACAGGCAAGTGCACTGAATCGTGAATGCCCCTATTGAAGTAATAATGTTCAGACAGAAAGAAATTCTCGTAAGCTCGTGTTAGAAAAAAGGCGAACTAATTCATTGAAATAAAATCTGCTTAGAATTTAATAGAAACAAACTTCTTGAAGAAGTTTATTTTTTTCCATTGAAACAAAATTATAAGAATTTAGGACCAATTAGCTCACTAAATAAGTAAAAAAATATTCATTAATTTTTGTTTTAATTAAAACCTTGGCAACTTTATCTTATGAAAAAACATTGACTTAAAGTCATTAAATGTTGCTCTAAATTTAAGCTTAAAATAAAAATATTGTTTTTGTTTTGTTTCAGTTTGAAATTGACTTTAACTTCACTTATATTCGTTTCTAGTTTTTGCCAAGCTTAAAGACGTTAATATTTTATTTTTAGTTTTCTATTCCTTAAATAACTATTGGTACCCAGAATTGGTATAGTTTTTTATTTTTATTAAATTTAAGTCTGTTTTTTAAAACGTTCAAAAAGTATTTTAAATTTAAAATTATGACAATTATATTACTTACTTATTTTCTAGTTTTACATTAAGCAATTAAAAGGAAGAGTTATTTCGGCCAATAAAGATTTAAATTGGCATATTTGATATAAAAGTTATTATTGTATTTGTATACATACATACGCTATTTAATGTCTAAGCAACAATTATATTATATAAACATTATTAAAACTTTATTAAAAACAAAAGCGAATGCAATGAATTTTTTTAATTAAACATTTTTTGTAACGGTTGGGTAAAAAGAAGTTCTTTATCTAATAGTTTGGTGGAAAAACAGTTAACTGGCATTTACTAAAGACAATTCCATTTAAATATCTCAAAATGTTTTCAGCGGTTAAAATGTCACGATTCTTATAAACCGAACAGTTCTTATAATATTTCTTTTAAGAAAATACAATAATCAGTATCAAGTATCAGATAATATCAATATGTTTTCAATTTAGAGAAATTAAGGCTTAACCCTTTCAGCCCTGAATTATTTTTCGTAATAAAGAAATGTTCCTTCCTATTGTTGTTTTTATCATTGTTTCACTTGCGAATCAGTGAATAGTGGCGGGTGCAAATCAAAATTCGTAAGGAAAATATCGTCTTGTTTTTAGTAGTGAGTAGTAGAAATATGCTGTTGCACCTGTAATGCAAACCTTTGAAGTTGATGGTGGCAATTGCCACCGCCAGGGCCGAAAGGGTTAAGTACAACTAACTTTGTTATTTATAAAGATTTGTTAATGATTTTGATGTCATTAGAAAGAAAATGAAATATATCAATAAAATATTAAATTTTTCCTCAAAAAACAAGCCAAAAGTTGTTTTTGCAGTAAATTTGTATTTTATTCCTTTTTCTACACTCTTTTGTATGGCATGCAAAAATGACTTCATTTGGACACTCAATTCAATAAACAGTTTCTATCATCGCAAGTTTTAAGCCCCCCCCCCCCCCCCCCTAAGACTTTTTTGATGAAAATTAATTTATTCAAAAATGTTGTATTTATATTTTTTACAAAGTTCTAAAGCTTAAAAAATGATTCCTGTGAAAAAATGTTCAAATATTTCAAACTACTTCAAAGTTATATAAAGAAGCGTAGGCGAAACAGTTAAGAACTATTTTCTTACATGTTTCTCAACAGATTTTGATATTTTTTTAAATTAATTAGAGTAGGTAGAAGGAATACATCGAGAATTTTTTAAAGAAATTAATTTGCTTTAAACAGGTGCAATTATTTATATTGTATTTCACGCATAGTAGATTCATATACACGTAGAAGATCCACACAAAGATAAGAGAAAAACGTTCGTCATTGTTTCGTTAGGTTCTTTTCTTTACACTGTGACAAACGACTCTATTTCCATTTTCAGTTTGGCGCTCACTTTGCGCTCTCTTCACAGCGAGAGAACTGGTGGCTAATTCATTTGGACAGTAAAAGTATACATTTTTTATCGAATCAACAGAAAATATATGTGAAAGGTCGTATTTCGACCACTGTAATGCTCTAGTATTAATAAAGCTGAAAGGCAGCTACCTATCATGATGACCAACAATTGCTGGAGGATCTTTATGTTAGGGTCTAGTTATCTTCGCCGATCTTCTTAAAATTAAAACAAAATACTCGAGCAAAACATGAAGGAAGTCTACATTTAGAGCAAATACACTGTGTTTGTGACTTTACCATTTAGTTTCCATTTATGTGGCTTATTCGGCATGAACTGTCAAAAATGATGTTGCACTTTTGTGGTGTCCATTTGCTCATTTATGCAAAGCCGAGCTTGTTTTGGCATAGAATCAAACCGTTTGTTCAAGTCGTTGGACAAATTTCGAATACGAAACAGTGAATCGTAACCGTGCTGCCTTCCTTTATTCCCTTGCTGTTATCTTCGAACGATAAATATTTTTTGATTGCTTCAAATAGTCTGCGACTGTTGTTAATTTTAATAGGTGGGAATGCGTTCTTACCCCAGTAACTTGGCAAATTTGGATATCGATACACGGACATGTAAAACAATATTCCAATATAATTATACAGTTCATCATTTGCCAAACTGAATTGGTTATTGATATTTTCAGAGAATAGCTACTCTATTTGTTTCTATGACAATTATGTGCATTATTAAAAAAAAGGTTTTGCACATATAAATATTTTCTATGAACTTTTTAAATACATTATAATTTTTTTAATAACAAGTTTTTTAATTAAGATATATCTTGTTTTACATATACTTCCTTAATACTATTTCAATAAAAAAATAATATAAAAACAAATGAAGTTATGTTTGCTTAGAATTGCATTTGAAGTGTTGCACATATAATTATTTTACTGAGGTATATCATAGTACTCTCCGTTAATATGCAGCGATGGGAAAATTATATTTTCTTTCGGGGCCAACGGTGATGTACGGAAACTCAAATGGACTCATATCGATGCATAACTACTACTGTAAATCAGTTTTGAGCTATGTACTGCATTCTTAAACTAAAATGGCCTATTTTCAATATTCATTTGATTTCAATAAAAATGGGAAGTTTTACTTAAATAACTGCCAAAAATTATGTGTTCGTCAGATTTATTTTAAATTAATCATAAAATGTGCTTAAAATGTGTTTAATTGATACAAATAAAGAGTAAAATTTAAAATTATATTTCTGGAAAATACCGTCACGCACAGTTAAATCGAGACTTTCTTGATTTTTTTCGTTATCCATCCGATGTTATCCATCTGCATTTTCATTATAAAGTAGTTAATGCATGCGCACAACATTGCTCTTTAGTATGATTATAGGCTTATTTAAATCGACCAATTAGGTCAGACGCTATAGTCGCTCAGGTAACATACTCAGGTAAATGCAAAACAATTTTTGGAATCAGTGGGCCAAAATCTACTAAAAAAGTTATCAAATCTGTTAGTGCGAAACGACTGTTTGGTAGTGTAATCCGCTATTTCCCAGGGAACTTTTTCGTAAAGCTCTGTTATAAAAAAAAGTCAAAATTCATCAGTTACGAAAAATGTTACCAAAAAGTTACGATGTTGTTCTTTAATTAATCATATGAATTGGCACATGTCCAAACTCGATTTCATGTAAAAACCAAAACTTTGCCTTAAAGCTTTGTACATGAGATTCATGAGAAAGAAGAGTGAAACAGATTTCATATTCCATTAAAGTAGTTATGGAATTAGTTTTTAATGAAACTGTTTCGCTATTTCTGATGAAAATAATTCCGATGCGTGAACATGAAAGTTTACCGACTTTTGAGCAGGGACCGAAAATAACTGTTATTTTACAATTTTCAGATGAAAAAGGCATAACGAAAAAGTAGCCGGAGGACTTTTTTAAATATACCATTATTATCGTAATGGCACCAGCTTCGCGAATATTAAATGCCTTTTAAATTTTTGACTGTTACTATAAAAATTAAAATTAACTGTTATTTTTTGCCTTTTATTTTTTCGGGCAAAAATAACTGTTACTTTTGACTTTTATTTTTTCGGTCAAAAATAACAGTTATTTTGTGCCTTTTATTTTTTCGGTCAAAAATATCAGGCAATTTGTATTTTTTCAAAGACCGAATAAATACTTTAAAACTAAAAAGTTTTATAGCTAAAAATGTGCGCGCTGATGAGACGATTAAAATTGCATAAAACTTTTTTTGCCTTTCAAGTGGCCTTTAAAGAAATTCAAATTGCCTGATATTTTTGACCGAAAAAAATAAAAGGCACAAAATAACTGTTATTTTTTACCAAAAAAATAAAAGTCAAAAGTAACAGTTATTTTTGCCCGAAAAAATAAGAGCATTAAATAACTAGTATTTTTGTCGGAAAAAATAAAAGTTAAATGATAACTGTTAATATCTGACTTTTTTGATAAAAACCATAACCGGTACGGTCCCTGCTTTTGAGTGAGTGACATTTGGTGTCTCTCAAATTTTAGTATAAGCATGTCGATTTACAAAGTTAATTTAGTTTATTCACGATATGTTGTCAAACACAACGTGATAAATTAAAGCTGCGATGCAGCTTATTCTCTTTCTTATTCCTATTAATTTAAAGTAATGTTTACATGTAAGACACACAGTCTTTTAAATGTAATAAGTAATAACAGCCTAGTAGTTCGGCTTGTGGCAGCATATCCTTTTGCACGTTGGGTCCGTTCGCCCCTGTCAATGACATCGATGTGTTAAAAGGACGTACAAGATAAGAGGCGAGGGGCATGCCCCTACCACTTGGGGTATATGAATTCTCATTCCAAGTAGTAGGTCCAAGTTTCAACTTGGAACTACTGGGATATTTTCAACAAGTTATAAAGATAAACAGCAGAAAATTCAAAGAAAAATAAATACGAAAGCTAACAATTTAATTCTTTAAAATGAAATGAGTTGCATTAGCAACATTATATCTAATTTAAACAACAAATCAGAAGTAAGTAAGAAATCAAGACTTAAAAAATAATCATATTGATGTTAATTGAAAAGATTTAGACAGAGACTGTATTAAGAAAAGTATAGACAAATTTCATGCTTACAGATGTGTTTATTAGGGATACTTTTAATTCCGACAGGCAATGTTTTCCACATGCATTCAAATAATTATAAACAGATATTGTGAGGTTCAAATTTCTATTAGATCTACAAAATTGAAGCTTTTTAAAAAGGTAGTTGAATGCTTTAGAATGTATGTATCAAATTATATAAAAATATGCAGATCTAAGCATCCAGCTAGTTAAAACTATTGCAACCAAGTATTTGATTGCTCATGTAACTGATGTGGTCAAACTTTCGAAGGCCATAAACTTAAAAGCATGTTGTAACTTAAGTTCCGGCCTGGAATCATCTTTACTACATACAACTTTTGAGAAGAATATGATAGGCATTATGAGCTGCTGGACTAACTTTATTCTAGTTGCCGAAGGAACAAATGAGGCAATGCACCTCAAGTTTCACAGGACATAACGTGTGGTCACTGCAAAATAGAGTTGGGTCGTTCCGGACCTGCATAGTTCATGGAACTATGTTCACTCTCGGACATAGTTCCAATCATTCTATCTGTACGATTTAAGCATGTCCAAACAGTTCCAAATAAAATTTAAATGATGAGATAAAATTAAAAATGATATCGTCATTCCAGTTGTCTGCATTGTTCAGCATTGCTGTTTATTTTTGCTTTTAACATATGAAACAGAACAATCAAGGGATGACATTAAACATGCTTTTGTTACTTTCATTCTTATAAAGAGAACTGATGGAACTATATAGTTCCGCGAACATGCTTAAAGCTGATGAACTATAAGATGCAAATGAGTTTCGAGCTTATGAGGAACTGATTGGAAATTATTTTCGCTCGCTTTTGAGCAACTTTATAAATTTACTTCATGAACTTTATTAACTAAATAAAATTATTTACTAAATGATAGAAGTTCCTTTTTTCATATAAAGTAAAGAAATGTTTTTCTTTAATTTAAAAATATTGAAATAAAAAGAATAAAAAAAATTCTGTTCAATTGATTTAAGACTAGTCAGAGCGATGTGTTGAAAATCTACATGAACCTTTACACATTTTCTCCGCAGTTCAACAAGCACACAATTCAAATAAATGCTTCAAATAGTTATGCAGTTCAAATAAACAAAGGAACTAAATAGTTCCGCGGACATGCTTCAAATTCATTCTGTAGTTCAAAAAGCAGACAGTCCAAATAGTCTATACAGTTCAAATAAGCAAAGGAACTAGATAGTTCCGCGGACATGTTTCCGTGAACTAATTCCTTTCTTCAAAAGAATCGTTCCATGTCCGTTTCGTCTCTGGAACAGTTAAGCACAAGCCTACTGCAAAACCTGCACTAAGCAATAATACAAGCAAAGTATTTAATCAGATTTATACTCAATTTAAATGCTCTATTGTATACAATTATTAAATTGTAAAAAGTATTAGCTACATCCCAGAACTCCGTTGCGACGAATACGATCGATTCGTTTAGTACTTTCTGCAAGGCGTTGTACAACATTATTGTCGATTTTCTGCAGACAATTGGCTTTAATAAACGATACCAAGCGAGACTTATGCAATAATTTAAGAACGTTTCTCCATTAATAGCGAAGCCAGATTTGCGTATCAGTGCGGAAATTTATCCTTTTGGGCTCATTGCTATCCATACCAAAATTTTGTGCTCAAACTTAGCTTTTGTTTTAAATTTGTCTGATATTTGCGTTCGCTTGAATAAAAACCGTCATTTCCATTAATTTCTGAGTGGATTAGCGTTAAATATGACACGACATCTTATCAATTGCCGAAAAAGTCGACCACACTTTGTTTTTGCTGCTAAATATTGTTGGACAGATCGTTTTGGAAATGTTTTCTTCTCTCTATATCGGATTTCCGACTTCTCTTTAAGTAATTTTTGGACGTATGTTTTTGAAAAGTTAAATCTTCTGGCCCAGTGCGCTGTGAAGACTGGTCATTGTGTTCGATAAAGGACTTTCTGTAATTTTAAGGTTTTTTTTTTTGTTTAACATCCTTCTTTCTGCAGCCAAATTATTCTCATAACATTGCAGAATGGAATACACTGTTCTTTTTTATATACTTTCTTTCGAAAAATGATGCACTGCGTAGGATTTGCCAAAGATTTATTTTCTTGATCGAATCTGAGCACGCTAGCTGATCGCTAGATCGATATCTCACTTCTAGCTCTTTTGAACGCATTTTTATAAGGCAAACGTGAAATGACAATTGACAAATTTTGCAAATGTAAACCATAGACAATGACGAATCTAACGACATATAGCACAGCACTATAAACTACAATGCGTCAGTGTTGCATAATTTAAAATGAAAGTTTGTGCAGATTTACAGTTACCACACGTTAGTAGACTTTACATACAACAGAATTGATATGGTTTTCGCACGAATTTGAGGAGTTAATGTGGTAACCAAGTTTTTTTCACTTTATCAACAAAGTTCAGTTCGGCACCATTAACCCTAAAAGGCCACTAAAAATATTTCGCTTTTTCAAGTATTTTTCAAACAAACTCTATTTTTTTTTAATTAATATCCTTAGTTTAAGTATCGACGAGTATTTGAAGGTACAACAACTTGTTAATTTTTTTATGCCTACTACTAAAAATAATAACAAAAATCACTCTGCGACTTTTTCTGAGGAAAACAAGAAATGCATGCCGTTCGTGCAAAATACCAATAACTCAACCATTGCCCACAGGAAAGTAAACTAAGATTTAAATGACTTATATGTTATACATGACGTAGATCCGAAGTTTCAATCTACCATAAACATAAACACTGGTTGAAAAGATACAGCAGTTTGAAGTTGCAAATAGGTATATTTGTATCCGGGAGTGTCTTTTAGGGTTAAGGGCCTCCGGGTGTTTAAAAAAAACAAGACACTTTTTAAAGTTTTATTTTTTGAAGCTGTACTTTATTTTAGACCAAATTTTTTTACATTATTAAAGAATACTTATTTCAGATGTATCCCTGATATTTTGGTCCAAAAATATTCTTCGATAAAGTAGAAAAGTGCAATGCCGCAAAAGTGCTTAAATTTCCGGTGAGCAACAACATATCTGGAGACTGGTTCATCTGAAAAAAAAAATTATTTCGTTTCAGTTAAGAGTTTTTGGGTGTTTAATCGTTGATTATTGAAAAAAATAAATTTTTGACAAAATTTATGGCAAAGAAAGAAGATTTTAATTTTTTTGTGCACAAAATTGAGGTCGTTTTAGGTTATAAATAAAAAATAAGTATCCAAAAAAGACATCGAAATTAAACGCCACTTAATGAGTCCTTAAGTCAGTGTGAAAAATTTAGCAGCAATCGAATGAATAGTTTTTGAGCAAACTTGCTTACCGGTTTCAAAAAGTGCTTTCGCTGCATTGCAATTTTCTACCTCATCGACGAATATTTTTGGACCAAAATGTCAGAAATAAAGCTGCAAATGAAAAATTTTATAAAAGTGTGTTTTGTTTTTCGATAAACTTTCGGAGGCCTTTAAGATAGATTACAGGTATAGGGACTAGAAAAGGAGTGACTGGATTTAGAAATCAGCAAGACATACGATTTAAGTGGGTTGAGCTCGAGCCTATTTGATTCAACCAATTCTTTTTTTTCTAAGTCTTCATTTATCTTACTACATAAATCATCACCAAGGTTAATAGGTCTGAACAAGTACAGTTGAAGATCATCAGAACATCCATACATGGTAACATACCGACATTTGCTAAAGATATCATTAATACAAAAATTATCAAATTTATGTCTGACAACTGCAATTTCTGGAACTTGTAAAATATTATCAGTTATATCTTCTTAACCCATATTTACCAATAATTCTACAAAACCTTATAATAGCTGTTTTTTTCTAATTCTATATTTTTCATATAATTTACAAGAAACCTCTTTAAGGGAGGTAATTTTGAACCCTCCCCTGCATCGAATTACAGGTGTGGCGGGGGCTTAGAAATTTTTTTCCGAAAAGCTTAAATACCAAAGTTCTTAATGCAGCCAATTATCTTCCCAACATAATTTAACCTTATGGACTAAAAAATTATTGAAAATGGGCAAAATTACTGTTCGATAAAACGAACAGCTGTAAAAGATAGGTAAAATGGAACGTAATAAGAGACTCGAAACACGAATTTCGTTGTGATTTCTTAAAACTACTACTGTTCATATGAACAGATACTGTTTTTCCACCAAACTATTGTGTTTTTTTTTTCTTGCCATATTTTAAGTTTAATTTCATATAGATTAACAGGTTTTAAGGATTAACTGGATGTTGGCCAGGAACAAAATTGACTTGTTTGCTCTTAGCCTTCAAAAAAAACCAGAAAGAATAATTTCAGCACTGAAAACGTTAACAAATTCCTAAAAAAATCCTCATCATAATCCGCCACACACAAATCCTCCAATGTCAAAATGGACTCAAACACCAATCAATAAACAACCTAAAAATCATCCAAACAAACATCAGCCTCTACAACTTACTTAAAATAAAAATTCACCCCATATAAAAATCCCAGTTAAAAAATCCGGTAAGATTTTTCTTTATTCCTTTTTATATATAATTGTTGATTTCTTCTTATCTTTATTTGGAAAAACATACATATTCATGAGATTTAAAAAAAAAATTGCAAAACAATCAATCGCCACAATCAATGTGCTGTGATGTCATATTACTTTTGTTTTCCTCTTATTTTTCACTCTATAATTTCCACTTTTCAATCATTGCCACAAACCAATCGGATGTAATAATTTTTCGTTGATTTTATGTTTCTCTAAATTCTCAGTAAAAATCTCACAAAAAAATTTCGAATTCATTAGGAAAGAAATTAAAATTTTTTGTATTTTGCTCGATTCTTAGCGTTTTTCTCAATAACTTAAAATTTGCAAGGTGCAAAAGAAATTAAAAAAAATTACTAAATATGAACTCAAATTTGCTGCTTGCATATTATTTTTATATTATGGAATTAAAAATAGTTTTCATGCATTTAAAATCGTTTTACTAAAGCCATTTTTTCGCATTTTACAGAATATCTATGGAGACCGCTGGCCTGCCGATTCCCGGATATCATTATATTGCGCCCAATGCAATTGTCAAAACCCCGATACACTAAATAATAATCAGCACCACCACGACACAACAACAAAAAATGTTAGAAAAGAAAGCTTTTTTTTTCTTCGAAATTTTGAACTTTCACAACAACGGCGTTCAATTTGCCTGCAGCATTAGAGTTGAACACCCTGTAAGGAAAAACAACAATTAATTTAGTTAGCATTACAACAACAACAACAATAACTAAAAGCATACATACTTGACGCAACATTAAAAGCAACGGCAGTAGTTCAAACGTGTGCCCGCCCGCGTCTTACAAAAATCCGAAAAAGTTTAGTTTATACTCTACTAGTATAAATTCGTTTAAAAGTTTACAAACATATACATACATGAATATACATACATACTATATTAAGAATTTAAAAATATTGTCATTTGATATCTTCATCGTAAATTATTTGCAATTGTAAGCAATAACAAATACCGCTAAGCCGCTACGTTTAAAAGAAACAAACGCAGATGTTCGTTAAACAAAAATTAAACAAATACATTTTTTTAATATTTTTATGCTTTTATTTGACATGCATTTTAAAATAATATTTGTGTTGTTATTGTATTTGTGAAATTGACTTTTTTATTTAAATTTAAAAAAGAAATCTCTTCAATTTTATACTCTCATTTTATTTGTTTCTTAGTATAATTCTTCACTCATTATTTATTTATTAAATATTTTGGTACAAAATTTATTTATGGCAATTTGTAAAAACAAAAACAAAAAACATTAGAAAAATTTTTGAAATTTTAGACTTAATATGAGAAAAGACAAACATTTTGTTTTTTTCACATAAGAACATAAAACAAAAAACATAAAGCTTTAAACAAAAATTAATATTAGCAAAATTTTACAACAAATGTGCAAAACAAAAAACATGCAAGCGGGATTTTTTATTATTATATTTTTATAAAGTAAAGAAAAACAAAAACATCAACAATTTACAACTGAAGCTAAAAAACAAAAAGCTTATGCGAAGAAAAAGACTTTTTATTATTATTATAACAATTATTATTTTCTTATATTTTAGAGTTACGACAAAATAAATGCATAAATTTTATTATTAAAATATGTTAAAGAAATAACTGTTTAATTATTACAACTTTTTATTAATCGCTTAGTTTTGCATAGTTCTTAAACATTATATTTATATAGTTTTCAAGTATAAAACAATATTCTTTAACGTAAAACGCAATGACGTTTTGTCAAATATACATGAAATATACAAAAAAAAAATATGTATATATCAAATGTTGTATTCATTATCTTGATTGACTGACTTAAAAGTGGGAAATAGTATGTTTCACCACTCGAAAAGCTATATCTAAAGCTCAGTAAATTAACGATGCTTCTTAAGATGATGCTTGCAAACAAAAACTGTTCTAATTATTTTAGCCAAAAAATTCAATTTTACTGGACTATAAATGTTCAATTGAGATTCAATCACATTTGAACATAATCATAATAGAAAAAAAAACAGAAATAAGTAATAGCATTATTTGTATGCAATAAGCAAAATAGTAAAGAAAGTGAAAATGAATCAGAGATACGCCTAAATAGATGTTTAAAACATCTTGTTTAAACCTTTTCGTTTTTGCAAAACCAATATTGATAATTTGTAAGAAAATTAAGAAAACAACTCAAAAGTGTCAAATATTTCAAAACGTTTTTCTCGAATACACCCAATTAAAGTTATAAGCAGCAAAAATTATTGAACAACAACACAAGCATACATTAAAAAAATACACAATTTTATCATAGATTTTTACCTAGAGTTCTCTATTAACACAGTTATTTGCACCACGCTGAATTCGTAGCATTTCTTAACTATGTTGATTGAGCACTTGAGATGCAATGAATTTTTTTATTAAACAAAGCATATTTAACCATATCAAATACTGAGGAAAAAATTCAAAATACTATAGATATATGAAAAAAAAAAAACTAATTTTATTATAGCTAAAGCAAAAACATTACAACAGTAACAAAAACAATATGAATGCAAAATCATTAAAAACAAACAAACAAAAAAAAAACACACAGACATATCTAAGGCAAATAAAACATAATCAACAATTGTTTCATGTTTAACTTTTACAAGCCCAATTATAGACATACATACATCATAAAACATAGCTGCTTACATACATGCATGCATATAGCAACATATACATTTATTATCATACATACACCTTTATTGCATGAAAATCATCAGCATCATTTAGTCAGGCATCCATACATCATTATTCATGCATTTATAATTTAAATGGAAATGACGATAATCATGAAAACATCTGAAATAAATTACGATGTTGGCATTAAAAAACTCACAAAAAGTAAGGACAAGCTTAAAAACCTTAAAGGCCCCAGCTATTTGGCTGGACATCATCACAAAGTTATTTGTTTGTACAACTTGCATCTTTTAATACTCACGCAGACATCTATATCAACAACACCATCACCAGCAATGTATCTTGAAAATGCTTCACTGGCTCATTCATCATCAATATGTTTTATTAACCTTTTAGTTTTAATTATTTCAAAATTCCTTTCTTTTTTTTTTTTTTTTGTTCATTGCTTTGTTTGTTAATTTATAAGTATTTATTTAAAACAAAAACAAACAATTTTCTTTGTTCTTATATCTTCAAATTAAAATTGTTTTCAATTTCTTTAAAAGAAAAATTTATGAAGTATGAAATAAAAATACTTTTTTCTATAAAAATATAACTTATTTTATTTTACTATATTTTATTTATTTGCTTTAATTGAAAAGATTAAAAAATCTGATTTACTATAGATTTTTGTTAGGAATCATTTATATGAGACAGTAAGATTTAAAAGTACCATCAAGTAAGTTTAAACTTTAAAGTTAAGATATACGAAGAGAGGAACTTGAGCCGAAGACTAGCAACATCTTTATGTATAACGAAACAAAGGCTAAGCATCGTGAGAAAAACGAGCAGCAACCATTATTTTTTGATTTGGAAAAATGTATTGATTAGCGTGTCTCGCACCACGTTCAGCCTTCGTTTCGTTATACATAAAGATACAGTAAAAGCCAAATTACAAAGATGCATTCGGTCGCTCAGTCGTACAGTAAGTAATGTTTATAACGACATCTCTTATTGCGAACTATCGGTTATAACGAACCAAAATTTAAGTTCCGGGTGAAGTTCATACAAAATAGTAAAATTTTAATTGCTTATCTATTTGTTGATTTTTCATATAAAACTAAGAAAAAAAAATTGATATATAGCCAAAAATACAATATCGCTTATAACGAACAAAGTTATTGGTCCCTTGAAGTTTGACATTTGTTGCATTGGCAGTGTAGCTCTTTTTTGAGTTAGCTAAATATGGTATTGAGTGAGTTTCAATGATAAAAAGATATTTTGGTGGAATTTGTTACATCATCGTCACAATTTTTCATTAATGTTCTGCATTCCACTTCCGAGTGGTAGTGAAATTAAATCATAATTGAATTCGATATATGGTCTTCTACATATAAGTTGTTTTCATTTTGTATTTTATTTAATTTATTAGTATAATGAATTGTATTAACGAAAAAAGTTTATATATAGAACACCAAATATCGAATTCAATTATGATTTATTTTCACTGCCACTCAAAGTGGAATGCAGAACATGCCTGATTAATTTATTTTACTTGCTAAACTTAAAACTGTGGCGACCGTAGCCTAGTGGGTAGAGTGCGTGGCCCCTAAGCTAAAGAACCGCGGTAGCACGGGTTCAATTGCAGCTCAGACAGAAAAGTTTTTTCAATTGAATTAATTTTTCCGTTCGGTCGTCACCTCTCTGCAGACAATGGCAAACCTCAGAGAGTAAAAATTGCCATGTAAAGCTTCTGGAGAACATAAGCCGTTCGGAGTCGGCATAAAACACGTAGGTCCAGTTCTCGGTCATTTGTGATCAAACATTTAACAACACGCGCAACACAATTGATCAATAGAAGCTAGGTCAAAGTCCTTCCAAGGGCTGAAATGGCCAGTTTATATATATATATATATAAACTTAAAACTGCCAGTAAAGTTTGGTTAATTTTAACATCTGAAAATACTGGTTATACAGTGATGTGGAAATAAATAGGGACACCTGTATTTTTATATATAAAGCTGCATGAATTATATGCAAGGTGCCCCAGATATAGCATTAATTCCCTCGGGTGATGATTCTCCTTGATTAGGCGAGCAAAAACTTTATGGATGAGGATTCCCCCTCTTCGGAGGAAGAAAGTGTAAACTGTAAAATATGTGTCAGTACGTCTTACTCTAAATTTTAATTATTTCTTAACCAATCTCCAAAGTCAATAGAATCTTGAAAAAGAGACTACATGTCCTTCAAACCAAAGATACAAAAGTCGGGCTTTACGTGGTAATTTAAAATGAAAAAGTAGTTATGTTTGAATTGAGTACTCAAAAGCTATGGCAAGATCAAAAACCAAGTATATAGAAAACTTTATCAATAAAAAAAATTCATCATAAAAATTATCAAAAAAACAATTTAATCAGGGGTGTTATGGAAACTGACAATTATTAGAATCGGTTTTGAAATTGACACAGATTTCATTTTGGTGTCATAGAAACCGATTATCGATTAAGAAACAAAACCAATTGAAAAAATTAAACCAGTTTCTAAATCGATTATCTATTTCTATGACACCAAAATGAAATCTGTGTCAATTTATTCATTTTTTTATAATGCTATATCTGGGGCACCTTATATATAATTCATGCAGCTTTAAATATAAAAATACAGTTGTAAATATTTCTTTGCACACCACTGTATATACGAGAAGAGAACATTTTTATTCGTAAAAACAATTTAATATTGAACATCCTTGGGCTTGATGCAATTATTATTATTATGAAGTTGGTTTAAATATGGTCATTTCCATGGTCGCGCAAGTAACGTTCGTACGAATTTTATGTTGTCAAAAATTAAAGAAGCAATGACAAAATTTTGCTTTTCTTGTCCTGTTTTCATTTTTGGATAGCACTCTAGTAGTTTTGTTAAATTTCCCAATAATGCACAATTACCGCTGCAGTATTCAAAGCATTGCGTTCTGTGAAGAAATGCCAAGTAACGTTTTAAGAGGTGCAACCCTGCTTTTTTAATGGAGAAATGTCAGCAGCATGAGCAACATTTAATTATGCAATAGTAAAAATGAGGATGCTAAGTATTAAAATTAGTAATAAAATTAATATTTTATGATTATTGAGAAGATGGTTTTTAAAGATTTTTTTTAATTATTTTATTGTTATTTGGACAAGTGAATTTATTGTTATTTGAAGTATGCAGGAATACATACGAATGTAGGCAATAGCAGGGCAGAAAAGCAGGTGCATTGGGATAAGCAGGGCAGAAAGCAATAATTCGACAGAGCATGTGCAATATTTTGTCGATACTGAACAAACCCTATATTTGGTGTAAAAAGTATTGTCCAAAGATATTAGCAAACAAAAAAGGAAGCGTTACGTAACACAAAATATAAATAGTTTCTGTCTTATAAATTAAGAAATCTGCGAAGTGAGCACAAGTCTTTTTATGAAAATTTTAATATAATCTGGAATAATGCTGCTATATATTCATAATTATTTTGTTGAATTATTTATTTGAATTATTTTTATACAAACCATAATATGATACGTTACGATACATGCGTTACGTTACAGATTTTTCAATTCAAATAAATACGCATTTGTTTTAGTTTTATTTATTTAATTTAATTTAAGTGTAATTCAGGACCGTAAAAATAGAGTACTGAAAAATATTTAATTAAACTTGGAATTTTAGTCGCTCTTTGTAGTCTAGTGGAGAGTGCGCTAGGCTATCAACCCAGAGGTCCCTGGTTCGAATCCGGGTTCGGGCATGGTTCTTATCACTTTCTTTGTTCTTTCCTACATTTCAGGATTATGAAAAACTAGAAAAAAAAATCCACAACTTAACTTGTGGAGAATGTGGAATTAAAGGACAGGAGCAACTAAGGGCTGGAAATGCTTGCAGAGGTTAAGGCATAACACTTAGCATCGGTTAAAAGCAATTCAAATTGTCTTTCACGGTTGTTTCGCCTAATCAGTAATTCACGTATGGTTCCAATCAATTCCTCTAAATAAATCTATCCCTTTCCTTTCAGGTCAACAACCAAACCTCTTTTGTATAAGGCGCTTCTTTGATTTAAAAAAAAAAGTATAATAAATACTCGTAATATACAAACTTTCGTTAAAATTTTCCAACTTTTGTTGAAATTTATCAGGTATATTGACATCTTTTTAAATTCAAATTGGAATCAGCTGTCAGTACTCTCACAATATAAATTTTTTCTATTATTTAGTTTTAAAAAATGCTCAGTAACATTTAATTTTTCGGTAGTGGTAAACCTTTTGGCAGAAATGCCTATATATAGAAAATGCAAATGTTACAGATAGATTACTGATGGTTTTATTTGGAATACATTCAGAACTCCGGAATTTGAAAAACATTGGGTCCGTTTTAATTCACCGCTGGTTTTATTCAGGGTTTATATTCGCGAACATTAACTCTCAACCGGTGTTTACAGTTGAATGTGGAATACTTTTTTCACTTTGTACTACTTTTTTAGTACGGTTTTTAAAAGCATTTAAAAAGACATTAAGTCTATTTCAAAAACCATATTTAGTGTTTTAGAATAGTCAAATGTAATTCCAAAAGACGTTTACAATTCATCATCGTCATTATTTTTAGAATCCAATAAGAAAAACTGTTTTCAAGCGACAAAAAGTGGTTTCAGTATCGTGTTTAAGTACTAATTGAAATTTATTTTATTTTTTTTTTTGGTTTTGTCCAAACATTTTCGCTCCAATTAAGACAGGACCTGAGCTTGTTTATTTTAGTATTAACATTGTTTATTTTAGTATTTTAATTAAAGTGCACACTCATATTCCATTCGAATGACTGCCAGGTGATGCCTTTAGATTTTTAAAGACAACAACTTTTAACTTGTTTTAGGTCAGTAATCTAGGTTGGATATTATTTACATAATAACAATTTTAATAATACATCCATTCATACTTATACTTGGTTTTCAGTATGTAATTTTTATGACAACACAAAAGTTTGATACAAAAGTTATGACAACACAAAAGTTATGACAACACAATATCACCATAATAAAAATCTGGAACATTTTCTGCATAGCTCCATTTAATAATTTAATTGTTTTTAATTTTCCAGGATTGCCAAAGTTAGAAAAAATTTAAACATGTTCTTGTTTTCAATTTGATTCACAACAACTGACCACTGAAAATGACATAGTGAAAACCAAGCATTACTTAGCTAGTTCTTACAACCAAAAGTCGATTTGACCCTCATCTAAGAGTTTGCGCCAGCCCTCTTGTTGATACTAGTCGTCAAACTGATACTTGTTGTCAAACACTTGGTCCCTTCCGCAAATATAAAACATCATCTTCCAATCGCTCAAAATTAAATAGCCACCGAAGCCATTGGAAAGCAATTCATTAGCTTCCCAATCAGCCGTTCTTAAGCCTCTAATAATTGAAGCCTTTTCCAAACATCCTTTGAAATCACTTGCCCACGTAATGAATTTGCAAGTTTTGTTTAATTGTATCGAAAGGAAGAACACAGTTAGCTTTTTATAATAGTACTTGTAGTAAGTTTACTTGTAGTTTAATTAACCCAATGGAGTTGAACACATGACGTAACCAGATAGATTTACCTTACTGTGTAAGGTAGAAGCCATCAGTGTTTTAACGGCCATGTCTGAACAAATGTAATTGAGAATTGTAAACTTTGCTTTTGTTTGCTTCTTTTCCGTGTTTTCTCTTTCATTTTCGTTGTGTTTTTGGCGTAGAGAGGATTGTCGTTCAAATTATTTGTGTTCTATTCAATTTTGTGCGTCATTTTTTTTTTGTTTTCTCCTATCTTGTGCATACCTACTCACATTGTCGCTTACTGTGTAAGGCAGATGTCATCAGTGTTTTAGCGGCCATGTCCAAACAAATATAATTGAGAATTGTAAATAGACAATTGTAGCAGAGGCCCTGCAGCTATATTATATATAAGAAATAATTGGTTACGTCATGTGTTCATTTACCACTGCGTGATTAAAGGATTTATCAAACCGCTGATTCATCAGAATTCCGATTAATCATTTGAGTAATTATTCGTTTAATCAGGTATCTGATTAATCTAAATTTGATTATTTAAAATCGTCATTATTTAATATTTGTATAATAAAGTGTTTATTCAGCGAATGTAAATATAAGTAAATATGGTACAGCAAAGAACTCGATGTCCTTTTGTATTGCAGCCATTATCACGGATTTTGCACCTGGGTGCGAAATTTCCTGCCGACAGAGTTAAATGTTCTATGATTTGTTGGTGCACCATTTTAAAAATCGTATTGTTCGAAACGTGTTATTTTATTTATTTTAAATTCAAACAAGCATTTCAAATAAGTTCGATCAAATTTATTCGTTTTCTGAATAAAACAAATTCTGAAAATCAGGAAGCGACCAATCGATTAATCAGCATTTTGATTAATCAGAAAACTTATTGATCGATTAATCAGTTAATTTTAAATATGATTAATCAAAAAATTAACTACTCGACTAATCGCACGACACTACTTGAAACCATTTCACAACAATTTGTACAAGCTTTTTCCAAGCACAATGCTTTCGCTTGCAATCTTACTACAAGCTTCTTTGGCTGATTGGGTTGGCTTTGTCGAAGTTGGCGTTAAGAGGTTCCATCGAGTTCGGTGCTCGAAATTGACACGGATTAAACTGTAGGACGGTGAATCAAAAAGATTTCATACACCACAAGTCACCACAAAAAAGTGAGTTTTATTAAAAATAATAGGTACAATAATATTTAAAAAAGTAAATATTGTTTGTAAATAAATTCATATTGAAAAAGTTTACGTACACTAAAAGATCTAATAATTTTTTGATAAAAAAAATTTTGAAAAAATGTAAATTTATTCAACCTGCATTGAAGTATGGCATTGAAGCGAACATGTATTGTTGTTGTTTAACGAAGGATCAAATTTCGGAAAGTTTAAGCAATTTTAATATCGCTCAGTGCAACTGGCGCCTTTTAACTTTAAATTCATATCGTCATATGAAATCAGAAAAGCCGTATGTTACCAAAAATTCAAAATCGCTTTTCTGATTGATTATGATGCACCTAATCAAAATAAATGTTCCTGCAAAATTTTACACTCCTAAAACTAAAAACGACGTTTTTATTAACAAAATTCTAAAAGCCCTCAGAAATTTAGAAAGTTTTTTGCTTCTCCTGCAACAATGATGTTGCAGGTGCTCTTGCTGTCACTGGTAACGCTTCTGAAGATGTATATGATTTAAATCGGAAGACGATGGAAAAAAAACGATCCAACATTTTTTCACTTCAAACTATCTTCGTTCAGTGCTGCTTGAATGGTGCCATAGTTTCAGATCGGCTTTCGTCATTATTGACAACGGCTTTATTAAAAGATTTACATACTCCTTATATAATTGATAGAAACAAAATTCGAAGAACCCAGAAGCTAGTGAGACTTTTAAGTGCGATAGCTTACTAAAATGTGTATTTTCAATAGCAAGAAGGACAAAACCTTAGTAGATACGGTTTTAGTAGGATTCTGAGTGCAGTGGAATGAAATGAAATTGGGGATGCACATAACAGTTGTTAAAGAACCACAATCAAAACGCATTGACTTTGCTACAATCCCATATGGCACGGGCAAAACTATAACAGATGAAGGTTTAGAATTGTTGCATAATGAATCATTTTCGTTGGAACATTTAGTAGCAATTGGTTATGACGGCACACCAAGCAATGCGGGTGCAAATCTAGAAGCAGTGCAATACTTCGAAAATCGTTTGGGGAGACCATTGCAATGGCTAATTTTTATCTCTCATTTCCACGAACTTCCATTGCCTTTCGTTATTCAAAGAAATTGGAGAGGTTTCAACTTTCCAACTCTTAAAAAGGTCATAAACTTATAATCACTTCAAAATTTATTTTAACGATAATAATAAAGAATTTTTTGATTGAGTTTTAACAAAATGTGTTTCAAACAATAATAAAAACAATACTATTTGTTAGAGATCAATACGAGTAATAAAAGATAATAGGTACATCATTTTTGAAAAATTTTTTTTTTCAAATGTTTGTACGACTAAGAATTTATTTCTCTAGTAGATTACTAACGTTTAGTCATTTTTTGCACACAGCTTTGATAAAACCTAAGTTCAGTTTTAAGTAAATCCAATGAAAAATGTGTCTTTGACAGCAGTTTTAACCAAATTTGTGTTTTTAAAACTAAAAAAATCGATTTTTGCAGGTCAATAAGAGTTATAATATTACATAACTTTTAAAATTGTTTATTCCAAAATGTTGGTATGAGTAAGGAATTTATCTTATTAGCATATTTTGGTATGTATTCTGTTAAAAACGACCTTAAGAAGAATCAAAAAGGATCCGGTAAATTTTTTACCGTCTTAAAAAAATAGTATGCCAAAAACTTTTTCATGAGTTCCTGAACGGCGGAGTCTTAATTTCGATCCGATCTAGTATACAGCCACTTACAATTTATATATCAACTATTTGTGGACAAGATGTGAAGCCTGTTTAAGGCTATTGTCTAGTTGAAAATAAAAGTTGCTGCCATTATGAACTAGTTTATTTAACACTTGATAGTTTATTTAACACTTTATAAGGATTTATAAGGAAGCTTGTTTGTTAATTTGCTCACTTATAAAGACAAGTTTTCCGCCTGCGAATGCTTACCCCACCCAAACCCTTACATTTCCAACGCCATACTATACTGTCTGTATTAATATATTTTCTTATAAACATTTCTCCATATTTTCCCAGTTCCATTCAAACTAAATAAGTTAAATTTGAATTAATCGCGTAACACAAATATTTTCTGAAATTAATACGGATTTGCAAGAGCTACTTAGCAATATCTAACCTCGACGAGTATCTTTTATTCACTTTAAACAGAGATCGTAATTATTATAAGCGAGCAATTGAATTTGGCAGTTGTTTTAACATGTTTTATGTCCAGTGGAGACGGCATGTTACGATTACTGACGCAAACATTGCAATGTACAGTGATTTCTAAATTTTTGCGGACTACTGGTTTTTGCATACACTCAGGTATGTTCTCTATTAACTTCACTGCAGGCATTTTAAAGTTTTTCGGAAGGACGGCGACGACACAACTTCACGGGTTAAATGATTATAATTGATCGAGCATACTTATTGACTTAGGCCTTTTACACATGGAGCAATTGAAAAGTAGTGCAACTGCAACAAAAGTTGCTAGCCAATGAATTTATACCAAAGCCTTCATATGAAGCAACATGTGCACAACAAGTTGGCAACACTTTTGCGACCATTTCAATGCAACACAGCTTGTTGCAATTTTTATCGGCGATTTGGTGCTGCATATTGACTTTTTTTTTACATCAGCTTACATCTGCCGTTCTTTTGCTGCGATGAATAATCTACATTAAATATTGTTCCTTTTGTATGGATGCACCCAAATTATATTAAGGGTATTCACGATTCTGTGCACTTGCCTGTACAGTTGAGGACTTGAGGACTTGTGCAGTTGTGCAGTTAGGTTTTCGTGAACACACCACCATCACCATTTCAAAGCTGTCAACATTTTTTAATGCACACAAGTGCACAACTGCTCAAGTCCTCAAGTCCTCAAGTTGAAGGTAATAGTAGAAAAGCACTTGTGCAGATTTTTGACGTACGTACAATTTATTTTTGTAAAGTGCACAAGTCCTCAAGTCCTCAACTGCACAGGCAAGTGCACTGAATCGTGAATACCCCTATTTTATCGTTGAGTTTTTCAAGTATAATAACATGAAAAACCATCTTCATCTCTCGAATAGCTTTGACTACTTTAATTTTTTGTTTCTATTAAACATATTGTAGCTTCAATTAAAAAATATTTGTGTTGTTATGAATTTATCGATGTGGCGTTGCGACGTGACTTGCTAATCTGAATGCATAGGTTGCAATTCAGTTTGAAATTGGATAGGCTTCCAACTTTTTATGCTATTGCGTTGTAATTGCATTACTTTTCAATTGCTCCATGTGTAAAAGGCCTAATTCAGCTTGGGTCTTGTTCGTCGAGAGGGAACTCGGCTTCTCGATTGCCTGCTGAGTCCAAAGCAATAGCTGTTAGCAAGAATTATACTTCATTTAATATCCTGTGTATGTTATCTATGATATGTCCCAAGTAGACGAAGTCTTTATAACCTTGAAGACGGTATTGTCAGCAATGACGTTAGGACGTTTTCTTTATTGACATCAGGTAGTTTGTCTTACCTACGATCACTGCAAGAACTACTGTACTCGAATTGCATGTATTATGGTCAATGATATCATCAGCTTACGCAAGCAGCATAAGAACTCTTGTAGAATATAAGGCCTTTTCCACATGGAGCAATTGAAAAGTAATGCAACTACAACGCAACAGCTTACAAAGTTTCAAAACACTTCAATTTTAAACTGAACTGCAACCTACGCTTTCAGATGAGCAAGTCACGTCGCAACGCAACATTGAAAAATTCACAATAACACAAACACTTATTTAATAGAAGCTTTGTTAAATAGATATAAAAAATAAATTGAGGGTAAGAAAGGATATTTCTCCACTTCCTGCACTTATTTCATATTTATTAAATGATTAATTATTTTCGTAGCACACAACACATATCGCAAACATAACAAATCGCAGATTCAAATTGCAGCAAGCCGTGTTGCATGGAAGTGGTTGCGAATGTGTTGCCAACTTGTTGAGTACAAGTTGTTTCATGTGAAGGTTTCGGTATAAATACATTGGCTAGCAACTTTTGTTGCAGTTGCATTACTTCTCAATTGCTCCATGTGAAAAAGGCCTAAGTCTCAGATAAGCAACTCGTATGATCTCTTTACCATAGAGTTGCACAAGTCTCACGATAAGTATACAATCTCCTTATTTTTAAGCCTCTTGAAATATTGATCTAGCAGATAAGGATTGTTCTAATTTTATGAAAGTAAAAAGAAATTAAGCTTAGTAAAAAAACCAAAGCGAACATTGGTTTCTGTTCTAGCTAAATTATAATTGAAATGATTAATTATATTATTCTTTTTATTTTGCTTATGTTTCAATATCGATTTCTTTCTTATTTCTGCCATTACAATAAAAATTTAACCACAAATATGAGCGAGCCAAGGTCGTTACTTTCACATACAAAACATATCAACTTTTTAACTAACACACAAAAAAATGGAAACAATTTGAGAAAAAGCCAAACCCTTTAAATTGCATTGCATATTTTAAGGGTGCGAGGCGTAATGAACCAATTTTTTTGAGAAATACAAAAAAATATTACTTAATTATTGGCAAACGGAATTGAAATAAGAAACAAAATAAAAAACAAAAATTAATTAAAAAAAAATTGAGAAGAAAACCAAAATAGTTTACAACAAATAAAAATTAGGAATACTAAGCAAACCAACATTCTTAAATGTCAGTTCAATGCTTTATATAGTAAATGTATGTGTAATTGTTAAATGAGCAAAATATTGCTAAACAAAAAATAAACAAAAAAAAAAGTAGAAAAGTACGGCTTTGAATAGAAGAAAGAAAATGGATAAAAAGAGATCTTCAAATGAAAGGCAACATTTTTAAAAATAAGTTTTATTTTCAAATTAATTATAAAAATCCAAATTGTGCCAGAAATCATTTCATGATGCATTATATCTACATTATTTTTCTACAGCATGAGCATTCAGTAAAATGGTTAAATTGTAAGGTTCATCTGCAATTTGTATTTATTTACATAACTATTTTCCGTACACAAGAATGTACAAATGGCATGGGAGATAGGAGAGAATGCATAAAACACATTTTTGACATAAAAAGAGCGTGTTGCTTGGTTGTCGAAAAATAAATTGAAAAATTATTTTCCAAAAGCGACAAGAAACGGACGAAATGAGCCAAAACAAATCGCAACTATCTGCCTTTGCTTCAATAAAGCCAATTGACGGCAGCATTACAAGCTGGCTTACAGCGACCTTATTATGTAATGGAATGATTACAAAATCTATCGCAACTGCCTTTGCTTCAATAAGGCCAATTGAAAGTAGCATTACTAGCAAGCTTACAGCGAACTTTCAAGAAAATGTACATAACGTTTTTCTAATATATAGGTATGTATTTGGAATGTAGAAATTATGTATCGTTTGGTAAAACGCTTACAAACGGCACAAGTGGAATTATTCTTTCTTCAAATAATTTAAATGTTGCAACATTATTATATAAAAGTTA
Source organism: Dichetophora obliterata (assembly GCA_963920525.1). Taxonomy (NCBI): domain Eukaryota; kingdom Metazoa; phylum Arthropoda; class Insecta; order Diptera; family Sciomyzidae; genus Dichetophora; species Dichetophora obliterata. Next base: position 48,160,062 of record OY986438.1, on the reverse strand, counting down.
ATAAATATATAAGAAAAATACAAAACTGAGACTCGAATACAGGAAAATTGTTTTTAGTTTATTTAAAAACTACACAAAAGAAACAAAAAAAATTACATCAAGTAAAATATTAAAATAAAAATATTTATTTACCTTTAAAATAAAATGGGCTTTGTGAAAATGTAGTAGAACTAGTAGTTAAGTAGCAGCAACGGCAGTTTGAGCCAAGCAGTGATGCAAAAAGTCGCAAAAAAGTTTAGAAACCGTGATTTAGTGATCCGAAGAAGTTTCGATGAAAGGAACAAATGTAAACAAAACCAAATTCAAGCAATCATTTTAAACTGTGTATTTGTAATTTTATTGAATATTCAAATATATTGCTAAATGTTGTTAGTAAAGAAAGATTAATAAAAAAAAACATACAAAAACAATTTAGAATTAATTAATAAATAAGTGAAAATTATTAAAGCTGAAGACTACACAGAAACGCAAGCAACTCAAAAAGTAGCAAAAGCCAATTAAGAGCTTTCAGCTGCAATGTAGCATAAAGAGGAGTATAACAAAAGGGAGTTTTTGCGTTTTATTTTTTTATATAAATTTTTTTCTTTTTAATAAAATTCTACAAGTCAAGCAATCACAAGAATGTAAAATAAATATAACTAATTTGCAGGCATTTTTAAAAAATGCAACAATTTTAAAAAGTAGCTGAGAAAAAGAAGTAGTGAAATTTTTAAATTACTTGCAATGAAAAAATTTATTTTTATTTTTTAATTATTTGTTGATAATTGTAAATTTAAACAACATCAACTAAAAAAAAGTACGTGTAAAGAAAGCAATTGTAATGGTGCCTTAATTATAAATAATTTCCAACATGAACATGAACCTTCTATTTAGTTACCACAAACCAAACGCTTTCGATGCGATTTCAGCTTAACTTTTTCTCCGTCAACTGCTTTGGACAGTCTAACTCAAAAGCTTAGTTTTGGCAACAAACTATCAATCACCGCGCTTAAATTAAAACTTCATAGCTATCAAAAATTAATGCATTCCAAACAAAAAACAAATAAATATACCACGTGCTTTAGTGTAGCGAGTGTACGATGATGTATTGAGTTTGACGATTAAACCGATTAACCGAGCAACAAATCTGCGATTTTTTCAAAAATTTAAGTATTAATTTTCAAATGCTTTCATTTTTTTGATGAACGAACTAATTATATTATGTAATTAATTGTGGTCAATTAGTCCAGACAATCTAGACCAAAAATGGGCAATCAGAGGAACTAAAAATACTAGTTCCAATTTCTTCAGGAATGTGTAGCTGGCTCTCCCGAACAAGAAAAAGTAGCCACTAGTCGGTGGTGGGGGCTTTAAATGTTCCATTTTTCAGTTTTTCGCTTATACCTCGAAAACGGTGCGTTCCAGTAAAAAATGTTCCAGTTTTTACGAAAACTGGACCGTTTTCGTACTACCGGCTCCGGAAAGGTAGCAATTTTAAAAAAAAATTTTCCACTCATGTTTTTCGTATATTTTTGTCTGCTTTCTGCTGTATATATTTATTTATTTATTATTTAGAAAAAAATAAAATGTTGCCACACCCCCTTTAACCGCCCACAAATCAATAAAAACGCTATATTTAAGACGGTTTTGGTCGTATGAAACTAAAATTTTTTAAAAAAGTTCGTATTATAACTGTCGGTAACTATACTAAAAATGGTCGTGGTCCCACTATAGCTGCGACTACTTTTAAGAAAAGATCAAAAGTCTTTGAAAGTACTGGTCCAATTGAGCTCAAACTTTGGCAATGGATTTTTTGAGTACGAGATGGTTTCAGTAAATAATTTTCCCCTTTTTCCGCCCAAAACTATAAAAAATTTGCAATATTTTTGGAGTTATAGGTCGCATAGCTTTGGAATTCAGTATTCGACCTCAATTAAAACATGCAGTTTTACTGAATAAATTTTATGGTGTTTGTCAAGGGGGAGTGGCACCTCCCATGCAACCCAAATTTGTGCTATCGAATAGCTTTGGAGTTATAGGTCGCACAGTGTCGGAATTTAGTATTCGACCTAAATTTGCACATGCAGTTTCATTGGAAACATTTAATGAGCGTTGGACAAGTATGCGTGGCACCTACCATACAACCCAAATTTGTGCTATCGAACATCTTTGGATTTATAGGTCGAACAACCTCCGAATTCAGTGTTCGACCTCAATTTACTCATGCAGTTTCAATGATAACATTTTTTTTGGGAGTTTGACAAAGGTGCGTGGCAGCAACGTGCCGGGTTTCAGCTAGTTTTTATATATAATTATGTATCTATAGAATATACAAACAGGAGAGCAGTGGATGCCTGCCTTCCTACAACCACACCTGTTGTTGCAGCACTTAGCACAGCGGCAGAATATTGAATTTAAAATGTGGTCTGGCGCAGGAGGTTTGGAAGATTTTACGGGGGTGAGAATTCCATGTTCATCCCTAACCCAACCCCATGTTTGTGGGTCGCTGGTGATATTACGAAGGCAGATTTGGGTTTAAAGAAAGACCCTATGAGGGTGCTGGGCAGCAGCTGCTTTCGTTGGTGGAGGAGAAGCCAAAGTGGCCTTCACCTTTGTTGATGATTTAACGAAGCAGCTGTAGTGGTGTTTATTTAAATCTTTTTGGTGTAGTGTGGCGTTGTAGAGGATGAGAAACATGCCATCGTCTGCTTGGGCCACTTGCTTATTGGCGGAGGTCTCACCTGGCAGTTTTTTAAAACTCTTCAGGATAGAGTGTTTGCTTTTCCCACAGATGGCAGCTGTGGTATCACACCCTGAAAAGCTGTGTATGAAGAGGATGGATGAGCAGTAAGGGAGGTCTTCTTGAAGTTGCATGGTTGAGTACGTCTTCGTTATGGTTTTACCTCTGCCTGGTTTAATAAAACGGATGTTTACGTTAGATGGTGTCAGAAGCACTAACAGAATAAGAAGATCTATGTATGTCTTCACCAATAACTGCCACTTGTGAGTGAGAAGTGGCTTTTTTAATAGCACATCTCATGATCATCCTCTGCGCCTATTGTCGCTGTGCATGTCTCTATCCCTTTTCTTGTAAGCGTATCCACTAATAGCTCAATATCAGTCTGGTTTTGTTTATGGCGTTGGTAAGAAATATTTCCTGTTGAATAGTAGCTACCATGCTGACAGAAACGTTCACATGCACTGAAGTTTCGGATGCTTCTCTTCACTTTTGTTCGGCACGTTTTATGGAATTAGCCTTCACCTGGCGTCGTGGTGTATGTACGTACCTACTCCACGTTCTTTCTCGTTTTGATTTGTTTGGAATTTTTTTCTAGTTTTTCGGATTTTTTATGAACGCTGATCTTTCTTTTTTTCAACTTGGACTATTCTACAGTTTAAAGTGGTATCTAAAGATGATCTCTGAATTTTTTGAGACAAAATAATCAATATATAAATTTTTACAAAGATTTTATTCACTGGGGTGCGTATGTACCCCACGAGTCCAGGTATGTTACTCAGGATGAGCATGCCAGGTGAAGGTTGATGTCCTCGTACCTATTGAATACAAGTGCACATTTGGAAGAATAGTAATTTATTATATATGAACCTCATCATTTTTCTTGCTGATTAAGGTTTTTTGAAATATTACAGTTCTGCTCATAGCAGACAGGGGGACCACGGTGAAATACTGAGAGGTAATAAATTAGTGAAAACAAATTTTCGAAAAAACATAAAAAAAATTATTTTTTTAATTATAGATACAGTGAATCAAAAAAGTTTATGCACAAAGCTATTCAAAATGTTAGTTTATTAGTAAAATCGTTTCCATTTCACTTAGAGAAAAAAGTAGTATGAGCAAAAATATACTTTTTAATATGTATTTGCAACAAAAGATAATTTAATTTCAATTTTATTTCGGATTAAATGTTAGAAAACTAAAAAAAGACATGATTTTGAAATAAAAAAAGTTTCGATTTTTTGAGTGCAAAAGAAAAATTAACTAACCTGACTGAAATAGCAAACATTTGCATAAACATAAAATACAATTTTATATTAATTACTTTTGTGTGCAGTCTGAACAGCTGTTGCGATGAATGTAGACGTTTAAAGTTCGGTTCTTACGAAACAAAACGTCTCGACGCGATGTTTCTGTCAATTTCGATCAGTTAAGGCCTAACCAACTTAGACGAAACGAGACGATTGCAACTTGCCGATTTCGTCTGCACGCGTTTCATCTGTTTTGACATTTAACTCAAAATAAAACGATTTGCTCAACTCGTCTGAAACATCTGATCAATTGCGAACAGAGTGTCTTTTAGTTATCAATTGATTTGCAATTATATTTTTGTTAATTACTAAACAAACATTGAAACACTTTGAACAGCTGTTGTTGACGAGTTGAGACGCTTAAAGTTCGGTTCTTACGGATCAAAACGTTTTGTCAAACCGTTTCGTTCAGTTTCGATGTGTTAAGCGCTGGTTTTAATAGACGGAACGGAACGTTATAGAATGTTGAGAAATGCCTCTTTACAATCTATTACATTAGTTTCTTATGAGTTCGATTATAATAAGGCGGAACGGAGCGGCAAGCGACGTTGAGATCTATTGATTTTTGATTTCTCCGCTGCGTTCCATAACGCTTTGAGTAGAAAATTTATGCTGACAGATGCTACTGTTAATTTTATTCTGCATTTGTTTTGTTTTCCGTATTTTTGATAAATTTTGATTAAATTCATGTTTTAAAATAATCAGAAAAGAAAAATTGATGGAATTTGTTTTGTAATAAAATATATTTTAGAAAAAAATTAACTCCTCTTCCAATGCTACGTTCCGTTCCGTCTATTATAATCAGCGCTTTATCTTGTGTTTATCTTGGACAGCAACACTGAATTGCATTTCAGCGTACATTTTCGTCTTCGATCTTTACGCAGCGACTCGGTCTGGTTGGTTGGGCCTTTATTCAGCTGGAAGAGGGCTGCCACCAAATTTTTTTTTTGTCATTTTTCGTGCTCAAATTTTAATCCATTAATTGGGTGTAAAAAAGTTATTTTATATAAGATAAATTTTTAACCTCAACTTCGCAGCATTTCATAATTTACTAGTAGTCCAGGGCAGACATTGTCCTGCCACAGACCGCCTTACTGGCATATAAGAATTTTCATGCCAATTGGAAAAAACAATTTTATATATTTGAAGTGTCATAACTGTAGTGCGACCACGCCCATTTTTATTTCAGTTTCCGAAAGTAACCATATAAATTACACTCACGGTCAAAAAAGCCGACTTTATAATTTAATAACAAATATTCTTTTTCTTGAATTAAAACACAGTGTGCCGAAATCGAAATTTAAAAATAAATTAAAAAAAATTATGACGACATTGTGAGGTCAAATTAGGAGCGATAGACTCTCAACCTATCTCTCTTTAAGAATTTGTATAAAGTTTGTATGTGTTTTTTTTTTGATTTCGGCCCACTTTGTTATAATTCAAGAAAAATAATATAGGTTACTAAATTATTAAGTAGGCTTTTTTTAACCGTGAGTGTATAGTACCAAATTTTAGTTTAATACGAATAAAACCGTCTGAAATATAGCAATTTTCTTGATTTGTGGGCGGTTAAAGGGGTGTGGCTTTTTTTTAATTAACCGAGCTATTAACCTTAATAACAGGTATTGTAAATTTGGTGGCCATAGGTATTACCGTTCCTGAGATCTTAAGGGATACCGCACGAACGATTTTATTTTTATACACTCAACAAAAATTTCTCGGAATATGAGAAAAAAAGCATCATATTTAGAGAAAAATGATTTTGACTTTGCTCCAGAGAATGCTTTTCTCTAAATGTGATCCCAAAAATTCCTTAAAAATGGCAAAAAGCTTCCATGAAAAAGAGATATATTTTCTCATCAATAAAAACACTTTCTCTTTAACAGAAAATTATTTATTTAGAACAGGTTCAACTGTTTTCTTTATTGTGTCAGTTTTTGCCAAGCAGAGAAATATTTATTTAACTTTAATAAATGTTCTTTAAATTGCGTTTATAGTTTCTCACAAAAATAGAGCACTTTCTTCAAAAGAGATATATGTATATTCTTAATATTGGTACAACACAAATCTTTATTGCATACATTTTTCTCTAAAACAGAGAAGTATATCTGAAATTTCGATTAAAAATTCATTTTTGTGAAAGATTTGTTTTAACTCAGTTGTGCGCAAAGTAAAAGTATCAATTTGGCACTGTGATTCGGTTATTAGTTAAAAATATGTTAAGAGGTAGAGGAAGAATTATTGTTGTACCAGAAATTTCTTCTGAAAAACGATTTTATAAATGCATCCAAAGAACCGGTGGTAATAAGCAACATCGCTTTGTGTAGCTATTATGTTAAATAAAAAAAAGTCCTTTTAAAGGAACAATCGTCATAATATGCAGAATATGCAACACTTGCTTTTAACAACATCATTCATTCGCTCTCCCGCTTTCTTTATTTTTTCGTACCTAATTAAATATTACCTAATTAAATATTACCTAATACTTAATAAATATATCGTTTTAAGAGAGGAAGACTTTTTATTTTTGAGAAAGGATTTGTTTTTATTGAAGACAATATTTCGCATAGTGAATTGTTTATCTATTGATGCTTATCATTATTGGAGACATGAGATGTTTTTATTGCCAACAAGTGAAGAAATATTTCTTCGAATATGTGAAAATTTATTCTAATTGAAGAAAATTTTATTTGAAATAGAAAAAATTTGCTATTATCGAAAATAGAGAAATTTGTTATCACAAAAATATAGGTATTTTTTTCTTAGTGTAAAAGGATTGTAAAAGTAGGCCTGGCAGCATTTATATATATATTGAGCACCACTTGGTCTCATAGCACATACACACCAAGCTTCATTATAAAAATATGCACAACTCAGGAATTTTAATGATTTCTGAAAAGTAGGCGTAGTTATAGTTCGAGTACGCCCATTTTTGGTTGGGTTGACGAGAGTAACCATACCAACAAAATTACAAAACTTTAGTGCAATACAACCGAGTTCGCAGGCGGTAAAAGGGGGTGTGGTCATTTTTTTTTTATTATTCGAAATATTAGCCTTGACAACAAATGTTGTAAATTTGATGCCCTTAGATCAATTATTGCCTATTTTTGCAAAAGGTGGTAGCACATGGAAAAAATATTCAATTTACAGAAATCAATCTATCCAAACAAGTCAAGGGGTCAGCTAGAGTAGATTGCTAGATGGGTGCTTGGGTATAATGGCACTTCACAAAAACAAAAAATTGGTGCGGCATTTGCCAATCTACCCAACTACCCAAGTCAATGTGAATACATACCCCTACTGCATAAATCAGTTGTTTTGAGATTTCAAAATATTATCAAAAATAGAAAAAATGCCAACAAATCAAATGAAAAATTGATTGACAACAATTGGAACTTGAAAATTAGCTTATAAAAACCAAGCATTAAATATATAGTCTTTATATTTCATTCGAAAACTATAATACTATCGCCCCTTTAAGCGATTTCTGAAAACCTATATAAGAAATAAGGAAATTTATTTTTTTAAGTGTGCTTAAAGTGATACTATTAATTTGGTATATGATCAAATCGAAAATACTACTAAATGACGCACACGGGTATAAAATTCAAAATAAAACGAAAGTGGTGAAAAAGTGAAAATAAGTTTGGATATATCTTTTAGGATAATAAAACCTAATGTTAAGTAAATACAAAACACAAAAATTTGCTGCTATGGAACTTTTATTTAGAAAAGAAGACAAAGAGGCAAAAATATAGTATTTTCCTAGTTCTATGTATTTATAACAAAAACTTTACCAAAAGCAAAAACTTTTGCCAGAAATGCTGTTGTCATAGTTCATAAAAAATTACGGTGTAAAAAAAGTTTCGTTATGCTAGGTAAAGCGAAAGATATGAATACATGAACTATGAATACATGAAACTTACCGAATTACCTGAAAAAATGGTAAGTTCAGTATTCTATAATACTTATACTAAAATATAGCGTTTCAATTTTTTGCCAGTTGGCAAAAGAGGAACTATCAAACAGTATAAAAAATATTTTAAAAAACTGAATTTGCATGAAAAACGAATATATTTTCTTGAAAACGGGACGTAAATTAAAAATTGCATGTCGTTTATGAAAAAACTAACCGCATATTCGAGTTATGCTACCTTAAATTAGTTTCAAACCATATGCAACATTTTTGTCTTTTTTTTTCTCCATACGATGTCAGGAGTCACTTCATGAATAAATACCACCAATTTTTGTTATTGACCAATATTCTGGTTCATTTAAATCCCCTTCTAGTTTTTATGGTTATTGTTAGTGTTTATGAATTTTGTCGAGCTTTTTTTAATTTTTGACCAGTGAAGATAGTAAAAAAAGATAGTTTACCAAAATTAGATAGTAAAAAAGCATTTGAATTTTAAAAGCAACCATTTTTTTATTAATCAAAAATTAAAATTTACTGCATTTTGCATTTTTGGCTCTATAAGTTTTATTGCACTATTTATATCAGAAATTTTCAATATTCGGATTTTAATGCTAACTTTATACTATGTTTCCATTTGCTCGAAATGTTGAAATTTTGTTAGATTTCGTAAAATTCGTATTGAAATCAACAGAGTTCTCTATACAAGTTCAAGATCTTAAAATCTTGTGATTTCAACAAAATCTAATACAAGATCTCATAACATGCAGTGCGGTATCCCTGAAAAGTTATATCAGTATCCAGCACTATTCAGCTTATGTCAAATTTTTCGTATTGACAATTGGCAATGACAACTTATTAATTAATTAAAAATAATCAATAACAATAATAAAAATGAAAAATGCAAAACAAAGGAAATATGAAAATAAAAAGGCTTGGAGCTTCAGTGAGGAGCAATTGCTAGTAGCAATTTTTAAGAAAAAATGTAAGAACTCTGCAAATGGCAAAAGAAATGCAACAACGCAATTGCTCCTTCACGATTTGCTCATTCTTAAATTTATCAAATGAAGTCTTAATTGTCAAATGAAATCTTACTGTCATGACATGCCAGATGGAAACTCTTTGAAAACCTATTTTTGTAAAAGTGCAAGATTTCGAGCAGATAAAAACAAAAGGGGTATTCACGGGTTTTTGCGAATTGCAAGAGTGTGAAAATGCAAGATATTTTGCGCACTAACGCGTGAACATCAATATTGCAACTTAATTATGCAATAAAATTAAATGTCGAATGAACAATAAATATATTGCCACCTTATTTCAAAATCTTAAAAATTTATTAAAATCTACGAACAAACCAGTTTTAAAGTTTTACCCAGGTGGCAACTATGTTTTAAAACAACCAAAACATGAATCATCTGTTTAGCATCACTGCTTGTGCGTTCTCGCAATTGGTTTGAGTAGTGCGTAATTCAAGAAGAGTTGCAAAATTGCTTCCAATGTGTTTGTTGTTGGAATAATGCGAAAGTTCGCAATCATGCATTTTCGCATCGTCGCAACTGCGTTTCGCATCAACCCGTGAATACCCCTATAGTATCATGCCAGTTGTACTGATTCATAATTTGTCTTTGAGATGCATACAAATTTAAAACTCATCGTATTCATCGTTCACTAGGACTAAACTTTTGGAAGGCGCTTTTAATTGGGACTTTATTATGAACCCAGCTTAACTTAACATTTTCCTTAACTTTTTATCTCCCTTAAAATAACCTCACAAGAACCTTAGCAAACCGCCTAAAGACACCAAACACTAAAATACCAAGGCAAAACAAGGCCAGCGTCTCTGTTGTAGATAACGTTACAAACATATATTTAAAAAACAAAATCAATAATTAAATTTTAAAACTTAAAAAAAATTAATCATGATAAATAAGTAGGAAATAAAAAAAAAATAAAAGAATTGAATTTAACTGAAAGTTGCGAATGTTATCGTATTTAGAAAAGTGCTCTAAGAAGATGCTAATATTTGGAGCAATGGCATGGGCATACAAAAGCTCATGCATATATGAACTTATAGTATATATATACACAAACATAAATACATACTTATATACATGCATATTAAATGTTTTTTTAATTGCATTAAGCAATAATGTTTCTATAGAATAGCAAAGATTTATTATTTAAATTTACACACAAAAAATATTAAGAACACAAATCAACATGGTTTTTTCTATATGTAAAAAAGGAAAAATAAATATGTAATAATATTAAACAAAACACTTCTTATTGTATTGCCTGCAATTATATTGTAATAAATGTATTGTTCATCGCATGAAAAAGGCGTTTAAATCTATAAAACGTATTTTAGATATTCTTATTTATAATCCAAGATAAAAAAAAAACAAAAAAATACAAAAAGTAGAAGAAGAAACTTTCATGAGTATTTAAAAATAGTAAACATATAAAAATAGTTAAATATTAAAGCTGAAAAACTTCAGAATGGAAAAATCTAATACATACCAATAAATATAAACTTTGTAGTGTTGCAGCAACTTGATGACAACAGAGCGAAAAACTTGAAAACGGGTATCAAACAGCATATTTGACAAAATTTTTGAAATGTATCAAATTTTGGCTTAAACAAGTTAATAAATATAAGCTAAAATTAATTTAGCTCAGGAAATTAAAATAAAATTTAAAAATTTCAAGCTCAGCTCTTAAAATTTTTCTATATTGGTTTATAATATTACAAATATTATACTAAAGAAAGCCATTATACAAACCATACCTGCTCTATTGTGAATTGCGATTCGAAATTTAAAAAATTTGGGCTTTACGGATTAACTATTTTTAACCTTAAAACAACCATTTTAGTAAAGAACTTCTTCAAGAAATTTGATTAAGTATAGATTTCAGTACAAATGCGAAACTTTGAACTCAATTTTCTCGAAATTAAAATTTTGCGACACATCACCTTCATTCACTCTTGTCTACATATGTATTTTTAATACCTAACGACAATGTTTTTCTGATTCTACATTTAATTCTTAGCAAAAAACTCCACATCATGGGTGAGCGATAAATTTGGAGAAGCCCCATTTTTGAGTTCAGAATGTATGTGTAGCTTTGAACTTGCGATGTACATCTCGTTTTACTGCAAGCGAATTTTAAACCTGTTTTCTTATATAAAATTGTGTTATATAGTGTTTTTGGCTACAACGAATCAATTTCTTGTATTTATTTTTAGCCAAAATACTCACCAGTGGGCGCTACAGTGCTTGTTTGTTATTTGAGGTATATTTTGTGAGTGAAACAGTGTTGTTATTATAGTATATAATGACAAGCACATTTTTAAACTTTTTCCAAAATAACAGATTTCGCTTAACAGATTCTTGTAGAGAAGAAAAATTGTAGTTAATCGCAGTTTTAAAAGTTTACGTCTAATGAGTTTTTAAAATTGGTTTTACTCCTTTGACTACGAATGAGTGAAAAATAATCTATTAACATTTTTAAGTCGTGTGAGCACAATTTTCGAGATATTTTCATATAGCTTAGCTTAAAGAATAAGAAATCAATGGAGCTTTTAACGTGTGCCACATTTTTTTGACTTGTTTTAATTTTAGGAGAAAGAAAAAACTAGGAAGTCAAAAAATATTTTTTTTCCATAGGTTATATTTTTCCCGATTTCTCAGAGAATACAGTAGGTACCACAAACGATTTTCAAATACGAGTGGATATATTTTCTTATCCCAATTATGCAAAAACCTTTATGAATCAGCTACTCCAACAAAGTAAAAAATAAATTTTCCGGATGGGTTTTTCCGGATTTTTTTTTAACACTTACAGTATTTTTAAAAATTTTTTTTATTTCACTTAAGTATAGAAATATACCACCGGTGATGACAATTTCACAAATAATTTTTTTTAAATTTACAGTGGTTTGTTGGTCGTCCTCAAAGGGTTAAGCATATTCTGAATTAAGCAATTTACTAACATAAAAAGTAGAAATAAATAAAAGTATAAAATTGAAACTTTTGCATTTCGGTGATTCCATGTCAAAGCGCCCACGTTTCTGACATCACTATTTTTGAAAATTTTGAAACTCTCTAGGTGGATAGTTCTCCTGAAAGTTATTATATTTGCGTACTTTTTTTTATTTAAAATTTTTTTTACAGATATACACTGTGAAAAATATCGAAAAATCTTAAAAAAATACAATAAGTGCATGTATCCAAATAGATGTAGTTTTGAAACCGTAAGTTGTACAGAAAAAATTGCCTATATATTTTAAAGATCTTGAATTTTTCTTTATGGTGGTATATTTCTTTTTGCAACATTTTTATGAAAAATTCTTTTTTTTAGCCTAAAATTTTCAGTCACACTTTCCGTAGTCTTCGCAACAAATTTTTTATATTTTTAGTTCAGTGTTGAGTTAAAGCATTAATTTAAAAGGCTAACATACAATTTTTTATTGGGATTCCAACGATTGCTATTTTTAACGAATTTTTAAAAAAATGCATACAAAAGATTTTCTATTTTTATACCAAAAATTCAATTTTTTATGCTAATACCAATGAACATCCAAAATAATATATGTTCTTATTCAAATAAATCTATTAGTATTCAAATGAAGCCAACAATTTGAAAAACCAAACATTTTTTTATTAATTTAATATATTTAAAAACTGTAACGATATTTGAAAATATGGAATTTTCGGTGTAAAAACAAGAAATATTTTGCAAGCATTTTTAAAAAAAATCGTTAAAAACAGCAATCGTTGCAATCCCAACCTAAAACTGTGTATTAGTCTTTGAAATTGATGCCTTAACTAAACACTACACTAAAAGTATAAAAAAATTATTGCGAAGACTATGAAAAATGTGACTGAAAATTTCAGGTTAAAATAAAAATGAATTTTTCATAAAACCGCTGCAAAAAAAATATACCACCAAAAAGACAAATTCAAGATCTTTCAAATATATTCTCACTTTTTTTCAGTACAACTTACGGTTTCAAAGCTACATCTATTTGAATGCTTGCACTTATTGTATTTTTTATTTTTTTTTTAATATTTTCACAGTGTATAACTTTTGAAAAAAAAATTTCGCAAAAAACAAAAACACAGTTTAAGTTTTTTTATAGGCACTACAAACCTACAAAGTTTCAAAAAAATCGGAAACACAAAGATCAGATTTTGCTCAAAATTATTTGAATTGATATGGAATCATTGATATATGTCTTTGACATGGTTTTTGCATTCAAGTATAAGTTATTTTATATCTCATCTCTACAGCTTCTGCAAAAGTCGTTGTGGGGTATGTTTAATCTTTGAGCGTGTCTGCCAATGAGGCAGTGCCCTGTAAGGATCTCTACCGTGGTGCTAATGTGGTCTCTACTGAGAGAAATGAGTTCTTTTGAACGCTTAAGATTGAGTTTAGTTCAGATTTGGCGTATTATATTACACGTGTTTCTTACTGACCATCTGTTGTTGGCTTTGATGCAGGATAACTCATGTGTAAGGAGTTTACATGTGGTGAGAGGAATACCAAGGCATACCTTGTCTAAAGATAGTTGTTTGGTAATACCTGTACGAGCGAGTTCATCTGCTTTGCAGTTACCTAGAAAATCCTTATGTCCAGGAATCCAGCATAGAAGGATTTTAAACTGCTCTGTCATCTCGTTTAGAGATCTGCGGCAGTTGAGAACTGTTCCAGATGTTATTTTAACAGTTCCTAGGGCTTTCAAAGCGGCTTGACTGTAAGAAAGTATGCAAATATCCATGGAAGATATTTCATTTACCTGAAGCCAATGGTCAGGGAGCCTGAAGGCTAAATTAATGCTTCTGAGTAGACCACTCCACCTACTTTGCCATCTAGGTTCGATCCATCAGTTAAGATCTCAATGACATTGTGACGAGAAAGGTTCCCACTCTTCTCGAAAGGGAATGGATAAATCGAGCTTCCTTTTAAAAGATAGTTTGCGTGTGATGTAGTCAATGGACCTAAGTACGGGAGGGAGAAATTTTCTAATGCAAGAATGTCCTAGTGTACCTTCTTTCCACTGGGAGGTGGCTTCTAGGCGGATGGCTGTATTAGCGGCCATACAGTGTTAGTATCAAGCATAAATTTTGAACTGAATAAAGCAACATGAATCCAAAAGAACTTTCAAGAGTTGTTTTATTTAATTTTAATGACCTTAAAGATGCAGATTAAAAACGTAGATTATATTATAAATGATATAAAGCCTATCAAAACTAATCGCCAAGATTTGATATTTTTAGGTTATTAATGAAATAAATTTGACGGCTCAGCTTGAATAGATAACATGATTCGCATTATGTCAAAAAATGGTGTGTTCAATGCACTCAATTTTTGAGATTTCAGAGTTGCAAGTGAGTTTTGGCCTAATTTCGTTAGGAGTAATTTAAACCAAATTAACTTATTTGAAATAATTTTGATATTAACTAATTGTATGGGAAATTAAAATTTTTACTATATTATTTAAAACGAAATTATACAAGAGTTTGAAATTCATTAATTTGGCACTTGCAAGCACTCGTAGTTTAAAAACTGTAAGAAAAGTTCGTTATAGCTTGTGATCTGGCTCATCATGGTACTTGGCAACGCTACTCACCGAAAAGTGTCTAAACGATCAGTAAATATGTGACGGTCGGTAAGAGTTCTGCATCAGCTGTGTCCTAAATTTGTTTGACTATTCAAAAACGGTCACTACCCTAATGGTCGGTGAATAGTTATAATCTTGTATCTGCTAAACTTTTTAAAATGTTTGCTTCCTTCGGCTCATAAATTTGTATAATTATTAGCTGATTTCCATTATTAATAATAATAGTTGACTTTAAAGCTATTTGAATTTGAATTTCACATTATATATCAATGAAAATTAGTACAACTACAATTTTTTTCACCTGAAATTAAAAATTTCCAAAAATTAGTTGTGACCAAAAATTGATACATTTTCAATTTTTTGTTTCCAATCATAATAATTCAACACCAATCGAACAAAGTTAATATTAATGAATTTATGCATACAATACAACACGATAGCATTTCATATAGTTATGGTTTCGATGAAAAGAAAATAATCACATTTTAAGCATATGAATAACCTAATAAAACATCAAGAAGAAAAAAAACCCAAAAGAACAAACAATTTATTTACACAAATAAAGCAAAGTAAAAAAAGGTAAAAAACGACAATATTGTTTGTAAATAAATTTTTAATAAAAACATATTTAAATCTAAACTAGCTATAAATTTACATTAACATATAAGTATTTTGAAGTTTTGAAATTAACGATGATATATAATATAAAGACAATGCAAAATAAACATTTGCAAAGTGTTATTGAAAAAAATAACTTAGGAAAAAAATCTAAATAATACTTAGATTTTATTTAAAAGCGACAATTACAGTAGACATTTTGAGTAAAAAAGCTGCAATCAATTGCAATAATGAGAATGATATAAATATAAAAAACATATATATACATATACACAAATATATATATGAAATATATGAAAAAAAAAAACTGAACAATTGGGATCAACTTATATTTAAAATATAAGAATTAATTAAAGCAAAATAAAAAGCAATTATTGAGAAAAAAACAAACATTAACAAAATTTAAGACATATAAAAGGTAAACAAAGATGAGAAAATTGGCAGAATCTTAAACGAAAAAAAAAAACATTTTTTAATGTTTTATGTCAAAGATTTCAAGTAACTTCATTTGTTTTTATGAATATCATTTTAACAGAAAACATTTGCAAAGCTTTATTTGGAATAAAAGCTAGTGATCTTTCAAGTAAAATGCTTAACATTCAATTGAGTCGTTTATTACATTAAGTAGAAGAAAGAGAAGTGTATAGAGGAGATCGGTGTTAAAAAAAAGCGTAAAGAAAGCATAAAAAAAGCGTTAAAATGTCTAATGTCAATGGAGCAGTGCGTTTTTACACTTATTGTTTCAAACAATACTTTCTTATAGTTACAACTAATGATAATAAACGTAACGTAATGTGACGCGACGTAAAGATCCATGGAATTTGGATTTATACGATACTTTACATTACGTCTTTTCAAAGAGCAACTGAACATTGAGGTTGAAATCGATTATTGCGCTATTTTATGTTGTTGAACTAAGCTTTTTGTTGAGTTTTCGTTATTGACGTGATAGTTATATATATCCACAGCTATGGATGACGAAGTTTTAATTGAACTTGAACGGGAACGTGCAATCATTTTCGACAAGCAACTGCCTGGCTACTGCCTATTATAATTGCTATAACGTTTTCTTACATGACGTCTCATCACGATGACAGTTGACAAAATTTCGTTACTTTACATTACGTCTATTATAATTCAATCTTAACACCAGTCTTTTGCTATATTCACCAACTGCAAAATTTGTGATGCGCCTAGAATTTTTTATAAATAGATTTTTTTTAATATCTTTTCTTTTTCAATAATTTAAAATCGAGTTTTTAAAAAAATTCATAAGAAAACTTCAATATTTTTGGGTCATTCTTTATCAAATCGGTCAACAAAAAGATCGACACCGCCAATCGTGCTAATAAGAATATGACACTATACTTTCCATATGGTAATTCTACACAAAAAATATTTTTTAAAATTTTTTTAATTGAGTAATTCTCCAACTTTGTGCACTTTTTCCATGTATTTAATAGTTTCACCGTTCTTCAGCAAAGTTGTTGGTAAGAATAATAGCAACCACTTTGCTGAAGAACGTCGAAACAAACTATTAAATACTTGGAAAAAGTGCACAAAGTTGGAGAATGCACAACTTTGCTGAACAAATATACCGTGTGGGTCTTACAAAAAGTCTAGCTTAACCCTATTACTGCCAGGCTGTGACTGTGGGTCACTACTGAATTTCGAACGAATATAAAAGATTTTAGACACGTTTTATAGCAAAATGAGTTTAATGTTTATTATTATTGGTCATTACGTTATTGTTATATACAATAACTTTTTTTTGATAATATTTACTTATTACACTTTATCATACTGTTATACTATATTGAAAAATATCATAAACTGCCAAGTAGTGACTCTAATAAAGGCCTTATGCTGGTGATTGACAATTGTAAATTTATTGACATTGGTAACGATTTATTATTCTAAAATGGAATCAAAAGCTCATAACTTGACAAAAGTGTCAACACCAGAACAGAAAGATTCACAACAAATAATTTTCAAAACATTATGGAACTTTCCAATTCCATGGACCAAAAAATAGTACATAAAAGTCTAGCTTGTCAGAATATTCGCATTGATGATTTGGAAGTAAATAAAATCATTTTCGTATTGCATAGGTACGCATTGATGATTTGGAAGTAAATAAAATCATTTTCGTATTGCATAGGTACAAATACACAGTTTATACAATAGTTATTATCAGAACAAAATTTAGTAGTTATGAAGTTATTATTTTTACTAGCAGCATGTCAGCAGCTAGAAGAACAAGACATCTAACGGATGCAGAAATTAGAAACGCTATGGAAGGGGACGATGATGAAAGTTAATTGGAAGACACTGCTGAAGATTGTGATGAATCTTGCATCTCAGATAGTGAAATAGATGTTTTGGAGGCTGCAACCGAATCAGAGGATGAATTAAGCACCAAATCTGCTAAAGAAAGTGAAGGTGGAGACAATAATGATGAAACATTTATCGGCAAAGATGGAGCAGAGTGGTCTTCAACTCCACCAAATTTTCAAGACTAAGCCCCAGTTCATAACATCATTCGAGACAAAGTAAGTGTAATAGTGTTACGACCTGGAAAACACATCGATTGTCTTGTTCCTTTATTTGGAACCTTTATCTGTTTTGAGAAATAGATTTGTTGCACTGTTACGGCACTTGCGTGTTGATGGCAAATCAACACGATCAACTCGCATACCAAAAGATAAATTGGCGGAAATAAGGGATATTTGGAATATTATCAACAGAGAATTGCGAAAGCATTACATACCGGGTGGTAACTTGACAATAGATGAACAATTAGTACCGTTAAGAGGTGGGATATCATTCCGCCAGTATATGCCTTATAACCATTTAAGGCTTATGTAATATGGAAAGCAAATTTGGTTGGATTTTCGATTTTTCAGCACCAGTTATCCGCTATATGGCATTCCATAGCTCGGAAAATAAGGAACGAACCGCATTTTAAGCTCTCTACTTGTCGAGATAATGTGTGAACTTTTTGAAAGGACAAACAACTAAATACCCTGAAAGACATTTAGGGAGCTCGCAAAAGACTTGGTCCTCTAAACACACGGCGCATAAGTAAGCTATTTTTGTCGAAATCGAACCTGCTTCGAATGCACCAACAGTACAATCAAAGAAGAGACGACGATGTTACTGATGCCCTTATGAAAAAAGCCAATCTTCTTTGCAATGCTGTGGTATATGTCAGAAGTCCGTATGCAATGAGCATACACTGAAAAATGTGATTTTCCTCATAGGTGTAAATAAATTGTTAAAAAACAATTCTCACATTATTTGTAAAAATTTTTTTTTTAATAAATGTATTCACTGATGTGGAATATGTAATACAGGGTCGTATTAACCAAATTTGCCGCTGTGGGCTAAACTAAAATGCCGCCCCTCAAAAAAAAAAATTAATAACAATCATAATTGCACAACCCCACCAACAAAATTAGGTACATGTTGTGACAATATTTTTAAAAATTTTATCGGCTAAAATCAAATCGGAATGCTTTTGATTTTAAGTATTTTGTACAACATACAAAATACTTAAATCAAATATGAGTGTGTTTGAAAAATATAAATTTTTTATAAATAACACTGTGGGTAAATTTTAAACATTTGAAAAGACACGAAAAACTCCAAGACACATAACCTTAATTTTCGGTCGTAGAATTTGATGGCATACTCAGTTTTTCCAAATCAGATCAAAATCTTGAGATACTTAGATTTTTGATATTTGACCTTCATTTGGCCTTCATTTAAACAATTTTTATAGTTTTATAACTAAACTTTTTGTTGTCTTTTCTAAAATACCTCCAACGTGAAAATCGACTAAGCTTTGTTAAATCTTTGATTTTTCAAAAGTTAAGCAATTTCACTTTTTTCCATTTTTACCAAATTTATATGTTGAACATAAAAACTTTAAAAAAATTTTAGAATTTTATTGCTTATATTAGGGTTTCTGTTTTATGAGTAGATTAAATTCTGAAAGTTTAAGCAAAATCGGAGGTGGTCAAACTTTTTGGTTTCTTAAAATAAGGAAAATATAGATAAAAATGGGTCTAAAAGAGACTAAACATCAATCAAAAATGTCTCGAGATTTTGAGCTGATTGTGAAAACTGAGTTTGCCACTAGCCTACGACCAAAAAATAAGTTCACGTTTCTCGGCATTGTGTTGTTTGGCAGTGTTGTTTTGACGTCCTTACAGTGTAATTAGTAACTAACATTTTATGCCTTAAGATTTTGAATTTTTGCTTCCAAAGATATCAGTTTATATATTTAGAATTAATTTTCAGTATCTTTTTTTTCCGGATTTGAAAATATTTAGTGCAAATGTTGAACATAGTTTATCTACTTATGCTGAAAATGTTAGAAATTCCTTAACTTACTCTTGATTTACAATACATTTAATTTAATGAACTTAACGTCGGCATTTTGCAGAAACAAAGTCCCAAATTATGTCATTATCTAAATTTGAGAAAATAATTTTAACTTGGTTATTTCGAATTATATTTGCCATCTGAATTATTATATTTTCTCGATTGTGATTGCCATTTTCACATAAGCATTGCGACAATTCTTTTATAAGTGGTGATTCAGGTTCAGTGCTTTTTGCTCTGTTACGCGGAAGTGAATGTAACTTTTCTTTTATATATTCTTGAAAATTAATGCATTCTGATAGACAGAAGTCTTCGAAATATAAAGGTTACATTTTTTCATTTTTTAACCCTGCTTTGATAACCTAAGTCTGCGAGACGTATGCTTTCAAAATTTTTTTGGTCGTATACGTCTCGCAATAAGTTCTTATTCTCATTTTTAAATAAAAAGAATTATAATAAAATGTGTTTGAATAACAAAGGAATTTGTAATAAAGTCATGTAAGTACAAAAAAAATTGTTTAATTGCTATTAACATAACATTAAGCCACGAAAACAATGACACGTCCGAAAGACGTATGGTTAACTTTTAAGCGACTTATAAGGTCATCATAGCAGGATAAAGTGCATTCTTGTTTACAATTATTTGACTTAAACATTCCAAAACTTCATAATTTTCGTAAATTTGTTAATATCTGGAAACTCGTTTAGTCAATTCTTTGCTTATTTTATCTAAAATTGTAAAAAAGTCTCTACTCTAAATTTTGGTTGGCCCATTCATTTATCGGAGTTAATTTTTTTGTTGGCGCATTAGCTTTTTTAAATTACGTTTTTATAATCTTAGCAAAAAAAACAAAATGTTTTATTGCAGCCCCTAAAAATGTGCCGCTGTAGGCTCGAGCCCACTCGCTACCTAGGGTTAATCCACCACTGATGTAATGTATTTAGTGGCTTTAAGTAGCACATATAAATTTTTATTTATTTTCAAGAAAATAAATTAATTCTCCATATATTTTCTATTAGTGTATCTAAGTCACTACGTGGCAGTTTAAATAGCATGGCAGTTTAGGCAGCAGACGAAAAAATTAGATCCTCATGGCGTATGAGTAATGCTAATTACTTTGAAACGTTAAAAGCGGGCCAGAAATTAGTGGCTTGTAAAAATTTTTAAGACAATTGTAAACGATTTTTTCATATTTATTTGTTTAGTTATTTATTGTTCAGTTGTTGGTCAGAATAAAAGGAACAACTTGAACAATGAATGAATAATTTTGGCATATAGTAGAAGTATAAGTACTCCGAATTATGAAAATCGAAAATCGGTGATGACACATCTTCAGAAATAATTTTCAAAATTTCCACAGTTATTAATTACTATGTCCTTTCGGTGACCTTGAACCTTGTCTTTTGTGTAATATTTGTGTAGGCTAAGACCAGTAAATATTATTAACACGAAAAACTCAAGTCTGAACGAAACCAGCGTAAGTAAATGTTTTTTTTTAATAAAAAGTCCTTTACAATTAATTAAATTTATTATAAATATTTTTTACTTCGTCACTAAAAATAATCATCGTATAATAAATAAACTATCATATTCATTTAAGCACGATTGGCTGTGGTCGATATTTTTGTTGTCCGATTGGACAAAGAATGTCACATACATAAAACTTATTTTTTTTTATTCAGTCTCATTTTGTTTCAGACAAAATAACAAAGTACATTTTGAAATAAACCATTAGATTTCGTATTCTCTGGTGATGCAAATCAAAAACTCATCTCTCTATAAAAAAATCCCAATTAAGGCAAAAAAAGAAACGTATTCATTGTTTATACACAAGAGGCATACCGTTTGCTTTTTAATGTAAAGATTTGGGTTACTCCTAAGCTATTTATACCTCGTGAATAAGCTTCATTAATTTATTTATGACTTTTTAGCATACATTTTGCACTTAAATCATGAGAATAGAAAAATTTAATCATACATAATGAATCAGTATAACGAATTAGTATTCTGAATACTCTTGTATTGTGTAAAAAATTTATCATATGGGTTATTCCATACAATATTTAACCCTAAAACAGGGATTTTCTGAAAATATTTTTATTTCTACTTCTTCTGCAATTTTTTATTTCAATATTATACGTGAGATTTCCGAGATATGAATTCAGTATTCACAAGTATCTGCAATTTGTATAAACAAATTGAATTTTCTTTAAAAAGGCCATCTCAAAACTATTTATTCCTACACTAAAATGATAATAAAAGCATAGATAGTGAGATATGATACAAAGTGTTCAATCAATACAATACAAATATTATGCGTATTAGCACCAGACAACACTTTAATTTAGCAGAAGCAAAAACAAAAGCAGTAGAATTCTTAAAAATTTGCATACGAAATTTATGCAAATAAAATTAAACACACAGCCAAAAAGAACTAAGACGGTAGAATAAAATCAATAAGATTTCTTTATGGTTTTCAACCAAAGGGACAGTCTTATTAAATCATAGAGAAAATCTGCTTAAACCCTGTCATTTTTTATTAGTAAAATCACATAGTTTTTAGTTTTAATCTAATTGTGTTTGTATAAGAAAACTTTTTACAACAATAAGAAATTCTTATTAAAAATATCTGATTTTTTTATTAATTTTAGATACTTAATTAGGAAATTTTATTGATTTCGTAATATTTCTTTTTGATTTATTAATTTGATAAGATTTTTTTTAATTTAATAATTGAAGCTTTTTGAAATCGCTTATTACCCTTTTACCTGAAAATTAGCTACTTTTAATTACCTATAAAGCAAAGAAAAAATAAATTTTTTAAGATTTTATTACATTTGATTAGGTAATAATATAGGAATATTTGGTAATAGGACTAGGACCATTCCAAACCTAGTGCAAATATAGGTTGACCTCATGCCTTTTGATTTGCCTAAAATTTTGGCAAATGGCTCTTATTCAAATCATAAGAACTGAAGTTGCTTACTGCTTTGATGGAACCATTGCTTATACATAACATTATGAAGCCAGCAAAAGCTGAATATTGGGCATCGTGTGTGCTTAAGCATACTTATCATTGAGTTTCTACCTTTAGCTCTCTGTGCCTAAGCTTGCTTATCTTAGTTGGGCCTGAAGACGCATCAACTTGTGCCTGCGAATACGTGCGCAATTAGAAAGCCTTTACAATAAATCGTTGTAACTTTTTGTTTTAAGATCGATTACCATAAATACGACAAAATTGGTTTATTTAGTTTAAGTAAGATCGATTTTAGTTTTTCTAATACTTTTAATTTTATTTTATTGACTTTCTGATCATAGGATTTTATATGCAATTAAAATCTCAGTTTTAATTAATTTTTTCCAGACTTTTCATCGGTTCTTTTCCAACAATTTCAAAGTAATATTTTATTAAATGCATTAAAATTAGATGTGTAACATACATTGTTCTTGAAAATTTTGTTATATTAATGTTATGCAAACGTACAGAAATTTTAAACAAACTTTAACCCTTTTAGTGGATAAGCCCAATATATTGGACACGTCAGAAAGTAATTTTTAAATTTATTTTACAACGCTCTTTTTTCGTGTGGTTCTATAAAAGATGATGAACCAACATGATGAAAATATAATTAGAGAGATGTTTGACATTAAAGTCAGTTGGATGTTCGATTTTGAGCAGAAGAAAAGAAAACAATTTTTTGCCTTCTTACAAAAGAAAAAATCAAAAGGACAAATATCTAAAGGGTTGAAAAAATTTCAAGGGATTGCAAAAAAAATAAATTTTTGTGCCGAACAGGAGCCAAACAATTTTTCTTTGTTCAAGCTTGCAAAACGTAAAAAGCGCAGCTGAAAATCAAAGGTTTTTCATCTTTTTAGGACCTATATAATAGGAATATTACCTCAAAAAATTATTTTGTTCTTAGTTTAGCCTAGCCATTGAAACGATGCAACACAGTCTTGAATGTTGGAAAACAACCAGTCGTCGGGGAAAAATGAATTAAGACTGAGTTTTTAATTGCATATAAAATCCTGTGATTAAAAAGACTATAAAATAAAATTAAAAGTATTGGAAAATTTGGTTAAAATTTTACACTCTCAAACCAATTAATGTGGAGAAAAATAAAAATAAGAAACTTTTTCTAAACTTAGAGGTTAAAGGTCACATCCAATGTCATTAGCTTTTCTTAACAAATTACAAACCTCAATTAGGCAAACAATTTTGTTGAACATATTGTCTTGTCATAATATCTCCAACGGTATGGAAGTTATAAGCGACAGGGTATAATGTTTGTAGTAGAAATTGGCAGCACTGGTATAGAAAGCCAAAAGCATCAACAAGTTTTCAAAAATTTAACAAAAATACCTGTTCAAAGGTTCCTAACTCATTAAAATCGGTTATAAACAACGAAGATATCGTCACCTGCATGCCAAAACCATGAATGTGCTTTTTTATTGTTTTTGGGAAAACGAGTTTAAAGGCTTGAATGCTTCTGAAAATTAGGGAAGTAAAGTGTTTTTAAGTTTTCATTTACCGAATGGTAAGTATTAAGTGACTTAACACTAGTTTTAAACTTGGCTGGCCTACCTCTATCCAAAGGGATTTTTAAACACATTCATTGTTTTGGCATGCAAAATTTCAATTTATAAAACTTTCATGCTTACTAAGAATCGAGTAATGTAGTATGAATGTTGAAGATCTGTTATTTATTTATACTTTGGTTTGCAGGCATTAGGTCCGTCGACTTATGATTTCAATTTGGTTGGTCTACCTCATTCCTAACGGATTTTAGAACATATTCATTGTTTTGGCATGCACAAAAATGCCAATTTATAAAACATTCATGCTTCAAGAGATCGAGTAAAGTATAAATGTGAAGGATCTGTTATTTCCTGATACTTTGACTTGCAGATATGTGGGCATTAGGTCCCTCGATTTATAATTTAAATTTGGTTGGCCTACCTCACTCCTAACGGATTTTAGAACACATTCATTGTTTTAGCATGCATAAAAATTCTGATTTTATTTAAATGTTTGTACCAGAACAATGAATGTGGCACATTCATTTTTTTGGCATGATAAAAAAATTAAACAACATATTCACTGATTTAGAACTGCATTATTGTGGCAGATCTGATCTACATTCCTATTCCATATGTTGGTAAAATGTTTCTTATATAAAATTGCATCAGAAACAGCAACAAACCCAAAATCGAATTTTTTCATATTCAGGGTTTTGGCATGCAGGAGACGATATGTTTTATAGAAAATTACCTCATTTTTACGATTTTTTCTTTTGGACAAAATTGGCATTTCCATAATTTCGCGACGAATAGCTTAAAGCACGAATTGAGAAACTCTAGTTATTAAAATTTGAATACAAACTTATTGGTAAAATTTCTGGCAAATCAAAAGGCATTAGGACAATTTTTCGAACAAAAAACTTGCATTAGGCTTGGAATGGCCGAATATGTAAGCATAAATGTAATTTTAAAAACTTGAAAAAATAAGGTATAATTAATTTCTAGTATTTATTTTTTCTAAAACTTTAAATACATTATTAAACGTATTTAAACTGATGGGTGGTTCATCCTAACGCGGTAAAATATATTTTATTTTATTCTTGAATTTTATATCCTCTCAGAAGAGATTAAAAACGTTCTCAAAAACTTAAATAACACATTTGGGCCTATACTGCACAATCTGTTATGAAAAAATTCTGTTATTCGGTTATGATTTCCCATACAAATTTTTGAGCTGTCAAAAAATCTGTTACGAGACTAAAATTCGTATTCTGCACGACAATCTTTTTTGATATATAAAATCTTTTATAAATCGTAGCAGATTTTTCGAACTGTCAAAAAATCTTTTACAAAATCTTTTATTTGGTATTCTGCATTCTGAATAACGGATACATTTTTCTGTCTTTTATCGTAACAAATTTTTAGAAAGTGAACATTTTGGTCTGAAAAATGGATGTTTATTTTCGAATTTCATTAAGAATGGCTCATAAAAGGAGGCAAATGTAAGATTGTATAGTTATTAAATGTTTGTGTGTGTGTTTTAAAGACAAGTTTTAAATAGAAGAAACCAATAATTGCAATAGATTTTTGTTTTCGAGGATTGATAACAGGGTGCCATAGAAGATCGAAAGACAGAATACCAAATTTAACAGATCTTTTATGGTCGGCATCTTTTATGATTGATAACAGAAAATGCGTAACAGAATAACAGATTTCGCCGAATAGGTCCAATTGCTTTGCAATAATTTTTATGTCTCTTTCAATACAAAGAAAATCGAAAATTTCATACACTAAACACTTGTTGTCTTCCGTATTTAGCCTATTTTTTTCCATTCTTTCAAATCAGCTTTTAACTTGACTTTGTCACCAAAGCATCTGGCGCTGCCGAGGGTATTAAAAAAACTTATGAAGTCCGCAATTTTCATTTTATTGAGCGCGTCCATTGAGTTCACGCTGTTAATTTTTAACAAAGCCAAAACTGAGTCGCTCAAGTCCCAGAAATACGGGTTGAGTTTCGAGAAGCGAAGTTAAGTCAAAAACAAGTTCTGGAACAGAATTAACCATTGTTATTTTTTGTTTTTATTTCAACATGAAACTTTTTAATAATTTTTATTCTTCACGAATGTAGAAACGGTTGAAAGCTTTGACTTGTACATAATGTATAGTATGTATACATTAAAATAAGTACAAGACTTTCTGTTAGTTTAAAGTGGTCTCTTCTTAAACTTTAGTGAGATGAGTGACTAAGATGTCATGACTGTTAATTAGATTTCCAGATCAAAAAGATTTTTTCTTAGTTTTAAGTAGTTTCTTCTTAAACTTTAGTGAGATAGTGAGATTAGTGAGTGAGATCAGGGTTCGCAAAAACTCTCAATTGAAGAGAAAAATTGCACTCCTCCTCTTCAATATTATTTTATTGACGAACAATTCACTTTGCTTTCCTCATTCGTGAAGAAAAACACTTGAGATTGTGCTCCTCAAAAAAACTGAGTTGAACAAAGCCTTCTCTTTGCTATTCATTTATTATTTCTCCCTCGCGAGTTTTTGCAAAAATAAACTCAATTCATTGAAATTTTTGCGTTCGCTCATTTACCCTGCAGTGTAAGACTAGTCAGCATTAAAACATGAGTAGTATTTATACTAGTCAAAACAAACTAGTTTATATTTTGTCACGATTTACTAGTTGCAAAAGTAGTTTAAACCCAACTAGTTTTTGTCAAGTCACATTAAACCAGTTGTAAAACTAGCCAAAATCAAACTATACTACATATTATCAAAATCAACCAGTTCCAAAACCAGTTGGAGCTGGGTACCCCATTGGAACAAACTAATAATAAACAAATTAAAACATATAAAAACTAATTTAAAAACATGTAGTATACCATAAACATGGTATTTCATCAAATAGCTTTAACTTTAGCCTTTAGCTAATATTTTGTTGTAAAAATATATGTTCTTTGAACCTATGAACTATTGAAAAAATATGAACCTATGAACTAGTTTTAATTCGATAATTACTATATTGGTTAAAAACTAGTCACAACCCAACTAGAACTTTACTTTACATAAAAAATGAGTTGTTAACTAGTTAAAACCTTATCTATAGTAAGGCAATTGTCTTTTCCAATGACATCACCACGTAAAAAATACCAGTCGGTTCTATGAGAATAGGACATAAATCGAACTAGTTGTTGGATATTTCCAACTAGTTGTTGACTGGTATAAATCTAGTTGATTACACTGCAGGGTATTGACTCAACGAGTGATCTTGTCAATTAAAAATAAATACGTGTTTTATCATGAACTATATTTTTTTGTGATTTTTAATTAAATATTCAAGTACTTTATAAATTTTTAAAATGCTCCGTTTTTTATTTATCTCAGTTTCTTATAATTTTATAATATATAATTATTTTTTATGTTTTTTTAATTAAATATATTATTAAGAAAAAGAATTAATATTATTTATTTAAATCCTTTCAATTTAATATGCGCGAAGTGTTTAATTAAAGTTTCGCATCAAATGAAAGCGATCGATTCAATGAGTTTATCATTTTAAAATTCACGAGCGATGAAAATTCAACAACACTCATCAACACGACGTCGCTCTGTTAAAATTTCTCAACATACAAACTCACGAACGAGAAAAGCAGTTGAGGGGTTCAAAAAAGAGTGAATATTTTATCCGCATACGCTCTGAATATTGTAAAATGATAAGCTCATAGCAAAGATGAGACAAACTCAGAAGATCGGGAGCGCATTTCAATTGCTTTACGCATACTGAGTGAGATGTCATCAGCGTTAAACAGATTTTCACATCATTTCATTCATTCAATAACAAATCTTACTAGTATGCCCGTGAGGCGTTAAAACGCCAAAAATAAAACATACCTAGATTTTATTTTAAGCTATTGAATTGATTTTCAACTGATCAAAATTTAAATGAAATTAATTTTGGCCTTTTTGCAATATACGCGGTATTGCACGCGCAATGACGATATAATATTAGCATATTTAATTTCATACCCAAATTTATTTTAAATATACCGGAGTAAGAATATTTCTTGATTTCCAGTTGAAAAATGCTTGAACAAAAATGTTTCATTACCGACCAACAGTTTAGAAATCTTTTTTCAACTGTAAGAAATCATTCCAGTATCACTTTGATATTGAATACATCAATTCATAGTTTTAGCTGTGAAATTATAAACGTTTATCCGTCAGTATAACAGTTTCATAGCTATTAGCCGATAGGTGGCGCTAAATACCTCACATATTTTAAGGCGTTTGCTGAAATTATGAAGAGAAAAAGCAACAAATTAGATGCAGACTTTAACTCGCTATAACTTAAAAAACAAAAATTTTTAAGAAATAAAGAGGCCGAGTTTGCATATCTACAGGTCTAAACGTACCAAACTATAGCAAATTTATTAAGATTTGACTTGTACTTAAAAAGTCTTACGGCGGACAAAATTTTCGTTTGCGTAATATATATAAGATTCAGCAATGTTTGATCATTTTTTTATGATTTTATCTATAGATTTAAGAAGACTTCTCTATTTCTTATAATATTTCTTATTTGGTACTATTAAGAAGAAAACCTAGTACAATAGCTGAATAAGATGATCTTCTTGATTTTAAGTGATGGTTTTTGGCTCTATGAACAAGCCAATGATATTTTATTATTGAAAATGTATTTTTAAGGATTTATGCAGTTTTGAAAGAGTTTAGCCATATCGGTATTTTAGCACACAAAACAAAATTGAGAATTATTTTGTAAGTACGCTTTTTTAAAACATTTTACAAATTTTCAAATATTTCAAATTAAATGTTACACAATTAAATTTTTATCAAGGTGTTTCCACATTTATATCCTTCAAAGTTTGACAAAACTGGAGGATATAGGTTTAAGCAAAAGGGCTTTACATGCAATGCTTTTTATGTGTTATACTCAATTTCTAATCAGGTCTAAATTTTCAATCTAACTGATACTTTCAAGGTTTGAACAAAAATTTATTTTAAAAATATTTGAATTTTTTCCTTTCCATTTTTCTTTTTTTATACAGCGCCTAAATAAATTACACAGACTACAAATTTTAATTTTTTTTCCGTTTCGACTTCAGTTTCAACTTCAAATTCGGATCTGAAAATAGTTTTTTGCTATCGTATCAGAATTTCTCACATTCACATTTATGAAAACTCTGAAAAATTGGGATATTCAAGTGAGAAAAAAATGTGAAGCAAAATAATAAGTAACAAGTCAGTATTTTTTTATTTTTCTAATAAGTTTATACCACAATTTGTCACAAGTCCGTTTTGTTTAATCATCCAGCAAAAATCAGCCATCGTGCTAATATTTCTCCTTCCTTGATACCTCCGCTCCATTTCCTTCACATATTTCTTCTTCAAATCTTTCTCCTTGTTTCTTGCTCCTAAGTTCTCAGGAAAGTAGCTAAAATGCGAATGAAGGATGTTAACTTTGAGACTCAGAATGCAACCTAATCTTTGGAAATTTTGGAGCATGCTATTTATGATGTCTTCATAATTGGGACTTTTATGGTTTTCTAAGAACTTTCTGAGAACTTATTTTAACGATACCCATGCTGCCAGTTAGTCTTCCATCGAAGTTATCGTATCTCATAAGATTTCGGTTATCCGATCCAACAAAAGTAACTTATTTCAGCTAAGCTTCAGACAAAGATAGGAATACTGTTATTAAATGCTTGTGATTAAATGTGATTCAAATAACTAAAAAAATTCCATCGATTCTACGCAAGTCTGTGTGGTGCAATAATCAACTAAGCGCATAATGTGCATATTGTACTTATATTCCGTTCTCGCACTTGACATTTTTTCAAAATATATAGTCTCAAACTGAACTATAAAAGTAGTATTTAAACCATGAAAATGTGGCAAAGTTCTAATTCCACCAGTCTGGAAAGAGTTGAATTAACTCTTTTCCACACTTCTTGCTTTGCAAATGTTTTTTAACTTTAACCAAATTGAATTGTCCTTTTTTAAATCTCTTAGTTTTCTTTTATGCTTAAAATAATTCGCAATTACAATTAATAATTTTATGAAATGCTCAAATTGATTTATGATATAAAAGAAAATTATATTGGGATCAAACAAAGGAATTTCTCGAATTTCACTTCAAGTAAAAAAATAACAGAAAACCTAAAAATATCTATCTATTTACACATATATAAATGTATGTCTTAGTTGTTGTTAAAATTATAGCAAGCAGTTAAAATATTTTTTTTACAATTTAAATTTAGTACCTAAGACTAATGTTTGAATTTTTGTAAACATTTTTTTAATTTGTTGTGTTTTTCTCACTTTCAATATGTTCATTTACATCTATTAAGAAATAAATATGAATGTTTAAAGCAATACAAACTAGTATCTATGTATAGTTTGTCTGCAAAGAGCTTAAAAATTTTTTTAAATTTAAAAAATGTACAAAAAAAAAACAACAAAACGTTAAAGCAACAACAAAATGTTCAGCAAATGTTAGTTTATTTTAGACTCGATATTTAAGTAGTTAAAAATATATACATGTATATATATATATGTATATATATTAAACATATATGTTTTAATAGTTTTTGAGACTGTTTTTGCTTGAGTTAAAATCGGTTTTATGAAAAGCAATTTTTTGAAAATTATACGGATATAAAAAAAAAAAAATTTAGATACTATAAAAATAATACTATAAAAACTTTAGTTGATAATTTTGTGCCAAAGCAAAAAGAAAGAAATAAAAAATATGCATAAAAAACAATAAATTTAATAACTGCAATACAACATTGATAAAAAATAAACACATTTACGCCACCAACTTATTTAAGAAAAAAAAAAGCATGTTTGTAGTAAAATAGTTACAAAAATACATAAGTAATGAAAAAAAATTATTTGAATATTAAAAAAGCACATTTCTGCAGTGTTTGATTCATACAACTTCAAAGCAACATATTTCTAAAACTGACTTTATATAATTGGTGTAATTTTTTTAAAAATGTAAAGCATATTCAAAATAGAATAGATTTTTTTACTTAATCCACTTAAAAGTATTTATTATTATTATCAAACATTTTTGTTACTTGTCTGACAGTGAATCACCGAATCACCGAATTACATATACGTGATCGTATTGCAAATGTTGCAAACTTTTCAGACCATTTGTTCTATAGCAAGTTTCGTTTTTCTTAGAAAATTGGGAGTTTGAAGTATAATTTTTACTAGAACTGAGTTAATATAAGGTTTAGTTTTTAGATTTTTATTCTAATGTTTGTGCATTTTTGTTTCATAATAAAATATAAGGGTAGCGTGGGAGAAATGCCGCTTCTTATGTATGATTAATAAACTATATGTAAGCAATTGATATAATTGTAGAAATAAAAAAAAAAATCTAAGAAATAGTGTTTCAAACTTACTTACAGATACTGCATTCTGACTATTTTATTTTACAACAAAACTTGGGATATAACTCAACGATATAACTTGTAAAACGATATTTTTTTTATTAAGTTATTCGCCGGTACAGCTAAGATTTTTTTAACATACAAATCTTTATAATTTTGCAATTTGACTCATTGACTATTTCAGACTAAACAGTTTAGGGTAACAAACATATACAACACCATCACACATTATTTTATCTATGTTTTTTGTACTAATTATAATTATTAATTTTTTTTTATAAGTTTAACTCATAAGTGCTTTACAACAAATCAATTTAATTATGATTGTTAGTATTATACTTTGATATTTTTAATTATTACACATTGATTGTCAACTTTTAATGCATACATAAATACATTTATTATTATATTATATATTATAGCAAATAATTATGTAATAATGTTCAATTTGTTGCATTCAATAAAATAAAATTTTGGTTTTATCAAATTCAAATTTTGAAAATTCGTTTTCTTTCGTTTTATTTCGATTTGGTTTTCGAACACTTTGCAGCATTTTCCAAGGAGATAAGTCTAGGCTTTAGAGACAAAATGATAATACGTTTTCAGTATTTTTCAATTCATATGGGATAAAACCGTTTTTGAGCGATGATACCAGGCGCATACCCAGAAAAAATTTCGGGGGGTTTTAATTGTATTTATTTAGACTTCCAAATTTTTTTTATATAAAATAATCTTTATATCATAGTAATCATAGAAGAGCTAACCCATTGAGCCTCTCTTTTCCAGTTGTACTTCTCACGTATATTTTGAGTCTTTGAAGCGACGCAAACGAGCGTTCGCTTGAAGCGACTGAAACCGCCAATCTTCAGGAATCGGCTTATTGATGGATATATCATTGCATCGCAAAAATCAAGGGATTCGATAAACGTTACAGGTTGATTTATCTGATTCAAGCAGTGCCTAAAAATATGGGGTACAAAATGTTGCTCAAAATAAATACATACACTGAAAAAATCATCACGTTTTAAAATTCAACACAATGCCTTTGATATCGATGCATGATTTTTCATTCAAAATTTTAATTTCTCAAGCAATTTGTAATAAAACACTTTGCATTGAACAAATTTCATCAAAGTAGTAACAAATTGTTTTCAATACACGCCCATTTCACATTCAAGTGTAGTATCAGTTGCACTGACCATCTCTGATTTGGTTCAAATTTTGTTCTTAGATTGGATTGATCCGGAGTTTGAGATTTAAAGATTTTTTTCGCAGTTATGCGAGTGCCAAAATAGGGTCTTATTTGGGATAGCGTAGCTCAGTCAATTTTAATTGCGATTTTCGTAATAGCGCATCATTAGAAAGGTTATTTCGTTTATTTTGAGGAAAAAATCTAAAACTTTTGAAAAAATTGCAGTAAGCTGACCCATTCTTAATTTCAGAGTTTAATACCATGCCAGCAAGTGCTATAATTTTTTTTTAATTTCATTATTTTAATTTTTTTTACGTTCCATTATATACCTTTCCAACGATATAAAATGAAAGTATGCTCTTCAAGGGCTCAGACGATATGGCGTAGAACGTGACGTGTTAATGCATTTTTCAATTCAAATTTAACTAGCGTTGATATTTATTGTGAAAATACTATAATACATGTGGTTCAAAACCCAGCTCTGACAGAATGTTCTTCAATTGAATTAATATTTCTGTTCGGCCTCCACCTCTCTGCAGACAATGGCAAACCTCAGAGAGTAAAAATTGCCATGTAAAGTTCTATGAGAACATAAGCCGTTCGGACTCGGCATACAA
The DNA here is from genome assembly GCA_963920525.1 of Dichetophora obliterata. NCBI lineage: Eukaryota > Metazoa > Arthropoda > Insecta > Diptera > Sciomyzidae > Dichetophora > Dichetophora obliterata. Next base: position 48,126,736 of record OY986438.1, on the reverse strand, counting down.
CTCGTAGGACCAAACATTGCATGTTGAAACATTTAACTACAAGCACAACACAATTGATCAACAGAAGCCAGGCCATGGGCTGAAATGGGCAGTTTATATTATATTGCTACTGCAATACATAGAGACTTACAACTTTTTTTACGTAAATAATATAAAAAACAATATTCTAAAGTACATGTTTTGTTTGTTTTTAAATCGATCTTCTTCTCAATAGCTGGCATAAAAAATAGTCCTTTTCAGCCGGTGTAAAGATATTCTGGTCCCAATTTATCGAAAACAAAAAATTAGAGTGCATATTAATAAGGTTATTTGCCGCTACAACCTCAACTACTATTATAAAGTTTGGTTGCAAGTTCCCTCCGCTACGGGGATCGAAATAATAATAATTCTAGTAAAGGTTGTAGCGAAAAGAAGATGAATTTAAAACAAACAAAAATTGAATTTTAGATATTGTTTTTCTTATTATTTACTTAAAAAACTTTTTAAGTCTCTATGTATTATAGTCTTTTCAAAATAAATGCTTTAAATTGAGTAGTTTATATTTTACCAATGTGCAATGTCATCTAAAGCTCTTTGTCATTATCATAAACTCACAACGGCTGCCATGTTTTACTGAGAGTTTCTCTCGGTGCTTTTTGAAATTCGATTATTTCGGGTGAGGGGTGGGGTTAACCCACAAAACCCTCCCCTGCGTACGCACCTGGATGACACAGACCAAAATCTTCTTAATATGTAACATTGGGAGTTCGCTCAGATAAAGTATTCTTGGAGGGCAATACGCTTCTACTTATAATGTCTTTGCTAGCTGAAGAGTTCACAGATCCTTCTAGGGAAAGATTTTCTCCAACACCGCATCTTGTGATTGCACCCTAAACTATAACATACGGCAAATTCAGTATGCTATGTATATTATTTTGAGTGTATTCATCCTTGAGTCTTCCATGACTCCTGAATCTGGGCCAATAAAACTGCTTTAACTTTCGTCAGAAAATATGGCTGTCCAATCATTATACGACCAATTTTTTCCTGCTTTGCACCTATCTAAACGATTTGAACGCATCATTGCTGTTAGCAAAGGCTCTCTCGCAGATCTTCGAGGTTTAAGAGTCATATCTGATAAACGACTTTTTACTGTTGCACAGCTTTTTTAAACTGAAAGCATCCCAGCAAAAAAAGTACTTCCAAAATAAGCTAAAGTGGAAGGGAAAGTCTTGAATTCCATCCCTTCCACTTTCGTACACAGAAGGCATTCTTTTAATATATGCATGTCATTAGGAGGCATGCTTTCCTTAGTCTTCTGTAGAAGTGCTTCCAGAACTTTTTCAATGAAAGATTTCTTTGAGCCCTTCAATAAAATGATTCTAGTAGGTGTTTTCCAGAAGAACTTTAAGAAGGCATTCTATGTAATGGAATGGTTTTTATGATTTGGAAGCTAAAAAATCAGTGGGAAAATATCCCTTTTCCCGACACTCTCGCGATTTTTGTGTTGGAAATGAGAATTGTTTGGGTCTAGTTGGGGGTTTAAAGAAATTACACGTAAAATATCCTTTTTCCCGATTTTCAAAGCACTTTTGTGTTGGAAGTAGTAAGTGGTTGGGTTTAATTGGGGGTTTAAAAAGCTCACGGAAAATATCTAAAGTATGTATTATAATTAAATATAATTTTTTTACTTTAATTTAATTTAAATTCCCTTTGAATGTCTTCCAGAAGTAGGTTATAAGAATGCCTCTTGAAATAACCTTTTTATAAAGCTAATACGTAGCACAGTTTGATCTATAGAATGTCTTCTGGAAGCAGTGCCCCTAAGAATGGGAGCTGTCTTAACTTTGCAGCGATTTCTGGTGAAGTTTTTTCGACCTCTTAGTTACTTATACGAACTATATCTCTGTTCAGTCGCTCATTCAAATACTTCTTCCAGAATCGTCAGAATTTACACTTAAACTCAATCAATGCACCCGTCACCGAATGTTCCGTCTCAGTTTCATTCCTTGTGTCTACCGACGCCTCCTTCCATGCCTTCTCAACCGTCAATATACTACACCAGGAGCTTCAGACTTTACCTCAGTATTTGCCCTAGCCCCAGCCACTGCTTACACCTCAATTTATTCACGAATTTTAGCAATTTATGACGTCGTCGTCTTTATTAATGCCTTATTCAACGTCAAATATGTTTATATCTCAGTGTCAGCCTAGAACTTCGACCTTCATGACAACTACGTCTACAACTCGGTCAGCCCCTTTGAATATGTTTACACATACGCCCTTGTCCTCATCTCCATATATACCAATGTCAACGTCTATGTCAACCTCTATGCCAGCTCTAACGACTATGGAAACAACAACTTCAGCGTATTTAGCACAGGGAACTTCTCAGTCGACGCATCTACCACCGTCTGCGTTTTTATATTCCTCTCAGCCGACGCATCTGCTACCGTCTGCGTTTTTATATTCCTCTCAGCGCATCTACCACCGTCTGCGTCTTTTTATACTTCTCAGTCGATGTATCTACCACCGTCTGCGTCTATTTATTCCTTCCAGCCGACGCATCTGCCACCGTCTACGTCTTTATATACCTTTCAAACGACATCGTCGCCAATGTAAAATGTAACGTCTAACACGGCACCTATAGCAACTTCCGTTGAACTCTGTCAGTAACATTCTTTAAATTCCGTACGCTCAACAGTATCAACGCCATACAAAGATCTATCCTTTGCCTAAATTTGCGAGTATTCCAGAAGAATGGCAAACCTGTATTGAAGCCTTCGAAAGTACGACTGGAGAGTTCGGATATCCTCCACCTCTACATAATAGAATACGCCTTAGAGAAGCTCTACAAGGAAACGCACGGGAGACTGTCGAATCACTTTTAAGTCATTCAAATAATGTTGAGTACATTATCGAAACATTAGAGGAAACGTATGGTCGCCCAGAACAACTCATTAGTTCCCAGATTCAAAAGCTACGCGCAATTTCAGCAGTACTTGAAGGTGATTTCGGATCATTAGTTAGTTTCGCAAATAAAATAACGAACATGGCTACGTTTTTACAAACAGCACGTGGCAATCATCACCTAATAAACAAATCCAACATTTTTAAGCGAGCTTGTTACAAAACTGCCCATTTCAAAAAAAATTCAGTGGGGTAAGAGATGTATAATGCTATGAAAAGCACCTACTATCCATGATTTTAGCTTATGGTTATGTCATGAATTTGGTCACAGATCTTATGCCTGCGAATTCGGTGCCAAATATCGGAAATCAAGTTCAAGGGAAAATTCGAAAATTAGCTTGTAATAGCGTATAAAAGGAGTGCTGCATTTGCGATGGTGAGTATTCGTCATTACCTAATTGTTCCCGATTCTTAAATTTAACCTTTGAAGAACGCTGGGATAAAGTAAAAGCAATTCGCGTTTGCTTTTCCTATTTAAAATTTGGTCACGAAGTTACAAAATGCTTCTCAAAGCACAGATGTGGAAAAAATTGTTGTTCGAATTTTCACCATTCACTCCTAAAGTCTGAGAAAATTTCCGATACTTCAGAGAAATCATTAACATCGAACTCTGTTGATTCACAAGAGCGTAGAAGCTGTCTTGCTGAATCAAACAGAGAAGACGATTCGGTTCTTTTTCAAATCATTTTAGTAAAATTGTACGCCAAGAACAAAATCTTGACTGTTTATGCATTTGTAGATGATGGAGCTAATGTGGCAATGCTTGATGCAGACATCGCACGCAAGCTGGAAGGGAACGGACTAACTGATATCCTTGAATTGCAGTGGATAAATGAGCAAACCACGCAAAGTTATAATAAAGTTCAACCTAAATTGATTATTAGTTTAACCCATGCTTTTTTAACTGTTCCAATTGAAACTCCACAAACATTCTTTAGTCCAGGGCCAATAGCATCAAAAACCAGATTGGGATGGATGGTCTATAATCCAGTAGAAGACGATTACCAGAATCATAGACGAACATTGTGCCATGTAAGAAAAGTTTCAGGCAATCCGAAACTGTTAGATAACCTAGATACAATGATGAAGAACTATTTTGACTTCAAAAGTTTTGGGGTAAAGCCAAATCTGGAACCACTACGATCAAGAGATGAAGAAAGACCACTCTCTCTTCAAAAGTCTACAACAAAACGTGAAGGAGAACGATTTGCAGCTGGTCTGTTTGGCGTGAGGATTTTGTTGCTTTTCCAAAAAACTTCGAAATGACCATGCGTCACCTTCAGGGAGTGGAAAGGATAATAGCTAGAGATCCAGATTTAGCTAAAGAGTACTGCGGTAAATTGAGGAATACATTGCAAAAGGATACGGACGCCGCTTGACACACGAAGAAGCAACAAAAAGAACTGCAATTTAAAAAAAAAAAAGATCAAAGAACCAAGGCATGCGCCTTATACAAACAAGGTTTGGTTTTTGACCTGAAAGGAAAGGGTTAGGTTATTTAGAGGAATTTATTGGAAGACAATTTGAATTGCTTTTAACCGAAGCTAGTGTTATGCCTTAACTTCGGCAAGCATTTCCAGTCCTTTGTTGTTTTTGTCCAATAATTTCACATTTTCCACAATTTAGTTGTGAATTTTTAGTTTTAGGATTTGAGCCAGGGACCTCTGAGTTGATAGTCTAACGCACTCTCCACTAGATTACAAAGGCCAACAATACCTTTTATCTTCCACATTTTTTTGTAAAAAATCCAAATAAGAAAAAGATTCGGTTGGTGATTGATGCTGCAACTGAAGTAAGAGGCATGTCGCTGAACAAAGCTCTATTATCAGGTCCTGACATAAATCAACCTTTGTTGTCGCTTCTTTTTAAATTCAGACAAGCACCTGTTGCAGTTTGTGGTGTTCTCAAAGAAATCTCTCACCAGGTCGGTATCGGCAAAGAAGATCAAGACGCTCAACGACTCCTGTGGCAAAACGGGAATCAAATAAACCAGTGAACACGTACGTCATGAAAAGGATGATTTTCGGGGCTCATGTTCACCGATGATAGCGCAGTTTGTTAAAAACAGAAACGCACAGGATTTCGCAACCAGTTATCCTAGAGCTGTAAAAGGAATAGTATAAAAACACTATGTTGATGACTACTTAGATTGTTTTCAATCGGAAAATGAAGCCATTCAAGTGATTAAAGATTGCGATTACTAACGATTCTCTAAGTATTGAAGGTGATAAAGTAGAACGAATTTTCGGAATGTACTGGCAGTCAAAATCAGACCATTTTATATTCCAACTTAAGTGTCACAAAGTGCCGTCCAAAGTTCTTGATTTTACACGCAGGCCAACAAAACGTTAAGTACTCAGCGTCACGATGTCAATCTTCGATCCCTTCGGCCTCCTAGCGAATTTTTCCATATATGCACAACTGTTGAAGCAGAGCACTTGGAAGTCTGGTATCGGATGGAACGAAGAGTTACCTGATTTTTTGTATATCAAATTAAAGAGTTGGTTAGAAGAATTACCAGAAGTTAAAACATTCACGGTACCGAGATGTTATTCATTGAATTTTGAGAGGGAGGATGTAGAGCCGCATATATTTTGCGATGCTAGCGAGGAAGCTTTAGCTACTTTGGTCTATTGCAGAGTTGTTGGATCCAAAGTTATCAGTTTAGCATTTATCACAGGCAAAACAGCATGTGTACCAACGCGATTTCATATGATCCTAAAGATGGAACTGCAAGCTGCAGTTATTAGTTAGCGGTTCGTTTGAAGACTATAATAACAAATTATCATGAGAAGCGCATAAATATAGTACATTTTTGGGGTGATTCACATACCTTAATTCGTTGAATAAGGTCAGATCAGCGTGATTATAAGCAGTACGTGGCCAATAGAGTTGCCGAAATTTTTGATTCTTCTAACATAGAAAACTGGCATTGGTGTCCTGATGAACTTAATCCAGCAGATGATGCGACAAGGGAAAAATTTCCGGTACGCTATAATCCAGAAAGCAGATGGAAGTCTGGACCCAGTTTTCTATTACGCAGAGAGGATGAGTGGCCTGACGAGTCACGTATGACGTTAAAGAAGGACTTGAGCGCTGACGAAATCTAAAAATTGTATGTGCGTTTTGCAGAAGGCAAGAGTATTTGCACTGAATGTTAAGCGTTTTTCTTATTTTGACAGAATGAGGCCTGCTATGGCATGGGTTCTAAGCTACATATTCAATTTGAAGCAAAGACTTGGCAATGTTAAGAAAGGTGTGGGTGAACTCACTGCGGAAGAGGAGGCAAAAGCTGAAGTGCATTTATGTCGCTGCGTGCAACAAGAAGCTTTTGCATGTGAATACACATCTTTGACCAAAAAGAAAAAAATTTCTAAAAGCAGTAGCCTAGAACGCTTAATCCCTATTTAGATGAGGAAGGTGTCATCCGTCTAAGTGGTAGAATAGACAATGCCACGATATTGCCGAATTGTTCGAGAAGGCCTTTTATTTTACCCAAACATCATCAAATGACGCGTCTTTTTGTTATTTCATACCATCAAAAGTTCTACCATATGAACACTTCTACTGTCATCAATGAGATTAGACAATGGTTTTGGATACCATCCATTCGTTCGTTGGTTGAAGCGAATTGAACCTTTTGTAAGGTTTTAAAGACAAAGCCTAACCAACAATAAATGGGTCAGTTACCGAAAGATACAGTCACTCCATTTATTCGACCATTTACATATAGTGGTCTAGATTTTTTTGGTCCGTTTAAAGTGGCCATAAATCGTCGTCAAGAAAAACGCTGGATAGAGTTGTTTACATGTGTGACGGTAAGAGCCGTTCATGCTGCTTGTTTAGTATATATCCGAAATTTCGTCAACTGAAGAGAAGTACCAGTGAAATACGGATTGATAACGGTAGAAATTTTGTAGGGATTATAAAGGAACTACGTGAAGCAACGGATTTTTTGGATCATGACAAAATTACCGCAGGACTATCGCCATAGGGAATTACATGGAAGTTCAATACTCCTTCAAATCCGAGTGCTGGTGGAGCTTGGAAGCGTCTTGTTCAAACAGTTAAAAGGGCTCTTTCCGTTATCCTCAAGGAACATACACCTCGTCTAGAAACTTTTTATAGTGTATTCGTGAAAGCTGAGAACATAGTCAATGCAAGGCCATTGACGCTGTTTAAAAATATATCTTTGCTAATTTATATAGCTTCTATTAAGCAAAATCACTTATTTAATAATAAAAAAAAACTGTATTAACAAAAACGCTGAAAATAAATCAAGAAAAGCAATGTTTATTAGTAATGAATTTATAAGTGTATACCTAATGCGTGCTCAGCCAAAAGTGAACGAGAGATACAGAAATTTTTATAACGAGGCAGTTGATCTGTCGCTAAAACTGGTTTTTAATAATGATTAGTTTAAGTGAGAGACCATGCCGTTAATAGATACATAGTTTAAAAACAGCATAGGCATACAATATAAAAACTCTTATATTAACAATACTTAAATTAGTTTAGGGTTTGTATACAGAAATATTAAATGGATCTTTTTTTTTTTTTTTATAAGCATTTACAATGCTAGATATTTTAGAATAGGCATTTTTATTTATCTTTTTCTCAATTGTTGAACATTCTTCCCCCTAAGAACGGCTGTTCTTGATCCATGTAATAAGAAGGACGGCCTTCGTTGGGAGTGTTTTAGTCAAATCCTTTTTAGATTTCGCTATGCTCCGACTCACAGCGTGTTGCAGGACTTGGCTCCATCCTCTTATCACTAAGATCACAAGAAGTTTCTATGGAAGGATTAGCGTTAATGTCATCCAATTGTGGTTCGTCTGAAGGAAGAAAACAAATTTTAGTTATAGGCCTTTTAATAAGCTTTTGTTTCGATATTAAAGAGACAACACGAACACGACCATCATCTCCAGGATGAACATCTGTTATTCGTCCGAGGGCCCATTGGCCAGGGGAACATCTTTCATCTGCCACAAGAACCAAATCGCCAACTTTTGCATTGGGTTTTGGTTGAAGCCATTTTGGTCGAGCTTGTAAGCGATTAAGATACTCTCCATACCACCGTTTCCAAAAATGTTGCTTCATTTTCTCGATAGCCTTCCAGCGAGTCAAATGGTTGATATCCAGATCTAGTAGATTTTCCTCAAGAACACAATTAGTAGGTTCCCCTATTAAAAAATGAGCCGGAGTCAAGGCGTTGCTGTCACTAGGATCAGACGAGAGAGGACACAGTGGTCTAGAATTAAGGCAGCCTTCTATTTGGCAAAGTAGAGTATAAAGTTCTTCAAAATTAAGAACTCTGTCACCCATTACTCGTTTTAAGTGATGTTTGACAGACTTGACACCTGCCTCCCAAAGACCTCCAAAGTTTGGTGAAGCAGGTGGAATAAAGTGCCAATCTGTACCAGCAGTTGACATAGAGTCAACTAATTCTTTTGGCAAATATGATTGGCTTTTATTAAATAGAATTTTTAATTCTTTTGCAGCTCCTACAAAGTTTGTGCCGCAGTCAGAATAGATATCAGTGCAACCACCTCTCCTTGAAACAAATCGTCGAAATGCTGCTAAGAATGCGTTAGAAGTTAAGTCGGACACTGCTTCCAAATGAATGGCTTTGGTAACCATGCAGATAAACAAACATATGTAGCCTTTCGATATTACTGCGGACCTAAGCTTTGAATTTTTAATTAAAATCGGACCAGCGTAATCTACACCGCTATGCTTAAAGGGCCTTGTTACATTAAGACGGACAAATGGTAAATTTCCCATTATCTGTTTTGAAGTTTGTGCTGCGTATTTAAAACAGCGAATGCAACTTTTTATAATTTTCTTGGCTAATTGATTGCCGGATATTATCCAAAACTTTCTATTTACGTAGGACATTGTTAATGTAATGCCACCATGCAATGTGCGTTCATGTGCATCTAAAATGATAAGTTTTGACAAAGGATTGCATTTTGGCAAGAGAATTGGATGTTTAATGTCGAGTGGCAGTATTGAATTTTGTAGCCTCCCACCAACTCGAAGAATTCCGTTTTTATCTATAAATGGCATAAGTTTAAGTAATGAGTTATTTTTAAGGTCTTTTTGATGAGTTAGCCTTTTTATGTCTTCAAAAAAATCAATATTTTGAAGAACCTTTATAAGAAACTGGAACGTATTTTGAATTTCTACAGCTCTCAAATAGCCAATTTCTCGCATTTCTTTTCTTCGTCTGCAATTACTGTAAAATCGAAAGCACGGTGCACATACCCGAAGCAATCTATTTAAATTTGAATACTTTATAACAATATCAGGATAGGGTTTGCTTGAAATATGAGTTATTAATTTTATTTTTCTTTCTTCTAATACGGTTTTTAGATTGGTTAATGGTTTTGGCCATGATGTACTTGGTAATTTTAAATATGACGGTCCAGACCACCATACTTTATTGTTAATTAAATCTTTTGGCATTAAGCCTCTTGAAGCACAATCTGCAGGATTTTCTACAGAGGGAACATATCTCCACTGTGTAACATTAGAATACCGCTGTATTTCGCCTACACGGTTAGCAACATAAACATTCCAGCGAGCTGGTGGCTGACGTATCCAACTCAAAACAGTGGAACTATCACTCCAGTAGGTTACACTTGAAATAAAATCTGAATCGAAAGCACTCTCAACTCTTTTAACGAGTTTCACTAGCAACGAAGCAGCACAGAGTTCTAATCTAGGGATAGTTACTGTTTTTACAGGCGCAACTTTAGATTTTGCTTGCAAAATATTAATTGAGACTGAATCGTCATCATGATGAATGCTCGCATAAACAACTGCTGCATAAGCAACTTGAGATGCGTCACAAAACCCGTGCAGGTCCACTTTAACATGTTCATAATAGCCAAACCATCTTGGGATTTTTAAGTTTTCAAAAATGTTTAAATTTGCTCTGTATTTTAACCAACTAGTTCGAATTTCATTTGGAACCTCTTCATCCCATTCTACTCCTTCTAACCACAGCCTTTGAAAGCATAATTTAGCTTGTACTGTTGACGGAGTTAACCAACCTAACGGGTCAAAGAGTCGAGCAGAATCAGATAGTATTGACCTTTTTGTAACCTTAGTGGGTTCGGTTAGATTTACTTTAAATGAAAATGCATCTAAAGTTGTGTTCCACTGAACACCCAAAGCTTTAACGATGTTTTCGTTATGAAAGTTTAAAGTAGGTGAGTTCTCTCGAAGCTCAATGGGAATTTCTTTTAGAAATTCAGGTGAGTTAGATATCCATTTTCTCAAATTAAATTTGCCCTCTTTTAACAAGGAACTTAATTGTTTTTGTAGAGAGATCGCCCCTTCTAAAGTTTCGGAGCCCGATATTATATCATCTACATATGACTCAGATATTAAAACCTTTGCGGCGAGTGGATATTTTGACATGTAGTCGAAAGCTAATTGGCGCAGGACTCTGATCGCGAGGTAGGGTGCACAAGTAGTACCATAGGTTTAAGTTTATATATCGAAATGTCCTCTTTTTCATTGTTACGCCACAAAATTTGTTGAAATGGTTGATGTTCCCATTCAACCTCAATTTGTCGAAACATTTTCTCAATGTCCGAACTAAATGCAAACTGATATCTACGCCAACGTGTTATAATTTGGGGCAAATCGTTTTATAACGCTGGGCCAGCACACAATTCATCGTTAATAGATGTTTGCCCAGTACTTCTGCTACTTCCATCGAAAACAACTCGAAGTTTAGTAGTTGTACTATCCTCTTTAAGTACGCCATGGTGTGGCAGAAAATAGGAATTATTTTTAATGTTATGAGGATAAGTACCAATTTTGGTCATATGATTAAGTTGTTCATATTCGTTAATGAACGATCGATACTGATCTCGAAAAGATGGATTTTTAAGAAAACAAGACTCTAAATTATAAAGCCTTTTTAAAGCATTCCTATGATTATTGCTTACTTTTGGAAGAGAATTATGGAGCAGAACCGATTGAAATGGGAGGTTTACAATATACCTTCCAGATGAACTGCGTTTAGTGGTATTTTGAAAGTATTTTTCGCACGCTTTCTCTTCTTCGGTTGGTTGTCGACTACATAGTATTTCTTCTTGTTCCCAGAATGATTTAAGTATATTTTCTAAATTAAGATTGTTAACCAACACCATATTTGATATTGACTTTTCAGTTGGTCCCGATATGACCCAACCGAAATGTGTATTTTGAAAAAATAAATTATTGTGAATTAGAGATTGTCCAGGAATTAACATCTGACTAATTACGTCAGAGCCAAGAAGTATATCAATAGGATCAGAACTTTGATAATTTGGATCAGCGAGGCAATCGATTCCAATAGATTTCAAGTCTATGTTCAATGCTGACGATTTTGGAACATAAGCAGATAAAGTCGATAGCACTAGAGCATTGCATGTCAATATGAGTTTTCTTTTTAGTGACCATAGATCTAGGCTAACGCTGCTTCGACAAAAGGTTTCGTTGCAATTTCCAATGCCTGAAACCTTACAATAAGCCTTTTGTTTATTGAGTTTAAGCAGTTGTACACAGTTTTCTGTTACAAGAGTGGCTTGAGAACCTTGGTCCAAAAGAGCTCTAAATGTATGTTGCCCACATTTAGATTGAATAATAAGGCGAACAGTAGAAAGCAAAACATTAGGAAGTGCTTGAGTATTGTGTGTTGTAACACTGCTGAATGGTTCAAAGGATGAATTCGTAACCGTAGAATCGAATGTTATCACCGGAGTTGTAGCAGATTCATGATTGTAAGAATCGCTATTTAAGTTTAGAGAATGAGAATTAACGAAGTTATTTGTGTGACCGTCGGTGTGTAAAATTGTGTGATGCATTTTTTTACAAATATTACACCTTTGTGGTGATTTGCAATCTTTGGTGTTGTGGCCGGAGGCAAAGCAATTGCTACAGATTCGTTTTTTAAAAAGAAAGTCATTTTTAAGCTTAAACGATAATGCTTTAAATTGAAAGCATTTTGACAAGGAATGGTTTGATTTGTCACAATATAAACACAACTTTTGTGCGATATGATTAGACTGAAATTGATTTCTTTTATTCTTAGCCAAATTGTGTTGTATTGGTTGCGACGTTATAGTTGAAGATTCGGATTCTTCTTGTAAAGATTCGAGTGTACGAAAGGTTCTCTCTAAGAAGGCAAACATGTCGTCTATGGCAGGAACTTCAGTTGACGATCTTAACGATTGTTCCCAATCCTTTCGGCTTTGAAAATCAAGCTTTTGAGAAATAAGGTAAATGATAAGTGGATCCCAATTTCTGGTATCAATATTTAAGTTTTTTAAGGATGAAAGACACTCTTGTGTTGTGTCAAGTAATCTTTTTATGCCCTCAATAGTTCCTTCAGACTTTGGTATATTAAACAATTTCTTAGTTAATGTATCCACAATCAAACGCTTGTTGTGGTACCTACTTGTAAGGATTGACCAAGCAGAGTCGTAATTTGCTTCGGTAGCAGAAATTGTTTTGACTAAGTTGGCCGCTTCGCCAAATAAAGAACCTTTTAAATAGTAAAATTTTTGAATTTTAGATAACGCTGCATTTCTATGCACAAGTGAGACATAAATGTCTTGGAATGGAATCCATTCCATGTAGTCGCCAGAAAATTTAGGCAAACTGATTTTAGGTAGATTTGCGTCCAAATTAGAGGATGTTTCATTTCGACTATTGGGTAGAGCAAATGTGCTAGAGTAAACACCCGTAGGTGATACTACGGTGCTTGGCATTGCTTCTAAAATATTGCCCTTGAAACTAAGGTAAATATCATAAAATTCATAAAAACATTGTTCTGCGATATAAGGAACGTCTTCTGCTTTCAAAGTATGTTCGCGAATTATATCGCATATTTCCTCATGACTAACCTTGAACTCGCTATAGCAAATCTCTAGGTCTTGTAAGGCACCTGTCAAAAATCCACGTGATTTTTCAGACTCGTTCTTTTTCTTATACCTTTCAAATATTTCTACAATATGCTTCAACGAATCCCGTTGTTTTGAAATTATTTTATCAAGATCACTCATAATTATAATTATTAAGTATTTGGTCTTTTTATGAAGAAATGCAAATGATTTTAGAAAGCACTAAAGTGATCGTATTCACGTTTTATAAAAATATTTAATAACAAGTTTTTTTTTTTTTTTTTAATGTTTTAATTATTAAGGGAAAAGATTCCCGGGTTTCGGCACCAAAAAATGTTTAAAAATATATCTTTGCTAATTTATATAGCTTCTATTAAGCAAAATCACTTATTTAATAATAAAAAAAAACTGTATTAACAAAAACGCTGAAAATAAATCAAGAAAAGCAATGTTTATTAGTAATGAATTTATAAGTGTATACCTAATGCGTGCTCAGCCAAAAGTGAACGAGAGATACAGAAATTTTTATAACGAGGCAGTTGATCTGTCGCTAAAACTGGTTTTTAATAATGATTAGTTTAAGTGAGAGACCATGCCGTTAATAGATACATAGTTTAAAAACAGCATAGGCATACAATATAAAAACTCTTATATTAACAATACTTAAATTAGTTTAGGGTTTGTATACAGAAATATTAAATGGATCTTTTTTTTTTTTTTTATAAGCATTTACAATGCTAGATATTTTAGAATAGGCATTTTTATTTATCTTTTTCTCAATTGTTGAACAGACGCATTTTTCCGTTACACTCGAAGAACCAGAACCGCTCACTCATAGTCACTTTTTACTTGGAAGTTCTAATTCAACACAGACGCCAGTAGAATACGTGTCAAAACCTGGATATGAAAGAGTAAGCAGTGGCGAATATTGCAAAACATGAAAAATGGATTTTGGAGGCAATGGGCTAAGGACTACCTTCCCGAACTGACCTGAAGAACGAAGTGGTGTTTACCTGCGGAACCACTACAAGTGGGATATCTCGTTTTGATGTGTGACGATAAGAGTTCTCGTTCGCGTTGGAAGCGTGGTCGGGTTATTGAGTAAGCTTATGGCAAGGATGGTGTAGCAAGATCTGCAATTGTTAAGACGAACGATGGAACATTTAAGAGTCCCGTGTGCAAGCTTGCAATTCTCGACGTCAAATAGTTTGTGATTGGTGGTGGCAGTGGTGAGTCTTCCCTCCGTGGTCATTTCACGAGGGTGGGGATGTTAATAATTAATATTTCTTAAGAATACTTGTTCTGGTCGTTTAAACTTGTTAGCTTACAAACTTGTTAAATTCGATAAAATAATATGTTATTTTTTTACGTCATTGTTCTTACTAAAAAATTTTTAATTTTTTATTGAAAAATAATTTGGATCGATTCAAGCCAAACAAACAATTAATAAACACGATAAATTTAAACATAATATCGTTGTTTATTTCGGTGGGCTTGAACTGCAACAGGTGTTTCGATTTAGTTTTTTGCAGTTTCTTGGACAAGAATATATAAGAAGCTAGTTTCTTTTGGAAAATACCCAGTGAAAAAACCTCGCAATTAAACTTGTAAATTATGAACCGTGGGAGATATGGATAAGATCGCTAGAGCGCACAAAAGTTAAACATTATCAGCCTTTTACACGGTTAAAAATCTTGGACTAAATTTTAGTCCCACTAAAATATTACTGCATGTTTTTAAACCTTGCGGTTTCAAATTGAATCTTTTCAAATACTAACTCATATTTAAAACTTTTCTGTACTAGAATTGAAACCAAAAGAAATATTACAGTATCAATTTTAGCTTTTTGGTTTAAATTTTAGCTTTTTGGTTTCAATTTTAGTCTTTTTGGTTTCAATTTAAGTACAACTCTGTATTACTTTTTGTTTTTAATACAAATAATACTAAATTTTAGTACATGTGGATACTAAATTTGGATTAAGACCCGTAAAAAGTTGACCTGGCAATGCTGCGACTCAATATTAGGCGACTCGGTTCATATGTTTGTTTATCGCGCTTTTTATGTATAAGCGAATAGCTCTGTGGTTAGAGTAGTGAGTTTACAAACTCAATGTCGTGTGATCGAATCTCGCGTTGTTTGTTCTTTTTTTTAATATTTGAATCCAAGCTTGTACATAATTTGAAACCAAAGCTGTATTAAAACCATTTTTTAGTATTTTGTAAATACTAGATTTGAAACCAAAGCTGGTGTAGACTTATATGTAGTACAGAAAAGTTTCAATTTTAGTACAAGATTTCTAACCGTGTACAATAGATTTTCTTAGAGTTCAATGCTTGTTCAGTTACGCACTCTTCAAGGCTTTAAACTTTAGGCTTCCTCTACGCAACCTTGCTGAAATTATTATTCATAGCCACTTTTTTATTCATTGCTTAATTTTGTAAGGTTTGTGTCTAAACAATCGAAACTCTTTAACAAAAACGAAGAATTCTTGTACATTTGCGAATCTATTACTGAAAAAAAGTCTAAAAAGATCGCATATGGAGCATGTCAATGATATCATATCATATACATCAACCTTAATCGAAAAGACGACAAAAAAGTTCAGGGCTCTCTTCACGTAACTTTTAAAACGACTATCGTTTGAACGATGCTATCCGACGATATCGTTCTTAGTTTGCTTCATATAAGTTCATTGCTATCGTCTCGTCTATCGTTGTGTTTTCTACAGTTTGAAAGGCTCTGCAAAACATATATTCAGTGCCAAAAGTGATATTTACTTTTGTGTAGAATTTGTTTTTGGATTTGTTTGCTTCAAAAGTGAAAATTTAAGGTAAAATGTAAGAATATTTAAAAAGTTATTTTGATGATAATGTTTTGAAAATATATTATTCGGCAGCGACACCTAAGTAATTGGAAATATTGCTACACTTTATTGATGAACATCCGCAGCTGGGCCACAATTACGTCGCAAACATAGTGCTGGAACGACATTCCATCTATTTGTTAAGGACCACTTAAACAAACAAGCGCCCAAAACATTCTAAAATTATTTTTATTATTTCCAACCAGAAAAATAGCCAAACGATACCAAATTAGCTATCGCGCCAAGCAATCGTTTCGACGATACCATTTGACAGTTGTTTGCCATACATGAAGCAAGCAAAGCGATATCGTTTAGACGATGCATACAATTAAAGGTTACGTGATGTTAAAGTATCGTTGAAACGATATCGTCAAACGATTCTCGTCATACGTGATGAGAGCCCAGGTTACATTTACGCTGTCTTTAAACGCAAATTTCGGAGTTTAAGTTAAGCAGATCTTAGACAAGCCGGAAAAACATTTATGAATAATGATGTGCTGTTTAATTTTAAGCAGTATTTAAAATGAGATTATGAATAAGGCTGTATAAGTTCTCGGAAGACTTAAAGCTATAACTGTGCATTTTTCAAAAGTTTTAGTTAATGGCCTTTTTTCAAAAAGTTAATTTGTTAAAAAAAATAAATATATATGTACTTTTGTAAAATGCAAAAATTTCGTTAAAAATTATGAATTTATTTTATATAAGGCATAATAAAAGAGACTCGTGAATATTTTTAAAATTTTTACTCGTTTTGTTCTTAAATTATTCAAAAAACAATAAACCTGCTTATTTGCATCGATTATGCTGTCAAGCCGACAAAAATGCACAATAAAAGGTCAAAATTTATATTTCGTCCTAATTTTGAGTATCCCATCAACCCGCCAAATTTGAATAAAATCGGAAACATGAGGGTAAATCGTTGCCATTTTGGTGCGGAACGCCCCATATATAATGGATATTAATAAAGTGTAGATGAACCAAAAATAAATTGTAAATTTTTTTAATTTTTTTTTTGTCAATAATAATTTCGTTTTAGGCCATTGTTTAAGTAAAATTAATTTTGCTTAGAACGGCTTTTTAATAAAAATAATAAAAAATAAATATATAAAAATTATATTTTTTTAAAAACATTTTTTCTTTAAAACTAACAAATTTTTTATAAACAAAATAAAAAAGTTCTCGGTCGCAGAAAATTTTTAAAAAAAGATTACATATAAATACGTATTTAAAAACAAAAAATTAGATAATCTCCTTAAGCAATTCTGTTATGAAATGTTTTAAATCTGTCCTTCCTGACTTGTGCGGGCCATACAGAGTACTGCGCAATGGAATGATTGGAACTAACTATAGGAATAAATTATTTTGATGATGTTATTAGTGCTTTAGGCATAGAAAAGTACAAAACAAAGGTTGTTTAAAATCTTTGGATAGGTGGGTGTGGCACCTCCCATACAAATTTGTCACATTTTTTGCAATACATGAAAAACCAGTAAAGCCAGGAAAACAGAAACTTAGGCAGTCATCAAGTACGTCATTTGAAGTAAATGTGCCCATACAACTGGGACATATTTTTCGCAATATCTAGAGCACCAGCAAAGCTACGAACACAAAAACTTAAAAAATCATAAAGTACGTCATTTGAAGAACACGTGCAAAATTTAAAAAGGACGTTGGTTTACTGATTCTCCAGATATAGCGAAAAATGTGTTCCAGTTGCAACCTTCATATCACGCAACTGTAGGAACTACTGTCTGAAGTTTCCAATGTTTGAGAAGACGTTGCGTTGAAGAATGTACTGCAGTTAGTGCAAGTTGGAATTAAGTGTCCTTGGCAAATGTATAAAACACAGTTAAAGCACGTAGTCTTAGTTTTGCGATCTGTTTTATTCTGTGTAATTCACCCAAAAAATTCTTCAATAACTAACCTGATTGTAAAGCACCCAAACACTTCTTATTTTAATCGCGCTGGCACGTTTATATCTCGGAGACCACTAGAAACTGAATATTATTGAAGTAAAAATATTGAATACTAGTATTTCCCGGCAGACGTGTCCTGCCACAGACCGCCTTATTGCCATATTCGAAAATGTCAAGAAATACTAAATATATTCACCATTCTCAGTATAGTTGCCGAAAGTAACGATATAAACTAAATTACTAAATTTTAGTCTAATACGATCAAAACCGTGCGAAATGTAGCATTTTTGTGTGTTTGTAGGTGTAAAAAGTGGTGCGGCAAAATTATTTCCCTTAAACCATCTCGCTCTCAAAAAAAATCGGCTGCCAAAATTTCAGCACAATTTAGCATAAGCCTGGCGCGCTTTGCTTCACTCCACGCTGACCCCCCGAAAAGTGAGTGTAACTAAAGTGGGACATGTCCATTTTTAGTGCACTTGCCGAGAGTAACCAAATGAACTAAATTACAAAATTTTAGTCTAATACGACCAAAACTGTTGAAATAAAACATTTTCATTGGTTTGTGGGCTGTAAAAGAAAACCAATTTTTAGTACAGTTGCTGTACTAAATGTAAGCCAAACCATACAAACTAAGCCAAAATTTTAGCTTAATAGACCCAGTTGTCAATTTTAATGATTTCTCAAAAAGTGGGCGTGGCCATATATCGATGACGCCTATTTTTAGTACAGTTGCCGAAAGTAACCATACAAACTCAATTACCGAATGTAAGTCTTATACGACCAAAACCGACTGAAATAAAGCATTTTTATTGGTTTATTGATCGGGCGGAAAAAAGGGGCGTGGAAACCCATTTTCAGTACAGTTGCCGACAGTAACCATACAAACTATATTACTAAATTTAAGTCTTATACGACCCATACCGTGTAAAATATGGCATTTTAATTGATTTGGAGGCGGTAAAAGAGGTGTGGCCAAAAATTTAAATCTTAAACCACCTCCTATCTGAAACAAATCGACTGTCTAAATTTCAGATCAATCGGTCCAGTAGTTTTGGAATCTATATGCTTCACAAAGACAGACAGTGTTTTGCTTTTTATATATTGTATTAAGATAAGATAGATTAGAATTTGAGTTTTAGTTCGTCACATATGTATTGCATTAGATATTTTGCATAGAAACTGTGGCTGGGTAGATTCTACCCCACAGACTTTCTTTGTCACAGACTGTTTCTTCCGGGACACAAACAATCCTTTCATCAGAAGAAGACCACATTATCTCAAAAAGAAAAAAAAGAAAAAACATAATAAAAAGCTAAAATCATCTGGATCAGGACCGCTTTTGAACAGGAACACTCCAGTTACTTCCTCGTCACGGAATGTTGGAATTCCTTCTTTGACTAATAGTTCAGTTTTGACTCCTGTTGAGCCTAGAAATCTATCAAGCTTAAGGGCAGTGTCGAGGAGGAAAAACTTATTTATTTCACGTCTTCAGCCCGACAAAACTGTTGAAAATGTATTGACCTTTATCAAACATAATAACTTGTTAACTTGTTTGCATTTTGTTCATGCAAAAAAAGAGGTAATAAACCTTCCCACGCTTCCTTTATTCTCACAGTTCCAGCTGAAGAGTTTGCAACTGTTCTGAACTCTAATTTGTGGACTGATAATATACTCGTTACACAGTTTCAGCCTAAGAATAAGCCAAGAGCGACGACTCAAGCCACTCGTCAATCCCAAAAAAAAGGTAAATAGGCTGTCCCTTTACTGTCAAAATGTAAGGGGACTACGCTCTAAGACGCGAGACATATTTTTAATGTCTCAGAATTTCTCTGAGAGCAGTGTAGAAGTTTATGCAAGCCTTGTGGATTGCATAGAATACGTAATAAGCATAATTGACGTTAATGACGGTATTTTATTGTTAGGAGATTTTAATCTGCCTGACTTGAAATGGGAATCTTCTGACGATGATACATATTTTTGTGCATCTAATTCGAAGACACGCCAAGAACATATATTTGTTAATAATATATGTTCTTACTTAGAACAAGTGAGTTGTATTTATAATAGCCGTGAAAGACTTCTTGACCTGGTCTTAACTACAGACAGTAACAATGTGATTGTTGAGAGGACCCCTCATGCTTTGACTACTGTTGTTGAATACCATTCACCATTGAGCATATGGTACAAACCAGACAATGATAATATAGTAAAGTCTAACTCAATAGATAAAGTTTATGAATTTATTTTTAAAAAACTGACTTAATGAAGTTGAATCATTTACTTTAAAGTTAACTTCATGTAATTTCAAAATACATTTGTTAATAATAACACTCTTGATGATTCAATTAATTTTTTTTATATTTAAATTTTTGCTATGTTTTCTCTGTCCGTGCCGTATAGTCTCAAATTTACGAAAAATTGTGCTTACCTCTGGTACACAAAGAAGTTAAAGATTCTTCGCAACAGCAGGAATAGGGTATGGAAAATATATGTCTGTAGCTTAGACTTGAATGACCTAGAAATATACAAGCGTTTGTTTCTGGATTTTGAAATTGCTCAGCTACCTTATATCAAAATTATTTAGACAGTATTAAGCTGAGAATATTGTCTGATGCAAAGAAATTCTGGGTGTTCATAAACGAAAAAAAAAAAATCTGAAAGATTCCCTTCATCACTTAAAACGTCTGATGGATTTACTGACGATACCGCCGTAATTTATGGTTTATTTGCCAATCTCTTTAAAGAGTCATTTTGTTCTGACTCTTTTAATCCTGATTAAGAGTACTTTGAATATATAAATTCTATTTTTCGTTGGATCCTTTACTTCAGAGGATATTTTAAAGTTTATTGGATCGATCCTTGAGGATTTTAATGCTGGACCTGACGAAATTCCTGCCGCAGTGTTAACAAGATGCGGTTTCGTTCTAAGCCAACCACTGTCCACGTTATTCAATAAATCAATTAGTGATAGTATTTTTCCACTCTTTTGGAAAAAGTCTTATTTATAAAAAAAGGTTGTAAGAAAGATATAAACAATTACAGGCCTATCGCGAAACTCTCGTCGATTCCAAAACTTTTTGAGAGGCTCGTGTATGATCGTGTGAAAATTCACTGTGGGAAGGTCGTAAGAACTCGTCAGCATGGATTTGTTACTGGCAGATCCACAGTGTCTAATCTCCTCGATTTTACAACGTTTTTCTTAAATTCATTTTATTCAGGTAACCAGGTCGACTGTATTTGCACTGATTTTAGTAAAGCAATAAACTGCCCCACAACTTAATTCTATTTAAACTAAAGTAAATGGTCTTTCCACAATTTTTTGTAAGCTGGATTCAATCGTATCTGACAGAGCGATCTTATCAAATACGATTTCGAGGCGTATTGTGAGCTGAATTTATTGCTGAATCAGGTGTTCCTCAAGGTAACCACCTTGCTCCACTTCTGTTTATTTTGGCCATTAATGATGTAATCCACATCATCAAACACTCTCATCTACTTATCTATGCATAGGCATGCCAACTATAGTACTGTCAAATTATGTACAAATATATAAAAATTCAACTAAAAAATCTGGACAATTCTGTACACTATTTGGTATTTATTATGAGAATGGAGAAAAAGATTAATATAAGAACATTTGCATCTTCAACGAAAGATAATAAAAAGCAACAAGAATAATAAAAACATAATTTTAAGTTGTTTAATCAGACGCATGATAGAATAATTACAAGGTAGCCATGACAGGACTTTAAGCGACCATCAAATGTCAAAAATAGTATAAAATAGAGAACTACAGAAAATGACAAAGTAAAATATGTAAGCAAAGACAACCTACGGTTGCCTCTTGTGTAAAAATAGCCATCTGTCACGGCTACTTTGTAATTATTCCACCATAATCAGGCACATTTAAATATAGACTGCATTTTTGATTTGTGTGCCAACGACTGACTTATTGCTAGAGCCATCAGCTTTATCATCATTTCCAGAAGCAATACTGCTGAGGTCGCTCGTCTGCTTAAAATTGTATTTATCTTGGATTGAGATTTGTCTCAATAGTTGCGGCTGCTTCCTTAAAAATGTATGAAAGTCAATGCAAGAGTAGTCTAAGTTACATTTCACGAGTAGAATTGATTTTAGTGTGTCGATGCTAAGATTGCCAGACTCGGCTTTCCAAATGTTTTTTATTAAAGAAAAAACACGTTCGACTGGTGCACTTGACCCAGGTAAACAGAGAATGAATTTGATGATGCGTGCAAAGTTCAAATACGGCACTTGCGCGGTATTCATGTGATTGAAAATTTCAACCCATCGTTTCTCCATTCGCAAGTTTTCCGCGTTCTATTCTGCTACTTGTTCCGCAGTGCAAGACAATTTTATGTGGCCGTATTGAGCGTGCACTTTATTCGAATGCTCATTTAAATTGAATTAAGGAATTTCTTCTTTCGTTTTTTCAATTTGTTTCCAGGTAGGCATAACTCGCAATGACACCCACCAACGTCATTGGAGAGTACAAACGATACAACATGTTGTCAGTCTGCTATTTTAAGTGTTTAAAAGTTTTTTCTTGTATTTAATAGTTCTTTTTTTCATTTGCAACTAAGCTTAAATCGGACATCGAAATTTCTGTACAAATTCTGTACGATTTTTTTTTCTATCTGCTTGGCCTTTTCGCAAAAAAGGAATAATTTCATTTTTGATTATAAGAAAAAAGATACTGCTTTAAGTCGTGTAGATGCTGTCAAAGATCTTGGTATATGCATGGATTCTAAGCTATTGCTTACCTTTCATATTGATTAAATTTGTAAAAAAGCATCTTCTATGCTCGGGTTTATAAAACGCTGGGCCAAAGAATTTAATAGTATGATTACAACTACAACGCTGTATTTTGCAATTGTACGACCTCACTTAGAGTATGCAAGTCAAGTTTGCTCCCCAAGTTACAATGTACATGTTCCATTGAATCCAATGAATCCAAAAACGTTTTGTTCAGTTTGCTCAAAGGAGTTTAAGTGGAACTGATACTTTAAACCTTCCTCCTTATGAGGATCGTTTAAAAGTATTAAAAATGCAATCTTTGAATGAGAGAAGGAAGTCTGCAGATATCGTCTATTTACACAAACTCATACCTTTTGTTTTCGTTTCACCAAAACTCCTAACTTTTATAAATTTTAACACTAACCGTAGAAGCAGTAGAAACGCTAACAATTTAATTTACTTACCTTTTGGCAGAACAAATTATATGGCTACTGCTCCTTTAAATCGCATGAGTACCTTTGTTAACAACTGTAACTTTTTTGATGTTAACTTATCGAAAGGTCAACTCAAAAGTAAATTGAAAACTAATGTATTATTAGATCTATGTAAACGCATGGTTAGTTGTTATGTCCCTGAGCCCAACCCATATTATGGTGGGGAAATTTTTCTCACTTTAGATTGTTTTGTTTGACTCTTATCGATATCATTGAGATATTTTAGTGTTATTTGGGCTGGTTCTTAAGATGATCTAATACGGAGAAAGTGCGAAAAAGCTGCAAAAGCTGAACTCTATTGTAATTGCATGTATTCACCAGTTTGCCAGTAAAAGAAGCATCGAGATGCCTTCACATTTGGCTTGACAAACAACAACTAGACTATATTGAATCTGAAGCATTATTTGAACTTAACAAAACATGCACTGAGCATACGTTTTTCCAATTCAGAGGAAAGTTTTATCAACAAACAGAAGGCATGGCCATGGGTAATAACTTGTCTTCGTTTCTGTGCAATTTGTTCGTAAATCGTTTGGAGGAGGAACTGTCTAAGAAGGAACTATTCCCAAAAATCTGGTTCCGCTACGTAGATGACGTCTCCTCAATTGTTAAAAAAAAACTTGAACAAACGCTCGACTTAATCAATAGTGTTAACCCAAATATTCAATTCACGTTGGAGGAAGAAAATAATAACAATATTCCTTTCCTCGGTTTGCTATTGTAACGTAATGAACATGGAGGAATCGATTTCGATATTTTTCGCTATATAACTGCCTCATCAAATCATCACTCATCTCATAAACGCGCTGCTTTTATTTCTATGGCGCATAGAAGGTGTAACATACCTTTAGCATGGGACAATTTCAAGAGGGAAAAAGATCGAATTTATGAAATAGCTGCAAAAAATGGATATTCCATTCAATTAATTGACTCTATGATTAAGAAGCATCGAAAGCGACTAAAAAATATCACTTTTTTGTCATCATTTCCGATCAACCGATACGATTTGCAAATGAAATTCCATAGTTAAGTTCATAACAAACTCACAAAATGCTTTGCAGTAGCGAATGCATGCTTGGTCCCAAAAAGCAACAGCAAACTTCTTGCTAAAATCATCGAAAGACGCAGTTTCTCCGAACGCACAGCCATTTTTTCAAATGTCATTATAAAAACGGTAAAATTCCACAAAAATTAGTGACTTTCAATTTTGCTCATAAGTTTTCTTTTCTCATATGAACATGACATTTGGAAATTTCACATGACATTTGGCAAAATCGAATGGAAATTACGCCTACCTCCCATAAAAAGGCACGTTATCAAACAAGCAAAGTTTTTTAAAAATTGCACAAAAATTAATGAATTGGTTTGATTTAACACATTGGAGGGTTTCACACATGTTCAAATGGTTGAAGTATATCGCGGATTTTTTACTCTGCCTAGTAATTTTGATTTGTTCCTGCTCACACTGCAGTTTTTTTGATTGAAGGACCAGATTTTCTGCAGGCATTTGCGAAGTTTCTGCGTAAATTCTGAGTAAAAAATGCAACACTTTGATGCAGGTTTGGAGCTCAATCCAATTTTTGACTGATTCGATAAAGTGTTTGAAGTTCATTTTCTCTCTCGGAGAGAGTTCATTTTTTTAGCATAGGAAAGCAACAACAAATTTTGATTGAGTCAATCATTTGAAAGACGTTTGAACACCTACACTAGCTCTGCTATTTGAATAGTACACTGATTTTAAAATTTATCAAAATTGGATGAAAATTTTGCATTACATACTTCTATTTCTCAATAAGCTGATGTGTTTTATTGTTTAATGCAAAAAATTGTTTGTTTTTTTTTTTTAATTGTTATTTATATAATTTTTTAGACAACAGAATTTGTATTAGTTGTTTGATAAATTTTATTGTTTGTATAGTAATTTTATATGAGAAAAAGCATTGAGTTAAATATTAACAAATAAGGTTAGTTTTAAATTTTTACTTCATTTTTTTGTCTTTTAAACGTAATTTTTTGAAACACGTTACCAGGTCTTATTATTCTTTTTGAAAACCATTCTGATGACCAAGAATATTGTAAATTGAAGGAAAATTAAATCAAACGGAATGAATTGTCTTGGGTCATGAAACTTTCTAATTCGTTTGTTTTAAGTAAGAAACAAGACTCAGCTGAAAATAAGCTATGTTTAAGTGTTAAGCTCTGAGTTTAAGTTTAAGCTCTGCAGAAACTGTTGCAATACATAAACTTTCACAACTGAACAAAATAAAATGGTCAGTAAAAAAATAAATATTTGTCATTTACAAAAATATGAAGAGCTTTGTATATGCATTTTCAGATATTTGTATTATTTTGATAGTATCAATTTATCCAATAACAAAAAAATTACAATAGAGTTTCACACGAATATTTATAACCAATATTATTATACATTTATTTGCAAATTCTTTTCGAGCTGAAATTTACTAATATTGCAATTTTGCATGTTATTCAAAGTATTTAAAGGTGTTCATAAGATGCAGAGATCATAAGTATATAATTGAAGCTACGATTTTTGACTGGGTGTACTTTTTTAAAAAGCTGAAATTTACACTTGAAATTTTTTGGCTGGCAAAATGTTAAATTGAAAATACAAATGTGTAAAAAATTTCTTTATATATATATATATATATATATATATATCATTAATCACTGGTATTAATAAAAAATAATTTGAATAATAAGAAAAAACATTTCAATGAAGAATTAAATAAGAATATATAACGATGTACTGTAAAGAAATGCAAGGCAATCATACATACAACTAGAGCTTCAATAAAAACATTTATTATAAAACTAATACAAATAATAAACTACTCAAATAAAAGCATTATGATTACAACCAAATGTATTTTGATTCCAATAAAAAATTTAATAACGTTAACACTCAAAAATAAGAAACCATTTACCTTATATCTCTGGATATTTAATGAAAAAGTGGCATTATTTCTATTACTCTGAGTTATGCTTCGGCTTTCAATATTGCTGAAACATATGCTGCAATGGTATATTTTTTAATTAACTTTAACATGAGTGCTTCTTTAATGTTTTTAGCCAAAAAAATTGCATATTTGTAGACAACTATTCTTCCTCACTCGACTGAATCTGTTTTAAATTGAGCATAAATTGTACACTTTTTGACTTATTAGGTCTATTCTCGTACTATTTTCAAGTAATTGCACTGTGTGCCACTGGACTCAGAATTTGGCCAAAAACCATTTTTTGAATTTTGACTTTATTATTAAGTGGCCAGTGGACTCAGAATTTGACCACAAACCATTTCTTGAATTTTAACTTAATTATTATATTTTCGGAATGTAGACATCTTCTAGTATATTTGAGTAAATTTTTGTGTATTTTGGCTTTCTATTATTAATGATAATAATGCCGAAAGTTCATTAATTCGTAATTGATTTCATTCAAATTGTTGGTTAAAACCTTTTAAATCATAATTTGAACCATTTCTTTTTTATTTTCTTCTTATAAAAAATTCAACTTAATTAATATTAAAATATTATCATCAATTAATTATCAATATATTTTTTATGGTTTTTTCTGTGGAAATTTTTACATTTTTTTAATAGACGACTTGCTACCGAACGCATGCCCACCTACGCCACTTTTTTAAAAAATAAAATTGCCCAACATTTTCTTTATAAGAATGCATTCTTTCAGGAAAACCTGCGCAACTTTGCGGTTTTTTTTTTAGATTTTTTGCAAATCGAGAAACTTCGTATCTTCAACTTTTGTACTGTTTATTGTAACTTGTGGTGTTTCCATCCATTTATCGTAAAAAAATGTGTTAAGTGTTTTTAAAGTAAATCTTGGCCTATTAGATCAAATCTTGGTCCAGATTTTCGCAAATTGTCATAAAAGTCTTTTGCAATGAAAAAATTATTTTATTAAATTTAAAAAAAACACCCCCAAACATAACGTTATTACCGAACATATATTTATTAAAGTCCTGCGATCATTTCACTCAGCGTTTGTCAGATGCCTAACTCGACATTTTCTACAACAACTTCAAGATTTTCATGATTGTTGTAACTCGCCGAATCGTTTACAGGCGCAGCTGTGCCCAGTGTAGCCAGATTTTGAAAGAGATCATTACCGTTATGTTCATGTGTTTCAATCAGTGTTGTTACTTTAAAATATTTAACAGTGAAAAATTGAGTCTCAAAAAAGTGGTAGATTTGGAACGAGAGTGGACGATTTTGTTTGCATAAAAAACGCATTTGAAATCATTTTATATACTTAAAAATTTTCAAAACTAGTATTTTCTGCTTAAAGCTTTAAGTTTTATTGAAATAAAAAGACATGAAAACAGTATTGCAAAACAGTATTGCATTTATCATAAAAATAACGTTTTTTAATGCAACAAATTCAAAGTAAATATAAAGTTAATCAGCCCTATCATGAGTAATTTTTCACGCTGAATCGAAAAATTGAATTTTCATTTTTAAGATAAAGCTCAAGAACATTGTGGAGATTTTTAATGCAAATTTGTTCATCAACGGCTTATCAATAAATGTACATTCAACATTTTTAAAATGTTCTGCCAACAAATGTATTCACAATGAAAAAATTTAAATATTTAACCAATAAATATCGAAGCAAAAAATAAGTATGACAAAAATAATGACTAAAATTAAAAAGTGGTAGATTTTGGGATATTGCAAATAGTGGGTGGTAAAATTGGTAGAATCCAAAAAAGGTCAAAAAAGTGCTAGATCTACCACATTTGTGGTAAAGTGGCAACACTGATTTCAATAGGTCTTTCCCGTTCTTCCCTTAACATTTTCCATTTTCCCCCCTTTTTTAAGTACAGTCGAATCTGGATATAACGAACCCTCGAAATAGTGAACCGCTCCAAATAGTGAACGTTTTAGTGACTGAAATTTCAAAGAATAAAAAGCAAAAAAGAAAATAAAAGTTTGAAGATCCAAGCAAAAACATCAAGTTTATAAATACAATGAACAGGCCTTGAAAAAAATGAATTCTCTTTATCCAGATTCTACTGTATATTAAAGCAAAATTACCGACATTTTCTTTTTTGCTTCAGTGTTTTTTTATAATAATAAAATAGAAACACAACGGAATTAGTGAAGGATACGTTTTTTTTCTTTTTCAAAACGATGGGATTACCAAACGCCAAAAGTCTAAATGCTCCGCCTTCGTGCCAGAAATTATATCTTTTAAAAACTACTTTATTTTATTTGTGTATCTCAAATAAGAAATTTTATAGAGCTTTTACAATGCGGATTGCAGATGAAATGACGGTCCCCAGGGGCGTGTCATGCCCACTTTTTGTTCACATCTTCCTTTTGACGCCACATACTCACATATCAAATTGTATCTCTCTAACTCAAATATTAGCCATTTTACTGGGTTTTCACTATGTAGGTTTGTAGGGGAGCTGCGTGTCTAAGTGGACGGATTCCAAAAAATTTTTAAAAGAGCATATCCTTGGGCCTATATAAACATGTGTACCAAGTTTCATTCGATTATCTGTATTACTAGCCAAGTTATTGAATTTTGGACACATTCTGAAATTTTTGGCCCACAGTGAATTGTAGTAGAGTAGAGAGTGGCATTTAGCATCTTATTCTTCTCTCTCGAGCTTCAAAAATTTGTAAAATAACGCTTTCAAGCAACTTCAAGTTACTTGAATGGAGTACGAAAGCAGACCTATTGATCAATTCGTAAATGGTAAAAGCAGTGGCTAAGTCTAATTGAAATTATTTAGAAAACTAAATATATCTATGTAAATATTTTTAAAATGTTTTCTGCTTAAAGATTGTACGTCGAACTTATTTTTTGATCAGCCTGTATATATGCAAAAAAAATGCCACACTCCCTTTTACTGCCAACAACCCAGCAAAATTTTTTGTTACAAATATGGCATGTATTCTTAGGGACACTGCTTCCAGAAGACATTCTATAGATCCCATTTTGCTTCTTCTTAGCCTTATCAAGAAGTGCTTTTAAGAAGTATTCCCATAAACTATTTCTCGAAGACATTCAAAAAGCATTTAATTTCAATTATTTTTTTATGTATTTTTCAATTTTCCGTGGGATTTTTCAAACCTCCAACAAAACGCAACCACTTTCTACTTAAAACACCAAAATGCCGTGAAAATTGGAAAAAGGGATATTTTACGTGGATTTTTTTAAACCTCCAGCAAAACCCAAACACTTCTCATTTCCAATACTAAAATCGCGAGAAAATCGGGAGAAAGGATATTTTCCGTGGAATTTTTTAAGCCCCTCTAACCACAAAAAACATTTCATTCCATGCAATGCCTTCTTAAAGTGCTCCTCAAAAGCACCTACTAGAATCCTTTCATTGAAGGACTTAAAGAAATCTTCCATTGAAAAAAGTCTGGAAGCACTTCTAGAGAAGACAAAGGAAAGCATTCCTCCCAATTACATGCATATCTTAAAAGAATGCCTTCTGGGTATGAAAGTGGAAGGAATGGAACTCAAGATTTTCCCTTCCATTTTACCTTCCTTTGGAAGCTTTTTTTGCTGGGAAATAGATAAAAACCCTTATTTAAGACGGTTTTGACCCTATTTGACTCAAATACGAAAATTAAGTTCGTATGGTTATAGTCGGCAACTGTACTAAAAATGAGTGTGGTCACACTATAGCTACGCCCATTTTTCAGAAATCGTTGAAAACTCCGAAACTACACTTAGAAAAAACACCTATCTTTTTGTGATAAAAAATTTCCTTATTTTCGAAAATAGCAATTTTCTCTATTTCAAATAAAATTTTCTTCAATAAGAAAAAAATTTCAAATATACGAAGCAATATTTCTTCACTCGTAGGATATGAAAATATTTATTATCTCTAATAATAATAAGTATTTTTCTCGCACTAAAAAAATTCTCATCTTTAGAGAAAAAATTATAGAAAATTAACAATTTTCTCTGTTTTAGATAAACAATTCACTGTGCGAAATATTTTCTTCAATAAAAACAAATCCTTTCTCAAAAATAAAAAAGTCTTCTTCTTTAAAAAAAATATATTTATTTAATATATACCTTGGTACGAAAAAAATAGAAAGCGTGAGAGCGGGTGAATGATGTTGTGAAAAGCAAGTGTTGCATATTCTGCGTATTATGACGATTGTTCCTTCAAAAGGATTTTTTATATATAACATAGCTACACAAAGCGATGTTGCTTATTACCAATGGTTCTTTGGATGCATTTATAAAATCGTTTTTCAGCAGAAATTTCCGAAATATTTATGAGGGGTTCTGAAAAGCAATGCCACAACAATAATTCTACCTCTAACTCTTAACATATTTTTAACTAATATTTTTACAACCGAATCAAATGCCATATTAATACTTTTACTTTGCGTAGAACAGAGTTTAAACAAATGTTTAACAAAAAACATTTTTAATCGTAACTGAAGATATACTTCTCTATTTTAGATGTACGTGAATAAAGAATAATGTTGTACCAATATTAAGAAAATATATATCTCTTTTGAAGAAAGTGTTCACGTAATTTACAGAAAAGATTTATTAAAATTAAATAAATATTTCACTGTTTTCGGGAAAAATTGGCACAATAAAGAAAACGGTTAAACCTATTATAAATAAATCTTTTTCTGTTAAAGAGAAGGAGTCTTTATTGATAAGAAAATATTTTTCTTTTTTATGTACGCTTTTTACCATTTTTAGGGAATTTTTGAGATCACATTTAGAGAAAAGCATTCTCTGAAACAAAGCCAATACCATTTTTCTCTAAAAATGATGCCTTTATACATATTCCGGGCTGATTAAGCTGAAATTTTGGCAGTGCATTTGTTTTGAGTGAAGCATGATTTAGGAAAAAAATTGCCAAACCCATTTTTACCGCCCTCAAATCAAAAAAAAAATCCAATGCTTCGAACGGTGTTGGCCGTATTAGACTAAAATTTGGTAACTTTATTTGGTTCGTAGGGTTAGTTGTACTAATAAAGGGCGTGATCGCAAAATATCTATGACCATTTTTTCAGAAATCCTAAAAATTGAGTACTGGGCCGGTTTTCATTTACTCGAATTTTATTCGAGTACGGTACGGTTAAATAAAAAGTTGCCACACACCTTCTACCGCCCACAATATTATAGTCGATAACTTCGAGAAAAATGGGCGTGGTCGCACTTTATCTGAGATGTTCACGTTTTGACAGTGACACTTGGTATATAGGTGATATGGGTCCAAGTGGAGGTCACTATATTTGTATGTTGCCACGCCCACTTATACCTTCCACCTATTTTTATATAAAAAATGGATGTATGTATATGCTAGACCGACCCAAAAAACTGAAGTCTTTGTCTTGGTCTTTTTTTTTTGAGGCATGCTAAAAAATAGCTGTGATTACATACTGAAAGAACTTACTAAAATGTTGGTCCAAAAATATTCAGCCTTAGGCACTGATATTCTCAATATTATGGTCGTTGTACATATGGGCGTGGCACCTCCCATTCAACCCAAATTTGCGATATCGATTATCTATGTAGTTATCCAGTACAGCCTCGTAATCCAGTATTCAACCTCAATTTCCACTTGCAGTTTCACTGATAATATTTAATGGGTGTTGGACAACGGGGCGTAACTGCAACGCATCGGGTTTCAGCTAGTAATGAATAAAAAATTGGTAATGAATAACAAATGAATACAAAAATAATAATGGCATTCATATAAGTGATGCCATGAGAGAATTTTAAAATGTACCTTTTTGATTGAGAAAAATTTACCTTTTTGACTAAGAACGTACTTTCTAAGCCAAAATCTTACTAAAAGATAAATAAGGGTATTGTTCACTTGCATGTGCAGTTGAGGACTTGTGCATTTGTGCAGTTAGGTTTTCGTGAACACACCACTATCACTTTTTCAAAGCTGTTAAAATTTTTCAATGTGCACAACTGCTCCAGTCCTCAAGTTTGAGGCTACAGTAGAAAAGCACTTGTGCAGATTTTTGACGTACGTATACTTTATTTTTGTAAAGTGCACATGTCCTCAAGTCCTCAACTGCACTGGTACTGAATCGTGAATACCCCTATTGTTAAATTTTTACTAAAGGTAAAAAGTACAATTTTAAAAAGCAATACTGCTTATCTTAATTATCAAAACAAATTTAATGTCCTTCCAGCTTATTCCAATTAAAATCAAAAAATTTTGTGAACTAAAAATATCTCTGACAAAAAGTAACGTAAGACTTAAGGCGGGAAGCTTGAAACGAATAGCCAGATACGAGCAACCATAAACAATTAACTTGAACGCAATGGTAAGTAGCGCATGCAAATAGATATCAAATTTATTTATAAACCAAATTTATAAAAGAAAAACAATTTTCAAATTAAAAAATGTACCCTTTGAAAAAAAGTCGTACTTCCGTACTGGCGGGAGTAAAAGTGTACCTCAAAGGTACAATTGCTCCGCTTGCCGCATCACTGATTCTTTCATATGAAAAAATTGATTCATTATGCTGAATAACGAAAATAAATAATAAGAATGAATAAAGCGGTGTAACGAAATTTTTGCTATTTTTGAATAAATTTACAAATTGAAAAGTTTTCGTATATAAAACTTTCTTGCATTTTTTTAAAAACAATTGGAAAAGTTTCAGATGAAATCGTTTGTTATGCCCAGTTTTTCTTCACTGTAACACCATGTAACTAATCAATTTTTAAATTTTTTAATTTATTGAATGGATTCTTATGTCGTTATGCAGTTGCACTTAACATTCGGAATATGAATGCAGATTTTAATGCTCTGATTACTGCATCCATGCAGTAATGCCTATAAGGGGCATTAAATACCATTTTAAGCGCACTTCACACTTCATTTCTCCGATTTGCTGTAAATTCTGAGAGTCGATCAGTGTTGCCAGGTTAGGGGATTTCCCCTTAGATTTAGAGGTTTTTAAATGTGCTGAGGGATTTTAGGGGCAATGAATCTGTAGGGGTTTTTTAGGGAGATTTAATGTTTTTATGAGTTTTTTTAGGGGTATTTGAGAGATTGACCTTTGGAAAAAAGTTTTCTTACTTTTCAATAAAATAATTTAAAAATTAAAGAAAAGAAGATATTTGACTTCTTGGTTATTTCAGCAACAATTTATAAAAAGAGCTGAATTGGCAGCACTTAAAATTAATTACCAATTGATTGATTCCGTGTAAAAACTAAAAACAAAGCAAGTCGGCCTTTGTAGTCTAGTGAAGAGTGCGCTAAACTATCAACTCAGAAGTTCGAATCCGGGTTCAGGCATGGTTCTTTTCGCTTTCTTTGTTTAAGAATTAACATTTAAGAATTTTTGAAACCAAAAATTCACAACTAAATTGTGGAAAATGTTGAATTAAAGGACAGGAGCAACTGAGGGCTGGAAATACTTGCTGTGGTTAAGGCATAACACTAGCCTCTGTTGTAAGCAATTCAAATTGTCTTTCAACTTTGTTCCGCCAAATCGATAATTCACGTATGGTTCCAATCAATTCTTCCTCTAATAATATATCCCTTTCCTTTCAGGTCAAAGACCAAACGTTGTTTGTATAAGGCGCATGCCTCGGTTTTTTGATCTGTTAGAAAAAAAAGTATGGGGAAAAAAGATATGCCCAAAAATATATCAAAAAGTAGCAGTCCGTCTCCTCCTTTCAAGAGTAAAACTTAATTTTAACGTCAATTTCACATTGGACAATTGAGAACTATGAAGCTTCTTTCTGATTTTGTTAAAGACGTCTAACAGCTCAGCCCTTTAAATACATAGGCTTGCATTGCAGTTGCACTACTTTTCAGTTGCCCAGCATGAAATTGTTGTATGTTTTTGAAAAAAAATGTTAGGGGAATTTTAGGGGGATTTGAAATCCAATCTAGCGGTAAATGGTGAAAGGCACCTGGCAACACTGGAGTCGATAGACAAACATAAAGGTTTAAGAAAAATCTTTTTTAATATAAATAAAGTTTTTTAGGTGCAATAACGCAAATATTCAAGAACTAGTTGAATGAAGTGAATTCTGTTTGCACGTAAGTAGGTATAGTATTTTTGAGCGTAATAATTATTTGCTTGAATGTGTTTAAATTAGGGATGGCAATCCCGGGTTTATTCGATTCGAATCCCGGGATTGTTGAAAACAATTTTTTTAATATCTAATTTTTCTAAAATCTAATTAGATCTAAAATTTTTCAAACTACTATCACATATATCCCCCTTCCAACGATCAACGATCGAACTAACAAGCGTTGGGGCGGAGCGGTGCTTCTTCTCTGCAGGTCTTATATGCAATAAATTAAGGTCTAAGTCAGGGGATGAAACCATTAATGCTTTAATTTCATAAAGATCGTATTTTGATCAAAAGAAGGAATATTTTTACTAAGCTCTAAATAGAAAGAGTATTGTATTTATTTTTTACTTAAATGTATTGACTTTATTTTAATTTCAATGTGCTAAAGCATATAATTAAAGGGAGGTTTTATGTCAAAGCGGTTAAAACGAAGGCATATTTTAGAAGATGTTTTCTAAAAAATTTTATTACATACACAAAAAATTTAATTTGCATGTTAATTTTACATAATCACGCTGATCGCCTGAAAATGAAATGTTTTTCGAAGAAAGACTCTTGAATGCACATCTTTTACTAAAATGGAAAATTAAGAAAATTACGAAGCGTGGAAAAAAAGTGGAAAAAATTGGCATTATATTTGACCATATTGTTCATCCTGTAAATCCATCCTGTAAAACAAAGAAAAATTTTCCAAAGACGCTCATTTTGGTAAAAGATGTGTAGAATTATAATAGGAACAGTTTCAAATAAATTTTCATTGGTCGATTAGTTTGTTTTCAGTAGTGTAGCCAGTTTTGAAAAAATATATTTCAAGAAAAATCGTACTTAAAGTTACTCTTCTTAGTTAAATTTACTCTGGCGCACCAGGTTTTAAGCGCTATAGAATCTGTATTATAAGCGGAATTGATTTATTGAAGGATAATTGAACAATAATCAAGCTAAAAAAAATTTAATTTTAAAACAATTGCTGTTTAAATACTGATTTAAAATAATTTTATACAAGCAGTTACTGCTAAAGCTTAGTATGCTGTAGGAACAAAAATTTTTAGGCATTTAATTCTACACGCAAAATTTTTTGGTGTAGACTCAACACCAACACATACTTACCATAAAGTGTTTGTTGAATGTGTTAGTTGATCGTTATTGTTGAATGTCAAATTTCCACGCCAATTCAATGTACGGCCATATAAACGGCTACGCTAATTCAATGTACGGCAGCGAAATTTTGACATTTTAACTCTCCAATCATGGTTGTGAACTTGGCTGCATTGAACAATTTTTTCGGTTCAACAGCGTACTAACCAACAAAAAAAAATTTGCTACCTTTTCGCTGTCAAAAACGCAATGCATTTCTTACGGAAGATTTTTTTCGCTTCTACAGCATACTAAGTTTACACCGAAAATATGTATTTGTGCATGTATTACAAAAACTATGTTAAAAATTACTGAAGATTGGTCAAATTTTATGTTTTGTTTTTTTTTTTTTCTTTGTTGAATTGGTACAAATTGTGCTTCTTTGTTATATCAATTTAATACAAAGTATGTACTATAAAAGGATAGAAGTGAATGTGTTGCACTTTTTGGCAAAAAAAAAATAACGAAATAAAAACTTATTGAATTTCGGGATGATCCCGGGACTGTATTTTCAGATCCCGAATATCCTGGGATCGAAAAAACTCCAACAATTGCCATACCTAGTTTAAATGTAAACACCATACAGCTCAATAAAAGCTGAACAAAATAAAAGTCGACTCTAAATTAAGTGCAAGCTTTTTGACAACATATTATATTAAAAAACTGTCAAAAATGCTTTTACTAAATTTAGAGTCGGCTTTTATTTTGACAATGATAATGTTCCAATGTATTTAATTTTGATTGCAGACCTAAAGTGTTGCCAGATTTTATCTCTCAAAAGGACTTTGGTGATCAAACTCTATCAAAAACAAAGGTGTTTTAGTGATGTAAGATGTTCAAAAATTATCAACATGGTAACATGTGCAGTTTTCACTTAATTTAGGTACCACTGCAAAATGAAGTTTTTTCACTACATTTTGGTATGAGGAATCTCGTGGTTATATTGGTTTTCCCCCTTACCGAACACTATAGAGTAACATTTTTGTTAAAGATTTATAGCTCAGATTCAAAAATTACTCAAAATATACACTCATTTTTATGTTGATAGCTCTGGAACCGTTGGGATCTCATTTTGGTTTTTTCAACACAGCTGTTCCTATTATTCTGGCCAATAACTTTGCTCAGCAAATACTTTCTGTTCAAAATTGAACCGGACTGTGCGAATGGGCCTGTTCTCACGCGCTGGTGGGAAGTAGGAAGATGACAAGTTACGTAAGGCAGAATTTTCAAAAATTTTAAAAATTTTGCGATTCATTTTGACGTCTGTTACTTTGAAGTTTTATTGTTTGTCATTTTTCTCCTGGTTCTCTTATGTTTTATAATTTATATGTAGTTAATGCTTATGTTCCTCCAAAGAGCAGTGTGGAAATTTATGCAAGCCTTGCGGATTGCATAGAATACGTTATAAATATTCTTGACGTTAGTGATGACATTTTATTGTTGGGCGATTTTAATCTGCCTGATTAAAACAAGTAAGTTGTATTTATAATAGTCGTGAAAGACTTCTTGACCTGGTCTCATTGGCGTCGGAAGCGGGGGAGGGGCAAGGGGGCAGTTGCCCCACACTTTTTTAGCTAGATAAACAATTTAAAAGGAAAACTTCAAAAGTTATTCAAAATATCAGTTTTTTTACAAAGATAATATTTTTGTATTATATATTTTCCTCTTCTTTCTCTCTTCTTCATAAGCATGCTTGCGGATAACCATTTTCTTTCTCTGTGCTTGCAAAAAGATAGAACAAAATGTAGAGTTTCTACTGCAAACCCACCACTTCAGTTTAAAAGCACCCTTAAGTATGTAGCTTAATGCTTGTTAATTTTGCAACTCTGGTAAGAAAAAATTTGACATGTTCTTAGGGGCTTTCCATATTAGACGACATGTTGTACGATAAGTTAGATGTAAAACTAATGGGACTATTTGATTGAGCGTTCGAACGATCCAACTTGTAAAGCAACATCATTAATTGCAAGCTCTCAAGCAGAACATTTTCGGCTAATAGCTAAGCAACTTTTAGATGCCCTAACAATTGAGCAGTAATTTAACATAATTGTACAATACAATCGGCAGAAAAAAATCAAAAATTTCGACTATCGTTTTAGCTTACGCATGGAACTACATGTTGTACAATCTGCCATGTTGGTCCAATGTTTTGGACCATGCGAAAGCCCCTACTGTGAATTAGCTGATGAAAATCCACCTCGACGCTTTGAAGAAACATCATATCCGGTTCCTTCAGTACAGTTGCCATTATATGATCGGCTACGAAAAGATTATTTCGAAATTTTAGATCTCAAATGAGAGGGAAAATGATTTTACTTTTTTTTATTTTTGCAAGTTTACACCAGCTTCACTCAACCGACTCACTTTGATTTAACATTCGGTGAGTCGGTTGAGTGAAGCTAGTGTAAACTGGCACTTTGTAAATATTTTTGTACATTTAAACAGATCTTGACACTCTGGAATCGTTGGAAAATATTGTAATCGAAGCCTTTAACGGAAAAGTGCCTTCTGAACAAAATCTAAAACAAAACTAGATCTTTATGCAGATGACTTTTTTGCAGATGAAATTGCTGAAGCAATTGCCTGGCCAAACACCTTAAAATTGTAGTGGCATTGTATCCCAATTTGCGAAAAATTCGGATGCTGTAAAAAAACTATTAAATGAAGTTGAAAAACTTATTGCTTTGCTTTTGACTGTGCCTGCATCAGCAGCTTCATCTGAGCGTTCTTTTAGTGCACTAAGACGACTTAAAACGTATCTTCGAGGAACTATGGCACAGAAACGACTCACTCATGCGGCACTTATACACATTCACAAAGATAAAACCGAGGAATTGAATTCGATGGAGGTGGTGAAAGAGTTTGTTTCTCGCAAGGACAGAAAGAAACATTTTGGAATAATTTAAATTGATATTATTTTTTGTACCTTATTGCATTTAAACCATGTAAAGATATACCTAGTCTTGCTTTATAAAAGCAACCATTATTTCTTATTTTCATATTACCATATGAAAGATCCTTTAAAGAATGATCACTAATATTAAAATTGGAAGAACTTTTAAAAATAATGAAATTTTAATATTTTTTATATATTTTTATATTTTTTTATTTTAAACTAAAATAAAAAATTTGTTTATTCACATTCATGTTTCTTTGAAGAAATTTTGGTGAACTTTTTTTTGCACCACCATTTGTACTGCCCCCCCCCCATTTGTACTGCCCCCCTAGATGAAATTAGCTTCCGACGCGCTTGCCTGATCTAAACTACAGAATGTAACAACGTGATTGTTAAGAGAGCCCTTCATGCTCTAGCTTCTGTTGATGACCACCATCCACCACTGAGCATATAGTACAAGTCCGACAGGGAAAATATAGTGAATTCCAATTCAATAGATAAAGTTTCCCTTCATCATTTAAGACTTCTGACGGATTTACTGACGATCCCGTTGTAATTTGTGGCCTATTTGCCACTCTCTTTAAAGAGTCATTCGGTTCAGACTCTTTTAATCCTGATGAAGAATATTTTGAATATATGAACTCTGCTCCCAGGGTTTCGTTGGACCCTATATCTTTTAATTCAGAGAATATTTTAAAGTATATTGGATCGAGCGAAGAAGATTTTAATGCTGGACCTGACGGAATTCCTGCCGCAGTGTTAACGCAATGTGGTTCCGTTCTAAGCCAACCACTCTCCATATTATTCAATAAATCAATTAGGGAATGTAATTTTCCACTTTTTTGGAAAAATCTTTTATAAGTCCTATTTTTAAAAAAGGTTGTAGGAATGATGTAAACAACTATAGGCCTATCGCTAAACTCTCATCGATTCCAAAACTTTTCGAGCGGCTCGTGTATGATCGTGTGAAGATTCATTGTGGGAGGGTCATGACAACTCGTCAGCATGGATTTGTTATTGGCAGATCCACTGTGTCTAATCTCCTCGATTTTACAACATTCTGCTTAAATTCAGTTTATTCAGGTAACCAGGTCGATTGTATTTACACTGATTTTAGTAAAGCATTTGATAAACTACCACACAAATTAATTATATTTAAACTAAAGTTAATGGGTTTTCCACAATTTTTTGTAAGCTGGATTCAATCGTATCTGACAGAGCGATCTTATCAAATACGATTTCGAGGTGTATTGTCTGCTGAATTTATTGCTGCATCAGGTGTTCCTCAAGGTAGCCACCTTAGTCCACTTCTGTTTATTTTAGCCATTAATGATGTAACCCACATCATCAAATACTCTCATCTGCTCATTTATTTATTTATTTATTTATTTATTTACTTGATTGCTAAACCTTAACAGGTTTTATAGCAAATTTAAAATTATAAAATAAGATATTTAATACAATTCAAAAATATAAAGTATGATTTTGAATGAAATAATGTACAATATTATTAACAAACTAAAAAGTTTTAGTAAATTGCTTAAAGTATATAATTTTATTAAAGTATAAAAAATAATAGAAAAAAAGTTAAGTCAAAATCGATAAAATCAGACAGCATAGCAGGGTTGCGTTTTCAAGACAAACAAGGTCAAGTTAGCAACAATTTTTGTATACGGCGGAGTCGTGTGACAAACAAGGTCTCATACCCAATAAAACACCACTCCAATAGGTATATATATAATATATATCGTTCTGTCTCCCTGAAGCCGGTGAAATCCTGGCTTGACAGGGTGGTTACTCGACAAACTAGGTCAACTTCACCAAACCAATTTTCATAAAATAAAG
Organism: Dichetophora obliterata; assembly: GCA_963920525.1. Classification (NCBI taxonomy): domain Eukaryota; kingdom Metazoa; phylum Arthropoda; class Insecta; order Diptera; family Sciomyzidae; genus Dichetophora; species Dichetophora obliterata. The sequence continues at coordinate 48,086,890 of OY986438.1, read as the reverse complement.
AAAACCAGTTGCGAACGCAGGCACCAAGACAAACTAGGTCTTATCGGCCACTCATATTAATATATTACAAATCGATCTAACGTAGTGTTTCAAGAGGTAAAAAGACACCAAGACACCACGGTACCGTCAACAAATGTTGTCACAACCATCTTGAAGATATGAGGCAATTGAAGATCCCAGGTTTAGGTCCATTCAGATTATTTAGATGTATTATACACCAAAATTTTCCACTTTACGCTTAGGTCCATTTATCCATTTAAATTGTTATATTAATGTGTTTACAAATCACCAGATGCATCAGATATAAGTTTGAAAGAACTTTACATAATCAACGACGGTACTGCAGGTAATCTATAATTTTATGTTTGATTGAGTCCATGGATTCACTTAAGGATATAACATCAGATACAAAATTAAAATCACCGCAAGCGCTTCTAAGAGGTTCATTTTGCAAATAATTAGTTCTACAAAAGTTCATGTGGAGTAACTCAAAAGATCTTCTAGGACGAAGAGGAATATTAAAATATACTTTACTCAATAAATATGGACTGTTGACATATCCATGTAAAAGTTTTGTAACCCAACAAGCATTTATCATAATTCTCCGATTTTTTAAAGAAGGAAGATTTAAGAGTTGTATCCGATACACATAAGGTGGTAAGTGAAAATCAGTATTACAATAAAAATAGCTTAGGCAAAACAAAAGAAATTGTTTCTGCACTGATTCAATGTCGTCTATGTAACAACCGTATCGTGGGCACCAAACAACTGAAGCGTATTCTAAGATAGGCCACACTAGGGAAGCGAATAAGGTTTTCGTTATGAAAGGATCATTAAACTCTTTTGCCCAACGTTTAATAAATCCTAAAGTACTATTAGCTCTATTTATTATTTTATTTACATGAATATTAAAGCGTAGTTTAGGATCCATTGTAACTCCAAGATCATTGAAAATATCTAAGGACTCCAATGGATAACCACAAATTTTGAAGGTACATTTAATTGGTGGTTTGCGCGAGAAAGACATATGCTTGCATTTCTTCATGTTGAGGTTCATACGGTTCGTTTTGCACCAGTTATGAAGATGATCAATGTCGGCTTGGAAAAATACAGCGTCATTATCATTTTTAAAAGAAAGGAAGATTTTGACGTCGTCAGCAAACATTAAGATGCTGGAATGCATTATGACAGATGGCAAATCGTTTATAAAAAGTAGAAACAGAAGAGGCCCAAGATGACTTCCTTGAGGTACTCCTGAAGTAACAGGAAACTCGTGTGATTTCTTGAGCTTACATTTCTGACTTACAACAAGTAAGTTGTATTTATAATAGTCGTGAAAGACTTCTTGACCTGTTCTTAACTACAGACTGTAACAACGTGATTGTTAAGAGGGCCCTTCATGCTCTAACTTCTGTTGATGACTACCATCCACCACTGAGCATATGGTACAAGTCCGACAGGGAAAATATGGTGAATTCCAATTCAATAGATAAAGTTTATGAATTCAATTTCAAAAAAGCTGACTTTCTGAGGTTGAATCATTTACTTCATAATAAACTTAATGTAATTTTAGAATATTTTAATGGTAATAATCTTGAAGATTCAATTAATTTTTTTTATATGGAAATCTTTACTATGTTTTCTGAGTCCGTGCCGTATAGCCTAAAATTTGCGAAAAATTGTGCTTACCCTTGGTACACAAGGGAATTAAAGACTCTTCGCAACAACAGGAATAGGGCATGGAAGAAATATGTCTGTAGCTTAGACTTAAATGACCTAGAAACCTACAAGCGTTTGTTTCTGGATTTTGAAAGTTGCTCAGCTACCTTATATCAAAATTATTTAGACAATATTAAGCTGAGAATATTGTCTGATCCAAAGAAATTCTGGGATTTCATAAACACCAAAAAAAAATCTGATGGATTCCCTTCATCATTTAAGACTTCTGACGGATTTACTGACGATCCCGTTATAATTTGTGGCCTATTTGCCACTCTCTTTAAAGAGTCATTCTGTTCAGACTCTTTTAGTCCTGATGAAGTTTATTTTGAATATATGAACTCTACACCCAAGGTTTCGTTGGGCCCTATATCTTTTAACTCAGAGGATATTTTAAAGTATATTGGATCGATCGAAGAAGATTTCAATGCTGGACCTGACGGAATTCCTGCCGCAGTGTTAACGCAATGTGGTTCCGTTCTAAGCCAACCACTCTCCATATTATTCAATAAATCAATTAGGGAATGTAATTTTCCACTTTTTTGGAAAAAATCTTTTATAAGTCCTATTTATAAAAAAGGTTGTAGGAATGATGTAAACAACTATAGGCCTATCGCTAAACTCTCATCGATTCCAAAACTTTTCGAGCGGCTCGTGTATGATCGTGTGAAGATTCATTGTGCGAGGGTCATAACAACTCGTCAGCATGGATTTGTTACTGGCAGATCCACTGTGTCTAATCTCCTCGATTTTACAACATTCTGCTTAAATTCAGTTTATTCAGGTAACCAGGTCGATTGTATTTACACTGATTTTAGTAAAGCATTTGATAAACTACCACACAAATTAATTGTATTTAAACTAAAGTTAATGGGTTTTCCACAATTTTTTGTAAGCTGGATTCAATCGTATCTGACAGAGCGATCTTATCAAATACGATTTCGAGGTGTGTTGTCTGGTGAATTTATTGCTGCATCAGGTGTTCCTCAAGGTAGCCACCTTGGTCCACTTCTGTTTATTTTAGCCATTAATGATGTAACCCACATCATCAAATACTCTCATCTGCTCATATATGCAGATGATATGAAAATATACAGAACAGTAGATTCTAAAGACAATTCAGTTCTACTCCAGTCTGATTTAAAATCCTTTGAAGTTTGGTGTTCTAAAAATAATATGTTTCTTAATCCAGATAAATGCCAAACTATGACCTTTTCGCGAAAAAGGAATAATTTAATTTTTGATTATAAGATAAAAGATACAGCTTTAAATCGTGTAGATTCTGTCAAAGATCTTGGTATATGCATGGATTCTAAGCTATCGTTTAGCGTTCATATTGATAGCATTTGTAAAAAAGCGTCTTCTATGCTCGGTTTTATAAAACGCTGGGCCAAAGAATTTAATAGTATGATAACAACTACAACGCTGTATTATTCAATTGTCCGTCCTCACTTGGAGTATGCAAGTCAAGTTTGGTCGCCAAGTTACAATGTACATGTTGAACGAATAGAAAGAATTCAAAAACATTTTGTTCGGTTTGCTCTAAGGGGCTTAAGCGGAACTGACACTTTTAATCTTCCTCCTTATGAGGATCGTTTAAAACTATTAAAAATGCAATCTTTAAATGAGAGAAGGAAGTCTGCTGATATCGTCTACTTACACCAACTCATAACTGGTGGGTTCGATTCACCAGAACTCCTAACTCTTATAAATTTTAACACTATCCGTAGAAGCAGTAGAAACGCTAACAATTTAATTTACTTACCTTTTAGTAGCACAAATTATATGGCTACTGCTCCTTTAAATCGCATGAGTACCTTTGTTAACAACTGTAGCTTTTTTGATGTTAACTTATCGAAAGGTCAACTCAAAAGTAGATTGAAAACTAATGTATGATTAGATCTATATTAACGCATGGTTAGTTGTTATGTCTTGTGTTGTCCCTGAGCCCAACCCATATTATGGTGGGTAAATTTTTCTCACTTTAGATTGTTTTGGACCACTCTTATCGATATCATTAGGGCTATTCACGGTTTGAGCGTACTTTTAACAAATCGTATTTATAGCATTTGTTATTGTTCAAACTGTGAGCACCTCGCCATGTGACCGTCGTATTAAAAAATTGTGCAGCCCTGTGATGTATGTCATTATGCGGCTGTTGACAGATCATAAAAATACGAGGTACAAAAAACACGTCTAAGGGCTGCTTTTATTTCCGCGTGCCTGCGTATTTGCGTTTGTATGCAAAGCAACAGCAAGGCAAAATGCGCTTTCGTAAATTGGCATACAAATAGCGGATCGTACAAATGGCGGACCAGCGTATTCGAACTGTGAATGGCCTTATTGAGATGTTGTAATGTTGTTTGGGCTGGTTCTTAAGATGATCTAATGCGGAGAAAGTGCGAAAAAGCTGTAGTAGCTGAACTCTATTGTTATTGCATGTATACTTTTATAATCATCATCTTAAAAAGAACAGATTGTGTTCTATTACTTAAGTAAGATTCAATCCACTTTACCAACGGTATAGGAAATCCAACAAGATGTAATTTTAAGATCAATAGTTTGTGATTTACAACGTCAAAAGCTTTGCTAAAATCCGTGTAAATAACATCAGTCTGCATGCCTTTTCCAAAGTTTTCTATAGTTGTTGATGTAAATTCGAGAAGGTTAGTAACAGTGGATTTTCCAGAAAGGAATCCATGTTGGAAAGGAGACATTAAAGATTTAACGCTATGCGATAGTCGTGATGTAACAATTGCCTCCAAAAGTTTAGGCAAAGCGCTCAATTTTGCGATGCCATGGTAGTTATCAATTAAAGACCTATTTCCGGATTTATGCAGCGGAATAATAAATGAATGCTTCCAGGCTGCAGGAAAATAGCAGGATTTTAATGATGAAGTAAATAGTAAAGATATTGGAGTTACTAATTCTTCACAGCAGTATTTTAATATACATGAAGGTATGTTATCAGGACCACTTTTATATGATGTTTTAATATTTTTTAAAAATGATAAGACTGTGTTTGTGTCAATTATTGGGAAATAAATATCCCCAGATTGAATATTGAAAGGATAACTTAAATAATCATAGGACGATGATGAATAAGTCGTCTTGAAAAAGTCAGCAAAAAGATTGCAAATACTATTATCATTATCAGACTCAACCGAATTATACTTCATAAAAGAAGGATAGGAATCAATCTTGCGTTTTGTGTTAACAAAGTTCCAGAAGGATTTAGCATCAGATTTGATGTTTAATTTTACTTTTGTTAAGTAGGTATTATAGGATTGTTTGCATAACTGTTGATAACTGTATTTAATCGAGGTATAGCTTCCAAAATCGCATATGTTTTGTGTTTTTTGATATCATTATGCAGATGATATGAAAATATACAGAACAGTTGATTCTAAAGACAATTCAGTTCTACTCTAGTCTGATTAAAAATCCTTTGAAGTTTGGTGTTCTAAAAATAATATGTTTCTTAATCCAGATATTGGGGGTTGGAATTAGTTTTAAAGGTTTTCTAAGAGATGGCGTAACTATCAATAGATCGCATCGGGCCCACCTGTGACTATATTCATTTCAAAGCACATTGTCTAAGCTTCATTTTTCAGTATGTGTCATTCCACTGAAGTGTAAACAACATATATTTTTTTCTCTGTGAACATGTCGACTTTCGTTCCAACAAAACGCAATTTGCGGGAAGGTTTACTTTTGTGCTTCCATTTGAAGAAAAAAGCGGTTGAAGCACAAAGCACGCTTACTGAGGCTTACGGGGACTATGCTCCATCGATTTCTACTTGTGAGTACTGGTTCCGTCGGTTTAAAAGTGGTGATTTTGATACGGAAGACAAAGAGCGTCCGGACCAGCCGAAAAAGTTTGAAGATGAGGAATTGGAGGCTTTGCTCGATGAAGACCCGTGTCAAACCCTTCAAGAATTGTCAGAATCATTGGGAGTCGACTTATCAACGGTCGGCAAACGCTTGAAGGCCATGGGAATGATTCAAAAGCAAGGAAATTGGGTGCCGTACCAGTTGAAGCCGAGAGACGTTGAACGGCGATTTTGCATGTGCGAACAACTGCTTCAACGGCATAAAAGGAAGAGTTTTTTGCATCGTATTGTCAGTGGCGATGAAAAGTGGATCCATTACGATAATCCTAAGCGAAAAAAATCGTTGGGACCACCCGGCCATGCATCAACATCGAGGGCCAAGCCGAATATTCATGGCGCCAAGCTTATGCTGTGTATTTGGTGGGATCAGAAGGGTGTCGTGTACTATGAGCTGCTAAAACCTAACGAAACCATCACTGGGGAACGCTACCAACAACAATTGATGCAATTGAGCCGAGCGTTAAAGGTTAAACGGCCGGAATATGCCAAAAGACACGACAAAGTGGTTTTTCAACATGACAACGCACGGCCACATGTTGCAAGAACCGTCAAGGAAACGTTGGAGGCGCTGAATTGGGATGTGATACCCCACCCGCCTTATAGACCAGACATAGCCCCTTCCGACTACCACCTATTCAGATCGATGACGCATGGCTTGGCTGAGCAGCGCTTCACTTCTTACGAGGATACCAAAAAATGGGTCGATTCGTGGATTGCCTCAAAAGACGAATCGTTCTTCCGGCGCGGAATCCATATGCTGCCAGAAAGATGGGAAAATGTTGTAGCTAACGATGGACAATACTTTGAATAATATACATTGTACCGTTGTTTCTAAATAAATGCTCAAAAACCGAAAAAAAACCTTTAAAATTAATTCCAACCCCCAATAAATGCCAAACTATGACCTTTTCGCGAAAAAGGAGTAATTTAATTTTTGATTATAAGATAAAAGATACGGCTTTAAATCGTGTAGATTCTGTCAAAGATCTTGGTATATGCATGGATTCTAAGCTATCGTTTAACGTTCATATTGTTTACATTTGTAAGAAACTTCTTCTATGCTCGGGTTTATAAAACGCTGGGCCAAAGAAGTTAATAGTATGATTACAACTACAACGCTGTATTATTTAATTGTCCGTCCTCACTTGGAGTATGCAAGTCAAGTTTGGTCGCCAAGTTACAATGTACATGTTGAACGAATAGAAAGAATTCAAAAACGTTTTGTTCGGTTTCCTCTAAGGGGCTTAAGTAGAACTGACACTTTAAATCTTCTTCCCTATGAGGATCGTTTAAAACTATTAAAAATGCAATCCTTAAATGAGAGAAGGAAGTCTGCTGATATCGTCTACTTACACCAACTCATAACTGGTGTGTTCGATTCACCGGAACTCCTAACTCTTATAAATTTTAACACTAATCATAGAAGCAGTAGAAACGCTAACAATTTAATTTACTTGCCTTTAAGTAGCACAAATTATATGGCTATTGCTCCCTTGAATTGCATGAGTACCTTTGTTAACAACTGTAGCTTTTTTGATGTTAACTTATCGAAAGGTCAACTCAAAAGTAGATTGAAAACTAATGTATGATTAGATCTATATTAACGCATGGTTAGTTGTTATGTCTTGTGTTGTCCCTGAGCCCAAGCCATATTATAGTGGGTAAATTTTTCTCACTTTGGATTGTTTTGGACCACTTTTATCTATGTATATCGTTGAGATATTTCAATGATATTAAGTTGGTTCTTAAGATAGTCTAATGTGGAGAAAGTGCGAAAAAGCTGTAGTAGCTGAACTCTATTGTTATTGCATGCAAGGCGGTCTTAAAAAAGTCGGTAGTAAGAACACCTGACAGATGCATAGTGTCAAAATAACGCCATTACTCTGCTTTTTTTAAGGCGAGTGAGAACAGGGTCAATGAAAGAACAACAAAAAGCTAATGATTGTAATGAAACTGTTTTAGCCCTAAAAATAGTTACCAACTTCACAAGAATGACAACTTTGACAGCAAGTAAGACCCCTTTTCCACACAGAAAGTTTTCTTGCCAGCAAGTCTGCGATACAGGCAAGTCTGTACTGGCAAGTTTTTCTTCTGTGCCGTTTTTTCCTTTGTATTTTCGATTCGCTGGCAAGAAAACGTGCCGTGTGGAAAAGGGTTATAAGAATAGCCTACTTTTCCTCTCTCTTGCTTGCTGGTGGCCAACCGATATAGTTTAGTTCCTTTTACAAGCCTTTAATAAAATATAATAAATAATCTTATCTTGAAATATATAGTAACTAAGTTGTAAGAACAACTGATTGTCTTTCATTTACAATCACAACATATTTGGCCACGAGGATTACGGAGATATAATACAATTAAATAAAAAACCAAATAAACGAATGCACAAAACAAACGTTAGCTCCATCACGGAAATGCTCAAATCTCATAACGTTTTAATAAGATCAGTAGCAAGCTACATAAGTCTGGAGAAACAAATCAATAAGCACAACGACGATTTTCAGCAAATACATATCCTCGCAAATCAAATTGTAGAACTCAACTACAATCCAGAAGACGGGAAGCTCAAAAGCTCATCAAATAATGAACCCTTAAAAAAGAAACAAAGATGACTGAGAATCATGTCACTTGTCATCACCAAAAGGCTTCAGCAGTCAACGCCTCTTTCTAAGACACAAAAGCAAAGGAACATTCTAGCAATTAGTACAACACAGAAGCAAAACGCAAAAAACATTTTGATGGTCGCAATCAACACCCCAACAAGTCCAATCCTTATCATAACACGGAAAAACACCAATCAGCGCCCCGAAAGCCATGCTGGCATGCACTTCGCGGCCGACTGCACATAGAAACAGCACCGGCGCAGGGCGTGCAACAAGGTGAGGCACAAGAAAGGGTGCAGCGGCTGCAGTAGTGCCCCACACAATAAAGGGGCAAGTCATCATAATAGCGGTACCGCACTCAAAAGGTATTTTTCCAGTAAGCGGCGAGGAAGTATCAAAGTGAAAGTTTATCAACGTGATAATAAACAAGGTTCCAGCTAAAATGCAGGTAGACACAGCCTGTTTGGCAGCAGACCTTCATTACAAAACAATCAGCAACAAGTGCATATGGGCAGCAGCTTAAATTGGTTGCAGAATTTTAATGCGAGATGGAATTCAATGAAGCTGCCGGAGAAAGTCGGACTGAGGAAGACATCACATATATGCCGCGAATTGTTGGAAAACAACGTCATCCAAGAAACCACCTATCAGAAAACCTTACAGAGTTCTGAAAGAGGTCGTTAATAATACCATACTTGAATTCCAGTATTACATCTCTTGAAGTACGTTTTACCCTTCGCCAAAGCAATCGATGTCAATCGCAAATCTCGCAGAAACTTGCAAAACTTTCGCCCAATTTTATGATTTAGCAAGCATTCAAAATTAAATTGAATTTTGACAGCAATTGGGGTAAAATAAGCCCAACCTAACATATCTTACTATTGTTGAGGTCCTAAAAGAGGCCAAAACCTTCTTTCCGGAAACATTGAAAATTTTTATTGCTGTACCGTGCACAACGTGTACAGTAGAACGATCGTTTAGCAGCCTCAGGCGACTAAAAACCTTCAAAGCACCATTTGGGAAAACCGCCTCAATTGTCTGGCCATGATGAGTGTGACAAAAGAGTTCAGCTACTACAGCTTTTTCGCACTTTCACAACATTTGCTCATTTGCCAATGTTGGAAAAATTTACCCGCCAATAAAGTAGTTGGGCTCAAGGACATTACAAGACGTTACAACTAACCATGCATTAATGTAAGTAGACCTAACTACATAATACCTTGTTTGTATTAATTCCACATTTTCCACAATTTAGCTGTGGATTTTTTGTTTTTCATCCCAGTAGCGGATGGAATATATTCCGAATATATGAAGCATCAATTACCTTCTAATGACCACTACTTCCGACTATATTATCTTACTATGCATAAAAGGCCTTACATTTAACATTGAATGAGACAGGAGGTAAGTGATCGCCTCCCTTCAGCATTACCTAGAAGTTATGTATTAACATACTACTTGTATTAAGTTATTCGGATATTTGCAAAATCACTGTATTACTTTTCCTTGTATGCTACATTACAGGTAATGAGGTATGAGTTAATTACTTCTGCTATATGCAGACGCATTACTTTTTGAAAAAAGTAATGCTTCCTTACCTCGTAATTTATTCTGTATTAGTTCTATGGTAGCCACTGGCAAATCCGCTGCTGGGATAATTCTTAGATGTGCAGGAAAGAACAAAGAAAGTGAAAAGAACCATGCCCGAGCCTGGATTCGAACCAGGGACCTCTGGGTTGATAGTCTAGCGCACTCTCCACTAGACTACAAAGGCCGACAAAGTCTATTCTTAGTCTATTTTTGAGTTGACATCAAAAAAGCTACAGTTGTTAACAAAGGTACTCATGCGATTTAATGGAGTAGTTAACTTGTTTTGCTAAATTGTAAATAAATCAAGTTGTTAGCATTTCTACTGCTTCAGAAAACTGCACAGAAAACTTATGCATGAGTTATATATTATTATTATATATAATTAAATTGAATCTAACTTCTGACGTGTAGAGTAGCAACGCATTCAGAGAAAAACATCGTGAACTAAAGGCGAATTTACACGATTCACTATCATCCTTCACTTTGGATGAATCATCTGATTTGTAAAATGTAAATTGAGTTTCATCTTTAAAATGAAGATGATTGTCATCCACATTGAACAGTGAAAGAAGTAGAAGGACTTCCTACTTTTGATGAAAGTGAAAGCAAACCGAACTGATGTGTCATTCGTACTAAAACACAATTGAAAGGTGTTAACATAATTTGAAGCAGAAAGTTTATATTTTTTTTATTTAATTGCTGAATAGCTTTTATTTACTTAATTTTTTTAAACGTCAATAAAATTAATCAGCCAGAGAATATATTTTGACATTCAACACCGAATCATCCATCAAATTTCAAATTTACACTTTGAATAATGTAAATTAAAAATTGATTCACTGTCATCGTTCAACGTTCACTATCATCGTTTTTAATGAAATGTGTAAATTCGCCTTAACCCGAAACACCCTGTCGTTGCCATATGGCAACGCAAATACATACACTTAAAATGTGCTTATTTTAGTTTAAACTATTTTATATTTGCGTTAACAGGTCATTCTGAAAGTTTAAAAAAAAATTAACTCAGGGGGATTCGGGTTAAGGTAGCGCCACCATTACAGTTCACAACAGTTGTCTGCGCTGAATGCGGCCATTGTAAGTTGCAAACAGAACAAATTACCTTTAATTATATCTCAAGCAACTCAGGGCATACAACATGTTTTTCATTATTTGGAATTCATAAATTAATAAAAAGTCTAAACGTCATTCAAGTACTGTGATTGCACAGTATTTTTTTTCGCACACATTTCCACAGACGAAGCTGCTTACAAAACAAGTAATTTAATGTTAATGCATTTATCGTAATGTGCTGTCGGCGTTCATTCACCTTTCAATTAAAAGTAAATAAATAATTGGCAAAGTAAGTGCTTATAATTTAAAGAGACATAATAAACACTCATTTATAAACAACACTGTGCGACGTAAAAACGCTAACAAAGATCTCACACAACGGATTGAAAGCACTGTTATATCATACCTGAGCTAAGGAAGTATGTGTATGTTGAAACCCGTGAACAGCTGAATTAATCAGAAAAAAAATATCGATAAACCATTAATTTTGAAATTTTTTTGTGTTGTACGTCTTTTGCCACACAAAACACGCAAACACGTGTAAATTAAAGTAGCCCTTGGACGTGTTTTTTGTACCTCGTATTTTTATGCTCTGTCTACAGCCGTATAATTACATACATAACAGAGTTGCATAATTTTCGAATACGACAGTCACATGATGGAGTGCTCACAGTTTCAACAATAACAAATGCTATAAATACGATTTGTTAAATATACGCTTAAACTGTGAATAGCCTTATAGTTATTTTCTGCGTGTTGCGGCTATTGTATATTTCAAAAACAAATATGGTTGCATTTGGTTTGAAAAAGATTGCCTCAGTCATTCATTGATTTCATAGATTAAAAATAGATCAATGTGTGAAGCGGAATACAGATTTCAAAACTAACATCACGGTCAATGAAACCAATTGACAAGTAAGAGCCAATTATCACCATCAGACAAATGGTTATGCAAAACAACAATTCTTAAAGCGTAATAATAAGTTTGCAAAACAAAACACTAACACAAATTAATAAAGAGAACAGTTTAAAAAGATTACTGACGATTTCAAAATTCACTTCCTCGGTACTTGTCGCTAATTTTAATTTCTTTCTTGCCTAATTTTGCCTCGCGCAATTAAACAAATTGAGTTTTTATGTTAATTCAGTTTTTTAATCTCAATCGAACGCCTCCCAGTGAACAACAAAAAGTGGTGCGGTAGGGAGACCTCCGTCAGGAACGAAGTTCCTTACACTTTTTCTTCAACTCCAAATGTTGAATTTCCTAATTTCGAAATGAAATCTGTATATTTTTAATTTTTTTTTATTATTTTGTATTTTTTTTAAACTTAATTGCTATAAAGATTCTCACGTATGATTTAAAACAAACACACAAATAAATATGTGTGGCAGCCACGCACGGCAGAAGTGAAACCTTCAGAAAACTGTAGAAATTTGAAGTACAACGACTTTTTCATTAAACAACGTAAACTAAGAATGAGATAAAGCGATTTAAGAATCAATTAAATTTAACTTTCCATGCAAATATCTCCGCTGTTTTTTATATAATATATTTAATTGAAATGTTTTTTTATTCAGGAGTCCAATAAAGAGACTTAACAAAAATATGTCTTCATCGTGTTTTGTAATAATTTTACCCATTCTTGTAAAGACTTTTATTACCCTATTGTCAATGTTACTCCTAGTATTTTCACTCCCTTTTGTTCAATAATGCCCACTTGACCGTAATGTGTTATAATTATGTCTTCCCTTTAACTAAATTTCAGCACCCTAGTGTCAATATTATTTAAAAACATTGGTTTTCTAATACTGCCATGCCCCTTTGTTCAATAACGCCCACTTACTTGACCGTAATGTGTTATAATTGTGCCTTCTCTTGAACTAAATTTCAGCAGCCTAGTGTGAATATTATTCGAGATATAGTGTTATTATCAGGGATCGGATTTTGATGACCTAAAAAACTGCAAAAAAAAAAGGCCTAAATAATAACAAAAAGTACCTAAAACCTACAGAAAATGACTAAAAACTGACAAAAATTACATAAAAAACGCAAACAATTGCACAAAAAATTTAGCCTTAAAAATAAAACATTACTAAATTCAAATATATTTTATACTTGCGTATCCTGAGTTTTTATCTAACACTTGTTTCATTTTTCTACATACCCTTTCGTCAGTTTCCCCACGCGCAGAGCTTTTTTCCATCAAAATCTATAAACTAAGCTACTCCTTTGTCGAGAGGTAATGTTTTTGATTGAAGGGACTCTAATAATAAAGGAATATGTTTAAAAATTTACATTTTAACATTTTTTCGTTAAAAAAAAAACAAAAAAATATTATAAAAATTACACTAAAAAATGTCCGAAAAACTTTTCATATTTGGAATTTTGGAAACATAAATGGACGTTTTAAATAATCACGAAATGTCTTAGAAGCAGCAGAAAAAAGATGACATGTCATCGAAATCCTAGCTCTGGTTATTATAATTTTGAATCACCCCTTTGTCGAATAACGCCCACTTTCTTGAACGTAAATTTTAATAATTGTGCCTACCCCTGTACTAAATTTCAGTACCTTAGTATGAATGTTATTCGAAATACAGTGCTTTTTTATAATATTGCCACTCCCCTTTGTCCAATAACGCACACTTTCTTGACCGTAATTGGTCATCATTGTGCCTACCTCTGTACTAAATGTTAATACCTTTACAATACTTTAATACTTTAATACAGTTTTTTTTCTAATATTAACACGCCCCTTTGTCGAAAAACACTCACTTCCTTGACCATTATTTGTCATAGTTGTAAATTTGAGTACTCTAGAGTCAATATTATTCAAGATAGTGTTCTTCTACTTTTTCCATGCCCCCTAGTATAATAACGCCCACTTTTTTGACCGTATTTCTTCATAATTATCCCTACCCTTGTACTAAATTTCAGTACTCTAGTGCCAATATTATTCAAGATTCAGTGGTTTTTCAATGTTGCAACGCCCCTTTGCAGAATAACGTGCACTTTCTTGGTCGTAATTTGTAATAACTGTACCCACCCCCACTGGGTTAGAGAAGCAGGGGAGGATGCCCACCTGCTGAACAGGCCCGTCTACTGAACACTATCAGTTTTAAAGTCTGTATAGATAAGAACGCCAATGTGTATAGCGTCAAAGTAGCATCTCATTGAATGTTCTATTTTGACAAATCATTGAGTTGTACGCGCGTGTTGCTTTAACCGAACGGCCGTCGTGAAACAAAATATTCGAGAAAAATTAAGCTAATCAAAAAATTGTATATCAAATTAGTGAATATTTAAGTGTTTTTTATCGAAAAAAAGGTGAGTATGATAGACTTTATAGTTTAATATTTATTTCACACAACTCAATGAACAATCGAACAGTATTATGTAATGGAAAACAAATATTTTGCGTCATGTCATGATGGCGTCACTGCCCATCTACTGAACAAAAAGTAGGCCCACCTACTGAACAGTTTTTTGGACATTCATATGTCATTTTAAATAACCTACTAAACAATTTCAGCTTGGCGTAGTCAAAAAAGTGAAAGGCAGAACAAAAAAAATACTTGATGCGAAACAGTCACCAGATTCGTCAGATGAATATGTTGATTTTTGCATAATTTGCCAGGAAGAAATGCCTCGAAAATTGGCCAGCAAAAATTTCATCAATAGCAATTAATGCCAACATTCATTTGAAATGTTTAAATATGCAGGCGAACTATTTTACGTGCAAAAAATCCAATTTATCGGCATTTGAGTGCGCTTGACTATCAACTCAGAGGTCCCCGGTCCAAATCCGGGCTCGGACATGGTTCTTTTCACTTTCTTTGTTCTTTACCACACTTAAGAATAATTGAAACAAAAAATACACTGCTAAATTGTGGAAAATGTGGAATTATAGGACAGGAACACCTGAGGGCTGGTAATGCTTGCCGAGGTTAAGGCATAGCAGTAGCCTTGGTTATAAGCCATTCAAATTGTCTTTCACGTTTGTTCCACCTAATCGATAATTCACGTATGGTTCCAATCAATTCTTCCTCTAATGATCTATCCCTTCCCTTTCACGTAAAAGACCAAACGTTGTTTGTGTAAGGCGCACGCCTTGGTTTTTTTAACTTTTTTTAAAAAAAATTTAATTATGAGGAGGATGCTGAAGACATCAAAGACTAATTTTTACTTAATTCAACCTAATTTTTTTGACTTATCTTTATTTTTTTCGAATCCAATGCATTTTCTTTTGCTTTAACTTCAGTAAGTCACTGCAAGTCATGGAATGAATAAATTTTTCAAGCATGCTAAAAACTAATGGTTTACTTAGTTTGCTTATTTTTACAGAGATGTGTTTTAGGTGTTCAGTAGCTAGGCTGAAGTTTTCGGAAGTCAATTTTCGAGACTTCTGCCAGAAAGACTGCTAAAATTGTATTTTTCGGAAATTTAAAATTCGATTTGAATTTCTCGTTAGCTATTGAACTTAGCTTGCAAACGTAACTGAGAGATTCGAAAAATTATGTTTTAAACCAAAGTTATGGCCTCTAAACGAAACGTGTTCAGCAGGTGGGCATCTTCCCCTATGTATATTCTCGATCAGCACCACCTTCTGAGTTTATTTAGTCATGTCCTTCTGTCCGCCTGTGATCACGATAAAGAAAGTTATTTTAGAGCTGTCTTAACAAAATTCAAAGGGTTTTTCAAGAAAAAATTTCTTTCAACGCTAATATTTAAGATCAAAGGTCACCAATCTAAAATCCAACCATGTTGTGCCAGCCTCCCCACCCAGACCTTCCAGAGATGTCAGGGTCTAGAAAGGTAAATGCGGTATGGATTTATGACCTTTGACCTGAAATGTGAGCATTTAAAGATAATTTCTTAAATAAAACTAAATTATAAGAGATGGCAGAACATAGTGTTGAAGGAAACTTAGACATTGCTCAGATGTACAAAAACAAGAGACATAGCTGTCTCTTACGGATAACCTACAACAAGCATTTTTTATATTATGTGCATGTCTGAATATATATTACAATGGTGAAATATCTTACAAATGGTAAAAAATTTCTGTTATTTTGACAGTATTTTATGACGATATCTGGAATATGGGCATTTCCACTAAAAGGTCTACCGCGACTGAAAAATTTAATGTTACTGAAAAGTTTTTTAACCTCAACAATAGCATGATTTAATTACTATAGGTTGTCCATTCGTTTGTCGTATTCTCACAAGAAGGAAGATATACACCCATAAAATTGAAGAGGAGAGCAAAAGAGTAATTTTTTTATGACAAAATAAGGCTCAGTTACCTAAATATCATACTTTTTCGTAGTACTAAATACTCAAAAGTACATTTCACTCCTGCTTTTTTTACTACGTTTTCCACTATTTATTTGTTTCGATTAAAAAATTTTATTGAGCTTTTAAAAAGGTAATGATAATGTTAATTTATACAGAAATAATAAAATAATGTATACAGCACACATAGCACAAAAAATTTTTAAATTTTATGAATATTTGTATTATTTTTGATCTTTGAATTTGCAATTAGTAAAAGAGTCAGTTAAGAAATAAATTTCATTGAAAACGTGTTTTTAAATATAGATCGAATGTTTTCGTAGCATTTTGCTTACATGTAAAAATAAAACTGAAGCTACAATAAGTAAGCCTGCAGACTGGAAGCTTTTTAGCGATGCCAGAATATATATAGGTGCTGAAAAAGCCCTTAACTCGAGTGCTAATTTTGAGCATCATGAAATTGATTTGTAAGCATATTATTTTTTGAGTTGTTACAGGAATGACATAAATTGCCAGGAATGACGAAATCATCTTTATTTGGAGATCGCAGCTATCAGAGGCTAAAACACTTTTCCGCACGTTTTTATAGTATATTTGATAACTACTTTAATGTGATATACTAAATTTCGTTTTAGTCTATCACTAACTGAATACACAGTGGGTTACAGAAATGACAACTTTATCTTGGTTTCCACTTGTCAAGACTTTCAAACTTGACGCGTCAATTTACGCAATCGAAAAAATTTTAAACTTTTAGCTGATCAGTTTTGGTTAACAGCACCCATTTAATTAAATTAAGTAGTTGATCATCGCAACAAATATATTAAACTTAGAGTCAATTCAAAAAAAGAACATGGATTTTTATATATTAAACGAAAGATAAAACTGTAGTCTTTATATATAAAATATATTTTTGACACCTTATGCTGCAAATTTTTGAGAAAATAAGGGTTTTATCAATAATTAAAAGCAAAAGTAATATAAAACTGCTCCCAAAATTGAAATTATTGCTTTAATTTATTTTATTTGTATTTTGTCTAATAGATATATTAGGTTTCTTTCAAATGACGTGTCAATATTTTGTATCTATTGGATAATAGTAAAGATATAGATATTTTACTGAACAGATATTGTTCCAAGCAAAAAATTTTAAAAATCGATAACTAGTTGAGGCATCGATTTTTTATTCGACCAAACATATTTTCTTTTATTCTGTACAAAAAACCATTTTCAAATCGTGGCGCCCCAGTTATTGTAATATAGAATATCTAATTACTACTTTTTTAAAAACATTCACAGCGAAACACTGAAGCATAACTTTTTTCTGAGAAGACAACAAATGCCTGGTTGTCATTTATATTTGAGAGAGAATATATTTGTGTTTACATATTTACGGGTGTTGTCAAACGAATGGACAGCCTATAATAATTAAATCATGAACAATAGAGAAAAACTGTTTGAATTTATATTTTGAGATTACTAAGAGCTGACCTCAATTTGAATTTTTAAAAAAAACATGCTGAATGGCAACAGAAGTTGAAAAATGGTGACAAAGGTTGAAAAATTTTAACGAAAGTTTGATTTTTTTAATTATAATAAATACTATTATATGTATACAAAGCTTAACCTCTTCAATCCCGCACCAAGAAATACAATGAAAAAATATTTTTTAAGGTGTTATTACTAAATAGAATCTAATTAAGATATTTCTCAAAAAAAAAATTTAAAAATTTTTTTGGAAGTAATAGTTTTTAAATATGGTCATATATGGACATATTGTACTTTTTTACAATAAATTCATTATTTATCAACACTTTTTTACTTACCATACAGAGGAGCCTTCTTACGCGACATATTTGAGAAATTAAAAGAAATCTTATAGGGGAGAGTATTTTTTCTATCCATTGCGCCAATATTTGAAAGAAATAACGACAAATCAGAAAATATTTCAATACAAAAACTTTTGTCCACATATGTGACCATTTTACCCGGTTTTTACGGTCCTGAATTACACTTTATATGTTTTTCTAGATCAATAAAATAAATAAAACATCCTAATATTAACGTATCATATGTTTTGTATAAAAATAATTAGAAAAGATTTTTCAACAAAGCAATAATGCATTCATAGCAACATCATTCCAGATCAAATTAAAATAACTTTGATAAAAAACTCGTAAGCACTTCGTAGATTTTTTCATTTATATAGATGCAGACAAAAAGCACTTCTATTTTTTTGTATCGTAAAGAGTCCTTTTTTGTTTGCTTATATCTTTGGGCAATACTTTCGATCGCTTCCACTCTTTACGCTAAATATAGTACTACTAGAGTGCTATTCAAAAATCAAAAGAGGAGAGAAAAGTTTCATTTTTTCTTTGCTTCTTTTAATTTTTAACAACAAAAAAGGCGTATAAACGTTACGAGCGCGACCATAGAGATACCCATATTCAAGATTTTCTCAGTATAACGTATTTTTGTATGAGAATTCGTTGATTGAGAAGACTTACTGTATACGAAAACTTCTTTGGTAATAACTTATTCGAATAGAAAATTCTGAAAAAATCCCGTTATTATGACATCAAGATTACAGTTCTCAGTCAGTTATAGTTCTTTAGCACGGCTGTACAAGGGGTTAGAGTGGATTGCCACTGTCAAATTTCAATATGAGGTGAAGTTTATATTAATTCATGAAAAGTTACTACAGTTATATTGTTAAACAGACACCACGCCCTAGACTCTTAAAATGAGTACATCGAAAGGTTTTTATTCAAACTAGTCATAATAATAAAACGCAAAGAATCTCCAAGTTCGAAAACAAAACTTTACTAACAAAAAGTTACTCCCCCGAAAACGATCGCAAAACTCTCACTTTTCGCAGAATCCTCGCTTGTGCTCCAGTGGGCTAAATTGAAACAGTTAAAAGCGCTTATCAACATATAAAAAAAAAATTGTTTTATTTTAAGAAAAACATTGTTTCAATTTATTTAACTAATCGATGGAATTATTAATAATCTCAAATTTTTTGTTAAGAGTAATAATTTTTGATAATATTATCAACATTGAGGTAGTATTGCTGATTAAGGCTTTTAAACTTTGCTTTATTAAAATCCGTGACTGGACAACTCAGTCAGTCATGCCTATAAGATGCACGAAGACATGAGAAAGTAATTGAAAATGTTTATATTTTTCCACATGGTTAACAGTTGCTTTAAACGCCCGGTTAGAACTGATCGATTGCAATATTTTACTCGCGCTGGCAATCGAGTAAACAATGAGATACATTTTTAATACCAGACAATAACAATCGTTCACTTGATTCGCAACAGTTTTAAAACTACAAAACATATATAAAAACAGTTAAAAGCCTAGCGTATCTAAAAAGCTGACTTTTACAATGTGGATTATTAAACGACTGAAGTGAAGGTTGTATGCTATGAAAAATTTTAAAAATAAAATAAAGCTAGCTTTCGCATCTCTATGTTACGGAAAAACTATTCAGTAACATATTTAAGTTATGTCGGACAAAGTCGCTAAAGTAGAATGTGCGGGTTCTACCGAAAAGGATGATGATTGTACACTGGATACAATACTCGAACGCATCGGACAGTTTGGAAAGTTTCAAATAATTATTTTTTTACTAATTTGTTTGCCGATGTTGTTCAATGCGGTGGATTCAGTGACTTATGTGTTTACAGCGAGTAGCGTTGTTCATAGGTAAAAAAATTCGATAGGGAAAACCTTGGCAACGTCAAGTTTAACATTGAAAAACATTTTTTTTTTTATTGTGTTTTTAAGTTAGCCTGGTATGTACACAAGTGTCAATATCGTACAAACAGACACTCAACTTTTATTTTTGTTTTTTTTTTCTTGGCACGACTAAAATTCAACAATGCAAAGCAATTATTTTTATCTTACAATTTACAATTAGTTCAGAATTATTCTTCTAGAATATGTACAGAAATATGCTAACTCTTATCAACATATACTCGAAATTTAGAATTTGAGGACACAGAGTGCTTAAGTTGGTTTAACATAAAACTTGTAAGCAGAGAGTTTGAGCAAAATATTTTCAAAACATTTTAAGGTGAGAAGCTGACAAAAATCAATGTAAAATTTAAGTGCAACTATACTCATATGCCGTATAGTTTTGTGCAATAGAAGTTTATAACGCAGCTGACTCTAAGCCCAAAGATCTTTTCATATTTTATGATGAAGTTTCGTTTCTAATGCCTAAAATATGTAATTTTCTTTTGTCTGTTCATATTCCAACTTTTTTTACGAATTTAACACTTTGGTTTTATGAATTTATTCTTATTAATTTATTTATTTTTTTGAGTAAATATTTTATATCAGACAAAACCTCACTTTGAAATTCTTATTCTTAATCTTTTTTTTTAATAATAACTAATAAGTGGATCAGAAGACACCATAAGCATTAGAACACCCAAAAAGGCAAAGGTGGTTTTTTTCGCTCCACCAGCATTTTCTAATAGAATGAAGTTAAAAAATAAGATCTGCATCAAAAGATTGGTATCGTTAGTGGAAAATATCCATCCGGTTTTCATTTGAAGCCTCGAAAACAGCCTTAAAATTGCTTGAAATTAGCTCAAACAACGTTTGCTCTGTAACTTTTTTAAAGAATATTAAAATCTTTAATTTTTTTTCTTTTCACATACAAACAGGTAAGACTGTCCGTGTAATTTGTTTTTGGTATGTGTGATATTTAATGGTGTTTTTGAAGACGAAACTAAATTTTTTACTAATTTTTCATGTTCTATTTTTGTTCACAAAATTCCCAAAAATCATAGAAAAATCTGCGAGCTATCAACATTACATCATCATGAAGGGAATTTAATAAGGTCTAAGAAAATAACTACGTTTCACTATTTTTTTTTACTCGTGAACTTTCGTCTTAAATGCAAACAAATGGATTTTATTTTTGTTTCATTCAATTTAAATCTTTCAAATTTTAAGAAAATGCTTCTCTTACTCACCTAAATCATTGATAACACAGGGTAACACTGATTCTGCGGCATGGGATTTCGTAGTCAATTTTAGTATATACATTAATGAAGATCTTAGCCTATTATTTAGATTATTTGAATTGACTCCGGTGCTCGCGATAAACCGTTTTTTTTTAAATTAAGGAGGTTTCATCACAGAATTTAACATTACTCCAGAACAGTAAGTCTGATTTGGTAAAATAAAAAATCCAAAAATTTGCAGGTAAAATGCCTCAAGTTAAATCTACACTATTTTTTAATTAGCTGAATAGTTTCGGAAATGTTGTGAAAGTTCTTCTGAAAAAAACATTTTCTTATGCAAAATTTAAACTTTTTATTATTTCATCTATATATATAAAATAGGATGTGTGTATGTATGTAACGTATGGACTCCAAAACGGCTGGGCCGATTTTGATGAAATTTTCAGGTAATGTTCATCTTGGTACGGTGGGTAACATAGGCTATATTTGGACCCGATAGGTGGCGCTGGGGTGGACTTATATCGAAAATTTGAATTTATGGACAATTTAACTGAAATTCAGAATGTATGTTTGTTTGATCAAAAGAAAATAATTTGTGTATAAATGGACACGGTAGGTGGCGCTGGGGTGGACTTATTTCGAAAATTCGATGGCGTGAAAAATATATAAATACTTTTAATTTTATTTTATAACGAGGGGAGTAGCGAAGCACACCGGGTTCAGCTAGTAATTCATAAAAATTCAAAAACGTTAAAATAGCTCTTTTTTGATATAAAGTTATAAACACACATATGTTACAAAGAAAATAAGCCATATTTCATTAAAATCCAGTGTTTTGCCTTAATTCACATTTAATGATGTTATCTCATTTTGATAAAAAACTTCTAAATAAATACGCAAGGGAAAACTCGAGATCTAAATCTATCCAAAAAATCAGCGGAGCTTCTAGCATCAGGACTTAAAGAAAAACGTTGTCGTCAGCCTGGCGTATCAGTTAAAACTTACCGGACTATAGAACGAGATATTCTTCAATACTTTGCAAAGGAGGAGAAAATCGTATACTGTAAGAATATTCTTGCACTTTTAAGTTCAACGGGTCTTCGTAGATAACTCGAAAATAAGTTTAAAATGTGTGTTACTGCATAATAGCAACATATAAGCTTCAATTACGATAGCACATTCAACAAATCTTAAAGAATAATTTCAAAATATCAAACTTAGTTTAGAGAAAATTGTATATGTTCAACACCAGTGGTCAGTGTGTGTTGATTTGAAATTGGTTAACTTTTTATTGGGTCAGCAAGGTAGCTACACTAAATATCCATGTTGTCTGTGTCTATTTCTTGTCTACGACTGTCCCGTGCAAAAAAATAGCAATTCACTAGTAAAGTTTGGCTATCCAGAACAAATATGACAGTAGGCATAAATAAAATCGTTCATGATCCATTAATATGTCGAGAAAAAAATAATTTTGCCACCACTTCATATAAAAATTTAACTAAAGAAACAGTATGTAAAAGCTTTGGATAAGATTGGAGAGTGCTAAAAATATATTTGCCAAGCATTTCCTGGCAAAATCACGGAAAAATTAAAAGCAGGCATCTTTGATGGGCCACAAATCCGAACTCTTATAAACAACAATGATTTCACAAAGCACATTACTAAGGTCGAATCAGAAGCATGGATAAGTTTTTTATCAGTAGTTAAAAACTTTTTGGGGAATCATAAAGCTTCAGAGTATTCTGAAATAGTTTCTAAAATGTTTTTAAATTTGTGAATTTATATTTTAAATGAATTTAAAATTAATAAGCGCAACCAAAATACCAAAGAAAATCAAATAAAAAACGATGGATTTTAATCAAATATGGCTTATTTTCTTCGTAACATATGTGCGTTTATAAGTAAATATCAAAAAAGCGCTATTTTGACGCTTTTGATTTTTTTATGATTTATGAAATAACAAAAAAGTTTAAATTTTGCATAGAAATATGTTTTTTTCAGAAGAACTTTCTGAATATTTCCGAAACTATTCAGCTAATCAAAAAAAATAGTAGATGTAACTTGTAGGCAATTAAGCTGCGGATGTTTGGATTTTTATTTTACCAAATCGGACTAACTGTTCTGGAGTTATGCTAAAATCTGTGATAAAACCTCAAATCTTCATTAAAATAGCGGCTTATCGCGAGAACCAGAGTCAATTCAAACAATGTGAACTATAGGGTTAAAACTTCATTATCCCATGTATATTAATTGGCTCCAAGAACTTATGCCGCAGAAAAAAATACTTTTTTGTTCCCCTGTGTAATGATCCATTTATATGTTGTGAGAGCGTTTAGGCGTAGTTTCAATAAATTTTAACTTATAAGTTTCTTCGATAAAAAATATTAAATGTTTTTGCTTTTCACGGTGGATTTAAATTAAATGGGCTCATTGGGTCCCAATTTGTCGCTAAAATGTCAAGGAAAAGGAAATCGATATTTCACCTCGTATAGATTTAGTTTGATAACTTAGAGTGGGCAAGACTTGAAATCAAGAATTTTTTAGTACAAAAACTTGCCAGTACAGAGCAAGTTTAATCTTTCTCTTTCGTCTCCAAAACTCACGTAAACTCTCCACGATTTGTCCTACGAACTCACATCCTTGCTTTCAAGTCTTGCTAAATGCATAAGGGGTCGTTGAGTTGTAAGAGGCATAAGGAGACAACACTTGTGGGACCTCCAAAGATGTCAAATCCATTCCTAACGAGCTCACCTGATAAATCCAACTTAGTTTTTTTTTAATATATTTTTTTTAACATTAATTACGTATAATGGAATAAGAAAATTTACATTTAATGTTTTATTAAAAATATTCATACATTTGAAGATTTCAAATACTCTACAAATTTTGTTTTCTAAAAGTTTTTGGTCGGCATATCTCTTAAATGTTTTTCCATTGAATGCAAAATGAGCTGCTTTTGCCCTCCTGGTGTGTTAAAACGGCATTAAATCTAGAAATTAAAGCTCCACCACTTTCTGCTACATCATTAACAACCAGTAATTTCTTAACTATCGATTTTGCTGCCATATAGTCATGATTTTCTTTCCATGTTGATGGATCTCTCTATAAGAACCTTGGGCTTATACTTGTAAGTTTTTCTTAACATTTTCGTAACTGTATCATTTTTTATTCCATTCTACGTTATTTATGTTCAAAAAAATATATTAAAAAAAAAAACTAAATTGGATTTATCAGGTGAGCTCGTTAAGAACGGATTTGACATCTTTGGAGGTGGCACAAGTGTTGTCTCCTTGTGCCTCTTACAACTCAATGAGCCCTTATGCACTGACATTTTAGCGAAAAATTGGGACCCAACAAGCCCATTTAGTTTAAATCCACCGTGAAAAAAACAAAAACATTTAATATTTTTTATGAGTGAGTTAAATTAAATTGAAACTTAGCCCAAACTCTCTCACAACATATAAATGGATCATTACCAATGATTTAGGTGAGTAAGAGAAGCACTTTGTTAAAATTTGAAAGATTTAAATTGAATGAAACAAAAATAAATCCATTTGTTTGCATTTAAGACGTAATTTCATGAGTAAAAAAAAATAGTGAAACGTAGTTATTTTCTTATACGTTATTAAATGCCCTTAATGATGATGTAATGTTAATAGCTCGCAGATTTTTCTATGATTTTTGGGAATTTCTTGTACAAAAATAGAACGTAAAAAATTTAGTTTCGTCTTCAAAAACACCATTAAATATCCAAAACAAATTACATGGACAGTCTTACCCATTTAATTGTCTGTGAAAAGAAAAAAAATTAAAAACTTTTACTATTCTTTAAAAAAATTACAGGGCAAACGTTGTTTGAGCTACTTTCAAACAATTTTAAGGCTCTTTTTGAGGCTTTAAAGACACCATAAGCATTGTCATGTCAAATCTTTGTTTTGGGCAAGTCTGCTAAATTTTCGTATGATTATTTATTTATTTATTTATTTATTAATTTGGCCAAGCAAGGCAATATACTTATTCTAACAGGTTGCTTTTTTTTCTCACCCCTTTCCTTGTTTTGGTGTACAAAGACATGCTAATCGAAGTGGGCGTAGTCCGCCCACCTGAATGACATGAATTCAAGAACACGCCAAAAAGAAAAGGAGAGAAGAAAATAAAAGAAAAAATATAAGGAATTTACATACTAACATATTTTATACGAAGTAGTAGAAAATATGACTATCAAACTATTAACTACTGTGCTATCTTATAATTAATAGGGAAGTTGAAGAGGCATGGATGGTGATTGATGATCGTGCCTTGCGGATTGCATAGAATTTATATTAAATTTACTTGACGTTAATGACGACATTTTATTGTTGGGCGATTTTAATTTGCCTGACTTAAAATGGCATTCTTCTGACGATGAAACACATTTTTGTGCATCTAATTCGAAGACACGCCAAGAACATATATTTGTTGACAATATATGTTCTGACTTACAACAAGTTAGTTGTATTTATAATAGTCTGGAAAGGCTGCTTGACCTAGTCTTAACTACAGACAGTAACAATGTCATTGTTCAGAAGGCACTTCATGCTTTGACTACTATTGATAATTACCATCCACCTTTGAGTATTTGGTATAAATCCGATAGGGAGAATATGGTAAATTCAAACTCTGTTGACACAGTTTATGAATTCAATTTCAAAAAAGCTGACTTTTTGGGGTTGAATCATTTACTTAATAGTAAATTAAATATAATTACAGAATACATAAATAATAATAATCTTAACAGTTCAATAAATTATTTCTATACGGAGCTCTTTGCCATGTTTTCTCAGTCTGTACCATATAGTCTCAAATATGCGAAAAATTCTGCGTACCCATGGTACACAAAGGATTTAAAGACTCTTCGCAACAATAGGAATAGGGCATGGAAGAAATATGTTTGTAGTTTTGACTCAAATGACCTAGAAACATACAAACGTTTGTTTCTGGAATTTGAGAATTGCTCAGCTGCATTATATAATGAGTATTTGGATAATATGAAGCTGAGTATTTTGTCTGATCCAAAAAAATTTTGGGGACTTATTAATGTTAAGAAGAAGACTGATGGATTTCCTTTTTCTTTTAAACTTCAGGATAGATTTACTGACGATTCCACCATTATTTGTGGCTTATTTGCCAATCTTTTTAAGGAACAATTTTGTTCAGATTCTTTTAATCCTGATTTAGCGTATTTTGATTATATGAACAACGCATCCAGAGTTTCTTTGGGGCATATATCTTTTACCTCAGAGGATAGTTTTAGGTATATTGAATCAATCGATGAGGATTTTAGCGCTGGACCAGATGGAATTCCTGCCGCAGTGTTAAAACAATGCGGCTCCGTTTTGTGTCAGCCTCTCTCGTTACTTTTTAATAAATCAATTAATGAAAGTAATTTTCCTCTTTTTTGGAACAAAATCTTATATCAGTCCTATTTACAAAAAAGGCTGCAGGAACGACGTCACTAATTATAGGCCTATCGCTAAATTGTCTTCGATTCCTAAACTTTTTGAGCGAATAGTGTACGATCGAGTGAAAATTCACTGTGGACAAGTCATGACAACTCGTCAGCATGGTTTTGTTACTGGCAGATCCACTGTGTCTAATCTTCTTGATTTCACTACATTCTGCTTAAAATCTATTGATTCTGGTAGCCAGGTCGATTGTATTTACACTGATTTTAGCAAAGCCTTTGATAAATTACCACATAATCTAATTTTTTTTAAACTTAAATTAATGGGATTTCCACAATATTTTGTTAACTGGATCAAATCGTATTTGATGGAGCGATCTTATCAAATACGGTTCCGAGGCGTGTTGTCTTCTGAATTTGTTGCAGAATCGAGTGTTCCTCAAGGAAGCCACCTGGGCCCACTTCTGTTTATTTTGGCAATTAATGATGTTACCCACGTCATTAATCACTCTCATTTGCTTATTTATGCAGATGATATGAAAATATACAGAACAATTGATTCTAATGACAATTCAGTTCTGCTCCAGTTAGACTTGAACTCCTTTGAGGTTTGGTGTTCTAAAAATAACATGTTTTTAAATCCAGATAAATGCCAATCTATGACCTTTTCGCGTAAAAGGAACAATTTTATTTTTGATTACAAAATTAAAGATACTGCTTTAAGTCGTGTAACTACCGTCAAAGACCTTGGTATATGCATGGATTCTAAATTGTCGTTTAACACGCATATTGATAGAATTTGTAAAAAAGCGTCTTCTATGCTTGGTTTTATAAAACGGTGGGCCAAAGAGTTTGATAGCTTAAAAACAACTACAACTCTGTATTATTCAATCGTGCGTCCTCACTTGGAGTACGCAAGTCAAGTATGGTCCCCACATTGCAATGTGCATGTTGATCGTATAGAAAGAATTCAAAAACGTTTTGTTCGGTTTGCTCTAAGAGGCTTGAGTGGAACTGACACATTTAACCTTCCTCCATATGAGGATCGTTTAAAATTATTAAAGATGCAATCTTTAAGTGAGAGAAGAAAATCTGCTGATATCGTCTACTTACACCAACTCATAACTGGTGTATTCGACTCTCCAGAGATTCTTTCTTTTATAAATTTTAACACTAACCGTAGAAGCAGCAGAAACTCTAACAACTTGATTTATTTACCATTTAGTAGAACAAATTATATGTTAACTGCTCCATTAAATCGCATGAGTACCTTTGTTAACAACTGTAACATGTTTGATGTTAACTTGTCGAAAGGTCAACTCAAAAGTAGATTGAAAACTAATGTATGATTAGATCTATGTAAACGCATGGTTAGTTGTTATGTCTTGTGTTGTCCCTGAGCCCAACCCATATTATGGTGGGTAAATTTTTCTCCCTTTTGGTTTTTTATTGGACCACTTTTATCGATATCTTTGAGTTATTTCAATGATATTGGATTGGTTCTTAAAATGATCTATTGCGGAGAAAGTGTGAAAAAGCTGTAGTAGCTGAACTCTATTGTTATTGCATGTGATAAGGATAGATTCTTAGGGTGGAGAGAGGTGATTCTATAGGGTACGCTTGAATATGTATTTAGACGTAGGTGGTAGGTAGTGAGAGAAAAAGAGGAGGAAGATATGTAGAGAGGCTTATAAGAATGGCAAATAAGTCTTTTCCAGTTTATGACATTGAGTTAGGGTGAAAATAGGGCATTGGAGAGGGTACGCTTAAATGAGGATTTTGGCATGGATGGCGTATAGTGCTCGCTGATATTATTAAATACTCTACAGCACCTATTTATAATCTCATTACTTGCTTAAACAGTACGGTGTTGATACTCGTTTAGCTTTCGGGTGTGTCTTGTACGTCTTATTGGGTCATTAAATGCTATCTTGCTAGAGATGTATTCGCTGTCAATTACTCCTTTAATAATATCGAAGGTGAAACATGAACTCAGTAATGTCCTTCTTGATGATAAAGGCATCCGATTGAGGAGGCTGAGTCTATGTTCATAAGGCGGTAAGTTAGAATAATCGCGGGGGTTAAAAGTGTCTCTCAACGCAAAAAGCAAGAATTGTTTTTGAATGGACTCAAACTTCTCACTATGAGATTCAAAGGCTGGGTTCCAAATAATGCAGGCATATTCTAGAAGGGGTCGGACCAATGCACAGTATAAGGATTTAGTGACCCATACGTTTTTAAACCGTGTATATGTTACTACTTATATTCTTTATTTGTTGCCTCCTGTGTTTCTTCTCATAACTCTCCTATTGGTAAAACTTAAACTTAATAAAAAATGCAGTGTTGGAGATAAAGGTTTCCAGCTACCACATGAGGAATTTCCCAAAGTTCTTTTGATCTATTTGCTGCCGACAATTGATTGCATTTAATATTTTTTGAAATGATGCGAGAGATCTTCGTTCATTTCGGTTATACGAGAGGTGGTATAAATATCCTTGAAAAAGCAACGAGCACTATTGCCATCATTGGTATTACCAAAAGTTGGTTTAGGAAAATCAATAAGTAAACTATACTTATTGAAATTCATTTTGAATTCTTTGTTTTTCCTCAAGTCTGAGATCGTTTTCAATTTGTGTCCTTAAGGTTTTTGGTTTGGAAATCATTTGAGGAACTAACACAATAATGGAATTAAAGATCATAAGCAATTCTAAAGCAATGTTCCATGAACCTAATTTTTGCATGGAGAGGTGATAAACCATGTTCATACATCTCCAATATGTCATCAAAATCTGTTAATTTGTTTGCTATTAATGAGATTTCAATAAATTAGTGAAAACCAGAACTCGTCCTTTTACCTGATATTGCTTTTGCCACTTTTCCCTTAATCCTGGTAAGCATCAGTCTGTGTCGGACTGTAACTTGTGACCCATTTGAAGATCTGCATTGCGTTTAACTAAGAATTTCCAACTCCTCTTGTCCTTCTTTTATCTTTTCCATAATAAGGTTGTGGGTTTCTGTAAGGTAAGAAAATTTAGGAGGACTACAGTAATAAGTTGAAGATGGAGTTCTGCTCTTCCAAACAGTAGCATGATTGTTATGTTAACTTTAAAAAAAAAATTCTATTACAAATATGCATGTAAATGCAACCATTTCAATTTAAGTCGATATGAATACAGAATTAGAAAAACCTTTTATTGAGGCTGAAAAAGATTGTTAGGACGATAAGTGTGAATCACTGGAGCAAAGACTTTGCAAAGTTTTAGAAGAGTTTGCAACATCGGGAAGTCAGCAGAATTATCGTACAGTTATTTCTCCAACTACAATAGAGTCAGAACGCTGCTTACCATCAGTGCGTTATATTTGTAATAATATCCTAACAAAACTCTCCAATGAAAAATAAGACGCGTTGATCAGCTTAGTTACTTTTAAAATAATTAAAACAAAAAAATTAATTTTGAAAAGTCTTTTCCGACCTTAATTTGCCTTAAACACAAAAAAACATGAAAAAAGTTTAACATTTATATAATAACACCTTAAACTGCTCTGTATTATTTTACATTCTTTGTTCTTTAAATTAATGCAAATTAGTGCTTATTAACAATAAGGGTATTCAGAGTTATATGGTATCGCGGTATTGTGTTTTTTTGCCCTAGCTAAACACCACAATTATGAGCACCCTTTAAAATAGAATTTGTGGTTGGGAACATCCCACTAAAGCTTTTTGTTACTATGCAAATATATTAACTTTCCCATTTGATATATTTTATCAATACATGGCATAAAAAAGTTGAACTTGTATTTTGAGCTTCTTTCGTTTTTGCAATTAGAAAATAACTGGCAACCGATTAGTTGTCTATGGAACTTTCAAAACCACGTTCGTTAGACATATCATTGGGCTACTTAAAATGAACACACTTTTGGTTTTAAGAGATTTCATGTTAAACAAAAAAAAAATAAAATTATATTTAAAACTTAAAACACAGTGTTCAATTCAATTAGTCAAAAATTTATTTGATTACCTCTTCTTCATTCGCAAAACAAAAAATTTTGAGAATTCTGGCACTACAAAAAGAGCACATTCAGTCCTAACATTACTTTGTCTGGTTATACCATGATGTTGTCCTTATACAAAACGACGAATGACAAAGACTGCTTGCAAGGAATGCGATTCTAATATATGTATTCATGTTGAGAGCACAAAGTTGAACTTTGCATTTCTTGCTAAAATTAATATATTTTATAAGTTTTTTTTTATTGTGTGAATTTAAACTATTTAATAAATGTAATCAATTTCATTAAGAATATTTTTATGTTTCTATTTTTAATAAAATTATACTTTTTGACTAAATGCATGCATATAAGGTCCAAAATGAGATTCTTGAAATATTTTAGAAAAAATTAAAGTTTTTTCTAAATGACCTTGTTATTTATTATGTTGATTTTATATGATTTAAATACAAATTCTAAATGTTTAAATCATACTTGATTTTAAACACAAGTTCTAGTTCTTTGATAGTTAAAAATCGTTTATTGAGCTTTAGGTCAAAGTGAGAACAATTATTTGTTCTAACGAATCTTTTCAAAGAAACGACAACAACAACAATGTTTTTTCAATATAAAAAAGGAAAAAACTCAATAGCTGATTTTATTGCAATTTCGGCCCTGCTAAAAGCTTCATCAAAAATCTTTGTGATACCCGTGCAACCCGTGAAGAAAATCAAGTGTGATTTAAACTATCAATCATTTAGAATTTGTAATTAAATCATATAAAATCAAAAAAAAAAAACTATTAAAACCACAGGTTTCTTAACTACGCTGAAAACAACGCAATTGTGAATACCCTTAATGTCTTTAGTTTGGTTTCTGTTGTTTTATAAATAAATTTATTTACATATTTTAGTTTCAAGAAATAAATAACTAAAAATTGTATTAAAAACGTTTTAAATTAGTAACTTTTTAAAGTTTTCAATCCCGATATCCCGGGATAACATCGGGATCGAGACAAGCTTCCGGGATTGGACTCCTTGGCTGGTACGCACGCATGTTTTTCATTTCTCAGTTCTTCGTAAGAAAGAAAACCACAATGATTTGTTTTTAACAATCTGGATCTTAAGTGCTTATATTTGCTACAAGACAGTCCCAAATTCATGTATAGGATCAAAATAGGATCAAATTCAAAATAGGATCGGCTTCTGGTTGACTTAATGCAGTACATTTTAACATGTTTTAAACGAGTAGCACTTAATATTGCTTTGACATCTGCGGAATAGTTTCCATTCTCCTGTAACACTTCAACAATTGATACCTTTTCGTGTTCTTGATTTTTCTCAAGAAGATATTTTAAAATCTCAAAAGCTTCGTTTAATTGAATATTTTCACAGAAATCATTAATCTTCTTTCGTTTTGTTGATGCTCCACAATCAGTATACGATTTTGCTGGTCTGCCACTCTTTGGGCTTTTTGATTGAATTTTTTCATCAGACACTGACTTTGCAACTGCTAATTCATTCAGTTTGTAGAATGTTATTACATCAATGTACCAGCTATTATTACAATATTTCTTTTAAAATGTTGCTTTGCTGCTTGAAGATATTTTCAAAAAGGCAATAAGCTTTTTGGAAAAATTATTAACAGCTGAAATGTCAAAAGTTCCGCCACTAGCAGATATATCATTTTTACTGCACAATTTGTTTTTTAAAAAAACACAGTTTCGATGGTATCGTAAGTATATACGTAGAATTCCTTTTTAAGCATAGTATGCTGTAGGAACGAAAATTTTTAGGCATTTAATTCTGCACGCTAAATTTTAGTGTAGACTCAATACTTACACATACTTACTATAACCTGTTTGTTAAATGTGTTAGTGGAACATTATTGTTGAACGTCAAATTTCCACGCCAGTTAAATGTACCCACGTATAGAGAAAAATTATGGTTCTTATATTTATATCTTTTAAAACTGTTTTAAAGCATTTCATTTTCTAAATGAAAATTATTTAAAAACAAATTGGTTTTGTATAATAATTTTTCGATTGATTTTTTTAGTGATGAATTTGTTGTTCTTGTTCTTTTTTATGTTGGTTAAACCTTAATGCAATTCAAGTTATGTTTAATAAATGGAAATATATGTTTCGGAAAAATACGAATTATTCATTTTTCCTGTATTAAAGAGCATATACAATATGTATATTTTAATATTAATTTCAAATTATATTGATTTTATCAGGGTGCGGAGAACGTTTGAAATACGATTGTTCTCAGTTATCGTTGTCCTCATATAAAATTGTTCTCGCAAATTATCACGAACGAATGGGGAACTCTCTGCTGGCGTCATATTTTTTATCTCTGAAAAATTTGTCAGTTTCAAATTTTTTTGATCGAATTTTTCACAAAAAATAACAAGCAACGAACGTTCGTTTTTAATTTTTCATAAAAATTAATCGTTCAAAGAAAAATTCAGGAACGTTCGTTTCCTAAAATAAGTGCGCGAAAAAAATTTGTTGCGAATGCGTAGCATCGAGCGCTGTTTGTGTTGCTCTTGAATAAACATTTTTCCGTACAATATTAAATTATTTTATCATAAAAAAACACCATAAAAAAATTTATTTGACCTTGCAGATTTTGTTATCACCATTCCACGACACGGCGAATAATTGTGTCATTATATCTGTGTCGATAAGCAATAATAGCTTAATTCCACTTACGACAGATCTGAGTTATTGATGTAGCTGTATTTTACGCAAATAACACTATAAACTTTATATCGTTTTATATCGTTCTCTTCTTACCGTTTAGACGTGTTTTAGCGAGCTCTAACATTTAAAGTTATCTTTAGCTAAAAGTTCTAAATTAATAAATATAAATAAAAATAAACAGCTTTCTGATCAAAATGCACATAGATCTGGAAGCGTGACAACGTGGATTTCATCCTTTTTAAAATACTTAGATATTTAATATAATTTTCAATATAAATATGTATATCTATATCTATACTATTATATAAAAGAGACTCACGAGACTCACGAATTTGATCCAGAAAAAGCTCGGTAACCGCTGAACCGATTTTGATAATTCTTTTTTTATTCGATTCCTATGATAATTAAGATTGTTATAGCTTACCAAGGTTTTTGAAAAATGTATTCTTTAATTATTGCAAAATCACGCATTTTATTTGATGCCTACATTCAACCAGCAGCGCAATATAACAGCAAACAAAGCTTTTCTCTCTTTGTCTAGAGAGCTTCTCTCAATATAACACGACAGCCATGTTGTAATTTGCTGCTGTTGACTAGCTATGTGCTTATTTTTAACTAATCTTTGATTCATAAAATTTATTCGCGAAGTTGATTGAAATGTTTTTAGTTTGTTGCGGTTGACTAGCCATGCTTAAGTCGTCGCTTATTTTTTCACTTTTATTTGATTAATTGCATAAACAGCTAATTTTGACAACTACCCATCGCCGCTCGTAAGAAAAAAAAGCCAGTCTACGCTACTACCTTGTCAGTAATTGTGCCATGGTGTGATTTAAAATAATGTTAATCAAGTTGAGAGCGTGCAGAAATTTTTCTTTCTGAGCGAAAACTTCATATGAAAAAAAACTTTCAAAACATGCTGAAGGTAATCAGTGAATCCAGCTTTACTTTCAGGGAGATTCTTGCTTTCATACAGTGTTAATTAATTTTCTTTGTTAATGTCTTGAGGGGAGTTGCCAGAATTAAGTTATCAGTATTAATTATGTTTTACAGCCTTGCCAGCCAGCTTTTCCCCACTTGAGATTGTGTTAGTCTATCTATACGAATATATTAAAGCGTTGTGACACTGCACGGATGTTTGAAAATCACGTAAGAACCACTGAACAGATTAACACGATATAGTATCAAACGATTTGTTATTCCAACTTTATCGTAAAATGCTTTTAGATTTGCCACGTCTACTTTCCATGTCCACTTTTTGCAAAAAATGCTATATTTCAGCCGATTTTGGTCGTATGAGACTAGAATTTGGTAATCTACTTTGTATGGTTACTTTCGCTAACTTTACTAAAAATGGGCATGACCCACTTTAGTTAAGTCCACTTTTCGGGGGATAAGCTTGGAGTAAAGCAAAGCGCACTAGGTTTAAGCTCAATTGAGCTGAAATTCTGGCATTCTATTGTTTCGAGTATGAGATAGTTTAAGAGAAAAAATTTTGCCACACCCCCATTACCGCCCAGAATTAATCAAAAATGTTATACTTCGAACGGTTTTGGTTGTATTAGACTAAAATTTGATAATTTAGTTCATACAGCTACTTTCGGCAACTGTACTAAAAATGGCGAATATATAAATCTAATTTTTTTCCGAACAGCACAAAAATTCGTATATAGCAGTAGGGTGGTCTGCGGCAGGACAACGTCTGCCAGGCAATCAGTAAGAATGCTGTATATATCCGAAAATTCTGATCGTCATGCAATGATGTTTCAAACGGAAACGTCTAGCATGTGTTTTGTTCGAAGGTCAATTTACACTTTTACAAATTCACAAAACGATCATAAAAAATTCATTGAATTGGGTCAGGACAAATTCTACTATAACTATAACGTTAACTATGAATTGTAGATAAGTAAATAGATAAAAAAATAGATTTATGTTTATAACTTTGGAATAGTTTGAAATATTTGAAATATTTTTCACAGAATTATTTTTGAACCTATATTTGCAAATGTTTTTAACATGTATTAGTTTTTAAGCTGTAACACATTGCAAAAAATATAACAACATTTTAAGCAAATTAGTTTTCATCAAAAAATCATAGGGGGGGGGGGGGGTAGGTGGCTCATGATTTTTAATGATAAAAACAGTTTGTGTCAAAATAGAACAATTTTGGCAGGTAAATTATGTTATATGAAAGAATAAGGAAGATAAAAATGAAAAAAAAAATTAAAATTAAAAAAGAAAGGTACAACAAAAGCAACTCCTGGCCTATTGTTTAGTACAAGTTGGATATTTTAGAGGTTTTTGAAAACAATATAAAACATTGCATTGGTGAGGTAACGGTAAACCTTTTCTTATTTTTCCAATTTAGTTAATTGAACTTTCAAACAAAGAAAATTGGATGAAAATCGATTTGAAAATGGCGGAAATATTTGCTTGCTAAGTCAAAACATGAAATTTCAATCGTTTTTTCTCATTCTGAGGCTTATGAGTTATACTGAGAAAATCTATAGTTTTGAGATATCGCAAGAATTTTAATGTCATAATAACAGGTTTTTTAAAACATACCTAATATCCGTACAAAATATTTCCGAAAAGAAAAAAAGTTACCGTTTGTTTTATTAATCAACGGCTGTCCATACAAAAATGCATTGTTATGCATTGAGAAAGTCTATAGTTTTTGAGATATCGCCAAAAGAGATATCGGTTTTTTTTAATTTAAGAAGAATTGCTGTTTGGCCGAAGCCCAATAACAACAATTAATAACTGAAGAAGGCCGATAAACTGCAACAATTTAAGAAGAATATATTTATTTTCAGAATATATGTAAAAAGTACATTTTAGGCTACAAATTTTAAAAATATTTTACTCAAATTTTTTTATAATGCTGTTATGCACGACTTTTTCAAAAGTAAAAGAAAAGAAAGCCAGATAATTTTATGTCATCATAACAATTACCGTTAAAAGTAAGTTATTCAAATAAAATAAAGTAATTCCTTAATATAGATACCATTTTTTCATAATTAAACAAAACGAACACAATAATTTTTATATTTTGAATTTGTTTTAATACAACTAAATACTTTCATTTTAAGATTTAAAATGTTTACGTGGTATTTAATATTTTTATCGCAGGCGAAGCAGCGGATATTTGCTAGTGTTTAATAAATGGAAATATATATTTCGGAAAAATACGAATTATTTATTTTTCCTGTATTAAAGAGCATATACAATATGTATATTTTAATAGTAATTTAAAATTATGTTGTTTTTATCCATGATACAAAGAACTACAGATAAAGTATTGCGCATGTCCGCCATCTTTGCTGTGACGTGCAAGGTGCTCCTTGGTTAAAACGTAGTCACAATTTATTCATAGGGTATAAAGATTTTAAAATGCCTACATTTTCTTATGAAAACTTGTTTTACTGATATGAAAGAAATATTGTTTTATAAAGCACATGTCCAAAATAAAGTAAATATATTTTTTAGTACTGTTTGTGAAGAAAAATTTGCATATTTTGTAGGGGTGCTTTTTCCCCTTTTTACCGATTTACACAAAAAGCGGCTACGTTGCTTGATGTGCTTGACAGAATTTTGACTGTTTGTTCGTTTTCATTTTGCTATCTTCGTCACTTTTCTACATTTTCTTTTGAATGTATTCATCAAGTGTCACATTTGACGAGCACCGATGACGAGGTGCGCAGTAAATTTTGTTTGTTGCGCCGGGAATACTTTACCTGTAGCTCTTTGTATCATGGATTTTATCCGCAGGGTGCGGAGAACGTTTGAAATACGATTGTTCTCAATTATCGTTCTCCTCATATAAAATAGTTCTCGCAAATTATCACGAACCAAGGTACATATAAGAAGGTAGTGTTAGTAGATAAAATGTTCTCTTGTTGTGGGTACCTTAGCAGTCAAAATCAGTTGTTTACGAACAAAAGCAAAGCAAAGCAAAGCAAATAACAAAAGTTGTCAATAACTTGTCAATAAATAGAATTATGTTGTGAATGTTTGTGTTTCACATTGATTTATTTAAATGGATTTTAGAAACTTTTATTGTTAACAACTTTAGAAGTACTTGCTTATCCGTCCTTCTTGGCTAAACGCACAATGCAATTATAGGATTCATGCATACGTCTGATTTCGCCGCAGATATCATAGGCCTTGGAACCAACGGTCATGCGGCGCCGGTTTCTGCATCAACATCGACGAAGCTCAACTGCACAGAAGCGTGGTCCTTGGCAAGAATGATTCTGTTGGATGCATAACACTTTCTGGGGCAGTACAAATCAACAGACTATCGTCGTTTTTCATGTTTACAGATTTTTGATGACACACGGCAAATGGAGCAAATGGGATTGAAAAAGTCATTAAATTACTTGCGAACAGTTTAAAATATTTCGCAACAATTATTTAATGATAGCTTCACTAAAAATACAAAAAAAACTTTCAGCACGCACAGCAATGAAAAATATAAATTTCACATACACATAATATACACATTTGACAGATTTTTCTAAGCTTTTATTTATTGTTTTACTCTGTTTTTATGTTTGACAGCTACGGTACTCACCTCTCTGTGACGACACTACCATGTTAAATATACCTTGATCACGAACGAATGGGCAACTCTCTGCTGGAGTCGTATTTTTTATCTCTGAAAAATGTGTCAGTTTCAAATTTTTTTGATCGAATTTTTCACAAAAAAATAACAAGCAACGAACGTTCGTTTTTAATTTTTCATAAAAATTAATCGTTCAAAGAAAAATTCAGGAACGTTCGTTTCCTAAAATAAGTGCGCGAAAAAAATTTGTTGCGAATGCGTAGCATCGAGCGCTGTTTGTGTTGCTCTTGAATTAACATTGTTCCGCACAAGATTAAATTATTTTATCATAAAAAAACACCATAAAAAAAATTTATTTGACCTTGTAGATTTTGTTATCACCATTCCACGACACGGCGAATAATTTTGTCACTATATCTGTGTCGATAAGCAATAATAGCTTAATTCCACTTACGACAGATCTGAGTTATTGCAGTAGCTGTATTTTACGCAAATAACACTATAAACTTAATATCGTTTTATATCGTTCTCTTCTTACCGTTTTGACGTGTTTTAGCGAGCTCTAACATTTAAAGTTATCTTTAGCTAAAAGTTCTAAATTAATAAATAAAAATAAAAATAAACAGCTTTCTGATCAAAATGCACATAGATCTAAAAGCGTGACAACGTGGATTTCATCCTTTTTAAAATACTTAGATATTTAATATAATTTTCAATATAAATATATATATATATATATTAGGGCGGGTCGATTTATTTTTCGACAATTTCCCTATGATTTCCGTATTCTATGGGTTAATCCATGAAAATTTGCCAAAGGAACCATACCTCTATCGTTAAAATCGAGTCCCCTACTTTTTGTTGGTAGATTTTTTCCCAAATTGGCGTTCGTATGAAATGTTACCTACACGTTCACATCCATAACTCAAAAACTATCGATCGGGTTTAAGGCGCGTTGGAAAGGTGAGCTCATTTTGATCAATTTACAAAAAAAAATCTCCAACATTGGTCCAACGGTTCAAAAGTTACGGGCATTTTTGTCCAAATTTTGGAGCATTTTTCCATTTTTTTCATGATTTTGTCCAAGAATATTACTTTCTTGGCCATTTTTTTGGCTCAATTTTTTTGACTTACGAAGCTTACGAACCTTACGTTACGACTGGACTGATTTGCGCTTTACATTATTGGCATATTTTTTCACAGGGTGCACACATAACAAACAAACATAACACAGGGTGTGCACCCAGTGAAAAAATATGCCAATAATGTAAAGCGCAAATCAGTCCAGTGTGGCCGATAAGACCTAGTTTGTCTTGATGCCTGCGTTCGCAACTGGTTTTCTTTTTTTTCGCAACTAGTTTGTCGAGTAACCACCCTGTCAAGCCAGGATCCCACCGGCTTCAGGAAGACAGAACGATATATATTATATATATATACTTATTGGAGTGGTGTTTGATTGTGTATGAGACCTTGTTTGTCACACGACTCCGCCGATGTTCGTATACAAAAATTGTTGCTAACTTGACCTTGTTTCTCTTAAAAACACAACCCTGCTATGCTGTCTGATATTATTGATTTGACATAACTTTTTTTTATTTTTATACTTTAATAAAATTATATACTTTAAGCAATTTATTAAAACTTTTTATTTTGTTAATAATACATGATTTCAATCAAAATCATACTTTATATTTATGAATTGTATTAAATATCTTATTTTATAATTTTAAATTTGCTATAAAACCTGTAAAGGTTTAGCAATCAAATAAAATAAATAAATAAATACATCGCTGTCATTGACAGGGGCGAACGGAGCCAACGTGCATTACCATGGGCTTTGCAATGCTCCTATCCCATAGGGACGTATCTGTAGAGGTTTGAGAAATGGCACGTCCAAAGGGATATGCTGCCACCAGCCGAACTACAGGGAAACGACAAACACGATGCGTATTTATATATGTACATTCTAAATACTTATTAATAACAACAACAAACGACACCATTGCGAAGCAAACCAACAACCACAACAACCAATCCAACAACCATAACAACAGCATAAGCAGCCACTGAAGCAGCTTGTGTTTAACTGTTCTCATACGAATATATGAATTTCGTCTTCTTAAATTTTGCTGTTTTGTGACTTTATTAAAGAAGTGATAAAACCCAAAGTTAGATATTCGTTTTTGCTATTTTGGCATTTAGTTTTTCTTTGTACGATGAATATTAAAGGCCGTAGCTACAGTGTTGGTCAAGCAATTAGCGCAATATGCATCCAGTTACTTTAACACAATAGGGCAATTCACGATCTTGTTGCATCGTTGCAAATGCAAAATAAACAGCTTTTACAAAAACAAAAAGCATATGTTGCAAAAGCTTTTCAATGCTTTTTGTTTTTGTAAAAGCTGTTTATTTTGCATTTGCAACGATGCAACAAGATCGTGAACTGTCCTAATATCTACATTACTAGCATCAATGCAGAAAAACTTTGTTGTTGTTTTTTAAACCTCAATAACAAGTTCTTGCATTTAATGGAAGAGAACCGTTACGCACCGTTAAACAAGCTGGTCAAGTAATTAGCACATCGAACTAAAATATGTACTTTATATTTTATTTGTAGAAAATTTCAAAAAATGTACCTAAAAACAAGGTTTGTTAATATTTTTCTACTTTAGCTAACAAAAATTTTTAATAAAAAAAATCATTAGATGGGCCGAAAGGAGCCATGCACTCCATAACTTAGAAAAATTATCATTGGTATGAAAAATAATGGAAAAACTGTATATGAAATTGCGAATGATATAGGATGCTCAAGAAAACTTGTATACAATGCCATTCAGTACTTAACCATAAAACCATAAAACCACCGAATCTGTAAAAAAATAACGTTTCCAGAAAGACAAGTGCTGCTAAGGACAGAATAATATCAATGGAAGCGAAGAAAAATTTCTTTATTACATCCGCTGATATTCAACGTCAGAAAAACGTCAATCAGTATCAGGAAATTGTAATAAGTAGCAGGACCATCCGAAGAAGAATAAACGAAGCTCATTTGATTGGTTACATTGCACAACATAAACCATTCGTTTCAAAGAAAAACGTTGAAGCTAGACTAAAATTCCCTAAGATATTTATAAACAAGCCATTATCATTTTGGAAAAATGTTTTATGGAGTGATGAGTCAAAATTCAACCGATTTGGGTTAGGATGGAAAGCGATATGTTTGGCGACCACCAAAACAGCAGCTCAATCCACGATATAACATGAAAACAATAAAACACGGTGGTGGAAACGTTATGGTGTGGGCTGCTTTTTTATCGATCAAGCTCGATACAAAAATGGATCAGTATCTGTACAAAGGAATTTTGGAACATCATATGGAACCATTTGCTGATGAAAATCTATCTTTAAGATGAACTTTATGCATGACAACGATCCTAAACACACTTCACGGCTTGTGAAGCAGTTTCTTAGTGATCACCAAATAAATGTTTTGCCATGTCCTGCACAAAGACCGGATCTCAATCCGATTGAGAATCTTTGGAACGATGTGGAAAAAGTCATGCAACCGAAAAAAACCACGAAATTTAAATGAACACTGGAACGCCATACAAGATGGCTGGAATTCCATTCCTCAGGGTCGATGTCAAACTTTGGTTGAAAGCTTGCCACGGAGATTGGAAGCAGTCATACGCCAAAAGGGATTCCCTACCAAATATTAAAAAATATATGCAACAAATTCTTCAGCAAAAGCTTTCTATTTGAAATGTGCTAAATGAATGGCCACAAAATAGAAACAGTTTTGTATTTTAAACATTCAAACCCAAATTTTGTATTTCCATCATCTCTTTGTTTTTTAGATATTATGATTACTTTTAAATATTTTTAACAAAAAAATTTATATAAATTGGTGAATAAAGACATAAACATCAATTTGTTTGAATGTATGAGATGTATGCTAATTGCTTGACCAACACTGTAAGTAATTTCTGTTGTTTTTAATTTTTTTTTTATTTTTGAAAATGAAGAAACTTCATTGAAAATAGCGGGATCTTTCAAAGGTTGTTTTCACTTTCTTTCGGCTCAAACTAACTACTTTTGCGCACTGTTGAAAAAGCTCTTTTAAAAGCTTTTATTGATATTAGTGTGCAGGGATGCAGTAGGAACCAGTCAAATT
The DNA here is from genome assembly GCA_963920525.1 of Dichetophora obliterata. NCBI lineage: Eukaryota > Metazoa > Arthropoda > Insecta > Diptera > Sciomyzidae > Dichetophora > Dichetophora obliterata. Next base: position 48,044,855 of record OY986438.1, on the reverse strand, counting down.
TTAAACAAATTGTTAAATAAATAAAAATTTACGAGGGTTTTCATGGAGAATCTATTCAAAAGCTTAGACACAATTAGGAAAACGTGAAAAAATGTACTTTTTTCTTTTAATAATTTTATATAAAGTATATTACTTTAAAATTTGTAACAAGAATTTAAAATTTTGTATTAATTTATTTATTATATATTTATCTTTAAAAAAAGAAGAAGTTAATCAAATATACTAATATTTTTTGCGAACAAAGCACCCAAAGTAACAAAAAATTTCACTTTCCTACTACTCTTAAATTTTCTTAATTATTGTAGAATTTGATGCCCAATTTCTTACAAACTATCACTTTTCTATCAATCTTTTTGTAACAGGTAAACGCACAGAGCTTACAGATACCGAAAAATTACGTATCGAGAGTTCATTGACTAAAATCACTTTCAATTGCGGAAAATAGGGGATTTGGAGTATATATTTGGATATAAACCACCATCCCTGTAAAGTTCGCATACTTAATATATGTGTAGTTGATGCCATAAAAAATGTTGTCACAGTCAAAAATTTGATAAATAAATGTAGGTCAATTGTCACACATTTCAGCCAAGCGACTGAAAAATTTAAAACTATGCAAAATCAGATATTTAGTGTATCTGAATTAAAACTCAAGCAAGATGCTTCTAACTTATCTTTAATTATGATGGAGCGAGTTTTTTCGATAAAAGAACAATTATCCGCAGTCAGTACTTCTATACCAAATGCTACAGAATTTTTTTTTTATTTAGTTACAGGGTAAATACAATGACAATTTAACTACTAAAAAGCTATAGCTGCTGAGGCCCTAAGCTTATTGCTAAGATATTTACAAGTATGAAGTAATAAAGACAGATTTAAGATTGGAATTATATATGGAAGTAAAGATTAAGGTTGCATATAAATTTTATAAATATTTGATGTTGTCGATGTTTACGTTTTCTAGAATTTTGTCGAAATTCGGATTACCAAGATTCGTTTATGGCTTGACAGTTTACAAGTATGTGTTGTAAGGTAAGGTATTCCGTGTTGCAAAAATGGCAGGTGGGGAGACTGCTGGGGTTTAACAGATGTTCGTGCGTAAGCTTTGAGTGTGCAAGTCGGCATCTGGTATTTATGATGGTGTGTGTTCTTGAGATTGCCAGAGGGAATTGAGGGGTGATTTGGTTTGGGTTTATAGCTTAATAAAATGGTGACTCGTTACGGGCTTCAGGATTATCTTCGCTCCATATACGCCTATTTTGCTCATTGATGACATTAACCAGAAATGAGCTTCATCACTATATACAATTATTCGGTAAAAATGCTCTATGAACTTCGCGAACAGATTTATTTTTTCAAAGTAAATTTTAACAATTTGGAAGCATTGTTGTGACGTTAAATGATTCATGATAAATTGCCAAACCTTACTCAACAGAAATGTCAACACAATTTGGCATTCTCAACTATCAAACTGTAAACAATAGCAATCGAAACTTCTCATGCAGCTAAAAAAACGCCCTTTAGCTTAGTATGCTGTAGGAGCGAAAATTTTTAGGCATTTAATTCTACTCGCAAAATTTTGGTATAGACTCAACACTAACACATACTTGCCATAAAATGTTAGTTGGATGTCAAAATTCCACGCCAAATAAATATACGGACAAATAAAATACAGCGAAATTTTTACATTTTACTCTCCAATCAAGTTCACAACTTGGCTGCATTGAAAAAATTTATCGGTACAACAGCATACTAACCAACGAATAAAAAATGTCGCTACCTTTTCGCTGTCAAAAACGCAATGCATTTCTTACGGAAGATTTCTTTTCACTTCAACTGCATACTTAGCTTTTACATAAATTAGAAATAAAACTTTTAGAGCCGTTTGAACCTTTTTTTATATACGAGCATTTCCATCATAACTCACGCGCCATGCGTACGACTTAAAGATTCGTTTTTTCGAAAGTTTATATTATAAATGTAAAAAAATGTCTTATGTACATCCCTGCAAGAAGACTAACAGTTATTTAACTAAAAAAAAATGGATTTTCTAAACTGAAATTGAGGTTATCTCTTCATACAAAGTTTCAGTTATGCTAGGAAGAGCCTCGAGAAGAAAGTAACTGAAACTCATGTATACGTGTGATCTGGCATCTAATGCAGCATACGTGTGAGCTGCATTCGCGTGGTCGATGATCTATAGCGCGGGTCTATTTTATTCACAAAACAAAAATTAAAACCACCTCGATTTCTAGCTCTATTTCTGATCTTAAAATGCTGCCAAGTTTCAAGCATTTTTTATCAAAACGAACATAGTTGGCAAATCTAAAAAACTATGCATTTTCGTATTTTGACGTTTCACCGCTCAATGGTCGTTTTGGTATAGCTGTTTTCTTTTGTTATTGTTCTTAAAACAGCTGTTTCAAGACAGTGGTGACAAATTGTTATAAAGTTGAACTAACTTTGTTCTACTGAGATTTGATCTGATCTAGTGCCACGGGAATGCAGCTGTTGTTTTTTTATCAATTTCCAGTACCATTGAAGTATAGTCTTCTCGCTCTCTCTAGTTAAGATTAACATAAATACAGCTTATAAATAACCAAATTTCACTAGATAGATATAACCGAAAACTGAGTTATAAATAACCCTTAGATATAACGTAAAAATCAGTTTTATCTAACGTACTCCTTAAAAAATAAAAATGCATGTAATTCGTTGGTGTCTTGAGACAAATGTATAGAATTTATTATAAAATTGTTCATTCTTGTTGTTGTTGTTGTTGTTATTGTTGTTGTTATTGTTGTTGCTACTACTCCTAGCCACTTCTGTGTCAACGACTTTGTTAATTAGATGTGGCGAATGTTTAAATGCTCACTGCATTATTGATATTGGCAAGCGTGCCAATTTAAAGATTTTTTATTTTTTTTATTGCAAAACTTGTTTTTTATTGTTAGCGAAACCTGGAATGGTAAACTACAACAGCAGACATGCAAAAATTTGACATGCTTTTTAATCATGATACCTTCTCTTTCTTTTACATGCACTTGTTAAAATTTTCATATACAGGGCTGCCAATATTCAAAGCGCCCATTTTATTTTTAAATAAATCAAAGAAACCACAATTTTTTGTCTATTCGTCATGAATATCATTTAATTGGGTTCAAGTAGATTTGCTTACATTATTTCTTGAATATGATATCTCGTAAATGGTCGCCATTGGCCTGTACGACATATTGTGCCCGTTTTGCAGCATTTTCCATGGTTTTCTTCAACATTTCGATGGGAATGGCGGTTATTTCTTGACGGATGTTGGTTTTCAGCTCTTCTAGGGTCTTTGGCTTGTTGACGTAAACCTTTGATTTCAAATAACCCCACAAAAAGAAGTCTGGAGGCGTTAAATCTGGTGATCTTGGCGGCCAATCGAAATCACCATTTTTTGACATCAAACGGCCAGGGAACAATTGCTTCAAAAAATCGATTGTAGTGCGGCTTGTGTGTGGTGGCGCGCCGTCTTGTTGAAACCAGTAGTGCCTGATACGCTTTCGACGAACGATTGGCATGAAAAAATTGTTTATCATATCGCGATAACGCTCCTGATTGACAGTAACTCTGTGGCCATTATCATCTTCGAAAAAGAACGGCCCAATGAGCATTTTAGCACAAACGCCGCAACAAATAGTGACTTTTGCATCGTGAAGAGGTACCTCTTGAATCTCTTGTGGATTTTCAGTGGCATAAATACGACAATTTTGTTTGTTTACCGTTCCGTTCAACTGAAAATGAGCTTCATCGCTCATTGAGTTGAGTTTTCACTATTGACTTGTTTTGTTGAATGTAAATTTCAACAAGTTTAGAGCGTTCGCGTGGCGTGTACTGTTCCATTGTAAACATTTGCTTGGAATGACGCTTCAAACGCGGTATGTCATTAGTCGATTTGGCATCACTGCGGAAAGTTACAGTGTTGCCAGATGGGCGCTTCGAATATTGACAACCCTGTATTTTCCTTGTTTCACAATTTTTGACACTGAAATGAGTATAAGAATGTGGTTGTAAACAGAAAAATATTTGTGATTGTGTTGGAGTTTGGTTTGGTTTAGAATTGGTTAGCTATTTCTTGTAGGGATATGTCTTACAAGTAATGGTATGATCTACCAAAATTGTCGTTCCTGTAACTATATAGAATGGCTGTGATAAATATGGGCGTAACTCACGCGACAAAAAAGGGAAGTGTGCTTTACAAGCAAGTTTAGATTGTAAGAACTCAGCGAATTTTCCCATATAATTTGTTTTTGTTTTTAATTTTTAAATGATAAGAAAACAGTGAAGTTTCATAAAAAACCCACTTTACCTATGGACTTTGATTTTTTAAAAGATATAAAAATATATCGAGTTTCCAAAAAATATTTGCCGTAACTCACGCGACATAACCCATGCGACAAAATGTCCTTTAATTTAAATTGGGTAATTAAGTAATTAGGTAGTAAATTATGATATTGAGGAATTAACAAAAAATTACCTCAACCATTTTTCTATTATCTTTAGCCAATGCCTTCCATTTTTAATAAAACAAAAAAGTTTACGAAACATTTACTAAACATTTACGAAAAAGGAAACTACATTTGTGAAACAGTGCAGATGATTTGATCATCATGGTTAATGAATTTATATAGAAATTGCTTAAGTTCATAAAATTAAAAAAAAAAGTTTCTCTTTGATAATATCATAAAATAAAAAGTTTTCAATAAGTTTTAATTTTTTGGTCACGGTAGACTTTTCTGTGGAAATGCCCATATCAAAAACATGCGATTTATTGCTTTTTAGGTACAGTGATGTGCGATGAAATAGAGCCACGCACTTGCTGATGATACTACTTAATTTAAAATTTTTGTAACAAATTAGCATGCTGTAAACCAACTGTAGTTTAAAAACCAGTTCTCCCATGAATATTTTACAGTTGTTTTTGAATACAATTGCGCGTTTATTTTACGCAAGTCTGTGAAAATGTGATATTGTTGCGTTAAAAGTATGCGCTAAAATAGAGCCAAACAATATAATTAAAAAATGCTTAATCTAAAGAGATATTTTTTAATAAAATTTTACTACAAAACGTGAGCAAGAGTTCTCAGTTTTATGATTTTAAAATAAATTTTAGTGATAAATAAATAAGGTCTAAAAATAGGAAGAGCCATGCACTGCAGTCCTGAAAACTGAAAATTATTAAAAATTTGCGTAAACAAGGTAAAAACCAAAGGGAAATAGACAGTATAGTTAGCTGCTCAAAGAAATTGGTTAAGAGCACAAAAAACAGAAAACAGAGCGAAAGAACCCATAATAAGTACCAGTTTGCAAAGACGAATCCTACGTCACGTAAAAAAGATCCGTTTGGTACCTCTTTCACTCTCCAAAAACAACATTTCTTGGATGTGAACACTTCAAGGATTCGAAAACTTTTAATTAAAAATAGATTGAAGGCTAAAGCTGCACAGAAGGTACCATCCCTGACCAAAGTTAATGTTCGCAAGCGATTAAAATTCGCAAAGAATCCTGCTGATTGGCCAACGAGCAAATGGCGAAACATATTTTGGTCAGATGAAACCAAAGTTAATTTATTTAACTCAGATCGAGGCAGCGTTTCTGTAAGCAGACCTACCAATACCGAACTTCTCCCTCAACACACTATAAAAACGCTTAAACATGGCAGTGGGAGTGAAAGATGGATGTTTAACAATAGACCAGGATTTTGAGTAAAACCATGTTGCCGTACGCAGAGTTTAATATGCCACTTCGATGGGTGTTTCAGCAGGATAACGACCCGAAACACAGATCGAAGCTGTCAAAAAAATGATTCAGACAAAAAAAATCGAACTTTCAAGCTGGCCGCCACAGTCTCCAGACCTTAATCCTATCGAAAATGTATGGCGAGAGGTTACAGTGGCTCTTAGAGACAAACATCCAACCAACGAATGTGATCTTTGGAGGCAATCATTTCAATTCATTATATCATGAAATTTCAAATTTTCTTTTAACAGATTATGGCTAAAATTAAATAACTACTTCTGGCTATATTTCAAGTCACAGCCGAAAGAGGACATATCATTGAATTTTGAATTTTTCGTTTATATTTCACACTTAAGTTAACTAATTAATTTACTAATATGAATTAATTATTCTTTTTTACCTATTAAAACAAAAAATTAAAAATTTAAGGCTTTCTAAGATTTTTTGATTTAAATAATTTTAATAGCACTGACTTTATTTTATTGCACATCACTGTTAATAAAGTCTTCCTCATTATTTCACTTCGATTTTAATTGTTACAAGAATAATTGCATTTTAAGAGCTCCTTCTATATCTTAGATCCTAAACGGTAAAAATAAAAAATTTATTTAATTTAATTTCTATATTTTGCTGACAAAATAACTTAAATCGTTTTTATTACAAACTTCAAATATTTAAGTAATGAATTATTGCAAATTTAATTTGATGTCGTTCTTTTAATGATAAATAGAACATGTTCTAAAATCTTTGCTATTAATTTTTGTTTTAGATTGTTTTGAAAAGTTACTATTTCTGTAAAAATTAACTTCTTTTGTAACAGTTTGTAAGGCAAATTTGTTTTTAATTTTTGTATATAATTATTTTTATTTTTTTATTATTTTTATTTAAAATAAGTTACATTAACGATGTTACCTAATTTGGACTAAAAATTCCTAGTATAGGAGATAGGCGGAGTTTTAATTCAATTTTCCAAATTACAGTGCATTTTACAAATCTAAGCAAAATTTCAAGTCGTTAAATTTATTTTTGTGAAATTTGACCGTTCATATAGTCACTTTGTATGGGAGGTAGGCAAATCTTTTATTCTATTTTGATAAATTTCAAATATAAGTATGCATAAGTATGCACAATAGCCAAATTGTTTGATCATTTACTTAAAATCAAATTATTTAAGAATGTGAAGTGTGTCATCTCCGAATTTCAACATAGGTTTTTTCCTGGGAGATCAACATGTTCAAATTTACTGCTTATTTCGCAAAACATAATTAATGCAATGGAGAACGGTAATCAGTTAGATATCATCTACACCGACTTTTCTAAAGCATTTGATAAAGTTGATCACTTTATTCTTCTGAGCAAATTAAAAAAGTTCGGATTGCCGGATACTTGAATTGCTTTTTTAAAAGTTATCTAAACGATAGAAAGCATTATGTAAAAATTGGGTAAACTATTGCGGATGTTGCTATTCATGCTATGTCAGGAGTTCCACAAGGTAGCCATTGCGGTCCTCTTCTTTTTTTAATTTTATTAATGATTAATAATTTACGAAAACACATGAATTTTTCTAAATGTATGCTGATAGTCTCCAAAGTGATCTCTCCGCTTTGCATAGTCTCTCACATAAATTGTTCTTGAATAGCAATAAATGTTGTATTGTTTCTTATACTAAATGTACAAAGAGCATTTTATTCAATTATACATTGAATAGATAAGGCTATTTACAATAAGAATATACAGGCCAGTTATTTGTACGCCAACTTACGTAAGCGTATTTTACTTTGTTGTAGTTTTGCATGCAAGCGCAAATACTCAAAGAAGCATTGGCGTCGGAAGCGGGGGGCAAGGGGGCAGTTGCTCCCCACTTTTTTAGCTAGATAAACAATTTCAAAGGAAAAGTTATTCGAAATATCAGTTTTTTTACAACGATAATATTTTTGTATTATATATTTTCCTCTTCTTTATCTCTTCTTCATGTTTCATGTGAAGAAATTTTGGTGAACTTTTTTTGCACCACCATTTGTACTGTCCCCCCAGATGAAATTCGCTTCCGACGCGCTTGCAAAGAAGCGTAAATAAGAGTAGCCATTGGACGTGTTTTTTGTACCTCGTATTTTTATGCTGTCTACAACCGTATAATTACATGTATCAAAGGGTTGCATAATTATTGAATACGACAGTCACATGGCGAGGTGCTCACAGCTTCAACAATTACAAATGCTATGAATACGATTTTTTTTAAATGTACGCTTAAACTGGCTTGTAAATGTACTAAATGTACGCTTAAATAGCCTTTTTGTGTTTTAGAGCGCAAAGTTAAGATAAAAGATTTGGGTATTTTTTTTATACTACCCCCTTTTACTGTCTTTTGGATTTTAAATGCCATTATGATTATATTATTTCTAAATCTTATTCCATGTTTGGATTTATCAAAAGGCATACTCAAATTATTTTTTTGCGGCCTCGATAGTCTAGTGGTAGCGCTCTTGAAAATTAATTCCAAATGCCAATAAGAACACCATTTTCCAAGGATTAAAGAATTAGAGAAACGTAATAGCTTTCTTTGAGGCAGAAATTTACTTGGTGTATGTCTCCTATCTTATAATTTTATTATTATTTTTTAAGTAAAAGAATAAAATGCGAATATTTTGAAATTCGAATATGTTTCATTGGTGTCCTTGAAGATTGAAAAAAAACATTCATCGTTATAAAAAATTTAAACGCGTTTTTCTCGAAACAAAATTGTTTCTACTGGCGGACAAGTAATCTCAGGATTGGCTTGACCGATTTTAAAAAACCTTGTTTTATTTTCTTTATAAATATATTCTCTGCGGCAATCTACAAAAAAATCTTTAAAAAATTTTAAAAAAAATGAGTTAGCAAAGGTAAAGGGTCAAAATATGTATTCGATTTTTGTTTTAATATTTACCAATATTTTTCTTTCTTCAATTTTTCAAATGCTAGGGTAGATTGTCGGGCGGCAGGCATCTCTCTTTAAGAATTTTTTTTATTTCTTTGTTTCAGACGTCCCATTCCAGAGATTACCTGTCCGCCATATGTACATCGTTTTTTTGAACACTTCACTTTGGCGCCATCTATATAAAGGGTGTTTTTTATAGTGATACAAGATTAAATCATAATAAAACATAGTAATATATTTTTAATATCAATGAAACGGGCTTTATTGGATAGAAAATTTTTTGACACTAATGTTTAAATATGATTTCGGCCATGTGGCCGCCACGGCTGGCTGGAACACCAATTTTCACAAACTTTTCGCAGCATTTGCGGCCGGTGTTCAGCATTTGATTTCCAGGTGTTCAATTGTTTGTGGTTTATCGACGTAGACAAGTGACTTTACATAACCCCAAAGAAAATAATCCATTTCGTAAAATTATTTTTTCGTCAAAAAATAATTCCTTGAGTAAATCAATTGAAGCGCCCGCTGGCATGTGGCTCCGTCCTGTTGGAACCACATATCAGCAAGATTAATGCCAGCTAATTGAGGTACGAAAAAACTTCGAATCATGTTCCTATACCGTTCACCATTGACAGTAACATTCTGACCATCATCGTTTTTGAAGACATATGAAGACATACCAATGACTCCGCCAGCCCATAAAGCGCACCAAACAGTAATTTTCTGTGGATGTAATGGTGTTTCGACAAAAGCTTGTGAATTCTCCTCACTCCAAATACGACAATTCTGTTTATTTACGTACCCATCCAACCAAAAATGGGCTTCATTGGAAAATAAAATTTTCCATGGAAATTCAAAATCAATATCAATTTGTGCTTCAGCCCATTCGCCGAATTGGCGGCGCATACGATGGTGGTTTGGCTTTAATTCCTGCACAAGTTGAATCTTGAAAGGTTTTAAGCCAAGATCTTTTCGTAAAATCTTTCATAAAGTGGAAGGACACAACCCCAGTTGCTGAGAACGGCGACGAATTGATTGATTAGGATCATCTTCAATGCTTTCCTGCACAGTGGCTACAGATTCTTCAGTGCGCACTGTTCGGCGTCTCACGGGATGCACATTATCAGTAACAGTAAATTTGGTCCGAAAACGATCTATTGTTCTTCGAATTAGCAGCTCTGAAGGACGATTATGTAAGCCATAAAATGGACGAAGTGCACGATAAGTTTGACGAACAGAACCATTATTTTGATTAAAAATTTCCACAATTTGCACAATCAGCTGTTAAATGGATGGTCAAATAAAGCAGTGATGTCAACTCAAAGTTGTATCACTCTATAAAAACACCCTTTATAAGTCATAAAAATAATTAAAATAATTTTTTTATTTTGTTTTTAAATCATTAAGGATGTCAAAATTTTAAAAAAAAATTATGTTTATAACTAATAAAAGGCCCAAGTTATTAACTTTAGAAAATGGCTTACTTTTTCGCTTTCCGAAACTGTAATTATACCTTAAATAAGCTGTACGTCCAAGTTTATTCGACGTCTGTAAAATTATATTGAAAAAGGGAATAAATATGTATTCTTATTGAAAACAATTTAAAATTTTTTCATTTTTATATTTTGATATAATGATCCCATTTCCGGTCGGGCTCGGTGGACTTGCGAAAAGGTTGATTTTTTTTAATCACCCTAGTTTAGGTGGTGGTAGAAAAAGTTTGTGGAGAGGAACGCTTAGTAACTTGATTTGACTGAGGGCAAGGCATACCACTTGCTTCAGATTTAATATCACATGTTTCTACAGTTTTTGCCACATTAAGAACATTCTACATAAAAGTTTCACTTGATTACTCCTTTCTTCCATGCTGTGGTATCACAACGGACCAATAATGTGGGCTCTAAGTGGGCTGGTCTTAAGACCTGCCGCCACCTTAACCTAACCTAACCTACTCAAATTTTTAAAGATCCGTTAACTATAAAATCATTATGTTTCTTTGGTTCGAAGTATAATCGAATATTGTTCTATTTTTTGGAACCCGTACTATATTATTTAATCAAACCGGATTAAGAGAGTTCAAAAACTAATGAGCAAATATGCACTTAAAAAGCTTTACTGGCCTGATGGTCTTCCAACATATAAGGCTCGTCGTAAATTACTTGACTTGCAATCCTTAAAAGATAGAAGATCAGTTTGTTCTCTTTCATTTGTTTATAACAGATTCTCCCGTAAAATTAATTGCATTGAACTCTCCAAATCTCTTCCAAATTTATGATGCACCAAGGGACTTGAGGCGTATTCGTATATATGAAGACAATCTCCACAGGACGAAATATGCTAATAATGAACCAATAGCTAGATGCATGCAGTTGTGGAACAATCTAATATATTAAAATTGAATGTGTCTGAGCACCAATTTAGACTGATACTGTTCACTATTTTTAATAAGTCTTAAGATAAGTATATCTATAATAGTCTGTAGGATTGTAAGAAATGTGTAGATTGAAACAAATAAATAAACAAGTAAATAAATATTTAAAACCAAAGCATATGTGCAAAAGTCTTTATATTAGTTTGTGTGGAATTTTAAGAAATTTACCGTTTTGCATAAAATCACTTTGCATGGGAGGTAGACGTCGTTTTCAACATATTTTGATCATTTTCGAACTTTATCTTAGTTTTTTTAATATAAGCATATATACAAAGTTTTATTACGATAGCTTTGAAATTTGCCGCTGTAATCGTGTAGTCAGACGAACACGGCTAAATCCACTGGGGGTTGATGCTAGACAAAAACTATCTATTCTTGTTTCTATAACTACCACGACTCCATTTTGGGTGTTACAAATTAATATGCCCTTAACTCAGTACGCGGGAGGTCATAAAAATAGCCTGGAAATAATTTTCGCAATTTTATTCTTCAAAAGGCATTGAAGAAGCTCTAAATTTATATAATTTGGCAAAACAAGTTTTTTAATTGATTAGTGGGGCATGTTTTAAAGTCGTTTCTATTAATTCTATGCTTAAATTGTTTTTAAAAGTAATATTTTTTAAAATTGACTACTTTCGTAATAGTAAATCGGTTAAAATATTTACGAAATATGTCCAAATATATATTTTTCCTAAAAATTTTAAAAACATTTATATAAATATGTTAAAAATTTTTCCTAGTTATTACAATATGTTTCGTTTTGGATGTTTTCCAAACTACTTTCTACGTTCTAAACTACGAGATCTTCACAAACTGAACGAGTTCTTTATTGCACATACTTTCTCACGAATTGTGAAAATGATTAACCTCGTTTAGTTGATAATATAAAACAAAACATTCTGCTTTTTGTCATATTTACTATAGTTTTATTTATTTGATATTATCAATGAAATAATTCTTGTAAGCTGATAATAAAAGAAACAATATGTGGCAAGCAAAATGTGTTTTAAATGCGTATGTGTGTAAATTATATCTTCAAAACAGCTTCAGGTATTATTATTTGAGTTATTTAGAACAATTAATATTGTTTTATTTAATTTAACAATAATGGCACGGCCTTAAGCCCAGTTGTAATTTATGTTTATGTTTAGTTTAAATCAAACAGTATGCTTTAATAGTTTTTATTATTGCTTTTTTAATTCATGTTAATTATGCTTTGATTTTTAAAGTTAATGATTCCATTTTGTAAAACACCAACGATGCGTGAATGTTTTATGCCAGTTTATCAGAATTTATCTTTTTATTTAGAACTATTTAATTATTTATTGCAATATAAATCTGTTATTCCCAGCAAATACTTCGTATTTGAGAAATTAATTAACTGCCAACGAAACGTTTAAATATCTCCTTCAACTGCAAAAAATGCACTTATATATTTTTAACAATTAGTATGCCATTCACATAAGAATTATATAAGAAAAACTTCTTAAAAAATTGCTAGTATCAAAAACGTAGAAGGGAAAAGCCCTACACAATGGTTGTAATTATTTTTTTTTTTTGTAACACCGAATCATTTTGTAAAAGTAGAGAAACAAACCTAGATATATAACCACTTTTCCTTGCCTAATAAAGAAATATAAAAAAGGTATTCCCGTTTGAGCGGTTTAAAGGTAAAGTGGATTTTTCTCACACCTAAATTAGCATAAACTTGTTCGCATTTAAAGGTGGGTATGTACATTAAGTTGGGTCACCCCTATGGAAAATAAAAAAATTTTAAATGTCCTCCCCTCATTTTAAAGCTTATGTTGAGAGGATTTTAATACCATACAAATTTCTTCTTTTTTTGTTGGACTCAAAAAACGCTCATAATGGTATTTTTTGTATAACTTCGCCAGTTTTTAACCGATCGTAAAAAAGTACGTTGTTAAATAGATCTCAATTAGGAAAACAATTAGTCCTCAGAATATTTTTACCTCCGATTCCATCTTTGACTGGATATTTCTATTGCTCGTCTTATTTCCTCAGCACCAAAAATCTTGAATTTTTTTTTTTGAGAAAATAAAAGTTTATAAAAAATCTTTAATCTTTTATGAAGAAAGTTCTAAAACCATTCCAGCCGGATGGGGTGAAATTTTACCCCATCATAGGTATTTTTTCTCTTGGCGCTCTAGACTAAATGCTAAAAGCTTTTGTTTTTTAAGTGAGAAATAATGAATGTTACTTTAATTCGTGAAATTTTGGTATCGATTGTAGGATTCATTTGTGTATTATGAATAATTCACCTGAAATTTGTGAAATTTCGTTCCATCGTTATCTCGGATTTTCAAACAGGCTTTTTTTTTACGTTCTAGACCAAATGCTCTTAGCTTTTTGTTTGAAATTCGACTTCAAATTCGTGAGATTTTGGTATCAAACGGAGATTTCACCTGTGTATTATGAATGATTTACCTGAAGGGGGTAACATTTTTTCCCCATTATTATCTCAGGTGTTCGGGCAGGTAGAGACCTAAATTTTATTTTGTTTCTATTCTAGGTATCCTTTGCTAACATATGTGAATTTGGACAAAATCGGTTGGCAGGAACTATGTGCAGGCAGCAATGGGTTAATTATTTCTTCATACAAAATTTGTTTACAATCGGTACAGTCGTTATGAAGAAAGAATCCAAACAAAGATGAGTCTATGACTAACGAACAAAGCCGAAGACTAACGAAGTCATTTCGAAACCAAACGAAGATGAACCAAAGGCTGAAGACCAAAAATTCAAAACTTCACCAAAACGTTAATTCGCTGTAACTTTTTCTCTATGAATGCAATTAAAAACTTTCTTCACAAAAGTTTAATGATTTTTTATAAAATTTTATTTTCTCTAACATAACATTTAAAGTTTTGGGGGAAATGAGGAATTGAGAAAAAAATTTAAAATATTTTGGAGACAAATTGTTCTATTCAACGAAGTAATTTTTTTACGATCGGCTAAAAACTCCCGAAGTTATACAAAAAAAAATAAAATAACACTACATCCGAGTAAGCTTTCAAATAAGGGGCGGATAAATTCCAACGAAAATGCTTAAACAAAAACATTTCACATGTCGATCAATAATTTTAACGCGATTCTTCCTTAATGAAGAGAAATATCAAATAATCATGAAGATATAACATGAGAGTTTTTTCGTTAAATAAATAAATAAACACCACCTACATAATTCGTATCTTTGGACAACGGAAAACTACAAATTTTATTATTACAAAATTCCATAGAAGCAATAAGAAATAATAAAACTACACTCTAAGTAATTTCGAATACTCTTCCTTAATTTTTGGATTTTTCAAAGTATTCAAATCATAAATGTGGTTTGACTAGATCAAAACTTCATTATGCTTGCTGTGAGTAAGCAACGACTAAATTAAATTAACATTATTTTTACAATCAAAGTACATATTGATTTGTAAACCTATTCCTATATCTATTGCTCATCTATGAGATGAGATGAGATGAGATGAGATGAGATGAGATGAGATGAGATGAGATGAGATGAGATGAGATGAGATGAGATGAGATGAGATGAGATGAGATGAGATGAGATGAGATGAGATGAGATGAGATGAGATGAGATGAGATGAGATGAGATGAGATGAGATGAGATGAGATGAGATGAGATGAGATGAGATGAGATGAGATGAGATGAGATGAGATGAGATGAGATGAGATGAGATGAGATGAGATGAGATGAGATGAGATGAGATGAGATGAGATGAGATGAGATGAGATGAGATGAGATGAGATGAGATGAGATGAGATGAGATGAGATGAGATGAGATGAGATGAGATGAGATGAGATGAGATGAGATGAGATGAGATGAGATGAGATGAGATGAGATGAGATGAGATGAGATGAGATGAGATGAGATGAGATGAGATGAGATGAGATGAGATGAGATGAGATGAGATGAGATGAGATGAGATGAGATGAGATGAGATGAGATGAGATGAGATGAGATGAGATGAGATGAGATGAGATGAGATGAGATGAGATGAGATGAGATGAGATGAGATGAGATGAGATGAGATGAGATGAGATGAGATGAGATGAGATGAGATGAGATGAGATGAGATGAGATGAGATGAGATGAGATGAGATGAGATGAGATGAGATGAGATGAGATGAGATGAGATGAAATGTGATGAAATGAGATGAAATGAGATGAAATGAAATGAAATGAAATGAAATGAGATGAAATGAGATGAGATAAAATGAGACGAAGTGAGATGAAATAAGATGAGAAAATAAAAGATAGCAGTGTAATATTTGCCACGCCCAATAAATTCGAAAAACAAAAATACGGAAAAGCGCAAACGATTTCGACAGATGGCAGTGTTATTTTATTAAAAAAACAACAAATGATGGTGCAAAAATAGGATACACCAAACCCCTTATTGCCGCAACAACACAATTTAAGTAAAAAATCTTTACAATATTTCCAATGTATTCTACACTGAAACCATATATGCACATGGGCGCACTTTGAGGTATTTGGTAAAGAATACTGGACGAAAGTTGAATTTTCAAAAATTAATTTCTTGTTAAATTGATAAATTCTTTGGTAAGAGTACTTATTGCGCATCATGTACACAACCGGTATGTTTTTTTAACTACTTTTAATTTGTTATTAATTGTTATAATTATTAATTTTTTATTCCTTATTTATTTGTTTATTTTTTTGAAAAATAGAAATAATTAAAATAAAATGAATTATGAATAACAAATGAATATTGAATAAAATATATATAATGAATATCAAATGTACAATGAATAAAAAATTAATTTTGAATAAAATTTAAATAATAAAAGAATAATTGAAAATTCTGAAATTCTTTGTGAATTACATTTCTTTTGAATAGCATTCATATGAATAAAAAAAATTTATTCATTATTTTGAATAATGAAAATGAATATCTAAACTGAATATTTATTCAATTTTTTTAATTTCAATGTGAATTAAAAATATTATTTATGAATCAATTTTGCTATGAATGCAGATTTTACACTCTGTGTTATAGCTTTTTGAATATTAAAGTCCTTGTTATAAATACTTAACATCATCATATCATTAGATGTAACATTACAGAATGTGATAACGCAACAAGTCAATACGACGAATATTGGACACAGTTTACAATACCCAAAGATGGCAAGGATCTGGACAAGTGTAATCGCTATGGAAGCAATCTGTATAACAACTCAATTAAAGAAGAGAGCGAAGACATCTGTTTGGCGCAAAATTTTGATCCAAATAAAATCGAAAAATGCAGAACTGATAACTTTATTTTTCGTGATAAAGAAGTAACAATAGCCAATGAGGTGAGGCCAAACCGAACGCGTTTTGTTGTACTGAGACCAGTAGTGGAATTCCCAAAAATTTAACAATAATTATCGTTGTCGTTATTGGTCATTGTGCGTGCCATGTTCATAGAAAATTACAGTTTTCGCTAACTAACGATATCGAAATCATCGTTAACGCGTTGAGAATTCCACTACTGGGCTAAACGACAAGGATTACGATTACCACACGATTACGATTGCAGTAATCTTAGAAAAAAAATGCAACTACAATTAAAGTAATCGCTCATCGAACGATCTGAGATTACGATTACAGCAATCGTAACTCCGAAAAAGTTTAATTTGCGATTACTGCAAATCGTAATCTAAATTCATTCGATGAAGGATTACGTTAATTGTAATCTCGTGTTTTCTTTTATAAGAATTACAGTAAACCAGGCACTCTCATTTTTTTTCTAATCTTTGGTACATTGTAAAAATATGCGTTTTGTTAATATTGAAGATATTTAATGATGGCAGATATGTTGCTATTGATGGTAAACTTCAGTTCATTGCAATACACTTTATTGTAAATAACAGTGGTTTTCACTTATAGTTAGTAAAATTCGTTCTGTTTACGTAATCGATAACTGTAATCCTTATTAAAGAAA
The DNA here is from genome assembly GCA_963920525.1 of Dichetophora obliterata. Classification (NCBI taxonomy): domain Eukaryota; kingdom Metazoa; phylum Arthropoda; class Insecta; order Diptera; family Sciomyzidae; genus Dichetophora; species Dichetophora obliterata. The sequence continues at coordinate 48,027,738 of OY986438.1, read as the reverse complement.
AGACGAGATTACAATTAACATAATCCTTCATCGAATGAACTTAGGTTACGATTGCAGTAATCGTAATTTCAACTTTTTCAAAATTACGATTGTTGCAATCGTAATCTAAGATCGTGCGATGAAAGATTTGCAGCAATCCTAATTCAAAAGATTTTGAAATTGGGATTAAAATAGTCGTAATTCTTACCGTAATTAAATAATTACACATGTAATTCTTATCGCCCAGCTCTGATTAAGATTATCATATTTTCCCCTTACAATTGCAGTTTGGCATATATTGTGGTGATGAGTGGAAACTGACTTTGGTCGGAACTATTAATAATGTTGGACAATTTTTTGGCATACCGCTGGGCGGCTTAATTTCAGATAGGTATGTATGTCTGTTATGACTAACAGCCCTATTCTGGCAAATTAACAATTGTTAACCAGTCTTTTTAATATTTATATGTGTTTGTTGTAGTTTTTTGATTTCAAAACAAAATTTGAAGCTCAAATATAATAAATTTTAACAAAAATTGTCTACTGCTTTTCAGGTATTGACAATTTTATTAAAAAATGGAGCTTAAAATTTTGTTTTGAAAACAACAAACATACAGAAATATAGAGAATACTTGTTAACAATTGAAGCGTTCTCGCGAATAACGTTGTAAGCGACAAAATTGTAATTGTTCACATTTATTCATTTCACAAGCACTTTTATTCATTTTGATTAATTTTTTTTTTTTTTTTGGGTATGCGATAAAGATACCCTAAAATGCTCAACTGCTTACTCAGTTTTGTTTGTATATAATATAACAGATTGATTCTAACAGGTATTCGCAAAAAACACTAAAAAAATGTCGTTTACAACGTTATTTGCGAGTATGCTTCAGTTGCTTATTTGCCAAAATAGGACTGTAAGGCTGAAAATATGACGAAAATTAGGAATATTACATGAATTTAAATGCGAGCCTTAGATCAAGTAAGTGTTTGAAGAAGGCAACAACAACAACAACTCTGTTTAGAGTCAATCACACAGCTGACTATACATCCTGTTTTGGAAATCGCTACATTTCCTCTTATTTAGTCTTGAGTGATGAAGCTGTGATCAACCCACTGTTTAAGTCTTATATGATTCTACACTTGTTCGAACAAATTCGTAAGAATTATTATGTTCTCATCGGCCATTTGTGGCTATCAAATGACTGTAAAGCAGTAAGCTATTTATAGATCAAGGCCATCAACTCTACCAAGGTTGCCATCTGTTCTAGTTGCTTCTTATTTATTTCGATATTCATTGGAACTTACTTGATCTAAAGCTCGCAATCAAATTCATGTAAATTTAAATAGATCACAATTAATTAAATAACGAATATTTTTTAAATCTTTTCAGATATGGCCGCAGTACGTCACTGGCTGTGTGTGGTTTTTTGGGTGGTATTTGTGGCATTATTCGTTCATTTTCGCCCAACTACGTATTTTTTGTTGCCTTGGAGTTTCTCGATAATTTAACTTGTGGAACATTGTATGCTACCTGTTTCATTTTGGGCATAGAATTAGTGGGTCCTAAAAAGCGTGTGATAGCCTGTTGTGCCGTAACAATATTTTATTCCATTGGCGAAATACTGCTTGCTCTAATATCTAAATATTATCAAAACTGGCGGGTACTTTTGCGTATACTGTACATTCCTGCTCTACTGCATCTGTCCTTTTTGTGGATATTGCCGGAAAGCATTCGCTGGTTGCTTAGTCAACAGAAGGAGCAGGAAGCTAAAAAGATTTTAAGGCGTGCCGCAGCTGTTAATAAACGCAAATTGTCAGATGACTCGCTCGATAGACTGATACTTTCTAATCGCTTTAAGCTTCAAACTGCCAATGAGACAAAATTTCCCATAAAAGAGGCTTTCACCAAACTATTTTGGCGCATTGCGAACTGTTCGTTTTGTTGGGTTGTCAACGTTTTGGTTTACTATGGTCTAAGTTTAAATGCGGTGCTCTTGGATGGCGACAAATACAACAACTTCATGTTTATTGCTCTCGTGGAGATACCTGGATTTATTTTGCCTTTTCTTATAATGGATCGCATTGGGAGAAGATTCTCGTTGTTTATTTTAATGCTGATCAGTGGACTTTGCTGTTTGAGCACAGTTTTTATAAACCCAGGTTTGCTTAGATAAGAAATTTTTTTATTAATTATGCGATTGATTTGTTTCTTTTTCATTATTTTCAGATCAAAGCTACTTGGAATTGACACTTTTTCTTGTTGGTAAACTTGCTATTACGGCTAGTTTTCAAGTTTTATACTTCTATACCTCTGAAATATTTCCAACAAATCTGCGAAATAGTCTGCTTTCGTTTTGCTCAATGGTTGGACGATTTGGTGCGATGATTGCGCCACAAACACCGCTATTGGTTAGTAATTGAGTAAGAAAAGAGAATTTTTTTTATTTAAATGCATTTTTTTCCTCCCCCAGGCAAAGTATTACAAAAATGCACCAGCTATACTTTTCTCAACTGCTGCCATAATAAGCGCTCTTTTGGCACTTTTCTTTCCGGAAACTACTAATTTAATATTACCCACAACCATGCAGGAAGCAGACGATATCGGCGAAAAAAAGAAAAAGAATAATTCAGATACTACCTCGGCATGAGCTGGGAAGCCGTTTTTTGTTCTTACTTATATATATATATATATATATATATGTATAGTTAATAAGTAGATGAAATTTTTAGTTAAATTCTAATCGCTCTAAGTCTTAAAGCTAATTTATCAAGTGAAGGCAAAGTTGGCCATTGAAGTGGATTGCAATAGAACACGTTGATATCAGCAGCAAGCCGTCAGTCTAGCAATTGCAGAGTAAAACTGTTTTCTTCACCTTTTAAGGGAATTCTAGTACGAAACTTTTGCTTATATCTTAATAAAATACTAACGATAAAACAATATCAAACCTTCATTTCCTGTATTACAAGTTCAAGATTTCTTACTCTATTTTTGAAAGAGGTTATAAAAATAACTTCATTTCAATAAGATGCAATCATATCGTGAGGGTTTTTCATAGCTCACTACCAAGGTGAAGAGACCAGTATAGTATTTTATTTATGAAAAGTCTCCTTCAATCTCTTATCTTATCTATTTCAAATAAGACAAATAAGACAAGAGCACAGAAACCAGACACCTGTCATAATGCTTCAAGTAAACAATTTGAAGCTTAAATTCTCCAGCGATTACAAACAAATTTTTCAAGATAGGAGTCTCAATTCAACCAATGTTTAATTTATCAAGTGATATAGATTATAGCGCTTTGTTTTTAACGGCAATTAAAAACAACGCAAAATTAAGGTGTAATTGTAATATCCCAGTGGTAAATGGGCACATGACGTATCCAATTATTTCTTATATATAAAATAGAGCTGCGGGGCCTCCGAAGTCTGTTTACAATTCTCAATTACACTTGTTTGGACATGGCCGCTAAAACACTGATGACATATACCTTACACACTAAGCGACAATGTACGTAGGTATGCACAAGACAGGAGAAAACAAAAAAATGGCGCACACAATTGAAGAGAACACAAACAAATTGAACGACAATTCTCTCTACGCCAAAAACACAACGAAAATGAAAACACCGAAAAGAAGCAAACAAAAGCAAATGACGCCACAAATTATCTCTACAATAATTTTTACAATTTTTTGAACGAAGTTTTTATCTTTTATCTAGCACTTTAGAGTTAATCTATTCTTATAATAAAACTGTAATGGAAAAAATCTGCACATTGAATACTTTTTCAAAATTCTTTTTGCACTGAACATTTTGAAAGATTTGGATTCCAAAAATGTAATTTTTAAAAATATTGTCTGTCTGTCTGAACGCGCAACACGAGAAAACTACTGGATGGATTTTCTTCGACATTGCCATGTAAGTTCCTTGCGTCCCTAGTCAAGACATGGCTACTTTTTATTACCAAAAAAGGACTCTCTTCAAAAGGACGGTTCTTTTGTAAAATAATGAAAATTAAAAACCCTGAAAAGTGAGTTAAAAATTAGAGATACGTTTGAATAACTTCTGAAAGAGTTTTTGGTAATTAAAAGGGCTATAAACGCTCCCTGGACAGTTTTTGTTTATCTCTAATGAGTACCCTACAATTTTTGAATGTTCTTAAGGATAAAGAAAAAAATTTCTTTATCCTTATTTGGTGTTTGACACCAATAACATTCTTATATCTTGGAAACTATAGAAAATCTTAGTACAATGAATTTTTGAATATACCATCATTGCCTACTGCCAAAAAAACTACTCCAAATTCAAAGTTTTGACACAGATAATATAATAGAAAGATGTGCCACCGCCATTCAAACAAGTGGCACAGTAAAATTTTAATGTGGATTTATCATAAATCCACATAAAAGCTTTATGAGAGTCAGCGAGCGAACGATTTAAAGCTTTTGAGAGCGAGAGAATAAGTAAGCGACAACCCAGTGGTAAAACGACCCAAGACAAGTTAGGTCCTCTCTCCCATACAATGTATGTCGGATACATCCTAGTTCTGTATCGAAATTCTATTTACATTTACAAAGGCTTGTCATAGCCACACAGATAGATCCTAAATAGGAACATTGTAAGTGAGAGTCAGATTGGTCCTGTATTAAAACATTGTAAGTAGGAGTCAGATCAGTCCTATTTTAAAACATTGTAACTGAGAGTCAGAACCGTCAAGTATAAAAACATTGTTAAGAAGAGAGAGTTCAATTTCAAGGTTTCAATTTTAAAAGAAACTGCAACTTGTGTTGAAAAAAAATTAAATTCCTTAACTGCACTTGACAATGTCTACAGATTAGAAACAACGAATTTCTTAGTTGTACAAGGCAATTCCACTTCAACTTCATTTAAATCAGTAGTTAAATTAGTTATTAGTTTGTTCTTTTTTCCTCAAATATTATCCTCCTCTTTTTTTGTCAAACGCTTTAAATTTCGGATTTGAAGCCAATAATTTTTTTTAGCTTTCATTTAAACTTTCCACAAACAATTTTTTTCTTTTTTGTTTATTTAGGTATATTTGTAAATCATTAAGTATCTTTTTATTACCTTTTCGGTTTTTATACGTTTATTAAATTCAATACGAAACAATTTGCAAATCACTTGGAAACACGCTAACTATTAAAATTTGTAACAGATGAAACTGAAATCTTTGCCAGATGTAAGATCAGAACGTTTACAGTACTTTTGCACTCCAAACAGAATTTTTTTTATACTTTTGTGCTTTGTCTGTTTATCTGGCAACTTATTCGTTGCCATTCTTTCAAATCATTCGCTTTTATGATTTTCATTGTCAGTGATAGTCACAGCAAAAGTAATTGGCCCATAAAGTCGACTCTAAATTTAGTATAAGAATTTTTGACAGTTTTTTAATATAATATGTTGTCAAAAAGCTTGCACTAAATTTAGAGTCGACTTTTATTTTGACTATGGTTATGGGCCATTGTCTCATTCACTCTATAGTGTTTACGTGAAAATACGATGTGTTTACTACACGTTCGTCACTGCTCTATGAGTTTATGCTTTGCTTAAATTCTTTGCTTACATGTCCCGTACATTCCCGCGTACATGTCCGATAACGATAGGATGTACGACAAAATAGGTATATTTGTGTGAAGGCAATTATACACGCTCAGAAATCTTGGAATGAATTTTAAGCCAAGCGTTGGAATCATGCATTTTTTAATATATTTTTGATTAAAACTTATATTTTCAAGTATATTAAAAAATTGATTTAATGTTATCTGTATTGAAGTATAATAAAAATTGTATTATATACAAGTTATAATACAAATTGTCTTAAAATATAATACAAATATCTATCAAGCATCTGTCAAATTGTCATTCTGATTCTGAAATCTGACATTGTCAAAATAAAACCTAAAGAAATAGTTTTTGTTAACGAAAAACCGTATGTTATAAAAGAAACTTTAAATGAATAAATATTTTGTTATTATGGAATTTTAAAAGTAAGTAAACATATAAAAGATTTATAGCTTTATTCCATAAATGTTCCATAAATTTATTCCATAAATGTTGATTTTTCCTTTCACCTTTTCAGGACAATATGTATTAAATGTTATACATCTTGTATTACTGTTTAATACAATCTGTATTACTATTTAATACAATTTGATACAATTTGTATTACTATTTAATACAATTTGTATTAATATTTAATAACAATTTTTTTATTCGTATTACTTTTTAATAACTGAAGTATTACACTTGATTACAAATGTATTAAAATATATACCAGAATAGTATTGTTCTTAACTTAGTTTCTATTCCAATTCTGTATTAGAATTTAGTATTATGGGATTAGAATTCAATTTTAATATTTGACATATATTAGATTCTAATGCAATTCTGGTGTGGTCATATATACAATACAGTTTTTATTAGAATTTAATCCAAGATTTCTGAGCGTGTAGGAAAAATTCGAATTCATTTTACCGCTGGGAATGTGAGCAAATGTGAGCATAATATTGAAAAGCAAGAGAAATGATATGTAAAGATTTGATGCACGAAACATCTGAATAAACGATGAAGCTGCCAACAAAATGTAGCAGAATTTCATTAAGTTTTACTTAAAAAATGTAGGCAATTTTTCTAACAAACTACCCTACGAACATTATATAATTTAAAGTTATTATATTTTTTTGCATTATCTCTTATCTTTTTGTTATATAATTTCAAGAATATAATATCATAAAGATGACATAATCTAGGTATATTTTGGGTGTTTTGGGTGTTGTTTTTTTTTTGTGCCGTTTTGCCATATGATATTTTTAGTGTTATATTATTGTAAGGGCGATTCCATCAGTTGAAGCCTTGCCGCGAACAATGTTGTAAGCAATATTTTTTAAGTTGTTTCTTTGCGGAGAAGTTTTTATTTAGCTACTTTTATATATTTTTATTATATTATTGCAAATACATGCTTTACTATATGAAAAGTACTTAGAAAAGCAATTTTCAATTGTTCTTATTTATACAACAAAAACATTTTTTTAATCATTTTTTGAGTAAAAATTCAATATTTTGGACCGTTTTTGAAAAAAAAATTTAAGAATTTATTCACTGACCTAACGCTACAGTTGAAACTATTTTTGTAAAGTGCTTTTATTAAAACTTTAATCAAAAAATTTGAATTAAATATATTTAAAAATAACGGATATATTTGCATCGAAAGTCAAAGTTTTGATTTTCATGTCGTTTTTTCTCATTCTTGGGGAACGATGTTTAATGAAAAAGTCGTTGTACCAAAAATTTCTGAAATTCTAAAAATATATGAATGTTTTTGGTATTAAAACTACAGAAATTTTTTACATTTAATTTGCGAAAAATTTTGTTCAAGAAAGATTTTCAATATCAAAATTTACGTAAGTGAAAATGGGTGGAATGAGCGAGATCAAAACTAAGTATTTTACAATCTAATCTAGGATGCACACAATATGTGTACTCAAGTTTAGCGAAGTCCGTTAAGCCATTTAGATTTGTATAAATGTCAATTAAACAAACAAACCAGAAAATAAGTTTTATTAATATAGACTTTGTGTTAAATTGCATGGGTATTATAGAACGAATGCAATTCGAAAAGAATTGATGAATTTTTAAAGATTTTTTTGATTTTTTTAAGTTTTGAAAAATATGTCCCCAGTTATGATCCTATAACTTCAAAAGTATTTTTTCATATTACAAAACTTATACATTTTTGCAAATAAGACGTTTATATCTTTCATTTAAGCTATTATTTGTATTGATCTAACGATTTTTGTATAAATTTCCTAAATACTACATTTGTGAAAGAGTTTAAAAAATACGTCAAAATTACCAAAAGTCAAAATTACCCATTATACAGGCCAAATATGCGATATCGAATAGCTTTATCATTATATTTCGTAAAGCCTCAGAATTTGGTATTCGACCACAATTTACAGGTAGCGTTTCTCTGATAACATGTGATGGGCGTTGGGCAAGGGGACGTGGCACCTCCTACACCACCCAAATTTGCGATATCGAATTACTTTGGAGTTATAGGCCGCATAGCCTTGGCATTCGGTATTCGACTACAATTTACACGTTTCACTGATAACATTTTATAGGCGTTACCCCTCCCACCCAACTGAAATTTTTGATATTAAATAGCTTTGGAGTTATAGGTGGCAGCACAGCCTCGGAATTCGGTACTCAACCACAATTTACTCGTGCCTTTTCACTGATAGCATGTTATGGGCGTTTGGCAACGGGGGCTTGGCAGCAACACACAGTGTTTCAGCTAGTTATTTATACCAGCGCGAAGATTTCGTTGTTTTGTTTTGATTTATTTTTGACGTATCTTTGTTTACGTTATTTCTTTTATTTAACTCATTTCAAAGAGTTTACAGTGTTGCAAATCCTATAATAACGTAAAATTACGGTTCAGGGATTTTTAAATTTAGCTAAAAACGCTAAGAACATTGTAAACAAAATCTTTAGTTAAATATATGATAATTGGGTTTTTAAAGTCTGAAGAATTTGTTTAGTACGAACTCACCACGTCGGCTTTGATGCAGGTAATTTCGAGTATTTTTACTAAAACCGATATATTTACGTAAATATCCAACCTGCTACAATCATACTTTTTACCTTAATATTTTCGTTGAAATATTTTTTTTTTAACAAATAAGTAAAAATAAAACCCAATCATATATCAAAGTCATATTTTTGCGCACTTTAATATGGGGAAATGTTGAATAAACGGTATATTTTAAACTCTTTCACAAATGTAGTATTCAGAAAATGTCTACAAAAATCGTACAAATAATAGTATAAATAAAAGCTTAAATAAAAGATATAAATGTCTCATTTGTAAATATTTATAAAACTTGTGAAATAAATGAATACTTTTGGAGTTATAGGGTCATAATTGGGGAAATATTTTTCAAAATTCAAAAAAGTCGAAAAATTCTTCTAAAAAAAATACGAGCCAACCTGGAAACGTCTTAATGATTTTTGTTATCTACAAAAAATACTCAATCGAACTAGCAATGCCGTTTTCGTCGCGCAAACTTTTTTTTCAAATTGTTTACCCTTGTTATTAATTTGTTATTCACTTTTAAATAAAAAATACAATGAATAAAAAATTTTGTTATTCAGTACTATTTTATGAATAAAATGTTCGCTATTAATTTTTTTATTAATTTTTTATTCATTATTAATTTTTTATTCATTATAAATTTCGTATTCATTTCTAATTTTTCATTCACTTTTGAATAATAAATAAAATGAAAAAAAAATCTTATTATTCACTTTTGAATAATGAACCAAATTAATAATAAATAAAAAATTAATAATGACTATAAAATTAATAATGAATAATGCATGAATAGGCAATGAATCAAAAAATAATAACGTACAAAAAATTAATTATTGAAAAATTTGAATTTCTTTTTGAATTGCATTCTTTGTAAATAGCATTTATATGAATAAAAAAATACTTTATTATTCTGAATAACGAAAAAAAAATAATGGAAATTAATTAGTAATCAATTTTTTTAAAATTCAATTTAAAAATTAATTTATACATTAATTATGGCACTTGTAGGATGTTGGCTAGCAGGAAATTTTGCACTGCAATTGCTTGTGCTGCTGGTGGTGGCACTTGGAGGACGTTTGCTATCAAAGAAAGCCAATTTAACTTTGCTGGACTTGCTGATGTACCCTGAGATCGTTGGCCCACACACACGCAAACACAAACTCAAGCACTTTAGTTCTTTATTTTTATTATTTTGTTATTTTTTAAGTTTTTTAAGTTTACAATATTACAAGCTTATGAAATAAGTTGCAAGTACAAGCACTCGAATTAAATACGTCGCGGAAATCGAAGTGTTGTTTTTTTTTTCTTTATTTTTGAGTATGTCAAAAATTCGCTTTCGATTGTCAATTATATTCACCTCAGAAATGCCAAAAATTGCTCTACCATTGACATACTCTTTTATTGCTCTACTGAAAAGTTTCCGCTTGACACACAGCCTATATTAACTTCGCTTCTAGATCACTGCCACCAAATCAAAGTGATATTTTATCGCAAATATCGCCTGTCGAAAGTGTTACAACATACCGACTTTCGATAATTTCAACAACTTCAAAACTTTCGAAGTTACAACATGTTGCCACTGGTTATGCCACTGGTACGAAGCTTAGAAAAATATAGATAAAACAGACTCTTATCTCACAACCTTAAGATAAACGTATAACAAATAAAAAGTTCAATTTCATTTTGAACTTACTTCGCTCTAAGGTCTTGAGACAGCCAGTGTTGTCACTCTATCACAATCGTGGTAGATCTAGCACTTTTTTGGATTCTACACTGTTTAAAATTTGCAAGTGACAACACTGGTGATAGCTGCATTTTCATGGCAACAGTTTTTGTGTGGTAAATTTGCTGATAAATTGTGTCTTTTAACCCACAATTCTTTTTTGTCTTTTGCTTTTAGTGCGGTAAATTTGCTATAAATATAATATGCCGCCAATTAAAATTATCTTACTTGTTGTAAACAAAAGCAGCTGAGTTGAAGTTTTTTAAGTGGATGTACGTCTGCATAATCAACACGAAGTTATCTACGTGCAATCCGTCATTTGCTACGTTCACCTTGCATTGCGTTACGCGAACATAATTGGACCATAAGGTTTGGCAATTAACGCAAGAACAACGCTTCCAAGTTCACAAAGTTCATAGAGCATTTTTACCAAATACGAGTGTTACTAATCGATATATCGATAAATTCTTCGGCGAATCTTATTTTATCAAAGAGTACTTCAAAACTGCATACTCAAATCGAGGGGCCACGGAAATCGTAATCACCCCTATTTTTTTAATACAGCAGTATATATGACATAAAAAATAATATTTTTTCATATATAATCTTTTTTTACCGACATCGTAAATTTTGGTAGTTTTTGCTTGCCAAAAACAACAACATTTTTCGTTCATTTACTCGAAGTAAAATCAACATTGTTGTTGTTTTTCAAATTTTCACAAATCCGTAGTGCATTCGACGAGCAGATGGCAAATGTTACGATATGAAAAATTTGTTCATGGCAACACTGACCGAAGCAGTGTTATGCTTGAGTCGACAGAGAAGAGCACAGCAGAATGAAATGACTTGAAAGTTATGTGATCAACAGCAGAACGCTCAGAATTATGATGTGTTGTTACGGTTTCATAGTTTCTGCATTTCCTTGTGAAGTAAAAATCCTCTAAAACGCCAAAAAAAGGGATTTTTCTTATTATTTATTGAAATGATAATTAGAAACTTTTTTATTTACTTATTTACTATGAAAATTAATTAATTTTTTTCATTTTTCATAATATTTAATTCAAGAAAAGTTATTAAAAAATTAAAAATAAATATATTTTTTAAGTAACAACAAAAAAATTAATTATTATATTATCTTGTTGTTTTTACTTTTACTATAGGTGGTGGTTTTGTTGATTATTGTTTCTTGCATTCTTATGATGTTGGATTGTTGTTATTGTTGTTTTTGCTTTTGATGATTATAATGATGATTAATTTGTAAACATGATTACTAGTAATGATGTGATTACGTTTGTTGTTGGCGTTGTTGGTATTGGTGTTGTTGTTGGTCTATTGCGATGATGTTTATGTTTTTCGTTTTTATTATTTTGTGCTAGATCTTAGTAAAACTGAATAATCTACTAAAAAAATGTGATTTCGGAGGGTATTTCTTCAACCATTTCAAATGTAATTTTGTAGAAATATTTAAGGTAATTGAAAAAAACGCCAGTATTTTATGACAGGGTCGTAGTCAGGATTTACCCATGGGGGGTTTTGATGAAATTTTTTTCAAAATTAAAATATAGGTACAATTATTTGTTTCATTTCAATTTTACGTTAAGTTTTTTATATATTATATACAGTTGTGATCAAAATAATAGCAGTCGTCTTATATTCAGATATGTTTGGATAAATAATACTAGTCTACAAATTTCGTATCCGGTAAACCTACTCACCATAAAATAAAAAATATTATTTTGTATTTTAGAAAAAATATCAGTTTTTCAATCCATTCATCAACACAATGTCCAACAACCACAGCAGCTTTGATCGCAACATGAACAACATTCAACTAACTCAACACATGTGTGGTAGCTGATCAAAAACTTTAAGATTATCCAACGAAATATCAACAAATTTTGTATCTTTTGTTTTAGCGGAGTTGTAATCGTCCAAAGTTGGAATTTGGAAAAAACTGTTATTTGTATTTTTACATGAAAAACAGGATATGGATTGAAGAGCTGATACTTTTTCTAAAATACAAAATAAAGTTTTTTATGTTATGGTGAGTAGTTAAGATTATAGTTCAATAAGACTTAGCACGTGCCATAAACGTAAAACACCCTGTATATTGAAAATTTTACAATATAGGAGGAAACTAAGTACAGATTTGAAACCAGCGTTGAATTTATTTATTTATTAGCCAAACAAGGCAATGCAAATTACTTATTCTAACTTATTCTAACAGGTTTTGTTTACTTATTACTAAGTTTTTTGTTTTTCTTCTCCCCTTTCCTTGTTTTTATTTTATTTTTTATTTGATGCTCTTAGTGGGCATACTCCGCCCACCGGATTGACATGATTTCAAAAACCATGTCAAAACTAAGAGAAGAGGAGGAAAACAAGAGAGACTATATACACACTTAAGATACGATGTATATATGTATATTATTCTTAAAGACTATAAAGACGTAAATGGGAGATTTGGAGAGGGATGTTAAAGAATTTTGATTTATTAAACTAAATGCTTATACATATAAATCCATACATGTATGTAGTTTATCTGAGTCCTGTGTTAATTCTGATAACTGAGTGATTTATATAGGGTTTGCTTGAAAGAGGATTTGGACATAGAAGGTGAGTAGTATATAGAGATATTATTAAATTCTCTGCAACAACGATTGATGGGTTCATTATTTGCATATGTAGTTTGGTGCTGATATTCAGTTAACAATCGAGTATGCCTAGTGCGCCTAATTGGATCGTTAAAGGAAATCATATTAGAAATATATTCGCTGTGAATAGCACCATTAATTACATCAAATGTGAAGCATGAGCCCAATAACGATCTTCTTGTTGATAGTGGCATCAAATTTAAAAGGCTGAGTCTATGTTCATATGATGGAAGGCTACAATAATCATAGGGGTTGTACATATCTCTAAGCGCGTATAGTAAGAACTGCTTTTGAAAAGACTCAATTCTTTCTCTATGGGAATCGAAAGATGGATTCCAAATTATGCATGCATATTCAAGTATTGGGCGCACTAATGCACGGTACAAGGATGTAGTGACCCATATATTCTTGAATTCTATTGCACGCCTTTTTATAAAACCGAGCTGTTTGCTGGCCCTGGATACAATTTTATCATAGTGCAGATTAAAGCGCATCTTGCAATCTAAGACAACTCCAAGATCCACTATATGGTTGACCCTTTTTAGTTCGATACTATTGAGGTGGTAGGTATGTAATGTTACGTTGTTTTTACGAGAAAAGCTAATAACATTGCATTTATTGACATTAAGATGTAGTTTATTTTGAAAACACCATTGCTCAAGAGACAACAATTTTGATTGCAAAAAATTTACATCTACATCTGATTGAATTGAATAGTACATTTTTAAATCATCTGCATACATAAGATGTGGGATATCGTTAAGAACTTCTGACAGATCGGATATGAATATGTTGAAAAGAAGAGGACCAAGATGACTACCTTGCGGAACTCCCGAGGAGACTGCAATTTTCTTCGATAAAACTCCCTGGAATTTAACAAACTGGGATCTGCCGTTTAAATATGATTTTAGCCAACTTAGTATGGACCCTGCAACACCAAATTTTTCTAACTTATATATAAGAATGTTGTGATCAACTCGATCAAAAGCTTTACTGAAATCAGTATAAACAGCATCTATTTGGTGCCCTTTTTCCATTTTGACTAAAACATCTGATACCATAATCATGAGATTAGTGGTGGTAGATCGCCCTTTTCGGAACCCGTGTTGCTGCTCATTTAGACGAGGGTTAATGAAACTTGTTAGCTTTTCACAAATAAGTTTTTCAAAAAGTTTTGGAATGGCTGACAAGATTGCTATGCCTCTATAATTTTCAACTGATCTTTTATCACCATTCTTGTAAATTGGCGTAAGATTGGATGATTTCCAATATGAAGGAAATGTCCCACAAACCAGTGATTCGTTAAAGATTATGTGTAATGGCAATAGCAGTTGGTCTAAACATCGCACCAAAAAGCTTGTAGGTATTAAGTCTGGTCCTGGTCCCTTTAATATATCCAGTTCTTTTATTACATTAGAAATCTCTTCCTGGGTTAAATATAAACTATCAACTATAATAGTTGAGCTAGGAGAAGTTTCAGATAAGGTGGTAGGAAGACAAAAGACCTCCTTAAAGTGATCGGCATACAAGTTGCTTATTTCAAGAGAATTGAACGAAGTGACATTACCTTTAAACATAGACGATGGATAGCCGCTAGATTTGCGCTTCATGTTAACAAAGTCAAAGAATTTTCTCGGCTCTTGGACAATTTTTTCTCCGATGATGTTCGTGTACAACTTGTACGCTTCTTCTGACTTGATGGAGAACTCTCTTGATAGCTCGTCATATCTAAGCTTCAGTTCATCGCTTATATTATCAGTGTTTTTGAGAAGTTTGTAGATTTTATTTCTTTGATTCCTCAAAAATCTGAGATTGTTGTCTAGCCATGGTTCAGTGAGCTTATTCTTTTTCTTTATTATTGGCACATAACTTTCGATAGCGGTAAAAATGTGCTGATAAAATATAGAGACAGCACTGTCTAAATCTAAATTGAATAGAATATGATTCCAATTTAGAGAACTAAGATAACATTTTATTCTTTCATAATCGGCGTTGAGGTAATCGTACGTAATGGTGTTATTATAAGACTGGGTAAAGTTGATGTCATTAGCAGAGAAAACAACTTTTAAGGCAGTATGATGAACAGTGTTGGTTAATAAATTTTCTGCTCCCATGCATGGACTAACCTTCACTTCTTCATACGAGTTAGTAAAAATTAGGTCCAACCATCTGCCATTCTGATTTTGTACAGAAGAGACTTACTGCAAATCACTGCCATAAAAGGTGCTAAGTAAGTTGAAGTCTATGGCATTAGAAAGATTTACAGGAAGAAGAAAGTTGTCGTTTTCGTCGGTGACAAAAGATATATTTGGGCGATTGAAGTCACCAAGAATAACAACTTTATCTTCCTCTTTTAGGGCGGAGGTAAAGGTGGTCAGTGTTTCACATAGCTCGTTGTATGTTGTTTCACTTGAGCCGGGAGGAATGTAAACGACACCTATGTACACATTGAGACTTTTACCTGAACAAACTCTAATAATTCGGTGATCGAACAGTTTATGGTTAGTTGTGTCTATTAGCTCACTTGAAAGGGAATTGTGAGATGCTACAAGGACACCACCTCCTCGAGAAAGACCTGTTGAGGAGTAGTCCCGATCGTTTCTGAAGACAGTCCAATTGCTATCAAGAATTTCCTCATTATTGAAGGTTTCGTTTAGCACATGGCTCAGTGAATACTAGGACATTGAAGTACATATAGGAATGATAATGGGCTTAGCGGATAGAAAATTTGTAGACTTGTATTATTTATCCAAACATATCTGAATATAAGACAGCTGCTATTGTTTCGCTCTCAGCTGTATATAAAGGTGCCTCGATTTGTATGGGGAAAAAAGTTACATTTTTATCCCTCTAAAAATTAACCTTACAGCCCTATTCTGGCAAATTAACAAATTGTTAACCAGTATTTTGAATATTTCTAAATGTTTGTTGCTTGCAACACAAAGTATAAAGCTCAAGAAACAAAATTTTTTAATGAAATTGTCAATAACTGAAAAACAGTTGACAATTTTTATCAACTTTTTTTTATTTTTGAGCTTCAAATATTTTTTTGAAATAAAAAAATTACAAAAAACACATAGATATATTCAAAATACTGGTTAACACTTTGTTAATTTGCCAGAATAGGGCTGTTAGTCTATTTTATAACAATTCCCAAAATATTTTAGCTGTTACGATAATCGCCAATGATCTAAGCCATCTTGTAAAAACCTCAAAAAATCATGTTTTCCGTAAATACATTGGCTGATGTAATAGTTTTTGCAAACTTAAAGTTAAAATTAAATGAAACAAATAATTGCACCTTTATTTTAATTTTGAAAAAAATTTCATCAATATCCCCCCCTCCCATGGGTTAATCCTGACAACGGCCCTGGCATAAAAAACTGGCGTTATTTTTAAAGTACCTTAAATATTTTTAAAAAATTCGATCTAAAATTATTGAAAAAAGACCCTCCGAAATCACATAAAATAATACTTAAATTTGCAAAATATCACAATTTTAACGGAAAAATCGAAAATATGCGCATATAATATGCACTTAAAACTCTAAAATATTCGCTAAAAAAAGGTAAAATATGCAATTAAAAATATTTTTCTTATATTTTATTATCGGTTAAAAAATAAATATTGCATTTAATTCACAAAAAAAAACATCTCATTTTTAAATACATACATATAAAATTAATTTATCAAAAAAAAAAGTGAACTTAAAAGTACATAATAATCCTAAGTTATCTATTTCCAAAATATGTCGTATTAAATTTAAGTGGTTGCGAATCAAAAAAAGCAAAATATGCAAAAACAGGCATTTTTTTTTAAAAAGTGCTCGGTTCTTGTCGTTTAATGAATTGGTTATGTTCTGCTTGACTAACAGAGTTCTGTTATGCTCTGAACTCTGCACTGTTGGCTCTACTGTTGTAGAAAAACGAGTGCATTTGTGCAGAGGTTTAATATGGAGCGAAGACAACCCTCAAGCTATTAACGAATCACCATTACTTCCCAGCAAACCAAAATTTCCGAATTCGTTACGAATTTTTCGAAATTATTCCGAGTTCGGCATCCGAATTCGTTCCGATTTCGTAACGAAAATCCAATGGAGGGGTTGACACGAATTCGTAACGAATTGTCGTAACGAATTAGGAAGGAATTTTAGTAACGAATTCGTAAAAAATTCGTAAAGAATTGGAGTATCGTATTCGTAACGAATTCGTAACAAATTCGTAAAGAATTGCCGTATCGATTTCGTAACAAATTCGTAAACAATTGAATTATCGTTTTCGTAACGAATTCTTTACAAATTCATTACAATTTCTTAACGAATTGTAGCACCGAATTTGTAACGAAATGAAGCATCAAATTTGCCACGATCTCTTAATGATTTTTGTACCGTATGTAATACAAAATAAAATAACAATTTCGAATCAAAGTTTAGTTAGGGCTTAAGATGCCCCAGACTATATGTTTCGTACAAATGACATACTACAAATTACAGATCCTTTGCAACTACTATTACGGAACATATGTAAATGTGAATCTGACATGTCGTTTGTATTTGCATCTGTAAAAATTAAAATTAGAACCATATCTTGTATCATCTGTTTTAAAGAAAAAGTTGGTTAAAATTAAATTATTTTACAAATGGAAAATTGTTTAAAATGTCGCTAGGCTCATGGCCTACAAATTTTTTTCAACTCGAAATATTTAAAACACCTCACAATTTAAATTTGAAAATTTGATTTCGGAACTCTTTCGAATTATTCGGAAATGTTCCGAAATTAGTGTTGCGAAATAGTTACGAATTCTTTAAGAATTCTCGAAATAGTAACAAACTAATCGGAATTCAGACAAATTCGAAAACTTTGTTTTGCAGGGTTCTGTCTCATCAATAATGAAGACGATATAATTTGTTATTTAAGTATTTATTGTTTGATTCATCATTTCAATCTAAAAATTATTTTTACAATTTTTTAAAAGAAGCTATATTGATCAAATTACAAATTTAAATTTATAAACGTGGAGAGTAGAATGAGTAGAAGTACTTATCACCACATTACCCATAATTGGTGACCCCGAAAAGAAAAATGATTACGGAATCTCCAACAAGATCAGCTAATGCTAGTAGAGATGGACCAACGATTCCCAACGCTCCACAAAAGAGCAATACTTAGCAGCAACTAATCCAACAACCACAGCAGCTTTGATCGCAACATGAACAACATTCAACTAACTCAAGGATGGAAATTTCAGCATCAGCAATCCATAAACTGCCACCTTTCTGGGCTAACAATCCGAAGTTATGGTGTGTCCAGATTGAATCAGTGTTTTCGCTCGCTAGAATCATGTCGGGATCACCAATTATGTCACGTCAGTAATGAAGACAATATAATTTGTTATTTAAGTATTTATTGTTTGAATAATCATTTCAATCTTACAATTATTTTTACAATTTTTTAAAAAACAATGATTTAAAAAAAAAAAGATATATTGATCAAATTACAAATTTAAATTGAAATGTGCAGAAGTACTTATCACCACACATCCGTTAAAATTGACTGTTTGGTGCAGCTCACACGCTGGCGGCATGATCGGTCCTTATTTCTTTCGAAATGAGGAAGGAGCTGCCGTTACGGTGAATGTAGAGCACTATGGAGCCATGCTGACTGATTTTTTGTTTCCAAAAACTAATCAGCTAAACATCGACGACATTTCGTTTGAACAAGACGGCATAACTTGCCATACAGCGCGCTTAACCATAAATTTATTACAAAATCAATTTGGTGACAACTTTATTTCCAGAACTGGATTACTTTTTATGGGGCTATGTTAAGTCATTGGTTCACGCCGACATACCAGCGACTCTTAAAGCATTGGAAGCCAATATTCAAGCCACCATTTACGCCATACGGCCAGATTTAATGGAAAAAATAGTGAAAAATTGGACAGATCGAATGCACTATGTAACTCGTAGCCGCGCCGGACATATGACGGAAATCATATTTAAAAAATAAATGCCATGAAATTGTCTACCAGATTATAATAATAAAAATTAATTTCAACAATATTTTTGTCTTGTATTATTATTTAAAGCTCTCATGCAGCTAAAGAAGCATGTTTGATACAGAATTATAGCAGAAATTATGAGCATAGTCCATAATGCATGATCAAAATTTATATGTATATGGTTAACAGCATAGATGGGCATTTTCTATTATCATTAATTTTCCATTACCACTAACCACCTAGTGGTAATGCAAAATAAATTTCCATTACCACTAACCACTTAGTAATGGAAAAAAAATTGCATTACCATTAGTATGTAACGGTAATGGAAAAAAATTTGCACTACCAAAAAAATTTTAATGGTAATGGAAGAAATTTACATTATAACTAAAATTATAAAAAACATCACCAATCGGTCGCGAAGACAAAAACTTAGCGACACGAATTTAAAAATACTCGTATTAAATAAAGCTAATAAATGTTATTTACTACCAACATTTTTTTTTTTTTATTGCACAGTTGCTTCCTCAGACAACAATTTTTTCATTATTGCATATTTTAGTTACCCTTTCAATGAATTTCCTTAGTCAGCAAATTTTTAATTAAAAAGAAACCACGTCACCCTCAGAAATTATATTAAAATTTTCTGAAAATGAATTATTAATAAACTTTATTTCAGTTGTAAAAACAATTTGTACTGCCATATTGTAATATTATTCTGATAGAATCAGGAAGAGCACCACAATTATGCTCATTTATTGAAATTAGAAATAAAATAAGATGCAATTATAATTCGCATTCATGTATTTATGCTATTCTGTAATCACGATTTTTTTTTTTTAGTTTTAATGGCTAAGCTCCACAAAAGTTCATCATGATTTCTTAATAAGTGAATTAAGCAATTATAAAGAACGTGTTAAGAGAATATATGCTTTTTTGGTTAAACCTTTGCTACATAGTGGGATCGTCTAGATCCCAACAACTTTAAATAAATGTTCATGTTTTTTAAGTTGTTTTGAGCTTTTGGTGGAAAATGAATAAATGTATGTACAATATCATTGTTAAAAATGGTTGCTATATTTGTATAAAATTTCAAAATATGTTGCGATCTCTTATTTTATATCATAAATATTGCAGTTTATATTTTTATCTAAATGTTTTCATTACCAAAATTGTTCTTTTGTGTTAGTTCAACTGAAATTTAATTTAAAAATTGAAAATACATTTCAATTTTAAATTGAAAATACATTTGAATTTGAAATCGAAAATAAATATCACTTTAAAAACTTAATAGTTTTTGTCCTTAATTTTATCTAAATATTTTTAAAATAAAATAAAATTAAGTTACTGTAATTATTTATTATTAAATGATTGTACATTTGTTATCATTGACTACTCTAAATATTAATTTTCATAAGCCAATATTTATATGCTTAATTAATATATAAGCATACATTGAGTTAAGGTAGATCTAGTTAACGAAATTTGTAAATTTAAAGAAATAAGTTTATAAACAAGGTTTTTATAACGTTTCTGAGACGAAAATTTTGAAAGTTATCTAATTTAACAAATATTTTCCGAGTCTTTTGTCCACATATTCCAATTCCTATGTCGTTTTCCGATCGTCTCGTAGTTTTCGGGATTTCGTCAGAGGTGCTTTTTAGTCAATTCACAAAAGGACTTCTGGTAAAGAACTTCTGATAAAAAAAAGGTACATCAAATGATTTAATCAAAAATATGAATCAAATCTGTAGATTTTCTGCAACTCTCTCAAATCTGTCAAAAACTTTTTTGGTTTAAAAAAATTGGATTTCGTCCAATCATCCCGATTTGTGAAACTTTTTAAGTTCAGTTACTGATTTCAACAATTAACACCTTCTTAAATAATGTCACGTACTCATTGAGATATTGTCAAGAGTGATTTTAGTCGAACTACAAAGGGACGTACAGTAGACGTTAGACATGGGAAACGCTGCGCTGCGTTGCGCTTAAATGCGTTACTGCGCTGATTAACTTATTTTAAAAAAAGTAACGCAATAGCGCAGTAATACAAATAACACGCTTATAGAAAATTAAGAAAATATTTACTGACTTAATTTATTTATAATTAAGACAATATGATATAAAATTATTTTTATCTTAATTATTTTTATCTTAATATTAATATTTTTTTTTTTTTCCCCCTTTTCTATCTAAGTTTTAAGCTTATTTAATATTTTTGCAAACAAATTTTTTGTTGAATGTTATCTTAAGGTTTAAAATTTTTTTTTTTTATTATTTCTTAAATTATTTTCTCTTATAATCTAGGATTATTTTTAAGCTTCATGATTTCTATTTGTTGTTATTCCATATTTGATTGTTTGTATATTATGTTATCCATTGTACTGGAAAGGAATTTGTTCTTATTTGTGCTCATTTATATAACTAATAAATAAATAAAAAAATTAGCATGCTTTCTAGATAAATGATCCAACTTGTCTTTTGTACCAGAAATGTGTTTGTATATCTGTGTGATTGCTTACATTAACCTTGAACGGAATACAGTTTGACTGCATGCTTAAAGCATAAAATTGGTTTATTTTCTGAACTTTTAAATCAATTTATAAGCAATATGAGTTTTTTAATCAGATATATTGTTTGCATTTTATTTGATTCCATTTATTTTTTCTAAGAGAAGACAACTTGATATATGTATCACAGCATATAAATCTACTTCATAACGCAATACGCTGATACAGTAAACTGTGCCTGTGGCGACATGTTGTAACTTCACTATGGAAGCGAAGTTTTCGATCTGGCAGTATGTTGTAATATTTTAGTTCGACAGGCGATTTGGTTTGTTTCGAAGTTATGTTCGAACATTTAACAGCTGCACGCAAGCTTTTTTCTGATACTTGACATGCTAAATACCGTGAATCAATATTTTTAAAAATTGTTTTATTAATAAAAAAGTAATTTAAACCAAAAATTATAAATTAGTTATTTTCAACAAATAACGTTCTTTGGAAAAAATAAAGTCAACAACTTAATTTGAATACACAGTTCTAAGGTAATCATATATATACTTTTATTAGACACTTCTTTTATCATTTCACTAACTTAAAATTATTATTTAACACTTCTATGGTAAATAAATAATATATAGTAAATAAAACCATGCTTAAATGGATAAATATTTCCATTTATATTTACTTCGCTTCTCGATCACTGCCACCAAAATAAAGTGATATTTTATCGCAAATATCGCCTGTCGAAAGTGTTACAACATACCGACTTTCGATAATTTCGACAGCTTTGAAACTTTCGAAGTTACAACATGTTGCCACTGGATTGGTGTATCAGCGCAGCTTTTTTTAATGCGTTTCCCATGTCTACTAGACATACCAATTATTTTATAATTTTAAACAATAGAGGATACAAAAACATGCAAAAAATTTGTGTAAGGGAGTAATGGGGTAATTTTGTGTTTTCCGGAGGTTGTTTCACTAAAAATGCTCTTGCAAGGAAACTTTTTTAAGTGCAGCTTTCCGCAAAGATGTTTTAGGAACATAACTTTCTAACGATGTGCAACACTTGAAGAGATTTGTGTTGCAAATAAAAGTATTCAGTGGTCAAACCAGCAAATTTTTAAAGTTATATACTTTGTTGAATTTCTTAGACCTTTTCGTTTATCTTTATGTAGAGTTCATCAAGCTCGAGATCCTTTTTGTTTTTGCAATAAATATTATTTATTTTCTAATATTTCGATAAGCATCGCTAATCATTATCAAAGAAATATTTCTTACTTACTTACTTAGTTGGCGCTACAACCGTATGTCGGTCTTGGCCTCATCTAAGAACTTGCGCCAGCCATTTCTGTCTTTCGCTTGCTGGCGCCAGTTGGAAATTCCAAGCTTCGTCAGATTGTCCTCTACTTGTTCTTTCCAAAGAAGATGCGGTCGTCCTCTTTTGCGTTGACCGCCGCTGGGTACCGAATCGAATGTTTTCTTCACTGGAGCATCGTCTTTCATGCGCTGAACATGACCAAGCCAGCGAAGCCGCTCGATTTTAATGCACTTGACTATGTCGATGTCAGCGTACAGCTCATACAGTTCATCATTCCACCGTATTCGGTACTCGCCATTGACGCAGATTGGTCCGTAGATCTTACGAAGGATCTTTCTCTCGAATGCTCCTAAAGTCTTTTCATCTAAACTGCTCAGCGTCTAGGTTTGTGATGCGTAAAGTAGGACAGGCATGATGAGCGATTTATAGAGCATGATTTTCGTTCGTCGAGAGAGGGCTCTGCACCTGCACAGGACTTCGCGCGTATTATGGCCAATGATATCGTATCATCAGCATACGCAAGCAGCATAACACTCTTGTAGAATATTGTGCCACTACGTCTCAGATCAGCAGCTCGGATGATCTTTTCCATCATTAGGTTGAAAAAGTCGCACGATAAGGAATCACCTTGTCTGAAACCTCGTTTGGTAATAAATGGTGGGGAGAGGTCCTTCCCGATTTTAACTGCGCTGCTGGTGTTGCTCAGTGTCATCCTGCAAAGTCGTATTAGTTTTGCAGGAATACCAAATTCAGACATGGTGGAGTACAGGTGCTTCCTTATTGGGCTGTCGAAGGCGGCTTTGTAGTCGACAAAAAGATGGTGGGTGTCGACTTGTTTTTCTTGAGTCTTCTCCAAAATTTGTCGTAGCGTGAAAATCTGGCACAGATAGTGGGATCGCCTTTCTTGTGGATTGGGCAGAGCACACTGAGATTCCAATCGTTCGGAATGCATTTTTCCGACCATATTCTGCATAGAAGCTCATGAATGCATTTAAGTAGAGCTTCGCCTCCGTTCTTAAACAGCTCAGCAGGTAAGCCATCAGCTCCCGTGGCTTTGTTATTTTTAAGCCGAGCTATAGCTGTCTGAACTTCATCATAGTCGGGCAGCGGAACCTCAACGCTGCCATCCAAAATTGGCGTTTCCGGAATATCATCTCTGTTGGCGGGATTGTTGTCAGCGTCGCCATTTAGAAGCTTAGAGAAGTGTTCCCTCCATAACGTCAGTGTACTCTAGACACCTGTCACTAGATTCCCGTTTTCATCCTTGCAGGAAGAGGCTCCGGTTTTAAAACCAAAGAAATATTTCTGTCAGTGCAATTACAGACGATGGTGGAGACACAATAGAGTTTCTTTATGTAAAAGTTAAATATTTCTTTGATATCGATAAGCATCGCAAATATTAGAAAATAAATAATATTTGTTACAAAAACAAAAAGGATCTCGAGCTTGATGAACTTTACATAAAGATTTTTAAGTTAAAAGTAAATTAAAAAAGTACTTAATCAACCTGTTTTTTTTTTATTAAAAATTATGATTCCTCTAAAAAAAAAACAACAAGTAAGCATTCCATAATTGAAAATAGTAAATTCTGATTAAATAACATTTATGGTACGGTAAATTCTCCGCATTTAACACTCATCTTTATCAATAAAAAATTTATAAAATTTGTTGATTTTTGAGCTTTTGCATTATATCCTGTGCCCACACTATTAGTTCGGGACCGCTTATTTTTTAAGGCATAAAGTACTTGCACTATTAATAAGAAATTAATAGTTTTAAGTTTCTGAACCATCATAGTCTTAAAAAAAAACCTTTAAAATTTTAAAATTATAAAAAAGGTCCTACTTTGACTCCTGAAACGGTTTACCTCATAACAATCTAAAACTTTTTGAAAATATAGTCTTCACCTTAGTCTTTAAATGATTCTTAAATTAATCTCGCTATTTTCACTTTTCATAAAGTAACGGTATTTTTAAAAATACGATAATGGATAAATAAAGATGACCATTCGCTTAGACATGCAATATTATATGATGATTATGCCACCTGAACTTCAAGCATTTTTGGCAAGCTTGCAAGTAATCCAAGAGAGCAAATAAAAATGTATAATATGCACTGACTGTATGACTATTTTATATTATTCAAAAAACTTAAACATCAAACACAACTTTTATTGCCGAAAAAAGGAAAAAAGACTTGGCACAACTATAATCACACTTACAGAATATAAGCCCCGACAGAACTGCTCCAAGTCTGCTAGTTAGCACCACAACTGCTGTAAACAAATGCTATACGAGACTGTGGCTAACACGCACTAACCTTACTAACGTTTCTCTCATGTAGCAAGAACAAAAACCAATTTGCCATATCTGCAATTCCTTTCCACTTACTACATCCCACATTCTAAGAAACTGCTTACCACTAGCCCCTCTACACACTTCAATTTTCCAGTCACAGGAACCTGTCCAACTCCTTTCAAATCCTAATATTGAAAATATATACACCATTTTTTAATTTCTTTAATTTACATAATGTACATAATTTTTTGTAAGTTATTCAATCCGACCATTTTTTTTCCTTCAATATATTAGACTAAATTGAGCCGATAGCCCTGGCAGCTAGTGCTAATATAAATTATAATTTTAAATATAAATAATAAATATTAATAATAATAATAAATTAAAAATACCTTTCTGAGATATTTGTTAATTTCAATGCTGAATTTCGTCCTATAGTTCAACGATTTTGGTTGTAAAAACAAAAACGGGAGGAAAGTTCTTATTGTTAAGAAAAAGTGATTTTTTTAATTTTGTTGGAATGATTATGATTTGTATAAAATAAATTTGCCTTTTCAACCCTTAAAAGGACTTTGGCCGACCGGTGTGAAGTTAGCATCTTTTTCGCAGCATCTGGCGAATATGAAATGTCCGATCTCTGTAATCACATATGTTGACACCAGAATGCTGCAAAATTGAATGAGCTTTAAAATTTATCTGCAAATTCAAAAAACTTTCTACTGTTTGATCAGTTCTTAAGCTATCTAAAATAAGTTTACACTATACCCTACAAGAAATGGGTAACCGAAACTCCAACACAAGCACATACATTTTTCTGTTTACAACCACATTCTCATACTCATTTCAGTGTCAAAAATTGTGAAACAAGGAAAAATATGAAAATTTTAGCAGTGTATGTGAAAGAAAGCAAAGGTATCAGTATTAAAAATCATGTCCAATTTTTGCATATCCGCCATTGTAGTTTACCATTCCAGGTTTCGCTAACAACAAAAACAAAGTTCTGCAATAAAAAAATTTAAATATCTTTGGTTAGAGATTTGGTTACCTATAGCCTGTATTTATGTTAACCTTAACTAGAGAGAGAGCGAGACGGCTATATTTCGATAATATTGGAAATTGCTACGTGTGAAAAAGGGATGCCAGATCACTCGTGTACACGAGTTTTGGTTAATTTCTTCCCGAGGCTCTTCCTAGCATAACCGAAATTTCGCATAAAGAGGTAACCGATTTTTCAGTCTAGAAAAACTGTTTTTGCTTAGTTTAATAACCGATACTTTTCTTATAGGGTTGTCCACCAGACTGCTGGGCAAAGACTTTTATATAATGGGCACAAACCAAATTGAAAAACTGATTCTGGTTTCTCCTTAATTTTGGCTTGTGTGAAGCATCCGGCGAAATGCAGCATCCGGCGAAAAAAACTTAACAGAGGTCTGTTAGCAACATAATTCGTTAACAACATCCTTTCGCAACAAATCTCTGTAATAGGTAACTTAACAGAAAAAATCTCTGTTACTAACATACCTTAACAACTAAAAAGCTTTTTAAAAGCTCTTTTCTATTTTTTGTACTATTTTCTTCATTAGCAACGAAATTGAGTTAAGACTAATCTTCATATCGTCACTGTGCCTAAAAAAATGGTTATGTGTTTTTCAGCAACTTTTCAGTTGAGCATTTCAACTACTGTAACCACGAAGCTGTTTTTGCCACGAAGGCAAATGCAGAAATTGATCACTTCTGAACAAAATGAGATTTAAAAAAAGGCAAATGCAGAAATGTGAATTGAATGTTAATAAAATATGCAATAAAAAATTAAAAAAAAACACATAGCCATTTTTGTAGGCGCAGCGACGGTATACCGACTTTCTGCAATAATTTCATGATATTAAAAAACTGCAAGCAATATAAATACTCTGCTCAAATGATATTAAATAGTATTTTATAATATTTAAAAGAAATGCTAAAAAATTGCTTATATATAAAAAAATTAGACATGAGATAGAACAACTGATTGAATAAAATTTTTAGCTAAACGCAACACAATTTTCACCCTACGGCTTAGGTAAAAACAACTGTACCACAACTTCTAAATATGGATAAACTTTTAATACTTTAAAAAAAGTCAAAACTGCTAGTTTCACAGATCTTAAGAAACAAAAAAACCATCTACGAAAATGTATAAACACACTACCTAACTATGTTCACTTTGACTTAACCCTGCTGTTAGATTAGGACCATTTGGTCCATTTTTTGGCTTGTTTCTATTATAACTTTTGAATGGAGGCATATATTGCCAATAAATTTAGGCTCACGTGACTTTTTTATAAAACAGTGTTGTTTCCATAAATTCAGCTGTCTGTCATAAAACAAGAATGAGAAAAATTAAAACTTACTTATCTTGGATTAGGGACCATTCGTACATTTTTTTAATCTAACAGCAGGGTTAAAAAGGTTTCATGACAAAAAATCGTTCAGTTTTTTTTTAAAAGAGTTGCTCTTTTGTGAATATGCAAAAAAAGTCAAAACTGCTAGTTTCACAGATCTTAACCCTTTGACTGTCCCATGTATCATATATGATGCACAGACGTTATGATTAATACGCTTGCGCATCATATGTGATACACAATTTGTCTTATTGCTTTTAACAAATTTTTGTATGATCTGATGGAAAATAAAGTAATCTAATGCTCTGAGCGTGTAGAGAATGTTTTTTTTTAAATAAGACCTGAACATACGTATAAGAAAAAAGTTAAAATTTCCAAGATATAAAACGATAAAAATGACTTTTTTTAACAAAAAGGTAAACTTTATTCATGTTGAAGAAATGAAAAATACAAAAGAAAACAATAAAAATATTAATAAAAATAAAGATAATTTCATTATACTTTTTATTATTTAGTTATAAAATAACTTAGGAAGTATAATTGTTATGAATTTCATTAAAGCAAGGTAAACAATATGGTTTTTGGCACTCAATACACTGTGTATTAACTTGTTTAGACTTTGTGGAAGCAGTATTTCTATTGTGGCTTTCGGCTAATTTTTTGTAACAGCCAAGACATCTTTTACGCACAAGTTTTCCATCATCTTTTCTAGGTATTTCGCTGAGTTCGTGAGGTGTGTTTTTTGTTTTTTTCATAGTTGTTCGCTCTTCGGTAATGCCAAGCAAAGAATTTGCAATTGACTTTGTAAACTGCTCTAATTTCATTTGTTTGTTAGAATAAAATTTATTATACAAAACCCAACTATTTAAAATTGCAATACTAATACATTCAAACAGTACTTTTCGATACCATTTTACACTTTTCCTTGCTGGGCTGTAGTAAGATATCATTTGGTCAGAGAGGTCAATTCCACCTTTGACTCGGTTATAGTCTAGTATTATGACAGGTTTTTTGACTATTTTTCCTTCACGGTTTTTTTTCCCGGTTTCTTGCATATTGAGACCATGAAAAAATGAAATAAGTCTTATTTCTTTCTTGTCCTGGTATTTCATCACTCTAATTCCTGTTGAGTTTATTGCACCTGCTATTTCGTTTCTCGTCAATTTGAAAGATTTCAGATTCGGCAAACCAACCCTGTTTGATCGTAATGTTCCACAGAATTCGGTATTTTTATTTTTCAAGAACATAGCTAAAGGAATGCTACTATTCCAGTTATCTGCAACCAATAATCTTCCTTCATTCAAGAGATCTTCAGCTAATGAGGCAACGATTGACCCAGCATGGTCTAATCCAGGTAATTTTTCAGAGGTGCCTTTCCCGCAGTATACGGAGAAATTCCAAACATAGCCAGTCATATCACACAACTTGAATAATTTTATTCCATATTTGTGGCTTTTTCCTGGATTATATTGCTTGAATAAAAGCCTTCCACTGTGCGAAATCATAGTCTCATCCACAGATATTTCTTCACCTGGGGTATATATTTCCTGAATATTTGATATAAAAGTATTTAAAAAATTGGAAATTTTATGTAACCTATCTCCTGGATTAGCCGTTTTGTTATCAGCAACATGCCAATTCTTTAAAATCAGACAAAATCGATTGTAGCTCATACCAATATTGTGAAACAACGGATGATAAAATAACGGATCCATTCTCCAATAGTCTTCAATATTAGGATATTTGATAATGCCAGTAGTAATTATCACACCAATAAACTTTTTCATTCCGGCATGTGTAGTATTTGACCACCTTTTCATGCGAGAATTACGACGAACCTGGTTGGATTCTAAGAACTGTTCCGCATATTGGTTTGTTTCTAAGACCATCAGGTCAACAATTTCGCTGTCAAAAAATTGCTCAAATATATTGATTGGCAAAGGTACTCCATCTTCAATTACAATACGCTTATTTAGACCATGTTTGCCAATAAAAGAAATCTTTTGTGCTTCTGCAATATCATTGCTTCACTCTTGCCGAACGGACGATGTTGATGTAGAGGAGATCTGCGGCCATTCGTCAAACAAGTTGTTTTCGTTATCAGATTCACTATCGGATGAATCATTAACATCTTCGCAAATGTAGTTGTCATCACTGCCTGAAGAAAAGTCCTCTTCATCTGAACTGTCATCACTTATACCAGTTCTATTATCAAAATCTGAATTACTATTTTTTCTTATCCGACCGTAAAATGATAATGGATCCATACTCACTAATAAATTGATAATGACTGCTAGAAGCTCCTACCATGGTTGTACAACAATCCACCGACAATTGCAAAAAATGGGATTCCCCTTATTTCACTCTACACACATGTTTATTTCAGTGTTGCTAACGTATTTATTTCAATGTTGCTAACACTATACGGCAAAATAAATAAATAGTAACGAATAAAAATGACATGAATCATATGTGATGCACAGAACGTTTGAATAATAAATAGTTTAAATATTGCTCCGTGTATCACATGTGATGCACGTCATTTTTACCAAATAATTACTGTGGACGTACACTATAAAAAAAAAATTTTGTACTGGGACAGTCAAAGGGTTAAGAAACAAAAAAACCATCGACGAAAATGTATAAACACACTACCTAACTATGTTAACTTTGACCTCAAAGTCGTAGGACAGGCTTTTATACTAGTCGTATTATAAAAGGAAACAAAACAAACTTACATACCTATGTGTACTAACTTGTTAATATTATAGATTCTTGCTTTTGCATGCTGATTCTTAATTTGCTTTTTAAGCAAATTTCTCAAAATTAACTTTTCATGATCAAAATTATCTACGTTACTACCAGAAGCGTAACTATATTTTGTGCGCCCGCCCGGAGATTTCTAAAAGCGCCCTGCTATTTACTTTTAGAGTAAAACTATCACATTATTGGGGTTACTAGAAGCGTAGGACAAAGCAAAAGAAATTTTGACACAAAAAGAGAACAAGAAGGGGCTTTTTTAATTCAACAGTTATGATTTATTGCCAAAGTAATATTTTTAATATATATTATTTCATAAATACATTTATATTTCATATAAATAAAATTTGAAAAAACGTAATAACGTAAAATAAACTTTTTATAATATCAAATATAATAAAATTTATAATGAATTTTATAAGATTTTATCTTAAAGAAATTAAATATAAAACATCACATATTAATATTTTAAAAAAGTTAAAAAAGCTTTTAGTTTGAATAAATGAGATCAACTATTTTTCTTATCGATGAAATGATAAGTTTAAACTGTAAGGTTTAAATATTTTGTATTTGACATTACCTGTTACCTAAAGAATTTGCTAACGCCACAAATTATGATCTACTGCGCAAAATGCTGCGGTTTTTGGCATTAGCAAATTGTTTAACAACTTTGTCTAAATCGAGCTTACTCGCCAAATCGTGTTCTATGCTCAAAATAGCAAGTCCGCTTAAACGGAATTAGGACATTGTACTGCGAAGATACGATTTTATCAATGTAAGCTTTGAAAATGAACGCTCTGCTGAAGCAGAGGTAACAGGTAACGTCAAGTACAAAAGAAGTGCTGTACATACATTTGGTAATTTAGAAGCAAATATATTGAAATCTATTAATAAAAATTGAGCAAGGTCACGGATGGTTTTGAGATTCCGGCCTTTGATCTCTTGCAAAACAGTACATTTTAAACTTATTATTTCGTCAATAAGGCTAATGGACAAATCACTGTCATACTTATTACAAAATTTCTGAACTGTTTTTTTAAATAATTTTTAATCGTCCGCATGCTGTCGATTTTTTTGCATGTTTTTATTTGAGCAATATGTATGTATATCCAAGGACGCGTGGAATACAGTAATGCGAAATTTTTCACTGGGCTCCTTAAATCGAAAATCATCTAATAATTCGTCATAAAATTTTTTAACTTTTCGTTGCCGTTTTTGGGCGAAAGAAATATCTATCTGCCAGCTTTTAGCAATGACTACAGCTTTTTCCGAAAGAGAAGAAAAATCATTGCGTAAAGCCGAAAGATTATAACTTACACTTTCAAGCAAAGCACACGCTTCCTCCAAAGTGATAGCAGGACTTTGAAGAGTTTTTAAAGCAAAATTTATGAATTTCAATATTTTGCTTTGAAAAACAAGCAACAATATGAACTCGAAGGAGTTTAAATTTTTTTGAATATTCGCTGCTTCTTCGATTTCATTTTTTTTATTCGAAGTGACAATAATTTTAGATAAGCTGTTCATTACAAATGAAAAATTACATTTCAAAGCATTCACCGAATCATACTGAGACGACCACCTCGTAGGACACATCCTTTTTAGAGTTCTTTTAACAATAAAATTTGAATTTGCCGTAATATCTGTATTCAAATTATCCCATCGTGGCAAACTTTGACTGAAGTACACATATATGTGGCTGACATGGGTATAAAATATGGAAAGCTCTGGGATCATTTTTATTGAATCTTGTAAAACTAAATTCAAATTGTGAGAGCTGCAGTGCACGAATTCAGCGTTCGGAGACATTTTTTTAATACGAGATTGTTACCCATTGTATTCTCCACTCATAACTGCGACTCCGTCGTAACCCTGTCCGCGGCATTTTTTCATTGGAATGTTGTGTTTACGCAAAAACTCAGAAACCTCATTTTGTAAATCTGCAGCAGAATGTTTCTTTACTGCTACGAATCCCAAAAAAGATTCTCTTATACAAATATTTTTGTCAAAATTCGCAGAAACATACCGAATAACGAATGATAGCTGGTCAGTTTTTTAAATATCTTGTGTCGTATCGACGATAATTGAAAAGAATGCAGTTCCAGCAATTTCATTTACGATTTGATTCGTCACGTGTTTTGCAGCTGTTGTTCATTTAGAATAAGTAGGCTCAAGTACTTCGTTTTCATATATGATAACAGATGAATAATATTTAAGAAATTTCCGGATTGACTGTCTATTGCCTTGCAATCTTCGCGATGCCTCCTAAACGCTAAATTACAACGAGCTAAGGTTACAATCATGTTTAAGATTCGCTGCCAAAATTTCCTGCCAACGAGTCATTGCACTGCGCATTTTACTCTGAATATCGTGTAGATTTTTCCACTGAGAATATGTTACGCACGCATTTATATGTAACTTGCTGATCTCATGCCGAGACATTTTTTTACTCAAACCTTGCCAATCATTAAGTTTAGCCTCGCACCAAGCAGGGTTAAAATATCGATCATGCCTGTCAGCGAATAACCAACAAGGTTTACAATAAACTGCATCGTTTGTTTTTGAGTAGCATAACCAAAATCTCCAAATTTTTTGGTTTGTTTTTGTGATTACAAAATAGTGATTTTGGCTGAAAGATCTGTTATCAGCCTTTTTTGGAAATGGTCCTTTTGGTCGGCTTGGTTTCAATAACAAAATGGTCCTTCTCAAATCATCGGAGATATCACCTGGGTGTAATCCACGATCCGAATTCAAGACAATATTTTCACAGAAATCCACCTCTGGAGTCGTTTGTGTTTCTAGTTCATAAGGTTTTCCAACACACTGATGTCTGAGTTCTTCCTCACATAATTCCTGAAATTAAAAAAAGCCAAAAATGAGTACTTATGCCATATTTTATCACGAACTCATTGGCGTCAGAAGCGGGGGGCAAGAGGGCAGTTGCCTCCGCCCCATTTTTTTAGCTAGATAAACAATTTAAAAGGAAAACTTCAAAATTTATTCAAAATATCAGTTTTTTTCACAACGATAATATTTTTGTATTATATATTTTCCTCTTCTTTCTCTCTTCTTTCTCTCTTCTTCATAAGCATCAAAGAAGTAAAATATAAGGAAATGGTGTTGCTTACACATACACTGCACGTGAACTGTCGCACCATTCGTAAATTGTGCGAGCGAGAAAGAGTGTTTTTTTTTGACATTTTTGAGAACCCTGGACTCTGATTGGAAGACTACTCAGCAAAATAGTTGGAAATAATTTAATTTTAAGCATTTATCACTGCTTAAAAAGCAACAAAATTAAAAATAAAAAACCACTAAAACAAATGCAATATCAGTTGTGCGGTTAAGAATTGTAATAGTTCCCGAAAACTTAAAAACAATGCGCATTCGTTCCACAGGTAAATATGTCCATACGGTTTAAATTCTTTTAACAAAAGTGCTTTATTTACTTTCTAACGATATTTTTTTAACTAATTTGTGTTAGAAATGTATATATTTCTTATTAAAAATGGTTTAAAAATGCAATTTAGACCCCGTTGATTTTCCGCCAGTTTGATCAAACGACATCTGTCAAAACACAAACACTGCTTCAGGGGCGCAGTCATTTTTCGCAGTTGAATACATGTTTGGGGCGCTCTTGTTTTCAGCATAGTGAATCAGATTTAGTACCTGTTTGTTAAATTTTTCTGATTTTTACACAACAACTAGGCAGAAACACCCAAAAAATAAGGATTTTAAAAAATTAACCTAATATAATTTGTAATTAAAGTTGAAGTTTAGAATTTATAGGCCTTCAAATATAGAAAAATTACCTAAAAATCTTGCAGTTTTTCTAGTTTTTCAACAAAACTAAGCTTTATGGGTATTAAAATAAAGGTAATGTGCGTATCTATTCAACGAGGTGTCAAATTTAGAATTCTATAAGAATTCATTAAGATATAATTTTTTATAATTAGAATTTGTTTGAAAGACTAGTGGTTTCTCTTTTACGAAAGCAATACATTAAAAAGAGAATTATTAAAAAGATAACTACATTCAGAACTGCTGTAGACAAAGAAGCCTGTGTGGTACTTACTGAGGTTTGTAAACCCTAAGCAGCATCCCAAGGCCTCCTTTTGATACATTTATTTTTTTTTTTATTAAATTTGGAAAAACCTCGCGATTTTAAGTAAAAAAAAGGGTTGTATCTTAAATGCATGTATTTTTATGTTTGATATCTTGTTGAATAGATACTTGTATTATCTCTCTTTTGTAACCCATAAAGTTTAGTTTTGTTGGAAAACTTAAAAAATCAGCTAAATTTTTAGTCCACTTTTTCCAACGTTGGATGCCTATAACTTCTAAGCCAATTGCGAGCGATCAAAAATTTTTTAAATAATTAGAGTTGTTGCTATTCTTGAAATGTTTCTAAAATTTTAATGCATAAGAACAAACTTTAACAGTTTGGGCCTTCTTTTACGATACAACCGAATACGGCCCTTTGTGATTGTTTCTGTATTTGTGTGAACCAACACCAATATAGAAAATACCACACTTTTCTGCTATTACACCACTTCCTTATATTTTACTTCTTTGATAATCATGCTTGCGGATAACCATTTTCTTTCTCTGTGTTTGCAAAAAGATAAAACAAAATGTAGAGTTTCTACTGCAAACCCACCACTTCAGTTTAAAAGCACCCTTAAGTATGCAGCTTAATGCTTGTTAATTTTGCAGCTCTGGTAAGAAAAAATTTGACATGTTCTTAGGGGCTTTCCATATTGGACGATATGTTGTACGATAAGTTAGATGGAAAACTAATGGGACCATTTGATTGAGCGTTCGAACGATCCAACTTGTAAAGCAACATCATTAATTGCAAGCTCTCAAGCAGAACATATCCGGCTAATAGCTAAGCAACTTTTAGATGCCCTAACAATTGAGCAGTAATTTTACATAATTGTACAATACAATCGGCAGAAAAAATCAAAAATTTCTACTATCGTTTTAGCTTACGCATGGTACTGCATGTTGTACAATCTGCCATGTTGGTCCAATGTTTTGGACCATGCGAAAGCCCCTACTGTGAATTAGCTGAAGAAAATCCACCTCGACGCTTTGAAGAAACATCAAATCCGGTTCCTTCAGTACAGTTGCCATTATATGATCGGCTACGAAAAGATTATTTCGAAATTTTAGATCTTCCCTCAAATGAGAGGGAAAATGATTTTACTTTTTTTTTATTTTTGCAAGTTTACACCAGCTTCACTCAACCGACTCACTTTGATTTAACATTCGGTGAGTCGGTTGAGTGAAGCTAGTGTAAACTGGCACTTTGTAAATCTTATTGTACATTTAAACAGATCTTGACACTCTGGAATTGTTGGAAAATATTGTAATCGAAGCCTTCAACGGAAAAGTGCCTTCTGAACAAAATCTAAAACAAAACTAGATCTTTATGCAGATGACTTTTTTGCAGATGAAATTGCTGAAGCAATTGCCTGGCCAAACACCTTGAAATTGTAGTGGCATTGTATCCCAATTTGCGAAAAATTCGGATGCTGTAAAAAAACTATTAAATGAAGTTGAAAAACTTATTGCTTTGCTTTTGACTGTGCCTGCATCAGCAGCTTCATCTGAGCGTTCTTTTAGTGCACTAAGACGACTTAAAACGTATCTTCGAGGAACTATGGCACAGAAACGACTCACTCATGCGGCACTTATACACATTCACAAAGATAAAACCGAGGAATTGAATTCGATGGAGGTGGTGAAAGAGTTTGTTTCTCGCAAGGACAGAAAGAAACATTTTGGAATAATTGAAATTGATATAACTTTTTGTACCTTATTGCATTTAAACCATGTAAAGATATACCTAGTCTTGCTTTATAAAAGCAACCATTATTTCTTATTTTCATATTACCATATGAAAGATCCTTTAAAGAATGATCTCTAATATTAAAATTGAAAAAACTTTTAAAAATAATGAAATTTTAATATTTTTTATATATTTTTATATTTTTTTTATTTTAAAGTAAAATAAAAAAGTTGTTTATTCACATTCATGTTTCTTTGAAGAAATTTTGGTGAACTTTTTTTTGCACCACCATTTGTACTGCAACCCCCCCCCCCCCCCAGATGAAATTAGCTTCCGACGCGCTTGCACGAACTGTATCCATAATGTTAATAATAAAAAACTCTACTTACAGTATCATCATGCTATTCTTTTCCTTGCCTCATATCAACTTCTGATTCTGGGCTTTTTTCCATATCGTAATCACACGCATTTTTCTTGGGAAATTTATCTGACTTCTAAAAATAATTACAATTGTTTATACATCTGCATGTTCCCAAGAGTAAAACTATTTGTTCAACCTGTCGACGGTCTGATGCGGTATTTTTAGATTGGTTACCCGTTGGAATGAAGAAATCATCCAATTTAGGCAACTTTTCGAGTTTCTCATTGAAGCCTGATTTATTTTTATAAGTTTTGGAACTCATACTCATAATAAATAAATAAGTATACTCGCAGCTGACTCGCAACTTGTGACGGGTAAATCGATTTCGACTATTATCGGATATCGAGTTTGCCCAAAAAAGTCGACTTGTTTGACGTGGGTTATTGCACTCTGAGGAATCGTCTGTACGGGACAAAAATTTCATTTCGGCACATATTATAAAGTTATTATTCATTTATTGTTGTCAATTTAAACAGTAGCATTTTGCGATGGAAATAAATATTTTAGTATCTTAATTTTTTTTAAAGAAATGTCGCTCTCCACTTAATTTATCATTTTCATCAAGAGACTTTAAGGCGCCCCTGGCACTGTTGCGCCCGCCCCTGCGGGCCCGCGTTTTACACCACTGGTTACTACGTAGGGTAGAAGGGGAGGCTGCGATAGTTGCAGTTTTTTACATTTTTTCTTACACAATTTGGTTCGCGCAATGAAAAATACGTTTCTCCCAACCGAACGCGGATGTCATGAAAATTTGTCGGTGATGCTTGGTGCATTATGCATGATTAGAAGTGAATTTGTATTTATGCAACGTGTTGATGTAATATTTGCTTATTACTTTTGATGTGAAACTCAGATAATATAATATTCAACTTTTATTTTCTTTTGTGCAGTTACTTAAACACATTATTGATGTTTATACACCATTTAAGATTTGTTAAATGAATAAAACGATAATGTTAAATTGTACAATTTGTGAAAAAGTGGGCTTTTTCGTCAAATGAAAAAGGGAGGCTTCGACATAGTGTATCGATGAATACACGATGACTCCTTTAGTATTGCTGACTCCGTAAAATCCCTTACTTTTTTTCAAGATGAAGACAAAGAATTGTCGCAACTGATGATGGGCAACGTTCCTGCTGAGGAAAAAATAACTTAGTGTTCTTCAAGTTCAATGCCAAACAGCCGTAAATACATCTTCAAGATTGTACTGTAATATGTTTTGTTACTTGGTGATATTGCAGGATCACCATGTAAAGAACTCGCCTTTTTTATTTAAAAAAGAATAAAAAAAGGACTCGCGTTCAATAAAAATAAGTTCTAGGACCTGCCTATTGGTTGCCGGCGAAGTTCGCCACTGGCGCTATTTTTATTGATCTTTTTATGCCGTTCACTAAAAAAAGTGCAGAGGCTAAAAAGTTTAAGTCGGCAGCTATTAAAGCTCAAGACTTATTTAAAATGCATTAGAAGGCAGCTTGTTAGAAGCTCAAAACTAATTAACTTTATTTGAAATTTATTCGTTCTTTTATAGTATGTATAACAGTATTTTGTCTTAAAACTAGTTAACTCTTTCCGGGGCACTATAAGTAATCGATAAAAATTACTTTTATTCTTTATTTTTATTTTTGTTAGCCATTGGAAAAAAATGTAAAAAAAAAATTATCCTTGTAGGATCTTGCGCAAGGATGTGGTACAATAATTATACCACTGCGCATAATTTACAAGTTTTACTTATGAAATTAATTGAAACAGGATTTCGTTTTGCTGAGACAAAGTGGCACATTGCAAGTAGAGCACATCCACTGAGTTCTTCTTTGGTGTTTCGCCGTGCTGCAGTGGGCACATCTTCGGATTGTTGTTCTGACTGGTTGGTGAGATGATGCGGCTCGTGTATTTGGATCTACGAACGGTTTCTTTTATCTATGCGAACTTTAGATTGCTTTTTATTTTTGTTTGCAGAAGTCGGTGACACATATGATTGGCATAGGGTTGAAATAATATCAAGTTTGAAGTCCTTTAGTGGTAATTTGTACCCTATATTTCTTGAAATAATGAAAGCATTCACGATTGCCAGATCAAGAAAGTGAAAAATATACGATGCCACCATTTGCGGCTTTTCCTATTCAGTTCGTAATATTTCTTTAGCTGATCTAATTTGTCAACGTTATTCATGTGCATGTTGTAGTAATGTATAACGTCCGGTTTTTTGTATTTTCTTTATTGTACCATCGCTTTGGCGTTGCTTTACCTCGACAAATTTTTTCGGATCGTGGAAGCTGGATAGAACTGTTACTGGCCTTTTATCAATCCACTTCATAAAAAGTAAACCTGAATCGCTAATTTGCCAGTCATGTTCATCTTTTTTCATTTGCTTATCAGACTTCATTTCGGTAGGAAGAAATTTTCTAGTATGTCGCACTGTTCCACAACTGTTTATCGATTGTTTTTTCAGTTCCAGAATCAGGTTATAGGAAGTGAAGGAATTATCAAAAAATACCTTATGATTTTCCCCACCAAAATCTGAAGTTAGCCCAAAAACAACGCGTTCTCCAAGTCATTTTTCGACTAACTACCCTTTTTTACCGGTGTATATCTCAAAACGATGAACGTATGCACTGCTGTCGCACAACATCCAAGTTTTGAAACCTCTTTTTATTGGCTTCTTCGGCATGTATTGAATAAGAGTTGAACGACCTATAAAAACATAAACTTAAAAACATAAAAAATAACCTAAAAAAACACACATTTTAGAAATAACCTTTAAATCTAATCATTGATACGTCTACTGCTAGATATTCGCCTGCATTGAAGCACAGTTTGAATCTATCTTGTAACATTTCCAAAAACGGTTGGGCTTTGTACAGTTTGTTGAACGTTGGGGACCCCTTTTTTGGCATTGATGAAGAATCATTTAAATGTATATTACCTAAAATCCAGTCAAATCTCTTCACAGACATTAGGTTGGATATGTAACTATTGTTTAGTTCTGGGCGAGAAGACCAGTAGTCTCGATAACTGGCCTGGGGCTTCAGTCCCATCAAAAAGTTTATTCCAATAAAAGCAAGAATTTAGGAATATAGGCATTTGTCGGAATATAGCGCTTACCAGATTGTTGAGCATACAAGTTAGTTTGGAATACTATGTGCTCAATAATTTCTCGCGTTATAATTGCATTAAATATTGGAAAATTATCGTGAGATGACATATTTTCGATAACTGCAGTAGGCCCCTGCTTCGTGCCAGCATATACTCTTGGTGGCTCTATAGAATTTTGCTTACTCCAATTGGGTGGAACAAGCATTTGCTGGCTACTTTATAGAGCAGATAGAGGAACGTCGTCATCACTATCGAAATTTTCTTGAGAATTATGATTTGCACTACATTCTGGTTCATTGCTTTCATCAATACGCCTTCCTTCCTCATTTTTACCCTCAATGACGCAATTAAAGAGTTCCTGAATATGGTTTTCTTCATCAAAAAACTCAGCACCATCGACAATTGAATCAGTTTCTGATGAAATCTCTGATAAATCGAGTTCATCGTCGATCGTTTCCACTATATGGCAAATATCACTATCCTTAAGTTTTTTAGGCATGATTTATATATGAGTCGCGGTGGTACGATTTTAATACCACAAACTTTAAAAACTCGCAAATAGAACGCTTCTAAGTTTTTTTCGCGTGTAGGTCTATAACACGGTATTAATATATCTAATTTATTTAAAATTGTCGAAATCCGAAGTTGCACGCACCTTTGTTGATAAAATATACTAAATGGCGGGAATCTATTTTTACACTCAGCTGGAGAACACTTTTTGAGCTTAAAAAACATATATATTTGTTTCTTTCTAACACTTGAAGCATTTTTTTTAATATATAAGCTTAAATTAACCTACAAAATTGGTATTTGAAACACACCAATGCACGCAAAATGTAGGAAACATGTTTAAATAAGTGGTATAGTTTTCATACCAGCAGCCCAGAAAGAGTTAACAATTGTTTTTGTATTTAAAAAGTAAACAGAATCATATGTTCTTAAATAAGTGTAAAAGTAATAGTAGAATATCTTATAAATATTTGTAATTTAGTAATAGTAGTATAATGTGTGTGAGCGAATAGACTTAAATTATTAGAAAACGTAAACATAATCATGTGTTAATATATTTGTGTAGGAGTAAAAGAAAAAATATAAATAAATAAAAATATAAAAATATAAATAAATAAAAAATAATATTATCTTAGTATAATACAATAAAAAAGAATAAGGTGATATGTACCGTAAAGGTGTGTATCTCTTAAATATTTTTTATAGCTGTTTGTTTTAATGTGATTTATAAGTAGTTTATAATGTAAAGGTGTGTAAATTACAGTACCAACAAAAACATACGATAAAATATACTAAAATTTCGCTTTTCCCCTCACATTTTCATTTATATATAGTCTATCTATGTAATATAATACTTAAGTATAATTAACTGCTCTTACATTAAAGACAATTTATAAGAACTAACGGCAAGGTTATTTCCAATAAAATATGCACTTAAATTTTAAAAATATTAGTCCCTTCCTGTGTCTAGGCCTCCCTGAAGACTGACGAAGGCTCCTTTAAGGGGGCAGGTTTCGAAATGTTATTGAAATTATGTTTTTTGCTCACAGTTTCGAAAATAGCAAAAATATTTAGTTTTTGATAATTTTTAAACGTAGCGCACATATTTGGTTTGAAAAGAACCTGTTCCATTTAGAAGAAAGAATTCTTTATTTAGGGTGTCACGGCCTCCCCTTCTACCCTACTCTTTAGTGACTCGTGATTTGAGTTGCCACATGTAAAATTATTGTATACTCTTGCTGTGTTCTGCACTATTGGCATCACTGGTAGGTCGTGTTTACATGAAGAGAAAATTCCCTCTCGCGAACAAATTTGAAATCATTTAGGTGTAAAACAAAAAAATTAATATTCGTCAGAATAAAAAAAACAGCCGACGAAAAAAAATAGCCTAATGAAAAATAAAATCGCCAAATAGCCAAAAACTGACCGAGAAAAAATTAGCCACTTATGGCTATAAATAGCCAACACGGCAACACTGGTTACTATGCTGCAGTTGTACAATAGGGCGCTCTCGATCCATTGGATATTTTAGTACAGGATTGATACTATCTGTGCTCTATGCTAGACATAGAGAATATCCCTATTTTGTATTTTTGATCATCTTGGTCATGACTTGTGCGCAAAGAATTTTCGCAAAGAAGAAAGGGAGTGTAGTGCCGTTTCAACCGATACATGCTAATTGCAACCATGGTATAAGGATAGAGGTAGCTGCAGCGCTGACTGTGATCTCTTTCTCATACTGCCATGTCTGTCAAAGTCAGCTGTGTGGCGAATGCAAACAAAAGAAAAGAAATTAATATTTAATTATTCCACATGGAATTTTGTAAAGTGTAAAATTGAAGTGCGTGTTGTTGTGCCTGAATCATATTTATATAGAAATTTAACCATTTTTTCGTGTTCCGGCTGGAGAATCCAGGCGGCAACGATGGAACATGGCGTGTTCGAGAAATTTTGCTTGCATTTTATAGTTTTTTTATTTAATTTTCAATACAGTTTGGCATTAATCATTTTTTAACTAAATTAATATTAATAAAAATACCACAAAGAAGCATTTTTTACTATTTTTTATTAAAACAACAAGGAAGTTTTAGCATTTTAACATTGTTTTCATTTTGCCAATTCCAGCTTTCATATTTTGAGTTGATATTCAAGCTGTCAACTTTGTTTTGACATTTCTTCTACCATGATTGCAACAATAGGTCTGTTACCGTACTTTTTGGGTTAAAAATGGTTAAACTGTCAAAAGCGTGAGAATAAGAAAAAATCTCTCAAAAATAGATAAAAACACAAAAAAGTACGGGAACGTTTTTTTTTTTAAAAAAGATCAAAGAACCAAGGCATGCGCCTTATACAAACATAATTTGGTCTTTGACCTGAAAGGAAAGGAGACCTCGGCAAGCATTTCCAGCCCTTAGTTGTTCCTGTCCTTTAATTTCACATTTTCCACAATTTAGTTGTGGATTTTTAGTTTTCCCACAATTCTTAAATGTAGGAAAGAACAAAGGAAGTGAAAAGAACCATGTCCAAGCCCGGATTCGAACCAGGGACCTCTGGGTTGATAGTGGAGCGCACTCTCCACTAGACTACAAAGGCCTACTCGGGCCAAAATAGTGTAAACTGTCAAATAAAATTGTTTGCCGAAATGAAGAAAAATTATCACATTCATATATATAACATTATTGAAATAAATTCGCAAATTAACATTTACATTTAATTTTTCACAATTTAACATGTTGGTGGTTTCCATTCCAATAGTTTTTATTTATTTCGAAGGACTTTTTATGTTTTGCAATTTCTTTGCTAACTTTTAAACAGCTGATTTTAAGCATTTTGACACTT
Organism: Dichetophora obliterata; assembly: GCA_963920525.1. NCBI lineage: Eukaryota > Metazoa > Arthropoda > Insecta > Diptera > Sciomyzidae > Dichetophora > Dichetophora obliterata. Next base: position 47,984,847 of record OY986438.1, on the reverse strand, counting down.
TTACCAAAAGAAATTTCTCTGACTAAAGCTAGCAACTTTTGACAGTGGGGGGAAATTTTTTACTCTCTCGACCGCACTCTCTTTTACCATTTTTTCAAGTACGGGAATTCTTTTCGGACTAAAGCCTACAAAACTGGTAAATTGGACTAAAACTTTAGAGTACGGGAACAGACCTAATAAAATATTTTTTAAATTAATTCATTTAATTTTTGCATTTTTGCGTCGACTGCATTAAATGAAAATGTTTTATTAGTTCTTTAATGAAATGAAAGCTAATCGCCCAGTCTGTTGTTGAGGTAGATCAGTGTTCAGTTCATTTTTGTTTACTTTTTACTAAAATGATAGTGCTTGATAGAACTTGGCCTTGAATATTTAGTAACGTTGTGCTACAACGCAAAGATTAATTTTGATATTTAATAATACGCCAACAAAATCGTGTGTTGGGCTGGGAGTTGTAATACGAGTCACAACACAAGTTTGTTAACTCGCCAAAAACTTTTTTTAGCTTGAATGAGATATACTGCCACACCCACCATATATCAGTTTCGGTCTCTACAAAATTTTTTAGACGGTAAAGCGTTATTTCAAATGAGGAGGTCAAAAATCACCAGCATTATTTGTTTGCCAGCAAAGAACAAAAATTGTATGAGAGAAATACGGCATAAGGTATTGGGCCGGAAAGGACAATACATAATTCAATAACATATTTATTCACTACATAAAAGTCGTAATTTTAATAAAAAAACTAAATTATTTTCCGAAAAATCCAATAGATGCAAGGGTTAAGACTTACAGTTGCTAATTCGGGTATATCATAAACTTTATCGCTTTGAATAATTTTTGCAAAGTAGCAAAGACTTATTTTACAATGATACTTATAATTCTGTAATCGTGACAACACACAAGATACGCTTATCAGCAGGTAATAAGTTTGAGTCTAGTGGCTATCGACATTCTACTTTCGACATATCCATATTTTCTCAAAATTCTTCTATCTAAATTAATATATATGTAGTTGCTTAAATAGCTTGGTACGATACGGTCGGAAACATTTCTTCAACAAACGGTTTACGCTTTAGATTTAATAAAGAATATATTTGCATAATAAAATGAAACAAACGGTTGCAAAAGAAATTGATGAATTCACGTTAGATCGCATCTTAGAACGTATCGGATCGTTTGGAAAATTTCAATTGATTATAATTTTACTGATTTGGGTGTCTATGATTTTAAACTCATTCAACTTATCGTATGTTTTTATCGCAAGCAGTGTCATTCATAGGTAATTGAAACAAACTTGGTGCTCATAATGAATATAAATATATAGTATGTACATAAATGATTTGAACTTTTTAAGATTATTCCTTAAAAAAGTATCAGTTTACTTTATATGGAAAATGATCACAACCTTAGCATCTGTAGTTGAAACCGCTGATTTAACTAACTTTTGCTAGATAATTTTATTAAAAAAAAGAAATTGCTCGAGGTTAAATATACAATTTGTGCAGTCATGATGGAAACTCAAATCCATAATCGTAAAAGAAAAGTAAGGGAGAGTTGTGAATAGTGTGAGTTCTTCCATAGTAGAATTAGAGAAGGTAGATGCATTTCGGAGAGATAGGCTTCCGGAACTGTCAAAACGAAGTTGACAGCTCATACAAAATCTGAAAACGATGAGAATGCGATTAGAAAGCAAAAATAGGCAAGAATAGCAAAATGCTTGAGTTTGACAATTCTGGCTATGAGAAAAAGAGAGCAGTCTGAAATGCATAAACCTTCAGTAGTTCTACCATGAGTTCTTCTAACGTGGGACTCAAACGTTTCTCCGAAATTGTCCACAGATATCACCAATGTTTTGACATTGACAGTGCAGCTTCGATGTGCCATCACTTTTCATGTGGATTTGGAGAGAAAACACGCATTTCTTATACTCGTGCCAAACATAGTGCAAGAAATTTTAGAAAAAAGTTTTTCACCATTTTTGCCAGTGATCATTTTGTCATTATTTTTTTTTTTCAATAAAACGGTGAGATATGCATTGTGTTTGTTTTTCGTTTATCTTTAAAATTTCAAAGTAGTTTATGTTCATTTGCAGTGAAAGAACAAAAATGCTGATACTAAATCAAAATATTAAAATTAATTTATATTGTGGGACTTAACGTGTCTTCCAGTGCTCAAAATTTTAATGATTTTGAACTGCCATTGGATGGAAAACAAATGATTTTTAATGATTTTTTTATGCATTTTATATAAAATCACGTTGAAATTTATCATGCCAGCTTAAAAAGGAAAACAAAATCAACATTCTCTGGACTTCGATGCATTACTTCGAGCAATAAAAGCTGTTAAGTTCAACAAAAAAGCGACAAAGCCCGGGAAAAATGACCGCAAAATTTTATGATATTTCGCAAGTTGTCGATGAAGAATTGTTGAATTGCGTTTGTGCAATCATTGCACCAAAATGGTAAAAAAATTTTATCAATAATTTTGAATATCAATTGAAAAACATGCCAGCTTCATTGATATGGAATAATTAAATCCACTGCAACAAGTGCCAAAGAGACGTTCACTTAAAATGAGCCAACATGGGCCAAATTTTTTTCGGACCTAGACGAGGAATGAAGTGAATCTGAAATAATGTTTGTTATATTCATCAACTGAACTAATTTAAAATAAAATTTTATTCAGCAAAAAGATTTAAAATACAAATCCATTGATAAATTTCCCAGCAAACCAAAGTTTCCGAATTTGTCTGAATTCCGATTAGTTCGTAACTATTTCGAGCATTCTTGACGAATTCGTAACTATTTCGCAACAGTAATTTATTTTCGAATAATTCGAAAGAGTTCCGAAATCAAATTTTCAAATTTAAATTGTGTGGTGTTTTAAATATTTTGAGTTGAAAAAAAATTGGTAGGCCATGAGCCTAGCGGCATTTTAAATAATTTGCCATTTGTAAAATAATTTAGTTTTAAATAACATTTTATTTTTAACAGATGATACTAGAGATGGTTCAAATTTTAATTTTTATAGATGCAAACACAAACGACATGTCAATTTTAAATTTATATAAATTCCATAATAGTAGTTGCAAATTTATACGAAACATATAGTCTGGGGCATCTTAAGCAGATTGATTAGCTAAACTGTGATTCGAAATTGTTATATAATTTTGTATTACATACTGTACAAAAATCATTAAGAGATCGTTGCGATTTTGATGCTTCATTTCGTTACGAATTCGGTGCTACAATTCGTTAAGAAATTGTTATGAGTTTGTTACGAATTCGATACGTCAATTCCTTACGAGTTTGTTATGAATTCGTTACGAATACGACACTCCAATTCTTTACGAATTTGCTACGAATTCGTTACGATAACTCGTTACGTGTCAACCCCTCCATACGATTTTCGCAAAAATCGAAAAATTCGTAACGAATTCGTTACGAATTCGAAAACTTTGGTTTGCTGGGTTTTAACTTGAAAATATTTTCATTGTGAAAAATGAAGAAGAAAAAACAAAACCGGTCCCAAGGCCATAGGCAGGGGGAGTGGGGGGCAACTGCAAATCTGGCATTTTTATTCAATCGATGGATTTTTAAGTAGTTTCTTTTGTGATCCTTTTTTAATATGTGGTTTTCGTTTTTCTTTGAAACTATAGCTAGAAAATTCAAAAGTAAATCAATTTCTTTTAAAGCGATATTGTATAAATTTGTCCAGTCCGGTTAGTATGTGTCTAATATTTTCTGGAAATGTGTACTGTTCATACGGAAAGTTAAAACTTAGATATTTGCATGGAGTAGATAACACTGTAGGGACGTCAAAAAGACACACGAAAATGCCGGGTCACGTGAACTAATTTCTTTCACAGATCTTAGTGGCATACTCAGTTTTTCCCAATAAGATCAAAATCTCTAGATTTTTGCCAAAACTTTTAAACATCTCCGATTTTGCTTAAGCATTCAGAATTTAATCTACATATGAAAAAAAAAACAAAACAAAAAACTGAGTAAAAATTTTAAGATTTTTTTTTTTTTGTTTTTACGTTCCAAATGTTTAAACTTCATGATTTCTATTTGTTGTTATTTCATATTTGGTTGGTTGTGTATAATGTTATCCATTGTACTGGAAAAGAACTTGTTCTTATTTGTACTCATTTTTATATCTAATACAATTTGAAAATTTGAAAATTTGAAATTTGAAATCACTTTTGTGCACTTTGTTAAAAAATCTCGAAATCTATATATATAAAATAGGATGTGTGCATGATTCAATTATATATAAGGTTGAGTAAGCTGAGAGCACATATCTGTCGGCGAATGTAAAAAACAGCTGTTTGGTGTTGTTGTATTTTATTTTGACATTCGCCGATCCAAATTACATCCATCCAGCGTTTTTGTTTAAAAAGGTCACTGGGCACTTTAAAAAAGGAAAAGTTTTCCTTGTTCCAATAGTTTTGGCGAATCGCGTACTTTTTCGGCATTTTGAAGCGGTAACAAAAACTCAAACTCCAAGAAAATTGTTAAAAATTATTTTAAACACAAATTTAATATTAAAATTCAATAGTTTGACTTCTAGTCAGAAATTTTAATTTGATTGTTTACTTGTCTTTTTTGCTTTACTTTGACATTTTGCAATCCAAGTTTTGTTGTTGTATGAGAACAATTTCATGGTTACTTAACCTTATATATAATTGAATCATGGATGTGTGTATGTATGTAACGTATGGACTCCAAAACGGCTGGGCCGATTTTGATGAAATTTTCAGGTAATGTTCATCTTGGTACGGTGGGTAACATAGGCTATATTTGGACCCGATAGGTGGCGCTGGGGTGGACTTATATCGAAAATTTGAATTTATGGACCAATTTAACTGAAATTCAGAATGTATGTTTGTTTGATCATAAGAAAATAATTTGTGTATAAATGGACCCGATAGGTGGCGCTGGGGTGGACTTATATCGAAAATTTGAATTTATGGACCAATTTAACTGAAATTCAGAATGTATGTTTGTTTGATCATAAGAAAATAATTTGTGTATAAATGGACACGGTAGGTGGCGCTGGGGTGGACTTATTTCGAAAATTCGATGGCGTGGAAAATATATAAATACTTTTAATTTTATTTTATGACGAGGGGAGTAGCGAAGCACACCGGGTTCAGCTAGTATGAAATAAAAAAGAACATTGTTTTAAACATAAGGGGCATCCATTAATTACGTGTGGCACTTAGGGGGACGGAGGGGTTAAGCCAAATCTCACTCACTCTCACGTTGGGGAGAGGGGGTTCTCGCAAAGATGACGTAATTTTTTATCCGCAAGAAGCAGTGTACAATTACACAGTACAACACAAAAATTCCAAACAAAAAATCACTTATCCCAGCCGAAAGTACTCGATGAGAGGAGAAAAGTAATTTCTGGATTTTGCTAGATTGGTTGCCGTTCGTTTTTTATGAGCCTCTATAGTTTTTTCGCCAAATTCGATTTTGAGCACTTTTTTGCAATTTTCTTCTATTTTTCGCATGGCCATAGTTCGAAAAATGCTGTGAATTTTTTTTTGCGGTCTTCAGCAAAGTTGTAGCTCTTGACTCGGCCAACAAAAATGCTGAATATATTAAGTCGGAAAAATTTCATCTTCATACTCAAAACCCCAAAAATTTCGAAAAAATTACCACTTTTTTCACCGATTTTTTCTGTTTTTCTACTACAGCTCTTGAACTATTGAAAATTTTACCAAACAATCAAGAAGAGAAATGTAGCCTATAAAATTATAAACAACTTTCTAGTACATACCAACTTCATACGACCAATCCTTGATACGGATTTGGCCATACAAATGTGATTAGTTTTCATTTTTTTTTTTTATTTTATTATTTTTATTGAGCAAAAGTTTAAAAAACGCACATGTATTTTTTTTTTTTTGCAATTTAGTATCGAATTTTCTGATTAAAGTGAAAAACATGAAAATATGTGAAATAGTATCAAAAAAGTATAAAAAAGGCATCAAACGGGTATTAATTTGGATTTTTTTTTTTTTTTTTTGTTAATCAGTATCGTCGATGTCCATTTGGGCTGTCTGGCGCGAAGTTGATGATTTGACAGTTGATGTTCCAGAAGTGGAAGGCCGAGATTTCTTTGCATCTGGTTCGCTTGATTCGTTTGATTCGTCGTCTGATTCTGAGCTTAAAATAGCCACGGCGATATCTTCTGCGTCATTTCCAGTTTGCGGAGTGAATAACGGTACATCTTCTTCTGTATGTCCTTCTTTATCATCTTCCGTCAACTCGTGCTCGAATCGTGATATCTTTTGAGACCACCAGCATACTTCAGCAATCATTGCGTAGATTTTCTTACCTTTGAAACGTCTTTCCATCGGCATGGTTACCTGGTGGAATCGTTCACCCTGCTCGTCTGATTCTGTGGGCAGTTGTTTCAGAAACACGTCCAGATGATGGTGCATAAAATGGAGATGATGGTGCATAACGTTTTTCTGTGTGAGCTTTCTGCGCTTCATAAATGTAGTGAAAAATTCGGCATCACGCTGCGACAAACGAAATTTGGCCACGAGGAAATCGATTTCTTCTTGTGCTAGTGGCTTTGCTGCATCATCTGCGATTTCAGGGAAAAAATCCGGATCGAAGTCACCATAGTTGGTGTTTCCACTTTCTGATGACATCATTGATAGCATAGTCGGACTCGGTGGTTTCGGTACTTCGGCATCATCGGGCATCGGTATTGGTAATGCAGCGGAGTCAGTGGCATTATATACTTTTGCTCTGCGTTTTTTTCTAGTAATTTCTTTGGTAAAATTTACGCAAGCGTAGCACTTGTCTGGATCATGTACCCCGGACGTATTTCTTACCCACAGCATTGGCTTGACATACCGTAAACATACATTTCTTTGATGCAACCACCCCAAGAGATTGCCATAACATAATGAACACACCGTATTTGGCGTATGTTCGTCACCACTTGTATCCTCTTCACCGAAATAGAGTTTATATGCGAGTTTAAAATCATTAGAAAATAAATTTGTTCGTTCTTATTTTCCATGTTTTGGCTCTAGTTTTCTACAAACGTAACAGAAACTATCTAATTTCGAGCATCTTTCCATTTTCAATCACTCACTTTAATCACTTATATAAAAAAAGTAGAATGACGTAATTAATTTTATTGTAGAAATTGAAATCGTGGCAGTTTTATTTTTTATTTTCACTTTATCTATTTATATTTTCGATCCAAAAATCAAAAATTTACCATATGATTTTTCTGACAAACGGTACAAACGAAACAAAATCAAAAATATCAACAACTTCTAGTCCAAAGTCCAACATGTAACAACAACTTGAACAACATTAGTATATACATTTACTTTGTTCTTTCGTAAAAAAAAAAATAACAACAACAATTTTGACAAATACGCATTTATTTTGTTGTTTCGTATATAAAAAACGAAAATAAAAAAAAAATTGCAAAAATGTTTGTCAAGGAGTGGTCGTATGAAGTTGGTATGTACTAGAAAGTTGTTTATAATTTTATAGGCTACATTTCTCTTCTTGATTGTTTGGTAAAATTTTCAATAGTTTAAGAGCTGTAGTCGAAAAACGGAAAAAATCGGTGAAAAAAGTGGTCATTTTTTCGACATTTTTGGGGTTTTAAACATGAAGATGAAATTTTTCCGACTTAATATATTCAGCATTTTTGTTGGCCGAGTCAAGAGCTACAAGACTGAAGACTGCAAATAAAAATTCGCAGCATTTTTCAAGCTATGGCCATGCGAAAAATAGAAGAAAATTGCAAAAAAGTGCTCAAAATCGAATTTGGCGAAAAAACTATAGAGGCTCATAAAAAACGAACGGCAACCAATCTAGCAAAATCCAGATATTACTTTTCTCCTCTCATCGAGTACTTTCGGCTGGGATAAGTGATTTTTTGTTTGGAGTCAAAAAGTTGAATATTGCGTCACAGTGTTATTATGACGTAACTGGTTAAATTGAGTAAAACGTATTTTTCTACTAAAATATGACTAAATTTTACACAATTATATTTATATTTAATAAATACGATACAATGAAGCATATATTAACATATTTACACTAAAAACACACCTTTTTGAACAATCTCATGTGAGATTAGAGGGGGGAGGAGATGGGATCGAACCAAATCTCACGATATCTCACTAGAGGGGAGAGGGGAAAATAGCAAAAATCACCTCATGTAATCAATGGACGCCCCCTAACTGTTGCACTTTTTGTTCATTAAAGTCAATCTAGATCAATGCTCTTACATGTATTTTTTTGCTGACCATACAAAGTGCAGATTATTTTTACTATTAGTTAATGCTTTGGAAAGCATTATATTATTTCTGGTATCAAAATCGAGTCTGTTTCTTAGTTTTATTTTTACTAAAGAAAGCTCTGAATATTTTATTTCAGCTGTGGCTGAACTGTAAGGAGTTTTAACAAAATTTGTTAGTTCTATATACAGTGGATTCGGGGTAACGTGAACTAATTTTTGCAACGCCGATTCACAGAATCCAAATTGTTCATACTATCAAGATTCTATTTTTGTTTAAATTAATAGCATTTTTATTAAGCATTTATGTGAATACATATATTGTTTTGTGTTATTTTTAGTGAAAAGAAAAAAGCATTAATTTTAGTTTGTTTTTGGCGATTTTGCACCAATTTTTGCACTGCTGTCCCAAGAAGGCTTTGGAGCACAAGAATATTCGAGTAGTCTGCAGTGTTTTTTTCGGCCCATTTAATGCATTTATCAAAAGCTTGTATGGCTTCATTATGGCTTACATTAATAACCTCATCGCATGTTGACGAATCGCTGTCCTCATCGTTATCAGATATAGCAATTTCCTCTGGTTCATCAGGAAGTTGAATGTCATTATCGATCATATTTCATTGTTCGATGTCTGTTGTATAGAAAGTTTTCTAAAAATTAAAATTATTATTGCAAATATGTACATAACATAAGTTGGATGATAGACTTACATCAGGAATTAGAATTTCTAGCAAACTCTCTAAATTGTCTATTTCAGCCAATTTGTTTTGTAATAAACGATCTCGAAGTGTACTTAAAGGAATAATATCGTCTTCATCATCGCTGTCTTTAGGCCCCATTAAACTGGTATGTTCCAAAATGGGTTGCCAGCATTTCTGTATAACATCAGATTTCAATTGGTCCCAGGAACTCATTAACAAAGAGATTGCATCTTTAAGGGTTAAAGCCTTTAAGAACTGGGTTACATCTCCTCTTGCAACAACCATGCCAAGAAGATTCTTTCTGTAATTAAGCTTCGTAAGGCGAATGACGTTCTGGTCCACTGGTTGGATTATCGACGTAACCATCATCTGTTTTTAGAATATCCTGCGGTGGATGGCAAGGGGCATTATCCAGAAGCAAAACAGCTTTTGTTGGTAAACCTTCTTGAAGAAGAAACTTTTTTACCTGAAAATTAATTTTAATAATTTTTGACACTCCATAAAGCAGCATTATATGTAGCATTAATTTACCTGAGGCACAAATCGTATGTGAAACCAATCTTTGAAAATATCTGCAGTCATCCAGGCATTTATAATCCACCGGGATAGCGTAAGACTTGAAGCAACGTGGTTTTTTGCGTGCCCTTTGACTGAAGGAATAACCTTATGACGTCCAGTAGCATTTGTGCATGCCAAAAAGTAACTCTAGACTTTTCTGCTTTTCTACCAGGAGCAGTTTTTTCAGCGCTTGAAACATACGTTTTATCTGGCAGCATCTTCCAAAAAAGACCTGATTCGTCCGCGTTATAAATCTGATCTCCACATAGCTGAAGCTCTTTTATTGTGTTGCTGAAACGTTGTAGAAATGGTTCAACGACTGCTTTATCAGATGAATGTTTCTCTCCGCATATTTTTAAGAGTCGTATACCGAAACGCGATTTAAAACCAGCCAGCCACCCATCACTGGCATTATAGCCTCCTTTTTCCTGAAGATCAGCATGCAACTTTTTTGCTTTGGCTTTGAGTACGACACCACTGACGGATAATCCTTTTTGTCGCTGCTTTACAAACCAGCTGTAAAGAGCTCTTTCCATCCGAGGATATTCCCCTTTTTTAGCGTTTTTCTTTTTAGTGAACCACTTTGGCGTTCTGGCACAGCCTTGACAATTTTCTGCTTTTTTTTATTAATTGCACATATCGTTGATTTGACGACACAATATTGTTTTGCCAGATATGAAACTCCTGCACCTTTTTTAATTTTTTTCAATTATGTCGCACTTCTCTTTAAGAGACAAAAATTTTGGCTTTTTTGAACTCATTTTGGCAAACACAATTCACAAATGAACAAAACTGATTAGAAACAAGACTTGCGTTATTTTGAAACTGCCAAAAAATTACAAGGAAAAATGAAGCAAAAACAATTCTACAGCAGATATGTAATACAAACTTGATTAACAGTTGTTTTTTCTGTTGCTTTTGCATGTTTTTACACTTCTTAAACATTTCTTTTCGCGAATTCTAATGTTCACGTTACACAGATTTTCAAACGTTCACGCTATAGAGTAGTCAATATAAAAAATAGACCGTTCACCCGAGCGGGGTGTTCACGTCAGCCTATGTTCACCCCAGCCCAAGTCCACTGTAACTATAATTCTAGTAATTTCCATTAGGCTCAGCAGGGTTGTTTTTTCGAAGCAGACAAGATCGATAACATTGAAAAAGACCTAATATGTTCATACGTTTTTGCAAGTAACACAAAACAGTTTATCTTTAATTACATTTAAATAAAAATAAAAAATATTGTTTTGTTTCGTCACTGCAAAAATTTGCAAAAATGTAATTAAATTTCACGTTTTCACATCGAAAAAATATTTACCAGTTTTGGTAAAAATTTCACATTTTGGCAACTGAAACCGAATACTCGGTTGGACACTAGACAATATGTATGAGCGCTAATGTATAACAGTAAAACACTCTTTTCAAAATACAGCGAAACCTCTGCTCGCGGACACCTCCCACAACCGGAAAAATTTCCTAGACACAAGATGTTCGTTACATTTTTTAGCAATCAACTGTCTATACTTTTTTTGAACTCAAGTAAATAAAGGTTTTTAATATTTTTTGATACATACAAGAGAATATTTGCCCGGTTATGGAAGGTTTCACTGTAGTATGTAAATAACATTTTAGATTATCAAATCCTTTATATTATACGCTTAACATCATCATAATCATCTCATTAGATGTAATATTACAGAATGCGATAAAGCAACGAGTCAATACAATGAATATTGGACGGAGTTTACGATACCGCGAAATGGCAAGGATCTGGATAAGTGCAATCGCTATAGTAGCAGTCAGTACAACAACTCATTGGAGGAAGAGAGCGAAGACGTCTGCTTGGCACAAAATTTTGATCCAAATAATATCGAAAAATGCAGAACCGATAACTTTATTTTTCGTGATAAAGAAGTTACTATTGCCAATGAGGTAAGTGAAGAATTCAATTAAGGTCATTTGATCGTGTTCATTCTCTCAATAAACGCAGTTTGGCATATATTGTGGAGATGAGTGGAAACTGACACTAGTGGGCACTATAAATAGTGTTGGACAATTTTTTGGCATACCGCTGGGAGGTATTTTTGCGGATAGGTATGTAGAATAGCAGTTGAGAGAGAGCCTTTAATTCGGAATCATTAAAGTGTTTGTTAATTTCAGATACGGTCGCAGTACATCGCTTGCCATAGGTGGTTTTCTGGGTGGAATTTGTGGCATACTTCGTTCGATTTCGCCTAACTACATATTTTTTCTTGCTTTCGAGTTTCTTGATAACTTGGTAAGCGGTACACTGTATGCCACCTGCTTCATTGTGGGTATCGAATTGGTGGGTCCCAAAAAACGTGTGATCGCCTGCTGTGCCGTGACAATATTCTATGCCGTGGGTGAAATATTGCTAGGATTGATATCCAAATATTATCAAAACTGGCGTGTACTTTTGCGTATACTGTACATTCCTACACTTATACATATAGCCTATCTATGGATATTGCCAGAAAGCGTGCGTTGGTTGTTGAGTCAGGAAAAGGAGGAACGCGCTAAGCAGATCTTAAAGCGTGCCGCAGCTGTTAATAAACGCAAGTTGTCCACTGACTCACTCGATAAACTCATTCTTTCCAATCGTTTGAAATTGCAAGAAGCTAATGAGGCAAAATTCCCCATAAAAAAGACATTCAGTAAATTCTTCTGGCGCATTGCGAACTGTTCGTTTTGTTGGATCGCCAACGGACTTATTTACTATGGCTTGAATGTGAATGCAGTGCTTTTGGGTGGCGATAAGTATAACAACTTCACGTTCATGGCACTTGCGGAGATACCCGGAATTATTTTGCCATTTCTTATAATGGATCGTATTGGCAGAAGGTATTCATTGTTTATTTTAATGTTGTTATGTGGAACTAGCTGCGCTGGCACTGTTTTTATAGGAGAAGGTTTGCATTAGCTCAAAATCTAGCATGTGTAAAGTTTGTTATATGCCATTTTTTTCCATCTTAGATCAATATTCTGTGGAACTGACACTATTTCTTATGGGCAAATTTGCCATATCGGCTAGTTTTCAAGTTTTATACTTCTTCACCTCAGAAATATTTCCCACCAATCTGCGCAACAGTTTACTTTCATTCTGTGCTATGATTGGAAGGCTTGGAGGTATGATAGCTCCACAAACACCGCTCTTGGTAAGTCGGTTACAGAAAAAAAACATACCTTTGATTGTCATCAAATATATTTTTAGACAAAGTTTTACAAGGATGCACCTGCTTTATTTTTCGCAATTGCTGCACTTGCTAGCGCTCTTTTGGCACTCCTTTTGCCGGAAACAACGAATTTAGTTTTACCCACAACAATACAGGAGGCAGATGATATTGGTGACAAAAAGAAACCAATTTTATCAGAGACGTCAACGTAATGAGCCATAGAATTATATTTCAAATTGAAGTTATCCGTTTTTTTTTTATGTTATTTTATGTTTCGTATCGGTCTGTTGTTTCTTAACTAATATTGTAGTCTTGCATTACAGGCATATAAACCTGTTTTTGCCAGTTTTTTGAGATACAGAGGTTTTAGTTTTTAACCACGTTTTAAGTTTTTTCCAGTTTTATTCATTACTAGCAAATTACTACATATTTTACTAGTGTTCTAAATAAAATACACAAAATAAATGCTATGTTACTAAAAATATACAAAAAGCATTTGAAGCTACTTAAACTTATTACTTTCATTAAAAATTCATTTCTGTCATTATGTCAGTCAGAAAATGTAGAACAGATTTTTTATTATGAAAATAAAGAAGAATATACACATTTTAGCTATTTTATTTCTTGGAAACCAATAGAGGTAACATATTGTAGCTTTTTTTATTTGAATTATGTAATATAAGAATTTAATATGTGTATTAGAGTGGACCCTATTTTTTAAAGAGCAGGGGTTCAAACTGTTACCATTGATAAAAAAATCGTGTAAGATTTTACCAACACATAAGCCCTATGCATATAAACCCTAGCACACACTGCTTAAAGTTTTCACAAGTATATCGGTCATTCCTTGTCAAATCGGACGCTTTTTGAAACTCATATATCTGTAAAAGTTTGGCACTTTGCACGTGGATAGTACTTTAAAATTTATTTTTTTTTGCAGTTATACACAGTGAAAAATTATAAAGAAAAACAAAAATTGTCATTCGAACATGTACTCAAACAACTATATCTTCTAAGCCGTTAGTCCTACAAAAAAAAGTTGAAGGCATATTTTAAAAATCTTGAATTGGTCTGTATTGTGATGTCCTTTTTTGTAAACACTTTCGCAAAAAATTTTAAATTTTTTCACCACTAAAAATTGCATTCGCATTTTTCCACTATTTTTTTGGCATTTTGAAAATATTATCATATTGAGGCATTCATTCTTAATGCATTCTCAAAATTTTATCTTGAAGAATCAATGTTTACTATTTTAAACGAATTTTTCAAAAACTGACTACACAATTTTTAAGTACAAAATACTTTAGTTTTGAATTAAAAATGTAATTTTTAGTATTTTTTGCTAAGCAAGGTACATATCTATTTGCTAAAAAATTTTTTGGTTGTAATTCCATGATAAATACCTATATTAATACTAAATTAGGTAAAATTGTTTTAACATTTTATTTACAATTTTTTTTTTTCGTTCTTGTAAACTTGAACAATAGTTGCAAAAGTTGATGTGGATGTAGTGCGCATAAGTTACGATGCAATTTCGCAATGCTTAAATCACGTCACAGTAGCAGTTCATTTATTCTAGCGTGGCTTAATTAATTTCCTGCTGAAAAAATTGCGAGAAGTAAACAAAATATTTTACTTCTCAGATGGAGCAGTCACTCAATATAAGAACAAAAAAATTGTTTAAATCTATTGTTGTGATCCAGATCATGCCATACAATTAATTGTGGCCAGGGTCAACGAACAGCAAAGTAAAAAAAAAAAAAAAAAATGTTGTGATCCAGATCATGCCATACAATTAATTGTGGCCAGGGTCAACGAACGCTGTGGTAAACAAAAAGAAAAAGAAACAAAAAAAAAAAAGAAAACCATATGAACACTGATCTACCTCAACAACAAGTTGGGCGCTCAGCGTTCATATAGTTTTTTTTTGCAGCATGGTTTGAAACAGTAGGCCAGTGAATAAGAATAAAAAAAAAAAAAAAAAAAAAAAAAAAAATAATCTTATTCACTGGCCTACTGTTTCAAACCATGCTGCAAAAAAAAACTATATGAACGCTGAGCGCCCAACTTGTTGTTGAGGTAGATCAGTGTTCATATGGTTTTCTTTTTTTTTTGTTTCTTTTTCTTTTTGTTTACCACAGCGTTCGTTGACCCTGGCCACAATTAATTGTATGGCATGATCTGGATCACAACACTATGCAAGCACAAAGTCGATTTCAATATCCCCGCAGAATGGCACTTTTTCGCAACATCGCACTTCAAATGTGATGGTTTGGGAAGTACAGGTAAAAGACTTGCGGCAAAGGCTAGTCTGCAGACATTAATAATCCGACAAATACTCCTGTAGTATTTTATAATTGGGTTTCAAACAACATGACAAGTACACTGCGCAAAAAATTTTAAAAACATATAAGTACCCACTTGAATTTTTCCTGTTTATTTATTCATACACATAGCTTAATAAGAACACGTACTTATTTTTTTTCTATCACGTACTGTTTTTTAGGAATGGTAACTAACAGTTATTAGTAAAAAACTGAAAAAGTTAACGTCCAGCATACACGTTGCTTTATTTAATTATAAATACTTCAAGAAAACTTGACAATAGAAGTTGTATTAATATATTTGCACACATTCAAATATAACATATGAGGTAAAAAGTATATTTTGTACACAAAAAAATTCAAAATATTTAACGTTTTCTTGTATGTTGAGAAGTTTCTTCTCACATTAATCGCCAGCAGTAATCTCCTTACATAACGGCCTTGAAACCTTATTTCAAGCCTTTTCACATCCGGGTGAAACCACTCTCCCGGTTTGTTTATCGCTCATAGCTTCAAGATTTGAAGGAAAAGTGATAAACGCGAATGCAGAATATTAATCTTTAAAGATATCTGGCAGCCCATATTTTTATACGCAATTTTATATGCAGAGTTTTTGGCTCTGAGATTACGTAAAAACCCTTTAATCACAGTTTTTAACAATGTCCATGCGCATAGTAATTTGTCACTTAGTTTTTGACCGAAATTTTGGTTTTTTATTAGTAGGTGTAATTGAGGACCAATAAAAATGACTTCTTTTCGCATTACGCCACTTAATTTTGGAAAAATAGACTTCAGATACAAAAATCTTTCACTACTTTTATCCACTGCTTTCACAAAATTCTTCATTAAGCCGAGTTTTATATATTGGGGAAGTACTTTTACAGATACTTCTTTCCTTTATACTTAAGAATATACTATATTGTCCACACACGTATCAAAACTTGTGTGGTGAATTTTTTCAACGGATGTAACTACTTTTAACTCACAACGATTTCACTCACAAATAGTTAATCTGAAAGATAAAAATGTGAAACTAACCTATATTTTCAATGACAACGATGTTTACTAATAAGGGTCGTTTAAAAAGTATTATCAGTGTGTACCTCAGAAACAAGACGTAATAGAAACAAAATATATCCACTGCCTACATACTGCAACTTATAGAAAACTATAATAGCAATCAGTTTTTCAGGTACCGAAATCGTGTCATGCAGTGGTATTGAATCGGAATATTTTTCATCAGAGCAGTACAACTCTGAAAAACAATCTCTCAAAAAGCGATTCGAAAAAGCAAAAATGATACGCGGGACTTTAACCCACCATACCTTTATACCACGGGGCAAAGGGAAAATTGATATTCGCATTACATCCACACCATCTTTTTCAACATTTATAAAAAAATTATAAATGAAATGTTAAAACAATTTTACATAATTTAGTATTAACATAGGGATGCATCACGAAATTACAACCAAGAAATATTTTAGCAAATTTCAAATATAGAGTGTCTGCAGAGGAATAGTATATTTTAACGAGTTGATAAAAGTTTTCAATGTGACTTTACATATCGTCGCTGCGCCAATAAAAACAGTTATGTGATTTTTGTAAATTTTTTTATAGCATATTTTGTTTACACTATCTATTACCCACATTTCTGCATTTGCAGTTTTTTATATTTTTTTGATTTAGAAGTGATCAAAAACAGTTATTGCTCGCAGTATTAGAAATGCTCTGAAAAAAATTGTTTTTTGCTATCCTGAAAGGTTACAGAAATACATATAACTGTTTTTGTTGGCGCAGCGACGATGTGTACCTAGCTTAGCAAAAAATACTAAATATTCAATTTTTAATTAAAAATTAAATTATTTTGTACTTAAAAATTGTGTAGTCAGTTTTTGAAAATTTCGTTTAAAGTAGTAAACATTGCTTCTCCAACATCAAATTTCGAGAATGCATTAAGAATGAACGCCTCAATACGATAATATTTTCAAAATGCCAAAAAAATACTGGTGCTGACTATGAAAAATGTGAACGAAATTTTTAGTGGTCAAAAAATTTCAAATTTTTTACGAAAGTGTTTGTAAAAATGACACCACAATAAAGAACAATTCAAGATCTTTAAAATATATCTCTAACATTTTTTTGTAGGACTAACGATTTAGAAGATAAAGTTGTTTGACTACATGTTTGAATGACAATTTCTGATTTTCTTTTTAATTTTTGACTGTGTATAACTGCAAAAAAAAAAAAAGAAAAAATTATAAAAAGTATGCATATATTTTTTTGTTTTTAAAGTTCTATCGACGTGAAAAATTTGAAAAAAATCGAAATCGTCAAAAGTAGTTTTTGGTCAAAGGCGTCCGATTTGACATGGAATGACCGATATAGTAAAAAAAAACTGTTTTTTAAATATTTTAATTTGCAACTCCTATTCTGCCGTCATAAGGTAGAGTGCGGCATCTAAGATGAAAATAAAAATCAATTTTATTGTTTTTTCTAAATCATATTTCTTCTATCTCCAAGAAAATAAAATAAATTTGCGAACTTGAACTGTCACACTCACACTAATTAAAGCGATCATTCAAACAAAAAAAGCAATATATACATAAATAGAGATAAAAAAAAACATCTGCAGGCAGATACCGCGTTATTTGTAGTTGCTCCCGAGAAACAATTTCATGTTTTGTGTCAATAAAGTATCTGATATACGTCCGGTGCCCGTGTCGGTAAATGACCGACCTCTGCACCGAAAGAAGTACTAGTTCTGGAACACCTTGGGCAGGCACAATGTACGAACGAACAGTTTATTATGTCCAAATATAGTCTCTACCCGCCAGTATCGAAAGTATCAATTGGCCACTTCACGCTAGCTACTTCAATAGTTCTATACGCATTAACTACTTTTTTGACCTAAGGTAATGCATAAAAGGGTCAGTTCAATCAACTTCCATCCCGACTGTTTCTTGTTTATTTTTTTAACGTCTTGACAGACTCATAAAATTTATTCTGACGAGCTCATACTTCGAAGTGACTTATTCGAGAAAACATGTCATATAAAACTTTTCAGT
This sequence comes from Dichetophora obliterata, assembly GCA_963920525.1. Classification (NCBI taxonomy): domain Eukaryota; kingdom Metazoa; phylum Arthropoda; class Insecta; order Diptera; family Sciomyzidae; genus Dichetophora; species Dichetophora obliterata. Next base: position 47,966,707 of record OY986438.1, on the reverse strand, counting down.
TTCGTTGAGCAACATAAATAAAATATCGTTATGAAAAGGTATAAATATATTGAATAAAGAATATCAGTCACTCTGCCTTGTTTTTTTTTTGTTATGTCAATATCAACTCGCGAAAAAGCTAGCTCTTCATGACTAGTGAAATAACTAGGGAATGGGTGTGTAAAAGGTAGCAATTGACCCCTTCCTATGACATGCTCGTGTAAAATTCTCCAGTTGAATATAAAGAAGGTAGATTAAAGTGGAACTAGTACTGGCTACCAAGGGGCTAGTGAAATCTCTAGTTTTGTACTAGTGCCATTAACTGCAGGGTAGTTTTTGAGCATATTGACATAAGGGAATATTCCTGGTTGGGAATATTCCCAAGGCTGTTTTTGGACCCTTTTTGAAAAACTTCTCATTTGAAAACGCAAAGAGTGATTTAAATTGTTTTTTTTATTGCATTAATAACATATTAAATTAAATGAAAAAATTTTTCCTTTGTACGAGGGCTGTTCAAAAAGTTGTCGGCCTTCAAAGTTGGGCGTCGAAAAAAAAGGTATGCTGCTTGCGGCCCGGATAGCTCGACTTCGGATCAACTGAAATGGAAAAAGTAAACGGCGTTATATTCAGTACAGGTGTAATTCTGGTCCCTACCTCCATCATAATTTTGCGATTATTTTTTACAAAATGGCGGTCATTGAAAAATGAAAAACCTATTTTGGGTCTTTTTTTTTTAGTTTGTTGTACAAAAAAAAATAGTAAAAAATTGTTTAAAATTGTGATTAAGGTAATGAACGGTGACAATTTTGCGTCTTTGTTTCATCAAAATCGGTTCAGAACTACGGGCGCAATCTGGGTCGCAAGCTCGAAAAACGTGGTATCGAGATAAACGCGTTTAAGTTTAAAGTTATTTTTTGCATAAAAGGTGCATGCCGTTTTAGAAAGTCGACAATACTGCGTCGATTTCACTTGGTTTCATCAAAATCGGTTCAGTTGAACCGGAGAAAAGTGACTTCGAAGTTCAAAAACGTGATTTTGAAAAAACTCAAAGAAAATTTAAGGCAATAAAACATTTTTTTTTTGTGAAGTACTTACATATATCTGGGAATCTGAGGGCGAACCTTTACAATGTAACATGTCTGACTGTCTCAACCTGGCGAGGCCAGCATAATCTTTGTGAAATCGCCTCAAGTCGACTCAAACGTCCACGTGGTGTTTCCTGGGCAACGTCAAAATTGACAACCGTTAGTTTGGCGGCTAATCTGAGCGGCGGGCCCCCCTAGACTTAAAATAGGTTGTGCGTTGGGTTTGAAGCCCACCCGTAAAAACCCATTTCAATTAAAACAACTAAGAAAAGAAGAAAACTGATCCCCAAATCTAATGACGACTTCCGCAAACGAAAAACTGATAATGATTTACGGATATGCACCTGGAATGTCCGAACCCCTAATTGGGAAGGTGCCTCTATCCAACTGACTGATGTCTTGGAAAGATACAAAGCTGATTTCACTGCTATCCAAGAAATGCGATGGAAGGGACAGGGTTGTATTCGGCATGCACCCTGTGATATCTACTACAGCGGCCATGCGGAGAAGCACGAGTTTGGATGCGGATTTGCAGTTGGCAAGAGACTACGGCCCCACGTCCTGCGATTCACACCTGTGAACGAATGACTTGCCATAATCCGCATCAAGGTTAAATTTTTCAATATAAGCCTAATATGTGCGCACGCTCCGACAGAAGACAAGGACGATGAGATCAAGGAAATTTTCTACGAGCGCCTTGAAAATGCTTACGAGCGCTGCCCCCGTTACGACGTAAAAATCGTGCTTGGTGACTTCAACGCTAAGGTGGGCTAGGAAAATATTTTTGGTCCAACAGTCGGAAAGTTCAGCCTCCACGACAACACCTCCGATAATGGAATGAGGCTGATTGATTTCGCCGCAGCACGAAACATGGTAGTAAGTAGCACTAGATTCAAGCATCTCAATATTCATAAAGCCACCTGGATGTCCCCTGATCAAAAAACCAAAAATCAAATTGATAGACGGAAGGCACTCTTCCAGTGTATTGGATGTACGCACGATCCGTGGTGCAAACATTGACTCGGTTCACTATCTTGTTGCAGCCAAGATGCGTACATGCCTGTGCGCAGCTAAGAATACTCGCAGCCCTACACAGAGAAAGCTAGACGACGACAAGCTGCAAACGAAACAGAGAGCCGATGCTTTCGCCACTCGACTCTCACTCCTGCTTCAAAGCACTCCTCCAATCGATGCGTCCAATCGATGCGCGCAGTGGATACACATTTCCAACTCCATGCGTGCGGCTGCTGAAGAGGTTATTGGCTACTACCGCCCTCGCCGAAACCAGTGGTACGACCAGGAGTGTCGCGACGCCACTGCAGAGAAAGACGCCGCCTAAAAAGCCACCCTGCAGTCGGTTGTACCACGCGCTGCTAAGGAGCGATACAAAGAAAAGAGGAGGGAAGAGAGACGTATTTTCAGGCGGAAAAAAAGAGAGGCAGAAAAGGGCGAGCAGGAGAAGATTGAGATGTATGGTGACAGGAATGAGACCCGAAAATTTTTCGAAAAAATAAGACGCCTTGCCGATGGTTTTAAAACCGGGGCCTCTTCCTGCAAGGATGAAAACGGGAATAAAGTGACAGATGTCCAGAGTACACTGACGTTATGGAGGGAACACTTCTCTAAGCTTCTAAATGGCGACGCTGACAACAAACCCGCCAATAGAAATGATATTCCGGAAACTCCAATTTCGGATGACAGCGTCGAGGTTCCGCTGCCCGACTATGATGAAGTTCTGACAGCTATAGCTCGGCTTAAAAATAACAAAGCTGCGGGAGCTGATGGCTTACCTGCTGAGCTGTTTAAGAACGGGGACGAAGCTCTACTTAAATGCATTCACGAGCTTCTATGCAGAATATGGTCGGAAGAATGCATTCCGAATGATTGGAATCTCAGTGTGCTCTGTCCAATCCACAAGAAAGGCAATCCCACTATCTGTGGCAATTACCGTGGGATAAGCCTTCTTAATATCGCATATAAGGTCCTTTCGAGCGTTTTATGTGAAAGATTAAAGCCCATTGTAAACGAACTGATCGGACCTTATCAGTGTGGCTTCAGACCTGGAAAGTCCACCATCGACCAGATTTTCACGCTACGACAAATCTTGGAGAAGACTCAAGAAAAACAAGTCGACACCCACCATCTTTTTGTCGACTACAAAGCCGCCTTCGACAGCCCAATAAGGAAGCACCTGTACTCCACCATGTCTGAATTTGGTATTCCTGCAAAACTAATACGACTTTGCAGGATGACACTGAGCAACACCAGCAGCGCAGTTAAAATCGGAAAGGACCTCTCCCCACCATTTGTTGCCAAACGATATTTCAGACAAGGTGATTCCTTATCGTGCGACTTTTTCAACCTAATGATGGAAAAGATCATCCGAGCTGCTGATCTGAGACGTAGTGGCACAATATTCTACAAGAGTGTTATACTGCTTGCGTATGCTGATGACATCGATATCATTGGCCATAATACGCGCGAAGTCAGTGCAGCATTTTCCAGATTAGAAAGAAAGTCAAGTCGAATGGGTCTGGCAGTGAATGCAGATAAGACGAAATACTTGGTGTCAACTAACAAACAGTCCCAGCGTCTTGGAACCCACGTTACAGTTGACAATACCTCCTTCGAGGTTGTGAAGGACTTCGTTTATCTGGGATCCAGCATAAACTCAACCAACGACATCACATTGAGATCAAACGAAGAATAACTCTTGCCAACAGGTGTTACTTTGGGCTCAGTAGGCAATTGAGAAGCAGAGCCCTCTCTCGACGAACGAAAATCACGCTCTATAAATCGCTCATCATGCCCGTCCTACTTTACGCATCACAAACCTGGACGATGAGCAGTTCAGATGAAAAGACTTTAGGAGCATTCGAGACAAAGATTCTTCGTAAGATCTACGGACCAATCTGAGTCAATGGCGAGTACCGAATACGGTGGAATGATGAGCTGTATGAGCTGTACGCTGACATCGACATAGTCAAGCGCATTAAAATCGAGCAGCTTCGCTGGCTTGGTCATGTTCAGCGCATGAAAGACGATGCTCCAGTGAAGAAAACATTCGATTCGGTACCCAGCGGCGGTCAACGCAGAAGAGGACGACCGCATCTTCGTTGGAAAGACCAAGTAGAGGACAACCTGACGAAGCTTTCCAACTGGCGCTAGCAAGCGAAAGACAGAAATGGCTGGCGCAAATTCTTAGATGAGGCCAAGATCGACACACGGTTGTAGCGCCAACTAAGTAAGTAAGTAAGTACTTACATATATCAATCTGCAATGGCAGCCTCATAAAAAACGCCTTCCTCTTCTTCAAAAAATGAGGACTCAGCGGCTCTTCGGACAGTTCTACCTTCTTTTGATGCAGCCAGAGCTCTGTCTTCGGACCTTTTCAAACGTTCTTCGTTCCGAGACATGGCGAAATCATATGTGACGTTGCCAATCGGGATGCCCATTAGGTTCATTATTTGAAGTATTGGCAAAAAACCTTCGTTACATATGACAGTTGCAATACCATTGGCAATCTCAATAGTGCGTGCGCCGGTGTGCATATGCTTTGGTGCGAATGACCACAGCACTGCGTTGAAAGATTCGTTGCTTTTTTGAGTTTCGGAGCCAAGGCATCTGTTCAACAAATCATCGGCTGACAGTGCTTCGTCAATAGGTTTGATTGCTTGCTGGACTCTCTGATTTAGTGGTACATACGTATGCTTGAAGCTGTCGATTGTCCCTTCTGCTACCGCTTTTTGCCAGGCGCACCTGCTCGACGCACCGGTCGGACAGTTTTGGTGCTGTGGAGCTGCATCAGTCGAGATTTTGTGCAAAAGCGTTGCCCAAACAGCCTTCTTCATGTCAGCAACCGACTCTGGATGACGACGGATAGCGAGGCCATAATATGTTGTTAATTCAGAGATGACTTTATCTGTGAGTTTGCCTGCACCTCTATTCTCTTTTTTGGCCTTGCGGAGTCCGTTGCCCATTCTTTTTTGCACGTGCGATATACATTCCTTGTTTTCGACGATTGGGTCGCCATCGTACGGATCGTCGTCTATAATAGCTTTGAATTTTTTGAGTCGCCATCGCCGATATACTTGCAGTATTTTACGCCATGCTTTTGGACTGATTAAATTTTTTCAAATATTACGCTTTGGCATATTTTTGCAAATATTGTAAAGTATATTTTTGCAAAATTTCGAATTGACTGCTTAAAATGGGTTTGAGTTATGATGCACGCCATTTATAAAAATTCTTACTTACTTACTTAGGTGGCCATAGCAACCCGTCGTCGGGTTTCGGCCGATCTCATCAGCTCTCGCCAGGCGCCTCTGCTTCGCGCGCGCCTTCTCCAATTGGTTTCGCCAAGCGCGGTTAGGGCTTCCTCGACCTGGTCAATCCATCGGAGGCATGGTCTCCCTCTTCGTCGTCGGCCTTCGGCCTTCGCCTCGAACACCTTTTTCGCTGGAGCATCGTCATTCATACGATGGACATGACCTAGCCAGCGTAATCGCTGGATTGCGATACGCTGAACTACTTCAATGTCGTCGTATAGCTCATACAGCTCGTGGTTCATTCGTATGCGATAGTCGTCGCCAACTCGAATAGGACCGAAGATTTTGCGAAGAACTTTTCTCTCAAACACCCCAAGAGCGGCTGCGTCTGCTTGCGAGACAACCCATGCCTCAGCGCCATAAAGAAGCACAGGTATAATGAGCGTCTTGTAGAGTGTCAGTTTTGTCGATCGAGAGAGGGCTCTGCAACGTAATTGCTTACTAAGCCCGTAGTAGCACCTATTAGCAATTGTTATTCTTCGCTTTATCTCCAGGCTGACATCATTATTGCTGTTAATGGCGGTGCCAAGGTAGGTAAATTCCTTGACCACTTCAAAGTTATAGTTGCCTGTTGAAACGTGAGAGCCTAGCCGCCCCGCTCCCCTGCCAGCAGGCAGCATATACTTCGTTTTACCCTCGTTTACCGTCAAACCCACCTTGGCTGATTCTTTTTCGATAGCGGTGAAAGCAGCAGTGACATCTCTCTTGGTTCTACCGATGATATCAATATCATCAGCATACGCAAGGAGCTGAACACCTTTGTAAAAAATGGTGCCATTGCGATGCACACCGGCCTTTCGTAGGATCCCCTCCATGATGATGTTGAAGAGATCGCAAGATAGCGGGTCGCCTTGTCTGAAACCTCGTTCAGTATGGAAGGTTTCGGAGAGGTCATTTCCTACCTTGACGGAACTGCAAGTATTGCTCAACGTCATCCTGCAGAGTCTTATCAACTTTGCAGGTATACCGAACTCAGACATTGTTGCGTATAGGCAATCCCGCCTCGGGCTATCGAACGCAGCTTTATAATCGACAAAGAGATGATGCGTGTCGATTTGCTTTTCGTGGGTTTTCTCCAGGATTTGGCGCAGTGTAAAAATCTGGTCTATGGTGGATTTACCAGGTCGAAAGCCACACTGATAAGGTCCAATCAGTGTTTTTGTATACGGCTTAAGTCTTTCACATAGTACGCTCGAGAGGACCTTATATGCGATGGAAATAAGACTGATACCTCGGTAGTTGGCGCAAATTGTCGGGTCTCCTTTCTTAAGTAAGGGACAAAGCACGCTGAGATTCCAATCGTCGGGCATGCATTCCGCTAGCCATATTTTGCTGATGAGTTGATGCATGCACCCTATCAACTCATCGCCGCCGGCTTTAAACAGTTCAGCTGGCAGGCAGTCAGCACCCGCTGCTTTGTTGTTTTTGAGCCGCTGGATAGCAACTCGAACCTCGTCATGGCTAGGTGGTAGAACTTCTACTTCGTCATCGTCGATTGGTTGTGGCGAACTGCATTCTCCATGGGCGGAGTTGGTGGGATCATCGCCCGTAAGCAGATTGGAAAAATGCTGTCTCCACAATCTCAGTGCGCACTGCGTATCTGTAACCAGATTTCCATTCCCATCTCTACAAGTGGATGCTCCGGGCTTGAAACCTTGGGTTAGACGCTTAACCTGTTGGTAAAATTTTCGTGCATCCTTCTTGCCTTTGTACACCTCAATTTCTTCACGCTCACGCTTTTCTTGCTCCCTTTTTTTGCGTCTGAAAAGGCGTCTCTCTTCCTTCCTCTTTTCACGATATTTTTCTCGCACGGTTCGCGTTGTAGCTGACTGCAGCGTCTTTCTGTATGCGGCGTTTTTTGCTGCCGTCGCGTCGCGACACTCCTGGTCATACCATTGGTTCCGAGGTTGCGGGCGCCGGAAACCAATCACTTCTTCAGCGGCAGCGCGCATGGAGTGGGAGATGTGCGCCCAAAGTCCATCGGCATCATCGTGTTTTGAGGTTGGTTGGTTGAGCTTAACCGAGAGTTGAGCGGAGTAGGCCTCAGCTGTCCTTTGTGATTGCAGCTTAGCGACGTCTAGCTTTCGTTGCATTCCTGTGCGTATGTTCTTTGCATTGCATAACCGCATGCGGATCTTGGCTGCAACAAGAAAGTGGTCGGAGTCGATGTTCACTCCCCGAAATGTACGCCCATCCATTTATAAAAATTCAGTTTTTAGAAAAAACACGATGAAAGTTTTCGGCTTGATGGAAGCCGGCAGCAGCTTTCAAACTTTCAAAGCTTTCAACTTTCAAATGGCTTCGAATTTCGTTTTAAAATTTTAACAGAAATTTTCAAGATGTTTCTGAAGTAATTTATCGATGTGTTAAAATTTCGATTTTCAAAAAAAGTTTCATGCCTTACTATGTTACGATACTTTACATACTATGTTCATACTAAAGCTTGAATTATAAGAGATAGCGTAATGTTGTCAATTATCATCGTGACGGGACGCAACGTAAGAAAACATAGCAATTATAATAGGCAGTTGTTTGTCCTAAACAAGTGCACGTTCCCGTACAAGTTCAATTAAAACTTCGTCATCCATAGCTGTGGATATATAGAACTATCCCAGTGGGCAAAAGCAGGTCTTTGAAGCGCTTCTAGCAGGCCATCATATGGATTTCTTAGCCCTTCCGTGCTCGTTTCCAAGCCCATAAGCTTTTTTATATGAAACGAGAAAATTTTCTAGGCCTTCCGCTCTCGCGACTCTAAAGAAGCCTGCTAGAAGCCCTTCTTTAGAATGTACATTAGAAAGGAAAGCAATATAAATAAACTTGAAATAAAAAACTTTTGACAAATTCCAGATTTGAACCAGCGTCCTCTCAGCTGGCGGTTTGGCATCTTACCCACTTTTCTTAGTCCACCTCAGTTGTTAATAAACTTCAGCTTATTTTGCATCATTACAAATGAAAGTAAGTTTTCGGGAGCGCGGGTTCGCAACCCAGCTCGGCCCAAAAAAAAAATTTTTTTTTTTTGTATTTTTTTAAAATCTACATTTTTTTACAAATTTTTCTGTCCATTTAAAAATTTTTTTGGAATTTTTTTGTAAATTTCTTCATACAAAAATAATAGAAAAGACTTAGAATTTTTCCATATAAAAGTTTTCATATAATGTGATATGCAATGTTTTAGATTTCGGAGACCTGGGTTCGCGTCCCAACGCGGACAAAAAAAATAATTTTTTTTTGTTTTTTCTTAAAGATTTGATTTTTTAATTGATCTAATCATGTATAATTTTTTAAAAATTTTTTTAAAATTTTTTTTTTTATATAAAATAACAGGAAAAGACTCCAAACCTTCAAAAGGTAGGCCTTACAGAAGCAATAGATAAGAGCACTACTAGCATGCATTCTTTTGCGTATCGCTAGCTAAAATGCCCACTGGGATCACATTAATAACGAAAACTCAACAAAAAACGTAGCTGTTTTCACAATACAAATAGTACACTATTCTAATCTAACCTCAATGTGCAGTTGCTTTTTGGCAAGACGTAATGTAAAGTAACGTAGAAATCCAATTTTCACTGATCTATACGTCCCGTCACGTTACGTTACTTTTATTATAATCACTTGTATAAGAAAGTATTGTTTCAAACAATAACTGAAAGATCGCTCTGCTCAATTGACATTAGACCGCATAACGTTACTTCTATTATAATTGGACCTTAAGGCAGAAAAGCCGCTTATCGGACATTAATGGCTTTTTAGCTGAAAAGCTGCATGATATTAAGTTTTTCACCATAAAAGAAATGTCAAATGAAAAGCTGCTAAAATTTTGCAATATGCACAACTGCTAAAGTCTTCAAGTTTGAAGGTACAGTAGATAAGCACTTGTGCTGATTTTTGACGTTCGTGAACTTTGTTTTTGTAAAGCGTACGTGTACTCAAGTCCTTGACTGCACTGGCAAGTGCACTGAATTGTTAATTGAAATTTAATCTCCTCCAAGCTAATTCAAATTAATGCCAAAAATTTTGGTGAGCAAAAAATATCTCTGACATATACTACGTTTCCATCGCGAGTTGAGTCGGGATTACTAGGGATTAACTCCCCATGGAAACGCGAGTTGAGTTGAACTTCGTTAAATCCACAAAACTCCACGAAACTTGTTAGAATTAGCTGATTCTATCTGTCAAAGTGCATAAGTTCATTTATCACAAGAAAAAATGGCGAGTGGAAGAGTTTTTTGGAGTGCTGCAGAAACTTTGCTGTTGATTGAAATATTTAAAGAAAGAAAATTCTTGATATAATGGATGGAGAAAAATTTAGAAGAAGTGAAATATATAAAATTGTCGAAAGTGAGTTTAAGAAAAGGGACATCGTAAATTAAAATACTGTGCATATTGAGCACAAGTGGAAAAACCTAAAAAATTGACGATTGCAACTCGACTCGATATTGTACATGGAAACACTTTTGAACTTGAAACGCCATTTTGTCAACTTGACGAAAACCCAACTCAGACTCAACTCGCCATGGAAACGTAGTAATAAAGACAAGCAGCTAGAGACGAACAGCCATAAACAATTGGCTAGAAATTATCGATTTTTTATTGGTAGCACTTTCTAGTTAAAGGCACTTTCCTACACACTGAACGTAAAGGTAAGTAGCACATGTAGATATAAAATGTATTAATACTACGTTCATACTACGGCATAAATTACTTAATTTGCCATAAATTACTTCACTTAAATCAACTGCGTTCAAACTAGCTGTTCGTAATTTGTTTTGATAGTTCGTTGGCAACTCATATATTTGCTTATTTTGTGGCAAAAGTAAGTAAAGCAAAGAAAGTAAATAAGCAATCGCAAGACATTAACGTGAATTTAAACAGTTTTTGTTTTATTTAGCATGTCCGACCAGGAAAAAGTGATAAGTTTCCACTATTTTTAATTTGAAATATATATACTGTCCCACTATGTACTTAAAATTTAAAAAAAAAACAAATAAAACGTTCCATAGTTGCTTTTTAATTTTGAAAATTCTATACTGTAACATGTTGATTATTTTATTGTCTTTCCAACGAGATAAATATGATTAATGTTGGACGAAATGGGAGCACTTTATATGACAGCAGAAATATATTTGGGAATCATTGTTTTAGCAGTTCTTAGCAGTGTTCTTAGCAGTTCAAGGTTTCTAATAACGAATTCAGGCATAGCTTCGAGCGTTTGTTTAATCGCACATCCTGCACGTACTCTTCTAATTTTTCCGGTTGTGACAAGTCAATAACCGTTGATGCAGAACGACACCCTTTGGTTAGTCCCAGCTGGCAATGCTTAAGTTATGTGAACGTTCGATAACTATCGTTCTGGATCCCGGCATCAAACGTTTCAACAACGCATCGTTTATATGCTCATCTTTACCATAGCAACGAAGAGCAACCAAGTCTTTAACACAAATTGCCCCTGGTTTATGACAGTCTTGTCCTTTGATTTCATACAACTTTTGTATGGCCTTCTCATTGTTGGCATTGCAGGCTAGACCATAAACAGTGTCGGTTAGTAGAGCTATAACTTCGTCCGATTGTAAGCATCTTCGTGATTGATTACAGCATTTGTAAAATTTGGTCATAGGATCATCAGCAGAGCGATTTTGCATCTGCATAAAATAAGCTTGTTTGTGAGCCGGACAATAAGCATCAGTTGAATCTACGTTCTCCCAAGCAGCTGCACTGCCCATAACATGATCCACTTCCTAAAACATTGCAGGAATCTTAATAGTAGTTCGTATCAAATACTTGGAGCACTACTCACCTTTAGCCGTGGAAAGGTACGCATTGAAATGTTTTAATTGATGTTGCAAATGTAAGGACATGTATTGCATAAAAAGCTATGACCTGTAGTGTCTTCCTCTACCTCTAAGGCGTTTGCGCCACTAAACAGGCCAATCCTTTATACATCTGTTTAGGCACACAAATCTTATACTGGTTGCAGGCTTTGACTTCTATATGGCGATCCTGTCATAAACCTGCTATGGTTTTATAAGTAATTTGTTTAATAATACTTCCACAAGACGTACGAACGTAACTTGAACGATCATGGAAATGACCATATTTTTTTTTTTTTTTTATTGAAAGATCAAAGAACCAAGGCATTATACAAACAAGGTTTGGTCCTCGACCTGAAAGGAAAGGCTTAGATTTATTTAGAGGAATTGATTGGAACCATACGTGAATTATTGATTAGGCGAAACAACCGTGAAAGACAATTTGAATTGCTTTTAACCAAGGCTAGCGTTATGCCTTAACCGCGGCAAGCATTTCCAGCCCTTAGTTGTTCCTGTCTTTTAATTCCACATTTTCCACAATTTAGTTGTGGATTTTAAGTTTTCCATAATTCTTAAATGTAGGAAAGAACAAAGAAAGTGAAAAAACCATGCCCGAGCCCGGGTTCGAACCAGGGACCTCTGGGTTGATAGTCTAATGCACTCTCCACTAGACTACAAAGGTCGACAAATGTTTTTTTTTAAGTAATTTTATGTTAATTTTCTATGATTTACAAAATGATTTTCGTCTCAAATACTTGGAGCACTACTCACCTTTAGCCGTGGAAAGGTACGCATTGAAATGTTTTAATTGATGTTGCAAATGTAAGGACATGTATTGCATAAAAAGCTATGACCGTAGTGTCTTCCTCTACCATTAAAATATTACCGCAAATCGGACAGAACAACATTGTGAACTTTGAGTTTTGGTTATTTACAAAAATGACAGCATGTGACAAAAACTAGTGCTGACACCGATTGCATCTTAACTTAAGTGGTAATTTATGATAAATTACTTAATTTCGATTTAATTTCATTAGCAGTTTTTCCACGGCGAAATTACTTAATTTGGTCATGATTTATGCATAAATTAAGAATGAGCCGTAAATTACGATAGTGAGAACATGGTATAAGAAACAAAATTTATAAAAGAAGAACCATTTTCAAATTAAAAAATGTACCTTTTGAAAAAGGGCGTTCTTTCTTACTGGCGGGAATAAAAGTGCACCTCAAAAGGTACTAATGTACTGCTTGCGGAATCACTGGAAAGAACACAGCAAATTAGAGTGAAAAGCCTTTGCAATTATATTTTTAACATAATTCAGTAATTATAATAACTTAATTAAATAATTTACAACTTTTCAGGTGTTTAGAGTAACAACACATTCATAGAAAAACATCGCTCACTCAGGTATCGCTACTATAACATTTGACTCGGCTGAATGTGGGCATTTTGTATTTACAAATTGACTGTCAAATGAAAAGCGCCTTTTTCAGTGCGAACACCTTTTTTTGTGTGTGTGAACATAGTATTAGGAGAGCAAGTAGCTCACATTGCATTTAATTTCGTTTCTTGGTTTTTATGTAGTTCACAATAGAAAAAATACTTTCTACACATGTGTTACTACAGTCCACCCCATCCTCATATACAATTTCTTACCTTAAACAATTTCTTACCAACTGGCATTCTGGCATTTTCCCAGTCTTTTCTAAAATTTATTGTTCCTTCCTTGTTTCGTTTGGCATTTAAGCGCTCAAACTGAACAAATCCAAGCAATATCAGCTGTAAAAAGTACACGGTTAGAAACCTTGGAATAAATTTTAATACTTTTGGGCTTACATATATGACCACACCAAAATTGTATTAAAAATAAAAACTGGTCAAATATTGAAATCCTGTTTTAATGAGAAAAGTGTTAAAATTTAATGCTGAGTTTGTATTCATTTTCAATACTGATTTTATATTCAAAATTAGGTATAATACTAAATATAGTATCAAATAGATTCCAAAAAGTATAAAATTTCGTTGTAATATTTTAAATGTATTAACATTTAATACAAAATTATATTAAAACTAGCTGAACCCGGTGTGCTTCGCTACTCCCCTCGTTATAAAATAAAATTTAAAGTATTTATATATTTTTCACGCCATCGAATTTTCGAAATAAGTCTACCCCAGCGCCACCTACCGTGTCCATTTATACACAAATTATTTTCTTATGATCAAACAAACACACATTCTGAATTTCAGTTAAATTGGTCCATAAATTCAAATTTTCGATATAAGTCCACCCCAGCGCCACCTATCGGGTCCAAATATAGCCTATGTTACCCACCGTACCGAGATGAACATTACCTGAAAATTTCATCAAAATCTGCCCAGCCGTTTTGGAGTCCATACGTTACATACATACACACATCCTATTTTATATATATAGATTAATACAGCATGTCTTAAAAATGAAATATAATGTCACAATAGTATCGAATTAATTCCATGAGTAAAAATATCATTGTAATATTTGAACTGTATTAAAATGTAAAACAAAATACATTAAAAAATGTTGTATCAAAAGTAAAAAAATGTAAAAATCTTTGTAATACTTTGCTTGTATTAAAATGTATTCCATGATTTCTAACCGTGTAATTGTATGTTTTATGTTGTAATAGTGCTGTTGCTCGGCGGATAAGGAATTAGAGACGGGAAAGGTTTTGCTTTGTAAAAAGTGTTTTATAACGGAAAAAAAGGATTTGGACTTTTTTTTTGGGAATCTCGCCAAAAAAATCTTGTAACCACCACTTTTCCGTCATCTAAGGGTGAAGGTAAAGCGTTTATTCTGACATCAATTTTGAGTTTTGTAGTGAAATATTTAAAATAATTGCTTTTTACAAAAAAAAATTTAAACATGAATAATCTCTGATTGGTGAAAACAACTCTTTTCTTATCAGTTTAACAGCGAATGTTTAGCACTTTGAACTAATTTCTCTCTTATCAATCTTAAAATGCAATACAATGTATGCAAACCTTATGACATTTTTGAAAACATCTGGAGCATTTTGTCCAGACTAGTTGTTGAATATTTAAGTCTGTACGTTTACCCGATTTGTGGAAAAGCGCGCTATAAGACGTAATTATACGTCAAAGCAACATCGCTTTTTGTAGCTATGGGCTTGTTCGAGTCTTAATAACTGTAGCAATATTGTGCAACATATCAAAGTATCACGTTCGGCACAAAAATCTTGCAACTATTGCAAAAGTCAAACGTTCTATCGAGTAGAAATTTGGCATTTGACGCGTGCAAAATGCAAGAACTCGGCAACATGAATATTTATCCTGCGCGGCAGTTCTGGAAGAAGAAAGGGGAGCAAAATTTGTGTTTATTACAATCTATTTTATATTAAATTTAAATTGAATTTATTTAAATTTTCAGCAAAAAAGGGAAAATACTTGGCTTTAATTTAGGTAAAAAATTTAAAAGGCTATTTTAAAAGGCGTTTGCGCCACTAAACAGGCCAATCTATATACATCTGTTTAGGCACACAAATCTTATACTGGTTGCAGGCTTTGACTTTTATGGCGATCCTGTCATAAACCTGCTATGGTTTTATAAATAATTTGTTTAATAATACTTCCACAAGACGTACGAACGTAACTTGCACGATCATGGAAATGACCATATTATTTTTTTTTCAAGATCAAAGAACCAAGGCATTATACAAACAAGGTTTGGTCCTCGACCTGAAAGGAAAGGTTTAGATTTATTTAGAGGAATTGATTGGAACCATACGTGAATTATTGATTAGGCGAAACAACCGTGAAAGACAATTTGAATTGCTTTTAACCAAGGCTAGCGTTATGCCTTAACCGCGGCAAGCATTTCCAGCCCTTAGTTGTTCCTGTCCTTTAATTCCACATTTTCCACAATTTAGTTATGGATTTTAAGTTTTCCCTAATTCTTAAATGTAGGAAAGAACAAAGAAAGTGAAAAAACCATGCCCGAGCCCAGGTTCGAACCAGGGACCTCTGGGTAGATAGTCTAATGCACTCTCCACTAGACTACAAAGATCGACAAATTTTTTTTTTAAGTAATTTTATGTTAATTTTCTATGATTTACAAAATGTTTTTCTAGATTTTAAATAAAAATTCTGGTTGTTGAATAGTTTAAAATCGTTTATTAAGCTTTTTAGGTCAGGTTAGAACAATTAATTGCGCAAACGAATTTTTTCAAGAAAAAAACAACAATATTTTCAATATGAAAATGAAAACATCACTAGCTGATTTTATTGCAATTTCGGCCCTGCTACAGGCTTCATCAGAAATCTTTGTTATGCCACCACCTGGGATCGAACCCGGGCGTGGAGTGCCGTGCCAGCAGATAAGCGCACTGCACCTCAGAGACGATGAGATTTCAGTGTCAATTTCTCAGTTTTTCTGTTTTTCTCCCTTTTATACCTTTTTTCGTTGCTGTTTTTTTTTTGCTTACTTTAGTTTTTTTTATGGTTATGTTATTATGGAGTCCAATTATTTGTCGGAATTCGCCACAAACAAAGCAAAGTTACTGAAGTTGTTGTTAAGTTGGAGTTGGAGTTGTTGCTAAGTTTGAATCAAAATTTTGGTCGTGGTAGAAGTTATTTTGTTATATAAACTACCATTTGATTGAGAGAACTAATCATTCGATCATGTATACTTAGGAAATCCAAGGTCAACTGTATATTAATGCTATTTTTGAGTCAGAACCAATATTTCTATTTGCTTTAACGAATATCTGCTATAAAAGCCATTTTTCATTTTTCACTACCCAATGAAGTTTCTAATAAGCAAAATATTTGTATGACAACAAAAATGCAAAAAACCTAACAAAAAATTTTGTTGCCCCAACTAATCTGTTTTCTGGGTGTAGTCAAAATTCTTTAAAATTTACCAAACTAATTTATTTATTTATTTGTTTTATTTATTTATTTATTTATTTAATCAATGGTATGTTAACCTTACTGACTATATGCTTAATATATAAGTATGTACATGCAAAGTAATAGATATAACACTTTAATATATATATTTAATTGATTGAACATTATCGCACGATTCACATGCGTATTGTAATACGGATTCCAAATAAAACTTGCGTATTCTAACTTGGATCTAACAAGACTAGTGAACAGAATTTTTAGTGTATAAGGATCAGTGAATTCATTACTATTGCGCTTAATAAATGCTAATAAAGAATATGCCTTAGGAATTATATAATTTAGATGATGAATAAAAGTAAAACTTGTGTCAAATATAACACCAAGATCTTTTGTTAATGTTACTAATTTCAAGTTTTGATTATTTAACTTGAATTGATCATGAGCATTATTAATTTGTTTCGAATATGAAACTTGAAAACATTTATTTATATTTAGAGATCAACGGTTTTAAGAACACCATTCATACAGATTATTTAAGTCAGACTGCAAAGCAAGCATATCAGAACTATTTGCTATTCGAGAAAAAATTTTCAAATCGTCGGCAAACATTAAGAACTTCGTCTTTTTGAAACAGGAACTAACATCATTTATAAAAATTATAAAAAAGTGGTCCTAGAATGCTCCCTTGAGGAACACCTGAGGAAGCTATAAACGGTTTAGGCATGGATTCTTCAATAGACACCATGCAGAGTCTATTGCTTAGGTATGACTTGACCCAAGATACGAAATTTGAATGGAACCCTAAACGCAAGAATTGTGTTACTAAAATATGATGCGAAACCCTATCAAACGCTTTTGCAAAGTCCGTATAAATAGTATCAACTCGAAAGCCATCTACTAATGCAGAAATACAATAGTCTGTAAAGATCGCTAGATTTGTGTCTGTTGATCTATTCGGCATAAAACCATGCTGATTTGGCGATATTATGTTTTTTATTTCATAGGAAATTTTCTTTTTAATAATGCTCTCAAAAATTTTTGAAATATTTGATAGCTTAGATATTGGTCTATAATTACAAATATCATTTTTGTTTCCATTTTTATATATCGGACTGATGAAAGAAATTTTCCAAGCATCTAAAAAAGTTCCAGTCTGTAAAGATTTATTAAAAATAATTTTAAGTGGTTCTAACAGTGAATATTGGCAATGCTTTAAAATTTACAGAAGTAAGTCTCAGTTAATTGGTGAAATAGGTGAAGTAGATAAGCTTTTGAAACGTCATTAAATCCAGGATGCAATTATATTTTTGAAACAAGCTTGGGACGAGGTACCACAAGAGTATTAAAAAATTCTTGGTTCAAGTTGTTAAATTGGGACTCTGACCAATATGACACGACGATGATTTGACACTATCCCAATTGCATCAAAGTAATCAGGATTGCAATGCACTTTCCAAATAAATCTAGATCTTTTGGCAGAAATTATGCCAAACAATTCCATAATTAGTATAAATAAATTCAAAATTTGGAATGACGATGTCTTTAATGATGGATCTGAAGAGAGTGATGATGGGGGCTCAGATGGCAGTCACCCGATGTATTCGATCTCACGCCCTTTATCCCTCATTCGAAAGTGTTTGAAAGCGTCAATAATGTTATAAATGGTGCAAAAATAGTGTTATTTTTCTAGTAAACACATGTCTAATCTTTTGAGCAGTAGTAAAGAAATCATTGTTTCCAATTTGAATAAATCCAAAAACAAACATTACAAATGAAATGTTAAAAAAGTATTGAATCGTTATTAAAAAAATAAATAATATGGTAGAAAAGCTTTTGAGTTAGTTTTTGTCTATGAATTATATGAGTTTTATGTTAACCTTCGCCTTACTAATGCCCACCCGGGTGGTTTTTTGGATTTTGATTTCTTAATAAATTCCTGTATTTTGATAGAAACTAACTAGGGTTTCGACTCACTGAACAAATTTAAGAGTGTTTTTGTATAGTCTACGCAAAATAATTATTTTCAAGTATTTTAATCCTTTTCAGTTTTAATCCTTTTCAGTTTCAGTAAACGATGCACACAAAAGTGTTCCGTAAGGCGAAGGTTAAAAAAACATTAAATATTGATAAATAAAAATTCTTTTGTGTTAACATAAAATTTTTAACCAGTTTCATTATTTTCTTTTAAATTTCTTTGAAAAAAAATGTCCAGAAACTAGAACATTTCAGAAATTAGAACCACCCGTGGAACAAATTGGTTCTAATGTGTGAGAGTCTACTGTACATAGTTGTTTTAAAAAGACTTAAGCAGATGTTTTTAAATTGAAAAAGTATACGTTTCTAATAATTTGAATAAAATCAAAACAACTTATCTCTAACTTTTTGGAATAGCTGCAAAACTAGAAGTATTTTCGAAATGTTATCTGCCCTTGTTGAAAGGTTATGCTTTGATTTACAATTACATCTTTCTCTAAAAGCTGTTATTAAAATTTGTTAAAAGTGAACAAATTGTATCATGACTTGCAATATCTCAAAATTTATGTTTTCGAGTCAAGCACTTTTGGGTTATTTCCACAAATATATATCAATCGGTTTTCTCTGTCAATCGTATTGATTGTTTTTCGGAACAGTTTCTGATTTTACAAACAAATAAACATTGAAATTAATAATGTTTTTGAAGATTTGACAAAAACAACATGGCATTATAAAGTAGACACTTTAAAAAATTAAGGATTTAAAAATAATTTGCACACACTATTTTCCTTATTTTGCAAACCAATAAAAATTGTAGTACGGGGAATTCAAAATTTTTCTGTGAGCTTAAATCGAGCTAGCTAAAATTAAACATGAGTATGGGATACCATCAACAAAGCTTCACTCTGAATTTTTGCCCCTTCACTTCGGCGCAAGTATCTCCGCTGTCTTTTTATATAGTACTAGCTGAAACCCAGCGCGATGCTGCCACGCTCCCTTGCATGTGAAAATTTATTTACTTATTTATTTATTTATTTATTTCCGTCTATGGATAAATTATTCTTACAGACAATAACAAATCAGGATATAAAATAGGAACATAATTATAAACTGTTTAACAATAGAGTAATTAATAAAAATTAAATAAAAAATTAAAGTAATAGTAGTTTTAAAGGCATTTTTAGGCATAGAAAAATCAATTAAGTTATTCTTATACATTCTGTTTATAGCTATAAGTACTCTATTAATAGGCTCATTAATGGCATAATTGGTTCTATGGCAATTAATATAAAAATAATCATAGTTACGAAGCATTCTTTGTGGAATATTAAACGATAATAATTCAAGTAACTTCTCACAGATGATGTTTCCGTTGATCAAATCGTAAATGATCATAATACTGTGCAATAACCTTCTAGCTTCAAGAGAAGACAGACCAATAAGCAGGCAACGCGTTCTATAGGACAGAAGAGGATCCGACAAACTAATTGAACGTAAAGCAAATTTCAAAAATCTTTTTTGAACTTGTTTCAATCTAGTAATATGCACTGAATAAAATGGGCTCCAAATAAATGTAGCGTACTCAAGGCTAGATCTTACGAGGGACGAATATAAATTTTTAAATGTGTATGGGTCAGAGAAGCCGGTACGCTTAACAAACGCTAAAAGGGAATATGCTTTGGGGATAATATGGTTTAAATGACAGCTAAAACTAAGGCCTGAATCAAAAATAACGCCTAGATCACGAATTTCGGATAACCTTACAAGCTTAGTGTTATCTAAGGTATAATCAAAGGATATAGGAGAATTTATCTTATAATAAGAAACAACAAAGCATTTTAAAAGGTTTAGTGACAATTGGTTTAGATTAAACCAAGAAAAAACGTTTACAAGATCAGCCTGAAGACGATAAGCATCCGATTGATTTTTAACCTTATGGAAAACTTTCAAGTCATCTGCATAAAGTAAAAATTGGGCATTATTAAAACATTTGGAAACATCATTTATAAAAATGACAAAAAGTAATGGTCCAAGAATGCTACCCTGAGGAACCCCTAAAGTTGATAAAAAAGGAAGTGATTTTACGTTTTCAATGACTACATATGAAACTCTATTTGAAAGGTAAGATTCCAACCAAGAAAGAAATGTAGAATGGAAACCAATCTTGGCAAGGTTGAGTAGTAAAATTTCATGTGATAGTTTAGCAAAGGCTTTGGATATGTCGGAGTAAATGACATCCAACTGGTACCACTTTTCAATTGTGGTGATTCAGTAATTTGTGAATACACTAAGATTTGTTGTAGTTGACCTACCAGAAACAAAGCCATGTTGATTGGGACAAATAACATTTTTTAATGCAAAGTACATTT
This sequence comes from Dichetophora obliterata, assembly GCA_963920525.1. Taxonomy (NCBI): domain Eukaryota; kingdom Metazoa; phylum Arthropoda; class Insecta; order Diptera; family Sciomyzidae; genus Dichetophora; species Dichetophora obliterata. The sequence goes on along the minus strand of OY986438.1, from coordinate 47,946,256 downwards.
TATCTTTTACTATTTTCTCAAAGAGCTTGGAACTATAAGTTAACTTAGAGATAGGTCTGTAATTTAGGACGTTATGTTTATTGCCGGATTTAAAAACTGGGGTTATGAGCGAAACTTTCCATTTATCAATGAAAACACCTGCTTTAAGGGATTTGTTAAAAATGATGCATAAAGGTTAAGATAAAGATTGCACACAATTTTTTAGCAAAAAAGGACTAAAACCATCTAAGTCACATTTTGCGGAGTTTTTGAGCTTACCAATAGCAGTTTCAACATCAGAAAGAGTAACCATAAGACTACCAAAATTTATTCACGATTTAACATTATCAACAACATATAATGGTTAACCCCGATTCACTCTTGAAGTAAAACAATTGGTGTGCTTTTGCTAAGTGCTAAAACCAGAGTAAACCAAAGCGTATACTCAAGCCACGATTAAAGCATTCGTTCATTATGTACATAATATTAACAAAAGAGTCATAAGTATTAGTGTAGGTATTTATACAAGTATAACTAAATGTATAGGTAATTGAATACACAGTTTTGAGTACATGTTTCAGTTGCATTATAGCCATAGTCACAAAATTTTTTTGTATTTCTATTATATTGCTGTTCTAAAAAGCATTTTAACAACATTTCATTGCAATTTTTTTGTATATGAAATTTTTAGGTAACAATTAAATGAAAAAACGAAATACATAACAGCACAGAATTATGTTTTATGAGTAAAAATTAAGAAATATATAAAAAGTTTTGTTTTATGCGTATACATAGTTGTAATGTTTATTTTTCTTTTATCTTTTTCTAATATTTACTTAATTTTAACATTTTAGCACACTCTATAATACTATAACTATGCGCTCGACTTGTTTATTTATTACGCAACTTGAGTCAATGGTCTTTTGTTCTTTTTTTTTTTCATAACTTGGTTTTTTTTCAAGAAGTTATCACTTATTCATGTTTTTGTTTTTGTTTTTTTTTTATTTTTTTTAAATTTTAATAATATTTTCTATGTTTTCATTGCTTAAAACCCTTTTTTTCTTTTTTCTTTTTTTTTAAAGAACTGTGTCACGGTCGCCATATAATGGTGAGGTGATCGGATCAAATTGAGGTCGAATACTGAATTTCGATGCTGTGCAACCTATAAATCCAAATATACTAGATATCCCCAATTTGGGTTGTATGGGAGGTGCAACGCCCCCTTGACCAACGCCCATAATATGTAATCAATGGCACTGAATGTGTAAATTAAGGTCGAATACGGAATTCCGACACTGTTCGACCTATAACTCCAAAGCAATTCGATATCGCAAATTTGGGTCAAATAAAAGGTCCCTTGGCAAACGCCCATAAAATTTAATCAATGAAATAGCATGTGTACATTTAGGTCGAATAGTGAGTTCCGACGCAGTGCAAAAAATAACTCATAAGCTATTCGATATCGCAACTTTGGGTTGTATGGGAGGTTCACTCTCCCTTGTCCAACGCTCAAAAAATGTTACCAATGAAGGTTAGGTTAGGTTAGTTATGGGTAACACAGCGTCAGAATTCAGTATTCGACCTCAATTCATACATGCAGTTTCATTAATAAACATTTTATGGACGTAGGAAAAGGGAGACTTGTATGGGAGATGCCAGTCCCCCTTTTCCTACGCCCATAAAATATTATTAATGAAACTGCATGTATGAATTGAGGTCGAATACTGAATTCTGACACTGTGTTACCCATTACTTTAAAGCTATTCGCTTTTGCATGTTTGGTTTGTACTTGTCCAACGCCATAAAATGTTTTCAGTAAAACTGCATGTGTAAATTTAGGTCGATTACTGAATTTCGATGCTGTGCGACCTATAACTTCAAAGCTATTCGATAGCACAAATTTTGGTTGTATGGGGGGAGGTGAAACTCCACCGTTTCCAACGCCCATAAAATGTTAATTATGAAACTGCATGCATAAATTGATGTCGAATACTGAATTACGATGCTCTGTGACCTGTAACTCCAAAACTATTCGATATCGCAAGTTTTGGTTATATCGGAGGTTCCACTCCCCCTTGTTTAACTCCCATAAAATGTCATCAGTGGAACGACATGTGTAAATTGTGGTTGAATATCGAATTTCGAGGCTGTGTGACCCATAGGTTAGGTTAGGTAATGGTGGCTGAGCCGATTCATACACTTAGGCCAGTGCAGGCCCGTTGTGATACCACATGATCTCTTTAAAACCTAGTAGAGATTTCCCTCCTCAAACCAGTTCGAGCGGATAATGAATTTAAGGATATGCTTGATTTCCAGGCATGACACTTCGGCAAGTCCATTTAAAAAGGGATGGCCCAGAGTTGCCATTCTCCTTTTAGCTAGAGCCGGACATTCGAAGAGGAAGTGCTGAACGTTTTCTACCTCCTCCTCACATCTGCAGCTTCTGCAGAGATCGTTTGATGCAACTCCCAACCGAAGAGCATGCGCTCCGATCAGTCAGTGACCCGTTAGGATTCCTACTATTTTTGACAGGTTGACCCTGCTTAACTCAAGCAGTGAGGTGGTGCGTTTTAAGTCGTAGGTAGGCCATGTTAACTTAGTTATCCTACATGTATCAAGGCGTTCCCAGCGTTCTTGTGCAAGACCTAAGGATCTGTTCTTGCACTGGAGTTTATTGGAAGAAATGGGTATACCAATAAAGTCCTCATTTAAGAGGGTGTTAGAGGTCGTACCCTTCCTTGCCAATTCGTCGGCCAAATTGTTACCCTCGATATCCCTGTGTCCGGGTACCCATATGAGGTGAATCCTGAGTAGCCTTGCCATCTCGTTAAGAGATCTGCGGCACTCAGTGAGAGTTCTAGAGTTGTCAATATTTGAGTTCAGTGCTTTCAGTGCAGCTTGGCTATCTGAAAAGATGGAAATACTTTTTCAGTCAAGGTCTTTTTACCTAGAATCCTTGTGGTTTCGTGAATAGCCATCATTTCCGCTTGGTAGACACTGCAATAGTTAGCAAGTCTAAAGGACGCTTCGATTTCGAGATCCTGGGAGTAAATACCTCCCCCTACTTTTTCTCGAAGTTTGGATCCATCTGTGAAGATTTTTATGCCGGAGGTTTTAAGGGGGATTTTGTTTGCCCAGTCTAGCCGTGAAGGGATGAGAACTACGTTGTTATTTTCAAGATTTAAGCACGGCACACAGTAGTCTGTTTTGTCGGGTGCAGACGAGTTCAGAATAATTGTGTGGCCGCAGTTATTACCAATTCAATTACCAGATTCTCTCAGTCTCAGGGCTGCTGTGTTGGTACATTCCTTGGCAAAAATATCGAGAGGAGGAAGGTGAAGCATGACATTGAGGGCCCTAGTTGGTGTTGAGGACAGTGCCCCAGTAATACATAGACCTGCTCTTCTTTGCACCTTTGCAAACTTCTGAAGTGCGGTTGCCTTATCAAGGGCCCTCCACCACACCAGTGAGCCATACATTAGTATGGGGGCGGACAATTGCTGTATAAATCCAGCGTACTATTGGGGGTTGGAATTAATTTTAAAGGTTTTTTTTCGGTTTTTGAGCATTTATTTAGAAACAACGGTACAATGTATATTATTCAAAGTATTGTCCATCGTTAGCTACAACATTTTCCCATCTTTCTGGCAGCATATGGATTCCGCGCCGGAAGAACGATTCGTCTTTTGAGGCAGTCCACGAATCGACCCATTTTTTGGTATCCTCGTAAGAAGTGAAGCGCTGCTCAGCCAAGCCATGCGTCATCGATCTGAATAGGTGGTAGTCGGAAGGGGCTATGTCTGGGCTATAAGGCGGGTGGGGTAGCACATCCCAATTCAGCGCCTCCAACGTTTCCTTGACGGTTCTTGCAACATGTGGCCGTGCGTTGTCATGTTTAAAAACCACTTTGTCGTGTCTTTTGGCATATTCCGGCCGTTTAACCTTTAATGCTCGGCTCAATTGCATCAATTGTTGTTGGTAGCGTTCCCCAGTGATGGTTTCGTTAGGTTTTAGCAGCTCATAGTACACGACACCCTTCTGATCCCACCAAATACACAGCATAAGCTTGGTGCCATGAATATTCGGCTTGGCCCTCGATGTTGATGCATGGCCGGGTGGTCCCCACGATTTTTTTCGCTTAGGATTATCGTAATGGATCCACTTTTCATCGCCAGTGACAATACGATGCAAAAAACTCTTCCTTTTATACCGTTGAAGCAGTTGTTCGCACATGCAAAATCGCCGTTGAACGTCTCTCGGCTTCAACTGGTACGGCACCCAATTTCCTTGCTTTTGAATCATTCCCATGGCCTTCAAGCGTTTGCCGACCGTTGATAAGTCGACTCCCAATGATTCTGACAATTCTTGAAGGGTTTGACACGAGTCTTCATCGAGCAAAGCCTCCAATTCCTCATCTTCAAACTTTTTCGGCTGGCCCGGACGCTCTTTGTCTTCCGTATCAAAATCACCACTTTTAAACCGACGGAACCAGTACTCACAAGTAGAAATCGATGGAGCATAGTCCCCGTAAGCCTCAGTAAGCGTGCGTTGTGCTTCAACCGCTTTTTTCTTCAAATGGAAGCACAAAAGTAAACCTTCCCGCAAATTGCGTTTTGTTGGAACGAAAGTCGACATGTTCACAGAGAAAAAAATATATGTTGTTTACACTTCAGTGGAATGACACATACTTAAAAATGAAGCTTAGACAATGTGCTTTGAAATGAATATAGTCACAGGTGTGCCCGATGCGATCTATTTATAGTTACGCAATCTCTTAGAAAACCTTTAAAACTAATTCCAACCCCAATATTTTGGGGGAAAAACCCCATTTTTTACCTATAACATTTTTTACTGGCAATACTGCGACCCATAACTCCAAAGCAATTTGATGTCGCGAATTTTTTATATATTTGTGGGCGGTAAAAGGAGGTGTGGTAATTTTTTCTTAAAATATCTCGTACTCGAAACAAATCCACTGCCAAAATTTTAGCTCGATCGGACCAGTAATTTCGAAGTCTCTTTATCTTTTCTTAGAAGTAGGCGTAGCTATAGTGGGACCACGCCCATTTTAAGTATAGTTACCGATAGTTATCATACAAACCCAATTACCAAATTTTAGTTTAATACGACAAAAACTGTCTTAAATATAGCATTTTTATTGGTTTGTGGGCAGTTAAAGGAGGTGTGGCAAATTTTAAATATGCCTATATTGTTCGCGTAAGTGCAAGCAATAAGTTGACAAAGTTTTATCGCAATCGGATGAACGGTAGTGCAGCGCATAGCGAACGAACAAACAAACAAACATTCATTTTTATATATTAGATTTTTATTTAATAATTTTTTTATGAAAGATAAAAGATTAAGATCTAACAAAAAATTATTCGAAGAGAACTGTTGGCTGAGCGTCTATTTTTATAATCTTTCTTTAAAAACGGTTCAAATATTGAATTTTTTCTTAATAGAGCACACAAAAGTTGCCTAAGTTAAAAAAATAAAAATATATTCAGAGCTGCATTATCGACTACTTTTCATATTGCATAGTAATCACTAGCAAAAAATTTTGCAGTTTCAAGCAAAAATTTACTACTTATGATCTATCCAATTCTTGATATATCTATTTTTAGAACAAGGAAATTATTATTTTAAAAACTTTCGAGCTTCATTACATTTTTTGTGAAAAAATGACCATAACATCTTCTTCCGATTAAAAGTTATCGCTAAAAATTAATTGAAATATTATGATGCATGAAAAAAAAATTTAACCCGAAAATTTTTAACTGAAAAGAGATATTGCGATAATTTTTTTACGTTCATTTATTTTTTGTAAGCTTGAAACTTACAAAAAATATAAAAACATTTTAAAAACAAAGACCTACCTCTGTTTTTTTTAAGAACAGAAAAAGATATTTGGAGGAGATATTTGCATCGAAAGTCAAAACATTGAATTCTTAAAACAATTTAATCTTGTGACGCCGAAATCAAAAGATGAAAAGTGACGCATTTTAGGTTTAAGCTTTTCTGACGGTACCCTACACACATGGCAAATTTCAGCTTGCTTAGTTTTAATTCCCAGCAAAGCACTGTAAAAAAAATTTTCCTGAACTTTTTGGCTTAAGCCTGGTTTTCACTTGGTCATTTTTCAATGACAAATGTTGTCAGACTGATGGAAACGTATTGTCATTTACATTTGTTGTCATATATGACCACTGATTGTCATATGAAATCACAAACAAGTGAGAACAGATAGAATTTTGCTTGTCAATCAATATATCGTTGTATGACAAGAAAAATCGAAATGCCAACATGTTGGCATTTTGTGTCAGTTGTTGCCTGCAAAAATTTTGTTTTAAATTTTTTTTGTTTGTCTTTATTAAATTAAATATATTAAATTTGTCACTCCTTTTGTAATGCCCATAAATCCCGGAAGGTTTTCACAATCCCAGTATTATTGGGACTAAAAATCTGTATCCACGGATTGTTTCGAAATTATGATAATTAAATTATCCAGATATTTGAATAAAGTATCGGACAATTTTAAATTCAAGGAAAGACCATTTGATAAGAGTAACTGACAAAAGAACTTTTAGAATAAAAAAAAATCTTTATAAAAAAAGATTGTTCTGTAAATAAGAGGAATGTAGAAATATTTAATTGAAACATTGTTTTTTTATTTGTCTTTGCCCCATTTTATTATTTATCTTATAAATGTCTGCATGCAGTCATGCAGATAATTTTACTATTAATAATATTTTTAATTTCTGATGAATAATGCTTTTCTGAAAGAACACTTAAAGTTTTTTAAAGTTAAATTAAATAAATGTTTTCTGAATTTCGTAGCATTTTTGAGAATATTTGCATTAATATTTTAATATTGGGATTTCGAAAGAAATTCCGAGTGTTCAAAGAGGCTGGAATAGACCCTGGAATATTCCCGTTCGTGACCCTGGAATAGACTTTCTTGGTGGCAGGCATAGAAAAGTACGTATTCACATATATTTTTGATAGCCTGAATGGGTTAATAGCAAGTATTTATTGGTATCAAAATATCAAGTAAAGTAAAAATGGGAATGATTTACGAAAAATTAAAAATTATTCTAGACAATGGCACACCTCAGAGTGTGGAAACTGCCATGTAAAGCTTCTTGAAAAAGCTAAGCCTAATTAAAGTTTCGTAAGGGGGACACTTTTTCTATGAAAGATTACTCCCGCAATATGGCTTAATAGAGAAAACTACCCAAAAAATATCACTAAAACCTGGTTTTCACTTAGTCACTTTCAATGACTACAATCACTGATGTCATTAGGCATCTTGACCATATGACGCCAAATGCGTTTTCATTGAAACCCAAAAACTGACAAAAATTCGAATGTCAAAGACTGACGTTGAATTTATGTGTCAATTGATTGCCATACTGTTTTCACTTTCGATGTTATTTGTGAAATGTCATCGGTTTTTCAGTTGTGTTTTTTTCGTCAACAACAGCTGATGTTTTATATTTGAGATTGATAGAAAATATTTATAGAAAATAATAGGCGAAAATGTAAACACTGATCTCGATGTCGCTGACTCGTTTAAGTGGCTACATATTTCATCGTTTAAACCAACAGTCTCAGCTGAAAGCATAATCGAATTCTTAATAAAGCACTCTCCTGTTGATAAACAACACTTAAAATGCAATGTGCTAGTAAAAAGAGACGTCGATATTCTCTCAATGCAAAGAGTATGCTTTAAACTTGGCGTTCTCTCTTCTTATTATGAGGAAATTCTTAAACCTTCTTTATGGCCATCAGGTGTCAAGGTATGCCCTTTTCGGTTTATTCAGAGAAAGAATTCAACCAGATAAACAGCGTAACTCCTCGTGCGCCGATTACTCATCAAATTCTAACTTCACACGCTACCTACAGTCAAAATAAGAATCAACAAGATGTCAAGCTCTCATTATACTTCCACAATGCTGGGGGCCTCAGAACTAAAATTCAATTGCTGTACAACTCAGCTTCAAGCCACGACTTTGATGTCATCGCGCTAGTTGAAACGTGGCTCTCCCCTCAGTTCTTATCCAACGAACTGTTCGATGCTAGTTACGAATTATATCGTAAAGATCGCTCATCTCTTTCTGGAATGACAAGAGGAGGTGGCGTCTTGATCGCCGTATCTACTATCCATGCTAGCAGAGAGATTCCACTTCCCCGAAACTCTTACAATGTTGAACAACTGTGCGTAGCTGTTTCAGTCAACAATAGTTCGTCGTGTGTTTTAAAGGAAGTAGTTTTTATAATAAGGTATGTACCACCAAATAGCAGTATCGAAATCTTTAGCGACCATCTATTCAATATTAGTCATATTGTAAATTCATTAAATGATCAGCAAACCCCTTGTGTTCTAGGTGACTTCAATCTAGGTGACTTGGAGTGGATATTTAGCATTGACGATCAAATGCACCTCCCTTTTAACGTGAAGAAAGAAGTCGAGAGCCTTTTTTGCGACACGCTGTACGCTCTAAATCTTTTTCAAATCAATAATTTTAAAAATGATATAAATCGGATTTTAGACTTGGTCTTCGTCAACCACGATTCTCGTGTCAAGATTAATACATGCAACATGCCCCTTACCACGGAATCAGTACACCATAAAGCTCTTATGCTCAATTTTTATTTCTATAAACTTAACAGTTTATCTGACCTTAATTCTGAGCTTTCTTATAATTTTCGCAAAGCCAACTACGAGGCTATAAACAATTATTTCTTTTCGATAAACTGGGAGTCAGCTTTTGAAACGCAAGATATTTACACAATGTACTCAACATTTAAATTATATATTAATGAAGCTCTTCGTCTTTATGTGCCAGTTAAAAAAGAATGTCGCCAATTTAATCTTCCTTGGTACAATAAGAGGCTTCTTCATTTAAAAAATGTAAGAAATAAAGCCCATAAAAGGTTCAAGAAAACAAATCTATCGGAAGATAAAAACATGTTTCTTCTTCGTAGAAGAGAATTCGAATTCCTTTCGAATTTTCTCTACAAACAGTATCTTTTTAATATAGAAAGCAATATTAAATCTAATTCTAAATCCTTTTGGGTTTTTGTTAACTCAAAACGAAAGTCGTCCGGTATACCAAATACGATGGAATATCAAGATCGAATCGCCAGCAATAATCAGGAAATCTGTGAACTCTTCGCAGATTTCTTTGGATCTATTTTCGATGGCTTTTGCACTACAAGTAACAGATACGATTTTTTAAACATACCGAGTTCAGTTAGTGTCGGTAATATAACTATTACTGAGGACGAGGTTTTAAACGCGATTAAAGATCTAGATTGCAATAAAGGTGCAGGCTATGACCTTTTGCCCCCGGTTTTTCTAAAGAATTGTGCATTTTCTCTTTTGAAATGCCTAACCTTAGTATTTAATAAATCAATAATATCAGGTATTTTTCTGGATGACTGGAAAATATCATTTATTTCCCCCATTCATAAATCGGGTCAGAGAGGGCTTGTTACTAATTACAGGCCCATTGTCAAACTTTCAGCAATACCAAAATTGCTTGATAAAATTGTGAACAAACGGCTTTTTTACGAATTTAAATATATTATATCAACGAAGCAGCATGGTTTTTTTCCTGGCAGGTCCGTTACCACGAACTTAGCGTCGTTTTCAAATTATACATTATGTGCTATTGAAGGTGGGTCTCAGGTAGACGTCTTATATACCGATTTTGTTAAAGCGTTTGACAGCCTTAACCACACGCTATTATTAAAAAAACTTGAAAAGCTGGGCATTCACTCCAACTTACTTATTTGGATTAAGTCCTATCTCTACAATAGAAAACTCTTGATTAAGGTGAAGGAAAGTTATTCCAGAACCATAACAACAAACTCCGGCGTCCCTCAAGGAAGTCACCTAGGGCCTTTGCTTTTTTTATTATTTGTTAACGATATTACTTGTATCTTTAAATCATGTAATTTTTTGCTATATGCCGACGACCTAAAACTGTTTGCAACTGTAAAGAATTCACATGACTGTTGCCTCTTTCAAGAAGACATAAACTCTTTAAAAACGTGGTGCAACCAAAACGACTTACATCTCAATTTTAACAAATGTAAAATCCTAACTTGCTCGCGTAAACAATCGTATATCATTCATGACTACAACTACGACTTAAATTGCTTTTTTCAAAGAGAAAGCGTCGTAAAAGACTTAGGCGTCCTTGTAGACTCTAAACTATCCTTTGATGCGCATTTAGAATATATGGTTTCTAAGGCGAATTCTCTTCTTGGTTTTGTCATCAGGAACTCGAAGGAATTTATTGATCAAAATACCTTAAAATCTTTATTTGTCGCATTAGTAAGACCGACTCTAGAATATGCCAACATTATTTGGTATCCCTTCTATGAGATAGCGGTAAAAAGAATTGAAAAAATACAAAAGCGTTTTACCAAATTTGCACTTCGTCGCAGTTTTTCTGGTGAGAATATGCCCTCATACGAATCACGCTGCGAACTGTTAAGTTTAATCAGTTTAAAACAACGAAGAAAGGCACAGAGCATTGTTTTTATCAAAGATATTCTAGACAATAAAATTGATTCACCTGAATTGTTAGCTCTTATCAATTTTTATGCGCCGCAGAAAACTCTGCGAATTAGAAATTTATTTTTACCACAATCCCATAGTTCTAACTATGGTTTGAATGAACCAATATCCAGATGTCAAACTCTGTTCAATTCAATCAACAGTCATGTGAATTTTGATTTAGACAGACAAATATTTTTGAACGATCTCTATAATATTATAAATGATTGAGTCAATGAAATCGTAAATAGCATATTAATGAATTATGCATTGTTAAATTTTAATAGTTAATTAGGTTAAGTCATATCTGTAAGGGTTAAGCCCAGTAGATGAATTAAAATAAATAAATAAATAAATAAATAAATAAATAATATTTCTTTGTGGTGAAATTTATAAAATGCTGTTAATTTTATTAGATTTATAGCAAAAGTGCACTAAAATAAAGATTATCACAGTGGCCAGTGTTGGTTCGAAATGAACCACCGCCACGTTCTATCGCAAGATACGTCTTCAAGATTCGCGACGCTGCAGTTGCTCCACCAGTAGCCTGTCTACGTCTTGCTGCTCCCAACTGGACAGGCTGCTGACAAAGTGACTGCAAGTGCTTTCCCTCATCCTTATCACAAATTGGAAGCAACAAAAGTGGACAAACTACTGACAAAGCGACCGCAACAACGCGAATCCCGAAAATCCGTCCTGCGACAAATCCCCTTAAAGCAACACCGGGCACTGCAATAATACCTGTTTAAGTGCACTTTCCTTTTAAACCAATTAAAATAACAATATTTCAAAAACTTACCTTACTCAGAACGCATGAGGAGAACTCTCATAACAAATCTTTACTTTATATCCATTCTGAAAAATTAAATCTTTCTCCACAACAGTATTTTGCAGTCGAACAAATATAAAGATCATTAGATATAATTATAATACAAGAACGAAATCGGAATTCAAGAAAATCACATGGCAACAATTGGTTTATACTTTCTTTATTTCTTGGGCTCTGATTCTCCTAAAACCTATGTAACACAAGACAAAAAACCAAAATATCAGTAGCTAATCACAGCGCTCTTGAAGAATACTAATTACTTTATGACGTTTAATGCTTGAAGTACTTGGTGTAGTAGTCCTTGAAGAAGGAGTTATCAAAGTGACCAAAGTTTTCGTATTTTTTCATATAGGTCTCGAAAGTATCAACATGGTAGATCTTGACATCCTTGAAGAGCATGTTGGGCACGTAGAAGTCGTATTCATCAATAACACGATCGAATGGATAACCGAATGGCATGTTGTCGATGTGACGCATACCGGATCCAATTCCGCATGAGTAAGTGTAATCGTAGGTGGAGAACTGTTCGTGATCAGCAATGAATGGAGTGACGAAGAAGAACATCTGCATTGGCATACCCTTGGCCCAGCCACGAGGTAGGATCAGGCGATCTGGGAATCCACAGTGTGGTTCACTGATGTCCAATGGGAAATCGTATTTACCATCATATGCCATCATAACATAACGGTACAATTCGGTGTAAGTGGTGCGGTCCTTGACAGTCCAGTAGAAGTCATCGGAGCTACGCTTGATCATGTTCTTACCAGCATTCAAGGAGTACACGAATTCGTCGAGTTCCATGAAGTTCTCACGGTTATCAGCAAGTGATAAGATACGTCCGAATTCATCGAACTTGGGTCCGAGGAAGGTGCGGATGACAACCTTTTGGGCCTTGTCAGATTCAATGGCGAATTCAAAGTGGATTGGTTTGTGGTTAAGACGCATTTGACGAGCCAACAAAGTCTTGTCCCACACAAATTTGCCATCAACAAAGGTCATTTTGTCGTTCAACAAGTTTGTGACATCAAAATCAACCAAATCGAAGTATGTAACCAACTCATCAATATGGACATCCTTGATCTGAACTCCTGGGAACAGGAGCTCCTCGTGAGTGTATGGATTAAGGTGGTACTTGAAACGATAGAACACACCAGCGATCTTTTTGTAGAACATGTAGAATAATGGGTCACGCATCATGGTCTCGAAGTTCAACATCACATTGGGATAGACATCCATATCACTGTAGTCAACATCAGCGAAGTACATGTGGGAGAGCATGTACCAGTAAGTGAAGAAATATTTATCGAAGGCATCGATGTTTCCTTGCATGAGGTTTCCAATATATTCAATGGACTCTGGCTTGCGCATATCGACAATGGTACCGTCGTGCATCTTGTAGTAACCCAAATCAATAATGTTGTGGATACGTTGGAGGGTGCTTTGGGCATTCTTTCGCATATCGAGGTTGCCAAAAGTCTGGACTTCCCAGTAGTTCTTGCGGTAACTGAAACCAACACCATTGTAAGAAATCAACTCTGGGTCGTAGCCGTGTTCGATTACGCTGTAACGGAATATTTCTTCGATATCACCAAATCCATGAGACAGACGTTCCATGTAGTAACGGGACAAGAGTTGTTGCACATTGTATAACCAGAATTCACCACGACGATCCTTGTCCAAACCGAAGGTCTTGCCGTCCAAGAAGAAGGCATAGTCCATGTTGAGGTAGTACCAGTATGCATTCCAGCCCAAATCTTCTGTGAAGTAGGACATTTTCGAGTGTTCGTTGTACAAATCGATGTCGCGAGTGTAGTCAACGGGCATGAACCACATCTTGACGTCCTTCATCATTGACATCCACTTGGAATCGTGGTTGAATTCATAGATGTTTTCGCGGAGCATGAACTTATCTTCGAGCATCCAGTTCTGTCCAAGACCCATCAGTTTCCACCATTGCCACATCTTCCAGTCCTTCATGTAGAAGTAGTCATCATTGTGGTATTTGCTTTCCTTGTGGTAGACATCAAACAATTCCTTCTCGTACATGATGTACTTGCTCCAGACATCATAGTCGAATTTCTCGGCCTCAACGACGAGTTTGCTGTTGAAGAAATATTGTGGGAAGATTTCGTAGATCGACGGCAGCATCAAGCCTTGGAAGTCATCACGGTGGATAACTGCCAAAGTGAGAGCATGAACAAACATGCCTTCGTTGACATGGATACGAGCCCAGCAGACGTTGTGAACAAAGGTTTCCCAATCCTTGGCATAGTAGAAGAAGTTGAAGAGACCATAGGCTTGCTTATAGTGAGTCTTGGCGAGGGCGCCGAAGAATTCACCTTTGGGCAAGAGAGCTCCCATCTTCCATGACTCGTAGAACTTCTCCATATAGTAGTCAAAGTGCTGGAAGGATGGAAGGATGTGTTACGATTTTTAGAATTTATATTTCTTTTTTGTTAAAGGCATAAACTGCTGCTACTTACTGTATAGTGAGATTTGTCCACAATAAATTTGTCTCCCAGTTTGATCCATTCCTCAAACATCAAAGGGTCCTCGACGCGATGAACAATTTCGAACAAGAACTTTTGTCTTTCTAAGAAATGTTTATCGGCGATTTTCACCTCGTTTGTGGTGTGGAAGCTGGCCGCGGCGGCAAGGCCAACGCAAGCCAAAAGTGCGATTGCTAATTTCATGTTGACAACTACTCCGGATCAGATGCTTTGTTCCAATGCCTAAAGACTGTTAATTTCTATGGATTTGATGTGGCTTTATATACCTTTCCGTTATCAATATTCGAATTAATTTTTAACTGACCTAGCGAACTTATTTTTCAAATCACACATCTAACGTCATTAATAAAAGATACTTTGTTGTATGCACAGATTTGCATGGCAATTAACAACAAGCTCGTTGATTTTTATTGTTGAAAATTATTTGGCAAAAATAATCAAGTCATTGATAATACAACCTAAATTATTGATATGAAATGATCTTTACTTGCATAACAAATGTTGATTGCTAAATATTTTTTTGTGCAACGTTTGATATTCTTATCTCTTTTATGTATTTTTTGTTTCTAAGTTATGTATTTTGAAAAAAAAATTGTTGAACTACGTGAAATATGTATATACAATTTTCGAAGATGATTTGTATCTTTTGAAAAATTGTTTTTTAGAGATATGAACACTATTTGAGAGTTGACGGTCATTCCAATTCCATTTGATTTTTTTTGGAAATTGCTTTTACCAACTAATTGTTGTTGACGTGCATTACAGTGTGATTAACGCGATTACTCAGAGCCGTATTTAGGGCGGGGGGAATTTCAGGGGTAAACCTCCCTAAATATGGAACTTTTATACTTTCGATTTTAGATGACAAGCCCAGCTTAAACATTCGCGGGGACTATGTCGCGGCACTTTTCGGGGGTTTAAATTGCTTTAAAGGCCAAAAATCGTTTTTCACATTTCACTGTTTCAAAAATTGAATGATGCAGTTTTGCTTAGCATACTTTAGTTAAGGAACATTTTCAGGCTCATAGGTCAACGGGAACGTATTGAACGGCGTAAAAACAAAAAGGTCCATTCTCATTTTTTTGTGAATTTGAATCTTTTACATATTTTGTTGAAGTTTAAAGACGTGTAACTTTTTAACGGTGCAACATTTTTTAACAAATTTTTTTTATTAAGTTCAGTAAAATGCCGTTTAAAAAATGAAAATTTTATTACAATCTATGTTTTATAGTATTTTTTTAGATATTTTTTAAAAGTCTACTTTTTAGACAAATTTTGAGAAAACTCATATACCGTCGTGCGACGGCAGAGCTTGGTTATATTTTTTAGAAAGTTTAAAGTACTTCAAAACTGCATAGCAAATATATTTACCACAAAAACTCTTACGCGTAATCATAACAGCAATGGAAAGTGTAACTTACGATTTTGTTGCTAATTTGTGTTTGGTATACAAATTTAAAAATTATGTTATCGTCGCAGCTATCATTGGCGAAACAATTGTCAGTCACAATACTATGGAAGCTGTATCAATAAAGGTTACAAATATTGTAGACAGCTTAAAAAAGCGCTTAAACCACTGCTCGAAATCGATGCCGAAATTTAAGCTAGCAAACGAAACTTGGCTAAAAAAACTCTTGAATACGATTGTCAATTCGACGAGGAAAGTTATTCTGATAGCGGTTCTGAAGATAGAGATGAACAGAATACTAAGAGAGGAAGACCTATGAAGCCTTTCACTGAGAGTTCTGTCCGCTCTCAAAGAAGAAAACTTGTAAAGAGTTTGTCGAAAAAGCCTATCTGCAGCAATTTAACTCCGCACGAAGGCACTTGCAATCTGAGATGCATCCAAAGCTAGTCCAAATCGCCCAAGAAGGGTATTAACTGCCTTTCCAACACCTCAGCAAACACAGGAGAACGACAACGCCACCAAGTGCTTATCTCCTGATTCAGCATTGGCACTCTTCATAAATACTAAAATGACAAAACAGCAATATGTAGAAGTGAGAAGTTTCACAATGGCCATCGGTGTACAGTGCTACCCAAATTACAGCACCTGGAAGCATTACATGGAAGAAGGAAACATAATAGAAGCATCAGCTGAGGTTAAATTGCAATCTTTGTTGAACCATACTGCTGAGCGAAAACTGCAAACTATGCCAGAAGAGATTATCAAGCTCCGCTGTGGAAATTTACAGCTGATTCCTAAATTAGGCTGCGATGGCTCATCGGCACAAAAAAAAGTACAAGCAAACTGTTGAAGAAGGCGTAAGCGAAGTGCATATGTTTATGGTGTCTTTAATACCCCTTCGGCTGGTAGACTGCATTACTAATGCACTACATTTTATAGTGGGACACAATAAAAGTTTTTGGTAGACACGTTTATTTTTATTTTATTTAAATTTTATTTTTTTAAACAATTTTTTGTATCTTTACACATTGAATATATTTTTTATACTGAAAATAATTTACAAAATTTTTGATTAAAAATATTTGACAACTTTTGAAATCTTAAAATAGTAATTTTTTATATAAAATGTGTGAGTGATTATTTTGTAAAGTGTGTGTTTTGTATGTTGGTGTTTATATGTGGTGGTATTGAGTCACCACATTATTCCCCCTCCTTTCTAAAAATTTTGGTCGTGTTAGCTAATAAGTTAAAGTGTACTTTTTTAGTATTTTTGTGTTTGGTTGAATGTGTCTGTGCTGTTTCAGTGTCTAAGGAGGCGGGCTTAATCCTATCAATGTTGACTGTTATATTAGTGTTTTTTTACGAATTGTGAAGTATTTTGGTGTTCTCTCAATAACTTCGAAGGGACCATCGTACGGCTCTTGTAGTGTTTTACAAATCGTGTCGTTACGGACGAAGACAAAGTTACAGGTACTGAGGGCTCGAGGTATATATTGCTGGAAGTTAGTGCTGTGATGCGCAATGTTTGACTTTTTATTTTCTATTGCCTCTTTAAGTTTGGACAAGGTGTCCGACGAATTAAAATTCTGACTATTGTGAATTACTAATTGTTGTGGTAGCCTGAGTGTTTGTCCAAAAACCATTTCGGCTGGTGAAGCCTTAATATCTTCTTTGACCGTGGACCTGAGTCCTAGAAGAACTAATGGCAACTCTGTGTACCAATTTGTCTGGTTGTTACTCGCTATTATGGAAGTTTTTAGTTGGCGGTGAAAACGTTCTACAATCCCATTGGCTTGTGGATGATAAGCAGAAGTGGTAATGTGTTTGCTTCCTATATTCTTTACGAAGTTTTTAAATGTTGCGGATGTAAATTGAGGTCCTCGATCGGAAGTAATTTCCAGAGGAACTCCAAAACGTGAGATGTACAGGGTTGTCAATATTCGAAGCGCCCATCTGGCAACACTGTAACTTTCCGCAGTGATGCCAAATCGACTAATGACATACCGCGTTTGAAGCGTCATTCCATGCAAATGTTTACAATGGAACAGTACACGCCACGCGAACGCTCTAAAATTGTTGAAATTTACATTCAACAAAACAAGTCAATAGTGAAAACTCAACTCTATGAGCGATGAAGCTCATTTTCAGTTGAACGGAACGGTAAACAAACAAAATTGCCGTATTTATGCCACTGAAAATCCACAAGAGATTCAAGAGGTACCCCTTCACGATGCAAAAGTCACTGTTTGGTGCGGCGCACATTGGTGCCAAACATGAAAAAGGCGGCCAAAACCTCATTTTTAAAGATGTTTGAAAAACATATTTTACTTCAAATACCTATTAAAGATAGATAAATGAAAAAACTGCGATGTCAATTTTTTTAAAATTTTTTTTTTCATTTTTAACGCCTTGAAAGTTTGGCAAAAATTTTACAAAAAAAATAGTAAAATTTTGACCCAAATTCAAACATTTTTTGTATTATCTGTACAAGTAATTTAAGTTGTTTTATATTTTCATATATTGAATCGAAGCATATGCAATTAGAATAAACTTAAAACTTTGAAAAAATTGCATGCCTAATATTTTAAAAAAATCATTGAAAATTTATATTTTTTGAAAAATTTGGATCAGTGAAAATGGAAAAAACGAAAGTGTTCGCCGCGTTACGCCCCTATAGAAAGGTATTGGTTACTTTGTGGGATATCTTATAATACTAATAGAAGAAAAACATTTTGCCCAAACGTGCCCCAATCGGATATTCGTGTTTAGAAGACCGAAAACCATAAGAAAAGTATAGTGGCATGTGGATCTCAAAAATGGTGGCGCCTAGTGTTATCAAAGTTATTATCAAAGTTATCTGAGGAAGCTTTTCTTTAAACGTAAATTTTTTGTGTGCGATCGGTTGCGTTTTATCGCGTGTTGTGTTGAAAAAACGGTCGTGTTAATAAAATGTTTGCAAAAATTAAAAGAATGCATATGCATAACGAAATTTTAAACACCGATAACATGCAAAAAATTAAAGAAAGAGCTGTGGAAGCTAATGTCCTGAAATACAACTTACCAATACTTCACGCCTATTTAAATTTTATGAATTGTTTACTGCATATTTCATATCGACTTGATTTCAAAAAGTGGAGAATAAGAGCATTTTTTAAGCATACACACAGACATTCCTAATTTATATTATGTATATGCATTTTATACTTTTATTAGGTAAGCCAGAAAGATGGAACAAAGATTCAAATGCAAACTCGCAAAAATGTAATTCAAACTCGCTTCTTAAAAGAAACTGGCCTTCGTATAGATTTTCCTAAGCCAGGATTTGGTTCCTCAAATGACGGGAATACAGCAAGAAGGTTTTTTGACAATATTTCACTTACAGCAGATATAACTGGTTAGTTTAACTAAATAATAAGCTTTTCTTTATGAACTTAATACTTATAAAAATTAATTCATATGTAGGTATAAGTGAAGAAATCTTAAGAAGGTTTTCTGTAGTTTTGAAAACTATATCAAGTTGCAGACACATAAAGGTAGCAGAATTTGATAACTACTGTATCGATACAGCAAAACTTTACGTTGAGTTATATGGCTGGTATCACATGCCACCAAGTGTCCACAAGGTATTGATCCATGCCCCAGCTGTGGTGAAAAATTCCTTGCTTCCACTAGGTCAGCTGTCTGAGGAAGTTTTAGAAGCGACCCATAAGGTAGCAAAAAAGTTTCGACTAAATAACGCAAGAAAAATGTCCCGAATTACTACCAATGAAGATGTGTTTAACAGATGGCTGCTTTATTCAGATCCTAAAATATCGTCATCAGGAAATTTGCCAACAATTAAAACAAAACATTTACCTGAAGAAGTTTTAGCGTTATTGGAAAATTAGTGTACATAAAAATGTGTTAAATATACTTTGTATAAAATATAAAAAATTTTGTTATTTATTTTAAATTTAAAATTTTGGACTTCAGATTCGTGATCAGCGACCCCAAAAACCCCCGAATACCAATTTTTAGCTGAATTAAACAATTATTAAAGAAGTTAGCTTGTTCATGGCCGCCATTTTGAAGCCGCCATTTTGAATTTTAAATTTTGGACTTCAGATTCGTGATCAGCGACCTCAAAAACCCCCGAATACCAATTTTGAGCTGAATTAAACAATTATTAAAGAAGTTAGCTTGTTCATGGCCGCCATTTTGTAGCCGCCATTTTGAATTTTAAATTTTTGACTTCAGATTCGTGATCAGCGACCCCAAAAACCTACATATACTTAATTTCATGAAAATCAGACCACTCCTTGAGGTTTTGGCCGTCTTTTTTCGATTTGGAACCACTGTGCGGCGTTTGTGCTAAAATGCTCATTGGGCCGTTCTTTTTCGAAGATGATAATGGCCACAGAGTTACTGTCAATCAGGAGCGTTATCGCGATATGATAAACAATTTTTACATGCCAATCGTTCGTCGAAAGCGTATCAGGCACTACTGGTTTCAACAAGACGGCGCGCCACCACACACAAGCCGCACTACAATCGATTTTTTGAAGCAATTGTTCCCTGGCCGTTTGATGTCAAAAAATTGTGAATTCGATTGGCCGCCAAGATCACCAGATTTAACGCCTCCAGACTTCTTTTTGTGGGGTTTTTTGAAATCAAAGGTTTACGTCAACAAGCCAAAGACCCTAGAAGAGCTGAAAACCAACATCCGTCAAGAAATAACCGCCATTCCCATCGAAATGTTGAAGAAAACCATGGAAAATGCTGCAAAACGGGCACAATATGTCGTAGAGGCCAATGGCGACCATTTACGAGATATCATATTCAAGAAATAATGTAAGCAAATCTACTTGAACCCAATTAAATGATATTCATGACGAACAGACAAAAAATTGTGGTTTCTTTGATTTATTGAAAAATAAAATGGGCGCTTTGAATATTGGCAGCCCTGTATTCCTTTTGAAGTGTATCTACAATTGTACTGGCGTTGGTATCTTTAATTGGATATGCTTCGGGCCAACGTGTATTTCTGTCAACTAGGGTAATCAGATATCTGTAACCATTTGATACTGGTAAAGGGCCAACTAAATCAATGTGAACATGCTCAAAACGACCGTGTGGAATGTTTATCTTGTGTGGGATTGTCTTTGTATCTTTGTGTATCTTTGCTCTTTGGCATCTAACGCATTCTTGTGACCATTTATTGATTTGTGTGTTCGTTTTGGGCCAAAAATATCTTTGTGCTATGAGTCGTCAAGAAGCTCGTGTACCTGGGTGTGAAATGTTATGTAATTGTTCAAAAACTTGTTTGCGCAATATTTGTGGAATGTATGGACGTGTTCCTGAACTTGTTTGTTCGCACCAAATTTTAATATTAAGTATTGGAATGTGTATTTGTTCGAATTTGTAAGTATGTTTATTTAGTATCTCTTGTAGCTCTGAATCTGTATTCTGTTCTTTGTGTAGAGTTCTGAGGTTTATCTCAGAGGTTGTGAAAGCCTCTATCTCAGCTCTTGAGAGTGCGTCTGCTACGGTGTTATCGGTACCTTTAATGTGTCTGATATCGTTGGAAAACTGTGCAATGAATTCTAGGTGTCGTGTTTGTCTTGGGGTTCTCTCTGTTTTTTAATGTAATGCTGAAGTAAGTGGTTTGTGATCTGTGTATATAGTAAATGTTCGTCCCTCTAAATAGTGTCTAAAGTGTTTAATTATAGGGTAAATTGCTAAAAGTTCGCGATCGAATGTACTGTATTTTGTCTCTGATGGTGATAATTTTTTCGAAGAGAAAGCTAGTGGTTCTGTTTCCTGGTTGTATTCTTGTTGCAAAACTGCACCGATAGCAGTGTTAGATGCATCTACAGCGATAGAAAGTTTTGCTTTGCTATTAAAATGATTAAGTAGCACTTCCTTAGTAAAACTTTCTTTTATCGTTGCGAATGCTTCTGTTGTGTTTTCTGTCCATGTTAAGTGTTTGTCCTTTGTTTTTGTTGCTGAATTTATCATATCATAAATGTGTGTGAGTGTGTGTGCTAATTTTGGAATGCATCTGTGATAGTAATTAATCATCCCAATGAATTTCTGCATTTGTTTAACTGTTTCTGGTTTTGGATAGTTAACAATGCATTGAGTTCTATCGGGAGATGGTTGAATGCCTTTGTTTGAAATGTCATAACTTAAAAAATGTATTCTGTCAACTCCAAAAATACATTTGTTCGGTTTAATGTTTAGTCCGTAATTGTCTAGTCGTTCGAAAACTAAATTTAGATGTTTAATGTGTTCTTCTTCCGTTTCGCTGGCCACTAGAATGTCGTCGAGGTATATGAATACGAAGTCTAGTTCTCGTAATACTTCGTTAATAAATCGTTGGAATGTTTGAGCTGCATTTCTTAAACCGAATGGCAATCTCAGGAACTCAAACATTCCGAATGGTGTAGTAATCGCGGTTTTATGTATGTCTTGAGTGGCCATGGGTATTTGGTGGTATGCTCTAACAAGGTCTAATTTTGAAAATATGTGTTTGTTGTGAAAATCTATATTTAGGTCGTGTATGTGTGGTAGAGGGTAGCGGTCTGGAAATGTAATTGTGTTTAGTCTTCTATAGTCACCACAAGGTCTCCAGTCATTCACATCCTTTTTGGATACTAAGTGTAGTGGAGACGCTGACATGGAGTCTGAAGGACGATAGATGCCTGCTTTGATTAAAAATTCAAATTCCTTTTTGGCAATTTTGTATTTGTTGGAGTCAAGGCGTCTTGGTCTTGAAAAAGGTAACTGTCCTTCTGAAGTTATATGGTGCACTGTTTTGTGTTTAACTGGTTTGTTGTGGTCAGGTTCTGTTGTTAGTGATGGATAATTTTTGAGTATATTTGTATATTTGTTGTCTAGTGTAATTAGTTTAGGTAGTGATGTTTCTGTAAATGCTGTGATTGCGTTAACTGATAATTGTGTAAGTGAATCTATGAGTTTCTTGTGTCTTAAGTCTATCAAGAGCCGATATTTCGTAAGGAAATCTGCTCCTATGATGGGTCTTGTGATGTCTGCTAGTATACATGTAAAAGGAAAATCGCGTCTAATTTTCAAATTTACCTTAAGTAATTTCTTGCCGAAAGTTGAAATTGTGCTACCGTCAGCTGCTGTTAATATTAAGTCTGAAATTTTCTTGTGGGCTTTAAATTTGTTTACTGGAAGTACTGAAACTTCTGCTCCACTGTCTATCAAAAAGTTTATGTGATTGTCGTTATCGTAAATAAAAAGGCGGCGTGTTAGTATTGTCTGACTTCCATCATTAGCCGTCGCAATGATGGAATCATTTAGTTTGTTGAGTTATGTTGTATTGTGTTGTGTTGTGTGTCGTTTTGACCGAATGAGCATGGTTGTTCGCATTGTCTAGCTGCCCTACCGAATCTAAAATGGTATCTACATACCCAGTTGGAAGGTCGATGTCGTGACACACTTCTCGACGGAGATCTACGTCTTGAAACTCCTCTGAAATTAGATTCTCGCGAGTTCGAACGTGAATGACTACGGTATCGTTCATTTTTCAACTCTTGGACCTCAATTGCTAGTTTGTTGAAACTTTCTAAGATTTTGGACGTTGTTTCAGCAAACGATTGCTTTATCATCGCAAGCTCAGGGTTTTGTGTAATTTTTGCCATGCGCTGGACATTATTGCCAACTGAAGCTACTTCGTATTCTGATATGACTTCCCACAAATTATCAGCTAGTAATAATTTGTTAATAATTGCTCTTCTAGTTCTCTGTGACCAGATCCGGTCAAAGCAATATTGAGGCTTTTGGGGAGTTTACGGAGCCAAATTTTATAAACTAAGTCACTATCGACTGTAGTACCGGCTAACATTAGAAGTGACCTATAAAATTAAGATGTCTTTTGGTCACCCATCTCAGTGCCAGACAGAATTTTGTCGAACCTCTTGGCTACACTTAAAGAGTGTCTATCAATCAAAATTCTCTTTAAACCTTCATACAAATCTGAGGACGGAGGTTTTTGTATGAAGTCTAGCACAGTTATAATTACCTCTTGAGGTAGAGCGGTTACAAGGTACTCATACTTAGTCTTGTCAGTTGTGATTCCTTTTGCCTGAAATTGTATTTCTGCATGGGCGAACTATGCATCAGGACAAGTGGTCCAAAATTGTGGCAACTTTACTAACGTCGCTTGTATTTCAGAATGCATTGTTGCATCAAATGGATTGACTAGATCCGTATCTAATTGTATGAGAGGGCGATAGTCACCTTCGCCGGAATGAGAGAGAGGGTTAGAAATATGTAAAGGAGTGGGAGTTTGTCTGATGTGGGGTGGTGGTGTGTGTGCAAGATTCATGACCTATTAAAAATAATTCACGGCCCTATCGTCTTACAAACGTTTTAAAAGCTACGGTGTGTGCCTCGTGAAAAGCTAAAATGATAAGGCAACCTGAAAAAAAAATTTTATAATATATCATAAACAAAATTTTACATCACTTGTCAAAAAAAAATTTCAAACATATAATATATAAATTTTATATAAAAAATTTGATGTTGCTGCCAATGTTGTTGTTGTTGATGACAATATGTTGTTGTTGTTGTTGTTGTTAATGCTGTTGTTGTTGATTCTTCTGCTGTTGTTGTTATTGTTGTTCTTATTAATGTTGTTGTTGTTGATTCTTCTGCTGCTGTTGTTATTGTTGTTGTTATTGTTGATTCTGCTACTGCTGTGCTTGAGCTGATGTTACGCTTGCGCTGACGTGTTGCGCCAATATGTTGTTGTTGTTGTTTCTGCTGCCGTTGGTTCAATTTCTTTTGTTATGCTTTGTTTTTGCTGCTGTTGTATTTTTACTAATAAGTTTTTGTTGCTGCCCTTGTTGGTTCCAAGCTACTGACGTTGTTATTTGTGCCGGCTTTTTAGATGCTACTTTACTTGAATTTAATGATGAGGCAACAGTGGGTGATGTTGCTGCAAATTTCGGAGCAGACGACGTAGTTTGAGGTGATTTGGGAGTTGTTATCTGTGCTTGTAGCACTTTTCCTGGGCTCGGCGATAAATAGTTGGCTGTAGCTATAATTGTAGCATTTGTGATGTTTTGTTTGAAGCTGTTCCAGCAGTTGTATTAACAGCAAATTTATTTAGCTGATGTCCGCCTGACAACGTTGGTGAAATGGCTGGTTATTATGCTGCAACTAGCGAGATGGAGGGTTGAACTTGTTTAAACGCTGAAGGAGATGGTAACGATGGAATTGTCGCCAGAACGAATTTACAGAACAGGATGTATCGCTCCTGGCAGGATCGCCAGTTGTGGTGGGACACAATAAAAGTTTTTGGTAGACACGTGTATTTTTATTTTATTTAAATTCTATTTTTTTAAACAATTTTTTGTATCTTTACACATTGAATATATTTTTTTATACTGAAAATAATTTACAAAATTTTTGATTAAAAATATTTGACAATTTTTAAAATCTTAAAATAATAATTTTTATATAAAATGTGTGAGTGATTATTTTGTAAAGTGTGTGTTTTGTATCTTGGTGTTTATATGTGGTGGTATTGAGTCACCACAAGCCTATGAAGAACCATCAACTTCCACAGCAGCAATTATGAACAGGCAGACTGCAAATATATGGAAAAATCCGAGTCCTTCATCTACAAAATACTGCAGACCAGTGAAATTTGTCTTTCACAAGGAAACTACGGAAATCATTAAGGAAGAAGTAGCGGCCATTAATACGCAAATAGACACTTTGGAAGATTCCGTCTTCATTTTGAACGGGAAAAATATCACCATTCACCATAAATTGTTTCTCATAATGGTCGAAGGCAAGGTAACGCAGGTATTAACTGACACGAAATACACTCGATCGTGCATTATATGCTGCGTTTATGGAAGCAAATTTAGCGAACCTTTAACTGATGAGTGCCAAAAGCTGGGTTATACATTTGGTCTTTCACCGCTGCATGCCAAAATTTGCTTTATGGAGCACATTTTGAAAATCTCGTATGACTTGGATTTTGGTGGAAAGGACACAATTAAAAACTCTGTATGCAAAACTATGAGGGGAAAAAAAACAAATTCAAACTGAGTTCCGCAAAGTGGAACTCATTGTTGACACTCCGAAGCTTGGAACTGGCAGCAGCAACGATGGCAGCACAGCCAGGGGATTTTTCGCTGATCCCCTACACTACATCAAAAATCACTGGAATTGATGAGGTCTTCATATCAAGGTTGCGAACCATCCTACAGGTTATTAGATGCAATGAGCATATACGAGCAGAGCGTTTTAGACAGTATGCAAAGGAAACAGCAGAATTATACAATAAATTATATTCTTGGCGTGCCATGTCTCCAACACAGCACAAGGTTTTAATGCATGGCAAACAAATCATAAATTATCATATCCTACCTATTGGAGAGCTATCTGAAGAAGCGCAAGAGAAAAGAAATAAGGATTATAGGTTCCATAGGGAACATAACACCCGAAAGTTTTCAAGACAAAAAACAAATCAGGACCTGTTTCGAATGCTTATGATATCATCTGATCCATTTATATCTTGTTTCAGAAATTCAAAGAAAATTGCACATAGTGCCTTAAGTAAAGAAGCAAGATATTTAATTGTTCAACCAACTGATGAATTTTTTGAAGAAAACTGATATCAAAAATCAATTAATAAATACTTAGATAAATTATACTTTTTATTAATACGTATACAATGTTAAAACAATTCAATAAAACATTCTATCTAAAAATAAAGCCTTTATATGTAAAAATTTTTTTGAAAATTTCAAAAAACCACATTAAAACAAATAGAGAAGAGAAAATCGCAGAAATGCGTTGCACGACATAACAGATATAAACATTTTCAAAAAAATCAACAAAAGATAGCAAACGAAATTTCAGGAACTATTTTAATGCTTCAAATGCCTAAGTTTATATGCCGAAAAAAATTCATTCGCTTAGAAGTTATAGATTTTTGACCGCCAAATGCCAAAAAACTTACTTTTTGCACGCATCTGTCATGCTGCCGCAAACTTACTAAAACAAGGATATGCTGCACATTTGGCTTCAATTTATAAACCTTGGAAAGGCAGAGCAAAGCAGCACGAAAAAGAATTTTAAATACTAAAAATATTTACTGCAAATATGAACGCAAGTTTAAGCAGTAATTACTTCGTAGAAATTATTTTATGACTTTCCTTTTCATTTTTCCTTATACAATGATTTTCGACACCAAAATATTAGTTGCAGAATTTAATATGTGGAAAACAAAATACACGGAGAAAACTGTTTGCTAAATTTGTATCGTGGTTAGGCAAAACTGCGCTTGAATTTCAGCCACTTCAAGTTGTACTAGATTTCAGCAAAAACTAATCAAAATTTGTTATTCCAGTTTGTAATAACTAAGCAAAATTTTGATTACATTCAAGCAAAATTTTGGTAGGTTATTATTAACTGCAAAAGCAAATTTCTACTGAATTCAAGTAAATATTTGCTAAGTTATTATAAATTGGAATAGCAAATTTTGATAAGTTTTTGCTGAAATTATGCATATTTTTGAAGTGAAATAATTATTAACATTAAATTAAATTGAAAAATGACCACCATCTATAGATTTGAACCTCGTGAGTTTAAGTGTATGGGCTTGTCAATTCGACCATCGCAGTTGTTAAGCAATCGTCGCCAAATTTTCCACATTAAGAATAAACGTGTGCTCGTGTGTTTAAAAGAAATTTGCTGGAATTTAGTAAAAATTTGCTATATGAGCTTATAATATCATAGCAAACATTTGCTTGAACTAAGTAGAAATTTGATTTTGCAGTTTATAATAACATAGCAAAATTTTGCTTGAACTTAATCAAAATTTTGCTTTTTCCTAAACACATGAGGAGTGAGTACAATTAAGCAATCTTTTTCTAAAATCACACCGTGATTGAGCAAAGTTTTTCTGATTTGCTTTTAAGCAAAACATTTGCTTGATCCAAGCAAAATAATTATCTCCGTTTAGGATCATGAACAAAATGCAATGTGCAATTCATCTGCAATACATGCATTAAATTAATGCAACAAAGAGCTTATTCCGTAAATTTGTTCTCTTTTAAAAATATATGCCACTATACCAATAACTACTTGTACTGCAGAGCTAAGGTTCAGTTATAAGGTTGTGGCACTTGAGAGAAATGCACTCTTTTTCCCGCCTTTGCTCGAACTGTCACCAACGAGTATATATCTATAAGAGATTTCACTCGTCGCTCGTTATTTTTTGCTCGCTAATATTAGCCATCCATCGGCAGAACAGGATATTTTGATGGGACATTTATTTTATACCCCTTCAAAAGTGTGAGTTTGCTTACATTTTGTTTTCTATATTTTGATCATTTTGGCTGCGTGCACAAGGGAGCAAAAAGATCGGTACTTTTTAATGTGCTTGCCTGTTTCTTCTTATTTGAATATCTGAAGAAATATTGCAAATTTTATGAATGAAAATAAAATTTTACAGCTTCTTATTTGCATGTGCATGGTTGCCAAATTTATTTTGCTTGGGAAAAATAAATAACAAAATAAAAACTTACTGAATTTCGAGGCGATCTCGGGATCCCGAAATTCCGGGATTCCGGGATTATATTTTTAGACCCTGAAAATTCCGGGATCGACAAAACTCCAATACCGCCCTTAGATTTATTATAAAAATAACCTAGTTTCAATTTATACTATTATACAATTATATTTTTATTATATTGTTTTCAAATGTAATATTTTACAAAAAAATTAAAATCGTCGTCTATAAAAAAGTGGTTTTCTCGAAACTAAGTTTTTTGATCGGGGTTTAAAAAAATATATCAAGCCAACTTGCTATCTCTAGCAGATAGTAGAATTGGTAATTTTTAATATTTTTTTCTATTTTGTACCCCAAAAAAAAAACCCTAATATTTGTAAGTGTCTGCCTAGAAGTTCGCCATTTTTAATTATTGTACAAATACATGTATTTTTTACATGCTTTTTGCATTTGTAGATTTTTGTAGATTTGTTAATTTTATATAAAATCGAATAGTTTTTAGCCTATGGCGTTAAAAAACTTTTATAAATTAGGGCCACCTTAATGTACATTTACCCAAAAAAAACAGTATATACTTATATTGTATTTATTGCGATATATTTCTTAATTTCTTAAAATAATATACTACCATCATGGTTAGAAATCTTGGAATAAAAAGTTTTAAATTTTGTAAAATTTGTAATAAGTATTAGTAAAAATTGATTACGAAATTCGTAAATATATATTGTTTTACATTTTAATACAGTTAAAATATTAAAACGATAGGTATAAAGTAAATTAAGCTCAAATTTTGGCACTCGATTTGTTTTGAGTTATATATGGTTTAAGGGAAAAATATTTTGCCACACCCTCTTTTACCGCCTACAAATCAAGAAGAATGCTATATTTTGGACGGTTTTGGTTGTATTAGACTAAAATTTTGTAATTTATGTAAAATATAGATACGTTCGGCAGCTATACTCAAAATGGTGAAAATATTAAATGTTTTTTTTCCGATTAGCATGAAAACTCATATATTGCAGTAAGAGGCGGTGGCAGGACAACTTCTGCCGGAGAATATCTTTATACAATAAATTCTTGTGTACATGGCTTTCTCACTGAACTCCTCCTAAACAGCTAGATCGACTTTGAAGAAATTTGGTGTTTGTATTTTATTAATTCAAGTTAATTTTATTTATTAAAAGCATTTTTGTTAAAAAAAAATTTTCAAGTCCTGACTAATAATAATTTTATTATCCGAAGCATCAGAATTTCGTCTTTTAATTGGTCTAATGAAGTATCTAAAATTATGGTTGTGTATCAAAAGTAGCAAGCAAAATATTGCTACAAGGAAAATATCCAGCTAGAAACAAACTAAATTCGGTAACTACAAGAAGATGGAAGAATAAAAAAAAACACACATACATATAAATAATAACCTGTTAAATTTGTATCAAATATAACTTTTATTCTCATTAATTAAATCTACAATATTTCTTAGTTTTATTTTAAATTTATTTTTTTGCTACGTTTTTTTATTATTCAATAATTATTTCATTAGCCGAAATGAAATATCTAGAAATCCTTCTCTGCAGCAGCAACCAAAATATAGCTACAACAAAATCACAACAAAAATATCCAGCTGGAAGCAAAATAAATTTGGCAACCATGCACATGCAAATAAGAAGCTGTAAAATTTTATTTTCATTCATAAAATTTGCAATATTTCTTCAGATATTCAAATAAGAAGAAACAGGCAAGCACATTAAAAAGTACCGATCTTTTTGCTCCCTTGTGCACGCAGCCAAAATGATCAAAATATAGAAAACAAAATGTAAGCAAACTCACACTTTTCAATTTCGTCACCTGTTCATGTTCATATGTAGACATCTGGGTAAAAGTAAAAGCAAAAATTCCCTTTCACTTCTTGGTGTATTTGCAGTACTTTTATTTGACACTATATGCCCAAAGTAACGAGTAAAAGTAGCGATTAATAGTACCTGGTAATTTTATCATGGTTCTAAGCATATATTTTCTTCATTTCTTTTCATCCATTCTGGCAGTTCGACCGAGTTCGCTCTCAAGTGCCACAACCTTATAAATGAGCCTTGTGCAGAGCGAACTTTTTCAACATTAAAAACGCTAAAAACTTAATTGCGGAACTCAACAGGACAAGAGAGACGTTGAGACAAGAGAGCTTGGCGTGGATGAGTGTGCATCGAAGATTTGATTGAAAAAAAAATTATCAACGAGTTTGCAGAAAAAAAGGCCAGCCGGTTGAATTTCTTATTATAAGCTTCAAATTTATTTTTTTCATATTTACCTACTTTCCTTTTGCATGTTATTCTTGCATTTCTTATGTGCTTACCTATAAAATTTAGTTTTTCATATTTCTGCTTTTGACCTTTTTTATGTTTTTATGATCTAATATATTGTTTTTAAAAAATTATTTTTTAGTTTAATTTCATTTCGACGATTTTATTTTAATTTCGACTTGTAACGCTTTATTTTTAAATGGATATTTTTATAGCAATAAACCGTATTTTTTTTATAAAATTTTTTATTTAACCCTTCCTGTGTCTTTTGTGTTGATTTCGTCCAAGCCATTTTTTACCCATTAAGAGACATCTTTTAACCCTTAATTTATTTTGGGGGCTGAGTTGTTGCTTTAAATGAAGAATAAAAAAGGATTTGTTCAAAAATATATGCATAGTTTTGCGTAATTAATTTTTTAACATTGAGAATTTTTTACTTTTTAAAAAAAATGTATATATCTGGACCTAACTATTATTAAGAAAAAAAGTTCTAGGGAATTTGACTTGAGATATAAGTCTGTAAAATCGACATTCATCTGGCCTGGGTACCAGGGCATTGGGACATTCCTGGAAATTGTAGAGCGGATGAGCTCACTAGGAAAGGTACAGCGTCAACTCTGCTGCCTAACATGGAAACATTAGGCATGCCACTTGCGTCTTGCAAACTGGCTCTAAGGCAACATGCCAAAGAAATGGCTAATTTCAGATGGAAGCATAGCACCACCTCTAACACAGCTAGACAGATGTGGCCTAGTTTTGCTAAAAAAAGAACGACGAAGCTCACTCAATTGACGAAGAAAGATCTTTACATTCTTATAGGCGTTATAACAGAACACTATCTAATAGGTAGGCATGCCCTTAGAATGGAGGTTCTTGCAATTATCTTCTGCTCGAGTTGCAGGGAGATGCGATACCGACTTCTCCTCTGTTCATGCCCCGCTTTAGCCCGCAGAAGACATAATCATCTAGGTGGCTTCTTTTTTTATGATCTCAGGGATCTTGTTGAAGTAGACGTTAAGCATTTACCGCTTTTTATTATTAGCTCAGCGTGGTTACACAGCAGCGTTTAGGAGGGGAGGAACAGATCCCCTGTGGTATCACAACGGACCAAATATCTGGTCTATTCCAAAAACCATAATTATTTAGACACCTGAAAAATTACCTTTTTTTTGTGTACAAATTTTTTAAAAGTTCAAGTATTTATGGAAAAAACATTGCTTAAGAGTTTAACAGCCCTATTCTGGCAGCTTAACTAAGCTCACCACATTAACAAAATAGTTAATATTAACAATTTGTTAAGGTTTCGTATTCTGCTGCAAATTTAAAAGCTCTTTTCCTTACAATTTTGTTAATAACAGAAAGAGTCTTAACAACGAATGAAATGTATGTGCTTAGATAGAAAATTGTTGTGAAAATAATAAAAAAATACAAATTATAATATAATATTGAGTTTAAATACATTAAACTGAAAAATGGAAGAATTTTTTACTTATTTTAAGTGTTGATAACGAAATCTTTCAGTAGCCGTGGCAAATTTTTCAAGCTCTTGCAAAGTCACAAGTTGCACTCGAAGCATCTGTTTATATAGCGCATCTCTTCTTTCAATAGGCATATCGATTTTCATCATGCATGGTGAATTTTAAAAGCTTTTTAAGCTTTTATGTTGTTAATGATTTTTAAAAATACCAACATTTACATAACATAACAATCAGCTTAACAAGAGCTCCTTAACTATTTCTTGTTAAGCTAACAACCAGAATAGGGCTGTTAGACATTAGATCTAACGAACCGGAAGCTAAAAATTCGGTAGAAAAAATTATAAAAGCATATCAAGACCTAATTCATCTCCCTGAAGAACATTAAAGTGTAAATAATTTTTACACTCAAGACATCCAAATAACAGATTCGACAACAGTTTTTTTTAAAGAACTACAGACAACCACAAATACAAATGATAGAAATTAACGAACAGGTCAATAAATTCTTAGAAGAAAATATGATTGAAGATTCAGTTAGCCCCTACATTTCACCATTACTGGTAGTACCAAAAAAATCAGAGAATGATAAAAGAAAATGGCGACTTGTAGTCGATTTCAGGAAACTTAATGAAAAAATCGTAAATGATAAATGTCCGCTATCAAAAATTTAAGATGTTCCTAACAAACTAGGAAGAGGTAAATACTTTTCGACCTTGGACATGACTAGCTCCTTCCTACTTACTACTACTTACTTAGTTGGTGCTGCAACCGTATGTCAGTCTTGGCCTCATCTATGAATTTTCCAGCCATTTCTGTCTCTCGTTTGCTGGCGCCAGTTGGAAATTTCAAGCTTCGTCAGGTTGTCCTCCACTTGGTCTTTCCAACGAAGATGCGGTCGTCCGCCGCTGGGTACCGAATCGAATATTTTCTTCACTGGAGCATCGTTTTTCATGCGCTGAACATGACCTAGCCATCGAAGCCGCTCGATTTTAATGCGCTTGACTATGTTGATGTCAGCGTACAGCTCATACAGTTCATTATTCCACCGTATTCGGTACTCGCCATTGACGCAGATTGGTCCGTAGATCTTACGAAGAATCTTTCTCTCGAATGCTCCTAAAGTCTTTTCATCTGAACTGAATGCACATCTGAATCGTCAGCATAGGCAAGCAGCATAACACTCTTGTAGAATATATTGTCACTACGTCTCAGATCAGCAGCTTGGATGATCTTCTCCATCATTAGGTTGAAAAGTTGCATGATAAGGAATCACCTTGTCTTAAACCTCGTTTGAAAACAAATGGTGGGGAGAGGTCCTTCCCGATTTTAACTGCGCTGCTGCTGTTGCTCAGTGTCATTCTACAAAGTCGTATTTATAGGTGATTCCTTATTGGGCTGTCGAAAGCGGCTTTGTAGTCGACAAAAATATGGTGGGTGCCACCTGATTTTTCTTGGGTCTTCTCCAAGATTTGTCTTAAGGTGAAGATCTGGTCGATGTTGGACTTTCCAGGTATGAAGCCACACGGATAAGGTCCAATCAGTTGGTTCAAAATGGGCTTCAATCTTTCATGTAAACCGCTCGACAGGACCTTATATGCGCTATAAAGAAGGCATATCCTATGCAGTGTTGTCTGTTAACCCACAAGCGGATGGATTGCCCCTTAGCTCCCCTCAATATGAATGGTGTGGATCTTGTGGAATCAGCCGCTCTTGACGTTCTGGACATATCGATCCAATGTGATCTTCGTTGGAATGATCATATTTTCGATGTGTCGAAAGAAGCGGGCAAGTGCCTAGGTTTTCTAAAACGGTGCAAAAAATATTTCACTTCAGCTGATCTTCGCATGATCTACACCTCATACATTAGGCCGAAAATGGAGTACAATTCGCACATTTGGGCAGGGGCTTCAAGATCTTATTTGGAGCTTCTGGACCGAATTCAACGTCGTGCGATATATTTGATAGGAGATGAAAGTATTTCATCCTCTCTCAACTCTCTTGAGCATCGACGTAATGTAGGTTGCCTAAGCCTTCTGTATAGGTATTACCATGGGAAGTGTTCAAGGGAGATACATAGCCTGACGCCACCAGCTCGTGTGTTTCCCAGGTCCACTCGGGCAGCTGTCCAAGCCCACCCCTTTACCATTGCATCGATGCCTAATAGAACCTCGCATTACCGCGATAATTCGTTCTTTAGTCGCGCGGTTAAGTTGTGGAATAGTCTCCCTGCGAGCGTGTTTCCCGGCAGTTTTGAGCTGTGCAAATTCAAAACAAATCTTCACCGACACTACTCCATCTATCCACCCTCCAACTAACTATCACCCATCTTCCGAATCAACACAATGCTTACGCATTTATAGGGGGCATACCCTGAGCGTTGGTTCAGTCTAAAAAAAAAAAAAAAAATATCCTACGGTAACTGGCCCAAATAGAAGGATCGCCTTTCTTGTGGATTGGGTAGAACACACTGAGATTTCAATCATTCGGAATGCATTCTTTTGACCATATTCTGCATAGAAACTCGTGAATGCATTTAAAAAGAGCTTCGCCTCTGTTCTTAAACAGCTAAGCAGGCTTTGTTATTGTTGAGTCGAGCTATAGCTGTCAGAACTTCATCATAATTGGGCAACGGAACCTCGACGCTGTCATCCGTAATTGGGGTTACCGGGATATTATCTCTATTAGCGGGATTGTTGTCAGCGTCGCCATTTTAAATCTTAGAGAAGTGTTCCCTCCAATTCTGGATATCTGGATATTCTGGATATCTGCCCCTAAATTTCCGTTTTCATCCTTGCAGGAAGAGGCTCCGGCCTTAAAACTATCGCTAAGGCGTCTTATTTTTTCGAAAAAATTTCATGCCTCATTCCTGTTACCATACATATCAATTTTCTCATGCTCGTGCTTTTCTGCCTCTGTTTTTAGACCTGAAAATACGTCTCTCTTTCCTCCTCTTCTCTTTGTATCGCTCCTTTGCAGCGTTTGTTACAACCGACTGACGGGTGGCATTGTTGGCGGCGTCTTTCTCTGCTATTTCGTCGCGACACTCCTGGTCGTACCACTGGTTTTGGCGAGGGCGGTGGTAGCCAATCACTTCAGCGGCCGCACGCATGGAGTGGGAAATGTGTGTCCACTGCGCGCATATATCATTGATTGAAGGAGTGCTTTGAAGCAAAAGTGAGAGTCGAGGGCGAAAACTGCGGCTGTCTGCTGCGATTGCAGCTTGTTGACGCACAGTCGTGAACGGATTTTGGCTGCGACAAGATAATGATCCAAGTTAATGCTTGCACCACGGATCGTGCTGGAATAGTGCCTTTCGTCGATCAAAACGTGAACAATTTGGTTTCTGGTTGATTGATTGGAGGATATCCAGGTTGCTATATGGATATTTTATTTATTTATTTACTTAATTGCTAAACTTCAAAATAAAAGTATGATTTTGATTGAAATCATGTATAATTAACAAACTAAAAAGTTTTAATAAATTGCTTAAAGTATATAATTTTATTTTTATTAAAGTATAAAAAATAACAAAGAAAAAAGTTAAGTCAAGTCGAATGATATCAGGCAGCAAAGCAGGGTTGCGTTTTCAAGACAAACAAGGTCAAGTTAGCAACAATTTTTGTATACGGCGGAGTCGTGTGACAAACAAGGTCTCATACCCAATAAAACACCACTCCAATAGGTATATATATAATATATATCGTTCTGTCTTCCTGAAGCCGGTGAGATCCGGGCTTGACAGGGTGGTTACTCGACAAACTAGGTCAACTTCACCAAACCAATTTTCATAAAATAAAGAAAACCAGTTGCGAACGCAGGCATCAAGACAAACTAGGTCTTATCGACCACTCATATTAATATATTACAAATCGATCTAACGTCGTGTTTCAAGAGGTAAAAAGACACCAAGACACCACGGTACCGCCGATAAATGTAGTCACAACCATCATGAAGATATGAGGCAATTGAAGATCACAGGTTTAGGTCCATTCAGATTATTTAGATGTTTATACACCAAAATTTTCCATTTTACGCTTAGGTCCATTTATCCATTTAGATTGTTATATTAATGATAATGTGTTTACTAATCACCAGATGCATCAGATATATGTTTGAAAGAAATTTACATAATCAACGTCGGTACTGCAGGTAATCTATAATTTAATGTTTGATTGAGTCCATGCTTGAATCTAGTGCTACTTACGACCATGTTTCGTGCTGCGGCCAAGTCAATCAGCCTCATTCCGTTATCGGAGATGTTGTCGTGGAGGCTGAACTTTCCGACTGTTGGACCAAATATATTTTCCTTGCCCACCTTAGCGTCACCAAGCACGGTTTTTACGTCGTGACGGGGGCAGCGCTCTTAGAAAATTTCCTTGGTCTCATCGTCCTTGCCTTCTGTTGGAGCGTGCGCATATATTAGGCTTATATTAAAGAATTTAACTTTGATGCGGATTATGGCAAGCCGTTCGTTTGCAGGTGTGAATCGCAGGACGTGGGGCCGTAGTCTCTTGCCAATTACAAATCCGCATCCAAACTCGTGCTTCTCCGCCGCTGTAGCAGATATCACAGGGCGCATGCCGACTGCAACCCTGTCCCTTCCATCGCATTTCTTGAATAGCAGTGATATCAGCTTTGTATCTTTCCAAGACATCAGTCAGATGGATAGAGGCACCTTTCCAATTAAGAGTTCGAACGTTCCAGGTGCATATCTGTAAACATATTGACTAAAGTTTAAACTAAGGCCCAACATTGGTGGGTTAAACTTTGGTTAACTTGCCATATGATCTTGACAGATAACTTGTTTGCTTAGTTTATACCACATTTTTCGTTCGCACTTGACGATGTCCGCATTCAGCGAAGTCAACTGTTGTGAACTAAAATGGTACCGATACCTTAGTGAACTATTTTTTTCTCTGAATGTTTTTTTACTCTAAACGACATAAAAGTTGTATATTATTTAATTTCATTATTTGTATTATGTGATTATATAAACAATTTAATTGCAAAGTTTTCTCACTCAAATTTTAGCACAATAGTTGCCAACTCTTGTCTCCGCTGAATGCAATTGATTCCATGTGGTTTCAGTTAATTTTTACAGCTGGCCACATTAACGAAAAATTACAAGTAATAGCAGTTCCTAAACCAAATCGCTGGAAACTAGCAAACAATTTTTTATACATATAAAGAATCTTTAGCTAAATGCTTTATGGAACTAATGTCGGCAGCAAAACTTTGCAGTAGAGATATATTTTATTTCCTGATTAATCCAAATAGTTTTTTCTATTTCTTCACTTCTCTTACAACTTTCAGAACTACCGCTTCTATCATAATGGAATGGCATTATACTAATATATTAAAACATTTAGACTTTTTGATTTTTGAACTGCGCACAGCAGTTTATTGCTTTATGTTTTAATTTGTTTTTCTATTTTTATGCGCTTAGACTATTTTACACTTGATGAGAAAAATATATCACCACCTCATCACAGTGTTCTCATATCTTATGGCCACTTTATCTCTTTTTTTACATGTTACTGAATAAATTAGTGCTTAAAATATTTGATGTAGTAGTCCTTGAAGAAGGAGCTATCAAAGTGACCAAAGTTTTCGTATTTTTTCATATAGGTCTCGAAAGTATCAACATGGTAGATCTTGACATCCTTGAAGAGCATGTTGGGCACGTAGAAGTCGTATTCATCAATAACACGATCGAATGGATAACCGAATGGCATGTTGTCGATGTGACGCATACCGGATCCAATTCCGCATGAGTAAGTGTAATCGTAGGTGGAGAACTGTTCGTGATCAGCAATGAATGGAGTGACGAAGAAGAACATCTGCATTGGCATACCCTTGGCCCAACCACGAGGTAGGATCAGGCGATCTGGGAATCCACAGTGTGGTTCACTGATGTCCAATGGGAAATCGTATTTACCATCATATGCCATCATAACATAACGGTACAATTCGGTGTAAGTGGTGCGGTCCTTGACAGTCCAGTAGAAGTCATCGGAGCTACGCTTGATCATGTTCTTACCAGCATTCAAGGAGTACACGAATTCGTCGAGTTCCATGAAGTTCTCACGGTTATCAGCAAGTGATAAGATACGTCCGAATTCATCGAACTTGGGTCCGAGGAAGGTGCGGATGACAACCTTTTGGGCCTTGTCAGATTCAATGGCGAATTCGAAGTGGATTGGTTTGTGGTTAAGACGCATTTGACGAGCCAACAAAGTCTTGTCCCACACAAATTTGCCATCAACAAAGGTCATTTTGTCGTTCAACAAGTTTGTGACATCAAAATCAACCAAATCGAAGTATGTAACCAACTCATCAATATGGACATCCTTGATCTGAACTCCTGGGAACAGGAGCTCCTCGTGAGTGTATGGATTAAGGTGGTACTTGAAACGATAGAACACACCAGCGATCTTTTTGTAGAACATGTAGAATAATGGGTCACGCATCATGGTCTCGAAGTTCAACATCACATTGGGATAGACATCCATATCACTGTAGTCAACATCAGCGAAGAACATGTGTGCTAGCATGTACCAGGAGTTGAAGAAATATTTGTCGAAGGGATCAATGGTTCCTTGCAGGAGGTTGCCAATGTATTCAATGGACTCTGGCTTACGCAGATCGACAATGGTGCCATCGTGCATCTTGTAGTAACCCGAATCAATGATGTTGTCGATACGTTTGAAGATGCTTTGGCTATTTCTTAACATTTTGAAGTTGCCCCAAGAATGAACATCCCAGTAGTTCTTGCGGTAACTGAAACCAACACCATTGTAAGAAATCATCTCTGGATCGTAGCCATGTTCGATTTCGGTGTTATGGAATATTTCTTGGATATCACCGAATCCATGAGACAGACGTTCCATGTAGTAACGAGACAAGAGTTGTTGCACATTGTATAACCAGAATTCACCACGACGATCCTTGTCCAAACCGAAGGTCTTGCCGTCCAAGAAGAAGGCATAGTCCATGTTGAGGTAGTACCAGTATGCATTCCAGCCCAAATCCTCCGTGAAGTAGGACATTTTCGAGTGTTCGTTGTAGAAATCAATGTCGCGAGTGTAGTCAACGGGCATAAACCACATCTTGACGTCCTTCATCATTGACATCCACTTGGAATCATGGTTGAATTCATAGATGTTTTCGCGGAGCATGAATTTATCTTCGAGCATCCAGTTCTGTCCAAGACCCATCAGTTTCCACCATTGCCACATCTTCCAGTCCTTCATGTAGAAGTAGTCATCATTGTGGTATTTGCTTTCCTTGTGGTAGACATCGAACAATGCCTTCTCGTACATGATGTACTTGCTCCAGACATCATAGTCGAATTTCTCGGCCTCAACGACGAATTTGCTGTTGAAGAAGTACTGTGGGAAGATTTCGTAGATCGATGGCAGGATCAAGCCTTGGAAGTCATCACGGTGGATAGCTGCCAAAGTGAGAGCATGAACAAACATGCCTTCGTTGACATGGATACGAGCCCAGCAGACGTTGTGAACAAAGGTTTCCCAATCCTTGGCGTAGTAGAAGAAGTTGAAGAGACCATAGGCTTGCTTGTAGTGAGTCTTGGCGAGGGCACCGAAGAATTCACCCTTGGGCAAGAGAGCTCCCATCTTCCATGACTCGTAGAACTTCTCCATATAGTAGTCGAAGTGCTGAAAAGATGAAAGGATGTGTTACCATTTTTATTACTATTTTTTTTCTTGAAGGCATAAACTGCTGCTACTTACGGTATAGTGAGATTTGTCCACAATAAATTTATCTCCCAGTTTGATCCATTCCTCAAACATCAAAGGGTCCTCGACGCGATGAACAATTTCGAACAAGAACTTTTGTCTTTCTAAGAAATGTTTATCGGCGATTTTCACCTCGTTTGTGGTGTGGAAGCTGGACGCGGCGGCAAGGCCAACGCAAGCCAAAATTGCGATTGCTAATTTCATGTTGACAACTACTCCGGATCAGATGCTTTGTTCCAATGCCTAAAGACTGTTAATTTCTATGGATTTGAAGTGGCTTTATATACCACTCCATAATCAATATGCAAAAAAATCTTTACTTGACCTAGCGAAATTATATGTCAAATCACATCAATTTCTATAAATAAAATATTTTTAATTGAATCCAAACTGTGAAAGCTAGCTGCAAGTGCTCTGTTGTTTTTTCGAATTTTTTTTTTTTTGGGAACAACATTGTGATTATTTAGCCAAATTAATTTGTACCGACTTTTCTTGAATTGCATAACAACTGATGATTGCAAAACATTTTTGAGTCTGACGTGTGAAGTTATTATCTATGTGTCATGTTTTCACATTTCGCCCATTTCTTGTTATTGCAAAATATGGCAATCGCTAAGCTAAATAGGTATAACTTGCTTGCTGATAATTTTGCAGCAGAACTATTTACTTGAAAGGAAATGAAACATGAAGTCAAATCAAATAAAAATCACACCCACTGCGGCTGAAAATCTTGTTATCTTGCTATATAACTTACGTTTTTAGCCATACTTAAATGTAAGCTAAGTCTAGAAATTTGGCAGGCGACTTAAGTGTGGTGGAAAAGTTGACTCTAGACTTAACTTAAACTTAAGTATGGCTAAGAACTTAAGTTTTGATTGTGAAGCCGACCTTAGTGTCATTTTACTCAATCCATTTCTAATTGCAAACATTTTTAATTAATGATGGGTTTTGTTACTAAACTTTGCAATTTTGTATCACCTCTCCCTCTAAATTATCTGCCTTACAAATTGATCTCATACTTAACCACACCCACTTTCTCAAAAAAAAACTGAAGAAATCATATGCTGAACATTTTTTGGAAGACGCCAAATTTTTTCAAGTGCCGATTTCGAAAGCCCTTATATAAGGTGACGGGACTTTTATTTTGGATTTTTTGGCTGAAACGTAAAGTTGGGAAAAATTTTAACAAAACGACGAATACGCAAAAAGTTTTAAAAAATTTTTAAAGCAATTCCTTGAACCGAAATACGATATCTTCAATGTAATATCCATTGCGTTTGATTTCATAGATGGTAGAGAAGTCCTTAACACTCCCTCTGTCCACTATATTGTTGCGTACGTATCTAAATACTATGACGATTTCGTCCAAGGTATTCTTTCATCAATTTAAAGACATCTTTTAACTCTAAATTTGTTTTGAGGGTTTAATTTTAGGTTTAAATAAAATAATATTAAGAAAAAATGTTCCAGGTAATTTTGCTTGATATAAAAGTCTTTCCATAAAAGACAGTTTCGAAAGTATCGTAAGTATAGACGTAGAATGCCTTTTTATACATTAATACAGTAAAAGTTTAGGTATTCATATTTTATAGCTTCATTTTATATCTTATAAATAAAAATTATTTAAAAACAAATTTGTTTTGTATAATAATTTTTCGTTTTCGTTGTTCTTGTTATTTTTTATGTTGGTTACATTTAAATGTAATTCAAAGTAATGTTTAATAAATGGAAATAAATATTTCGGAAAAATCCGAGTTACTTATTTTTCCTGTAGTAAGGAGCATATATGTATATGTATACTTAAAAAGTAATTTAAATTTTAGTTAACAATACATATTTTTAATATGGAAAAATATAATGCATAATATGTTGATTTTATATGATTTAAATACAAATTCTAAATGTTTGATAGTTTAAATCATACTTGATTTTAAATACAAATTCTAGTTGTTTGATAGTTTAAAATCGTTTATTGAGCTTAAGGTCAAAGTAAGAACAATTAATTGTTCTAACGAATCTTTCCAAAGAAACAACAACGTATTTTCAATATGAAAAAGAAAAATCACTAGCTGATTTTATTGCAATTTCGGCCATGCTAAAGGCTTCATCAGAAATCTTTGTAATACCCGTTCTAACTTTGACCTTAAGCTCAATAAACGATATTAAGCTATCAAACAACTAGAATTTGTATTTAAAATCAAGTATGATTTAAACTATCAAACATTTAGAATATGTATTTAAATCATATAAAATCAACATAATAAATAACAAGGTCATTTAGAAAAAACTTTAATAATGCATAATATATAAATAATTCGAATTTATTATATTCAAAAATAAATAGAATTTTCAAAGCAAAACGCATGCGCAAACCTGGGTACTAATAAAGGGTGTTTATTTAGCTGCATGAGAAGTTCTGATGGTTGTTGTCTATGGTTTTACAGTGGAAAATGCCAAACTGTCTAGACATTTCTATTTAATAAGGTTTGGCAATTTATCAGAAATCATTTAATGCCAGAACAACGCTTCTAAATTGTAAAAATTTACTTTGAAAAAAATAAATCTGTTCGCGAAGTTCATAGAGCACTCTTTCATTTTACCCAGTTTTTTAATTTTTTTAGATAGACTTATTCTAATTTTTTTATACATAAAACTTCCCTAACTCGAAGTGTCTAGGGACCAGAATTTAACTTCGAGTTACGGAAAATTCGAGTTATGGAATAAAATATTAGCTCAAAACTAACGTACACGCAGAGAGACTAGTCTAGAACTTTACCGTACGACTAAAGAAAGAATTATCACTACAACGTGAGGTTCTGTGTGGCATCAAGGCAATGGTAAAGGAATGGGCTTGGACAGCTGCCCGAGTGGACCTGGAAAACATACGGTGAGGTGGCGTCAGGCCATTACGAAAACAACATTACGTCGATTTCCAATAGAGTTGAGAGAGGATGGAATATTTTTATCCTCTATCAAATATATCACACGACGTTGAATTTGGTCCCGAAGCACGTTTCGATTTGAATTCCTTGACGAACTTTCTTTATATTTCAGTCTACTTTTCGTTAACGAAATTTCCTCAATATTTCAATATTGGGTTCGTGCATGATAAATCCCGACGTTTCTGCATTGTGTCTTGCACGAATTGGAAAAACTTTTAAAAATAATGAAATTTTAATATTTTTTATTTAGTTTTATTTGTTTCTTATTTTGAAACATAAATAAAAAATTTGTTTATTCATATTCATATTTCTTTTAAGAAATTTTGATGATTTTTTTTGCACCCCCATTTGTACTGCCCCCCCCCCCCCCCCCCCCAGATGAAGTTAGCTTCCAATGCGCTTGGTTTTATAAGATCAATGGGCGAGCAATTAATGAAAAAAAAGAAAATAAAGTGAGGCATGTGCTTTTTAGGAAACTCTTTAATTATTTTCTGTGAAACAAAAATTATTTTAAATGCTCCTTTCATTCGATTCGCGTTGTTTTTTGTAATTGCATTTTGTCCATCCGCTGATGCGACTGACGCAAATTAAAGTACAGTTTTTAAATAGAATCAAAAACTATTCGTAATTTGTGATGGCGTTATATATCTCACGATTTGGCCAAATAATTACATCGCCACCTTAGGGCCTTGAGGAGTCTACTTGAGCTAACTTTCGGAGTAAACCTAAATCCCAAAAAAAAATGTTCCTTTGCTGATCTATTTGGATCATTTATTGATAGCTCTTTTTGAGCTTCTCTGGAATGTTAAAGGGAGCGCTACCCTTCCTAGGACACGCAATGTTAAAAGAGAACACAAAATACACCTAGCTTGGATCAATAAGAAGCACTCCACTGCACCTCAGGGAGCACTCCCAGAACGCTCTTAGGATAATCCACTTTTTTACTGGGAAGTGAGAGAAATTCGAGTTATGAAGATGAATATGCTGGAAAGTCTTCCTAATACAAATGAGATTTCGGTTAGAGTTGAAGAAAAATTTGAGTTAGGGAAATGTCTTGAAAAAGCAAAAAGCACAAATACTACTTCGAGTTACGGAAGTTCGAGTGAGGGAAGTTTCACGTATAAAATAATCTTTATATCATAATGTCTAGTGTTCTTTTATTTCGAGCCAGTGTATTTAAAATTCCTTCCGTGGTCACTCCCAAATTCTAATTTTTTTTATATAAAATAACCTTTATATCATGTCTAGTGTTCTTTTATTTCGAGCCAGTGCATTTAAAATTTCTTCCGTGGTCACTACCACATTATTGTGAACATTTACAAGAGCTAACCAATTGAGCCTTTTTCTCCAATTTTACTTCTCATGTATGTTTTGAGTCTTCGAAGCGACGAAAACGACCGTTCGCTTGAAGCGACTAAAAACAGCAACGTTGAACCAATCTTCAAGAATCGTAATTGCAAAAATTAAGGGATTCGATAAACTTTACAGGTCGATTTGTCTTATTCAAGCAGTGCCTACTAGGAATCCCAGGGTTCCAACCATAAATCGCGGGATTTTATTTCCAAGAATATATAAAAATTTTCTGCAACAATAAACGCAACTGCAATGTAAACGATAGTTTTGTTTTAATATCGAAATTA
This sequence comes from Dichetophora obliterata, assembly GCA_963920525.1. NCBI lineage: Eukaryota > Metazoa > Arthropoda > Insecta > Diptera > Sciomyzidae > Dichetophora > Dichetophora obliterata. Next base: position 47,902,305 of record OY986438.1, on the reverse strand, counting down.
CCCTGTTGATCTTAAAACTCTCTGGTTACTAGGCTGTTAAATTATCATGTAATTTTGAAAGTAGAAATAGTTTTAGCACTTTTTTAGCATTTTGTTCATATCATACTTTTTACTAACAGCTAACTTCAAGGGCGTCCGCAAGATTTTTTCTAGGGTGGAAAAGGCATAAAGGAGTCCAGAATGCACATAAAGGTTGACACACGCTTGTACACATAAGAAAGTTATATATATTTCAAAGATGGGGTAAACATCTTTCTCATATCAAGCCCGAAACATTTTCAATTTTTATTTTTTATTTTTATGTAATTTAAGACATTTTTTTCTCAATAAATGTTTTTAGTAATTTAGTAAATTAAATAATGTGAGGTCTCCTTTATACCTAAATAAAATCGCATTAATTACTATTTAGCCCCAAGTTTTCAAGTAACAGTACAAAAATTTCCAAATATTTTTATTTTTTTTGAAAAATTAATACAACCAACAAGATATTTTGACAATTTTTCCAGTTTTGGAGGCCTTAAGCCATAAACCAATTGCGAGTGTCCTGAAATTTATCAGATTAATATTTAGTAGGTAAAAATAAATAAAATCCGCAAAAATTGAGGACTACAGTTGTCGGTATTCTTGAAATGTTCTGTTGTATCCCCTCTGAGAGGATACGCGTTGGTCCTACAGTCGCCGAGCGACGTCCTACCTACGGGTTGTTTGCCGGCGCTTAAGAGCGCCACTGGCAACTACTCAAAAAAAATACCTCTGTCGCCGTCACCCTTAGGTGCATTCAGGCGTGGAGGTTTTTGTTTATACTTACTTGTGGGGGTGTCCTTCGTATCGAAAATCCGGCCTTCTTCAGTAAAAACGACTGCAGGTCTTTTGGTTTTTCATATCAATCTCTCTTTATTTTAGCGGGGACCAGATATTTATAACATATTTGGCCGCGCTTCTTCTTCTTCATTTTTACAAACTTAATTCTACTTATTGATTAATCAGCGGTTGCGTAATTTATCTTCCGCCTCTTCATTATTAGGTTCTTAATCTAGTTTTGTATTATTTGTTTACAATTAATTCTTATTTTAAAACATATTCATACATACTTATTTAATGGTGCCAACTTGGGCCGAACAAACATACAAGATGTATGACATGTGTAATTGGGTCATATTCCAACGCTAAATTCTTATTTAAATTATACTTGTTTTGCGTTATTCGCTTAGCCAAACTGTGTGTATGTTAAATACAACAATAAAATATTGAAATTAATTTACCTCTGGTTTTTGCTTGGTCAGCATTTTACGCTGGCCGCACAGAAGTAAATTGTTGGCTTTATTTTATTGTCTTTAAATAAAATTAAAACTGATCGCCCAGTTGTTGTGGTAGATCAGTGTTCATTTTATTGTCTTACTTTTATTTTAATTGACTGGCCTTGGCATTGAAAATGCCGCAATGCAATGAATGTTGATCGCTCGCTTAGTTGTTGCGGTGGATCAACTTTCATTGCCAGCACTTGGCCACTAGTAGAAAGACAATATTTTGGGGAATACCTCGTTGTGAGTCACAACAGTTCCATCAACTGGACATTCATGGACATCAATGGACATCAACTAACTTATTTCTTTTTTCAACATGCATCAGTTCTAGCAGCATGCAAGTTACTAAAATCGAATTTGGAAACACACCTTCTATATAAATTATTTAAAAAAATTATTTTTCAATTCAAAACATATGAATAAATATATAAAGAGGTGCATGTATAGATGGGTTTTGGGCTCCATTCATTTTCTAAACATATTCCAGAACGTCCCTGCAAGGCTTGATTCTGAATCCTGGATGTAATATAAGCACGTAACGCGAAAAAATCAAGAAAATTCTCAAAATGGGTGGACGTCTGTTCAAAAACGTGAATTTGAAGAAGTATAAAATAAATGTTTCGAATCGAGTTTCCATTTAAATTTTAATCATAAAAAATCTTTGGACCATAAGATATTTTAATGTAAAAGCGTTTTCCTAAGAAGAATTTGCCTTGAAATTAGTGCCTAATCTAAAATTAGATTACATTATTCAGAATTTCCTAATGTTTTTTTCACTTTTGAATTAGAAGCTTTGCCCTCGCCTAGATCGCTGCAATTTTCTCAAATTTAAATGCTGGCAGATTGTTGGCAAATTTATTAAGCTTACGAAAAATTAAAAAATTATTTTAACTGCATCATCATGACAAAAAAACGATTTTTAAGCCGACTTTTGGGAAAACATTTAGTTTTTCGAATTTATTTTACTTTGTTTTCTTCTTGTGTTTAATTAGTTTAAAACATACATTTTGCTTATCGTCCAAGTTCAACTTTGTGCCTATTCGCGAGTCCATTGCTCGAAATAAGTTATGTCCATGGTTTACGTCTTATGTTAAAGTCGCTATCAATAAAAGAAACAAACTTTATGTTAAATGGAAAAGACACCCTACTAATGTAAATTGGGAAGTGCACAAACATGCTCGTAATAATGCTGTGTTTATAACTAGACTGTCTAAGAAAAGATTCTTCTTTAAGAAATTACATTGTTCTCTTCCTACTAAAATTCTTTGGAAGAATATCCGTTGCCTTGGTTTTAGTAGCAAAGACGATCAAAAGTGTGATATTGAACCTTATGCTCTTAATAATTTTTTTTGGTTAAGTCATCTGCAAACATTAACGATAGCCAATGTAATGTCCGTAACACTCGTAACCTCCTTGTAAACGACCAGTTTTCGTTCTGTACTGTTGATGAAAATGATGTTATATTGTAAATAATGAAAATCAAGTCTTATGCTACTGGTAGTGAAGGCATTCCTTTAAGATTTATTAAAATTATATTGCCGTTAATTATTAAACCACTAACACACGTTATCAATCATTGTTTTACTGTTTCATGTTTTCCTAACACTTGGAAGCTAGCTACTATGGTCCCAATTGCCAAAGTCAGTAATGGCTCCTCTATGCAAGATTTCAGTCCTATTAGTATTTTATGCTCGTTGTCTGAAATCTGTGAATCTCTGATGTGTAAACAAATTAATGAATACATTGAGTCTTTAAAACTGCTTTCTCCGTACCAATCTGGTTTTCGTAAAGGTCATAGTTGCGCAACTGCTATGCTTAAGATTCAAGACGATATTCGCATTAATTATGACGCTGGTAATATCACACTTTAGTAATTGTGCTGCTTCTTTAATTGCAAGCTATTTTGATGGTAGAATGCAAAGAGTGAGCATAGGCAGTGCTATGTCTGACTATGCAGTAATTAAAGATGGTGTGCCACAAGGATCTATTCTTGGACCTCTGCTGTTTAGTCTATTTATTAATGAAATTTTTACTATATGTAATGATATGACGATGCACGCATATGCTGATGACATTCAGCTATATTCTTCTAACCAGATTGGACTACTTGAGGACTTATGGTACAGACTTAATGATGACTTAAGTGCTATTTCTAAGTGGGCCTCTGAAAACGATCTTTACCTGAATGCCAATAAATCGTTTGTTCTTCCTATATCCAAGGATAAGCTGGACTTCAACCAAATTCCAACAATTAGTCTCAATGGTAATCGTCTACAAATTGTTGACAAAGTAAAAAATTTAGGATTCTATGTCAATTCAAAACTTACTTGTCTTGACCATGTGAAACATAATAAAAAGAATATATTGTACGCTAAGATGTCTGCGGTTAACTTCTAAATTTACCCCTACTTTGACTAAAAAAAGACTTGTTGTTCAACTCATTTTGCCTATAATTACTTACTCTGAGCTCGTTTATAGTAACCTTGACTATCATTCTGAGCACAAAATTCTTGTTGCGTTTAACAGCTTGACTAGATATATATTTGACTTAAGACGTTTTGACCATGATTAAATACCTTATTATTAGTAAAACTCCGTTATACCTTTTCGAAAAACTGCGTTTCTGTGTGTCGAACAGAACCTTCAACCTTATAATACCAAGATATACTTGTTTACAATCTAAACGGCTCTTTTTTATCAACGCCATTAAGCTGTGGAACACACTTCCTCTAAACATTAAAACCATAACCAGCACGAACAAATTTAAGCCATCAATCATGTCCTATTTTTCTAACCTTTAATTCTTCTACACTTTAACCCTCTTCTCCTTTCTCTTCTTTAATGTTTTAATTACTGCCTTTCCTCATTCCTTATTTTGTTAAGGTATGATAAGCTTATATTTAGTTAAGTTGTGAAATTAACTGTAATTCTTTTATTTCTCCAAATTGGTTTGTTTTGCATAATTATAATTATATTTACAAGTTTTAAGTTTTATTCTCGTCGTTTTCTGTTGACTATTAATGTTTTTTAACTGTTGAACGCTAAAAGACCAGTTAAAATCTTACTGTACTAATTCTTAATTTAAACAAATAAATCGAAATAAATCGAAATATGCGTTATTGGCTTAAATGCCCCTTACCTTCTGTTGCTTCCAAAAATAATTTTCGACTTACAGGGATATCATTCCTTATCATTCCTGAATTTCTCGTAAGAATAACATCGTAATTTTTTCCATTGCATTCGTAGTATTTACTAATGGCTTCGTACTATTTAGTATTAGTTGAGTTTAAAAAATTTACAATCGAAATCTTTCAGCCTGGTTTATTGAACAATTACCGAATGTAAGAAAATGCATGATTGCAAGGTGGCCGTAGTCTACTCTTTCAGTAGAGTAGCCGTAAGCTAAAAAACCTTTGTTCAAAACCCAACTCAGATAGAATGTATTTTTTTTTTTGTTATTAGTAAATGTCAGAGCTGTAAAATCGGCATTCATATTTAGAATTTGAAGTACAACTGAATAACTACATAAGAATGCATTCAATGAATGCAAAATTGATTTATAAATAAAATTTTTAATTCACATTAATTTTTACAAAAATGATTTATTATTCAATTTATTTATTGATTTTCGTTATTCAGAATAATGAATAATTTTTATTATTCATTTGAATGATTTCACAACGAATGCTATTCACAAAGAATTTCAGAATTTTCAATTACTCTTTTTTATTCCTTATTCATTTTTTATTCGTTATTAATTTTTTATTCATTTTTCTTTTGTTATTTATGATTCATTTTTTATTCACTTTTAATTTTTTATTCATTATTCATTTGTTATTCTTTATTCATTTTTTATTAATTTTAGTCCTTAGCCATAAATAAAAAATGTATAAAAAATTAATAATGAATAACAAGTGAATAATCAAATGAATAAAAAATTATTCATTATTCTGAATAACGAAAATGAATAATTGAAATAAATAATTAATAATTTTTTGAAAATGAATGTGAATTAAAAATTTTATTTATAAATCAATTTTGCATTCATTGAATGCATTCTTATTTCGTTATTTACTGATTCACTTTTTTGGAGATAATATCTAATTGATCAAATCTTTTACAGCTCTGGTAAATGTAACAAATTTATTCGTACAATATACATTTGTTTTTTTTTACGAATACGATTAAAATTTTTGTAAAATGTACCAAACTACGTCCAATCTACGAATTCTATTCGTGACTGAAAACTACGAATAAAATTCATAGAATGGACGCAGTCATTAGTAATATTTACACACAAAATTTTTTGAGTGTAAGAATACCTATTGAAAAGTGCCTGTGAAACAAGGGTAAATGAAATGGTATCGTAACTTATCACTGCGACGAGTACAACACGTATCGTCATATAAAATCAAGAAAGCCTTAAGTTACAATAAATTCAAAATCAACTTTTTGATTGATTATTGACGCACTTTATCAAAATACATGTTCCCGCTAAATTCTACACTCCTACAAATAAAAACGATGTTTTTCGTAAAAAATTTCTAAAATCCCTAAGTTTGAGCGCAATATACAATTACAATTAAAATTTAGATAGTTTTTTTACTCTCCCGTAAAATTTTTTAACTGTAGCTTACGACTTTTTGATTTAATTGAAAATATTTTAACAAAAATCACTGCCACCTGTGGACGCCCATGGCTAACTTATTTATTTAAATGTGAAGCTTTGTTTTCTTTTTAAATTTTTAAAAGATAACTTAATGTTGTTTGTTTTTTTTTTTGTTCAACCTGTCAACGTTTATATTTTTATGTTTAAAATAATATTTAATACTTTGAAATATTTTTGTTTCATTCTGAAATAAATGTTGAACTTTTCTGAAATATAAAAAGATCATAACGTTTTATATTAAATAATCTTATTATATAATTTGAGTATTTAAAAATTTAGCAAATATCTCTAATTAAGGACAGTAAAGATTAATATTTAAATAAAAAGTCATCGTACGATAATCGTCATTTTCTAATATAATTTTTTTCGATCTGGTTTAATCAGGTAATGTATATTTTTTCAATCATAAAATTTACAATATTTATTTTCCAATTATTATTGAATTTTTTTCCTTACATTTTTTATACATTACAACTGTTTTGTAACCCTTGTCTGTAATAATAATTATGATTTCGGCTTGGTGTTGTCTTCTAAGCGTTTGAGGGTTTTTGAATATTTTAAGTATGAATAAAAATTACGTTTGGACTACTATTTTATAAATCAAAAAAGGAAAAAAAAAATAAGATGCAGTTTGTTTTGCGAAAACGCCGAAATAAAGATAAAGAGTTATTAACGGTATCTGGTTTTAATACAGCTTTAAAATTTTAAAACTTTGGCAGCCATTACTTTAAAATTTTGGCATTTGGGGATCTCGAATATCAAATGCCGAAATCTAAAACTTTGATCAAAATCAATATATACACAGAAAAAATCATCACGTTTTAAAATTCAATAGAGTGCCTTTTGTATTTCATTCAAAATTTTTAAAAACAATTAAATCAATTTTTTAACCACATTATGTTATAAAAAAAATGTGCATTAAGCATATTTCGTCAAAGTAGGAACAAATTGTTTTCAATATGTCGCCCATTTCACATTGAAGTGTAATATAAGTTGCACTGACCGTCTCCGATTTGGCTCAAGTTTTGTGCTTAGATTAGTTTATTGTTTAGAAAACCGAATCCGGAGTTTGAGGTTTTTATTTTGAGGTAAAAATATTAAGCTTTTGCAAAAATTTCAGTTATATGACCCATTATTAACATCAAAGTTAGATATCATGCCAGCAACAGGCGATTTTAAAATATTTTTTTATTATTTACACTGAGAATAAAAACATACTTTAAAGTTAAACAAAAAATTTTAAAATATAAATTTAACGCTTTTGCGTTTCTTCAAAATAAAATTTAAAATAAGCTTATTAAATTTTCAACTATAACTCCTCACTTTTTTTTAATTTTTTTTTTATTATTTCGTTGCACTAACAAAAAATATGTCGCTATCTGAGATTGAATTGAAAAATTATGTGCAGTAGAATCTTTGACAATAATTGCCCGACAATTGAGACCAAGCTGAAAACAATCTCGATTTTTCACTTGATTGTGTGAAAATATTTTTTAAATTGTTTTTACAAATAGTGAACATTAGATGAAATAAAAACTAATTTATTACTTTAATATTTGAAATATTTTAATATTTTAAGCCGCAATAAAACGTAAACTTCATCGAATGGAGTTAAAAAATGTTATTCGAGGGGTCCCAGGGGTCGCTTATTACGAATGTGACGTCGAAAACTCGAAAAAATTAATAAATTGCATCGAAAAAATGGCGGTTTAATTTTATTGTTTTTAATTTAAGAACATAATTTTAAAATTATGTTTTGAATTCAATATAAAGTTTTTGTTTTAAAGTTTTTTTAGCAAATGTTTTTAAACTGTTAATGTTTACTATAAAAATATATTTAAAAACATTGTTTTGAATAAAAACTGTTTTAAATTGAACTATACAAACATCTGAGTTTAACTTAAATAAAATGGTTTTAAGCTCTTTTTGCCTAAATTCTGCAAAAACAAATTCATTTAATATGAACATATATATAATAAGTTGGGGATTTGCCGAAGCAGACCACAGTGGGTCCCTTTTCGTCCCCCATTGGACAAAGGGTACTACTGCTCGGAGTACTCGTACGTAAGCATGCTCCTCGTGTAAGCATCCTTTGTCACCTCAAGCATATCCTTATAGGTTAGTTGACCAATCTCGGCTTCGCCAATAAATGGGCGTCCCAGAGTGGTCAATCTTATGCTTGCCAGCGCCGGACACTGGCACAGAATGTGTGCTGCTGTTTCCGGCTCCTCTAGGCATAACCTACACGCATCGTCCTCGGTCAGAGTCATCTTCCCGAGACCGTGTCCTGTGACCAGTGCAGTAAGCCAGCTTAAAGTCCTTCGATTGTATCGGATAACTTTTGCTGCCTCACTACGAGACCACTTCACGGCCGCCTTTGATTGCCTGCAGTTAACAGCTTCTTCCCACCTTTTACTGTGTTCCGAGTCCGTCCATTGTTTAATAAGGCCTGCCACCATATTGTCGCCTATGGCGATACGTGGTTCTGGTCCACAGAATTCTTCTGCTGATCCTGCTCTTGCTAAAGAATCAGCTTCTTCATTCTGTTCGATGCCAGAGTGTCCTCTCACCCACATAAGTGTGAGCTCATTCGTCTGGGCGCACCTATTGAGTTTTGTAAGACATTCTATGGCCAACCTGGAAGTGATGTCTGTCCGTTGCATACACCTAATCACAGACTGATTGTCGAGAGCGATGACAATTTTCTTGCCCCGGCCCGGCCATTCATCAGAGAGCCGTCTGTGAATATACTGATATCGCTACCAGCGATTTCTTCACAAACGGCCCCATCCGTTATAAGAGTTTTATAACATTTTTCTGTTATTTTTACTCTCTGCCTTCCATCCATAGGCATAAACGCCTCCCTGACATCTCTCTGTACAATATCAAGGATGCGAATATGACCATGCAGGGCCGTTGCCCCATGCCACGTAGCATTTCGCAACATCCTGAGGGCTGACAGCGCCGCTGTTTTCTTTATTTCTAAATCCAACGGCAGCATACCTAACAGAACCTCCATTGCGCTTGTTGGAGTGGTGCGTATTGCACCTGTTATTCCAACACACGCCAGCCGTTGGACTCTGTCCAGTCTCTTCTTAATGGTTTTCTGGCTGACTTTTGTCCACCAAATCACCGAAGCGTACGTGATGACAGGTCTAACCATCATATTGTAAGCCCATTTCATAGCCTCTGGGTTTAGCCCCCATTTGAGACCACAAACGCGTCTGCACTGAAACAGAACCCTCTTGGCTCTTTGAATCCTATCTTCTACATGCTCGTTCCAGTTCAGTTTGCTATCAAGGGTTACCCCTAGATATTTAACTTTCGTGGACATGTTGATTTCAGCTCCACAAAGTCTGAATGGTTCTGTACTCAGGCCTACCCTCTTTCTAGTAAAGAGAATATTGTCTGACTTGCCTGCGTTTACGGTAAGGCCTTGTTCTCGACACCACTCCTCCACCATTCGGAGTGCTCCCTTCATGATGTCAGAGATGGTGTCAATGAACTTGCCGCGGACCACCAACGCAATGTCATCTGCATACCCTATCGTGTGTATGCCCGATTCATCCAGTCTAACCAGTAGTGAGTCCACAGTTATGTTCCACAGGGTTGGCGATAACACCCCGCCCTGGGGACATCCTCTACTTACTCTACCTCTAGTCTTTACTCTACCATTCTGCATGTTGACAGCCCTGTGTTTGAGCATATTGTCCACCCAATTTGCTATCATTGGGCTTACATTGCGTTCTGTCAGGGCTTGCCGCAGCCTTCCAAAGCATATTTTGTCGAAAGCACCCTCGATGTCCATAAATGTGGCCATCGCAATGCCTCCTGAAAATACCTCCTTTTCAGTCACTCTTACCAATTCGTAAAGAGCACTCTCCGTAGACCTACCTGCTCTATATGCATGTTGGCATCTACTCAGAGGATTTTGCATCAGCGAGGTGCTCTCAAGACAGTCAACCATCACTCTTTCCATCGTTTTCAAGAGAAAAGATGTTAGGCTGATCGGTCTGAACGACTTCGCCTCCGCATAATCTTTTTTTCCAGGCTTCGGAAGAAAGACAACTTTCGCCTCTCTCCAGACTCTCGGAACATACCCAGTCACTAGGCAAGTAACGAATATACCCCACAGCCTAGGTGCAATGAGATCTTCCCCCCACTGCATCATAGCAGGGAATATACCGTCCATCCCTGATGTTTTGTACAGAGCAAATGAGCGTATAGCACTCCTCACCCCGTCCATAGTGATCATTTAATATGAACATAATAAAAAATAATAAAATATGAACATAGTTTCATTAAATTTTAACACATATTCCCTCAATGTAAAAAGTTTTAAGTCTATACATTATAGTCTTTAAACAATAAATGTTCAAAATTTAGCATTTTTATTTTTGATTTACTTTGATCAACAACGGCTGCCATGTTGTGCTGAGTGTTTCTTTCGAAGCTCGTTAAATTTCGTTCATTTTGGGGGGTTTTAATCCCCAAACCCCGCTGCCTACGCGCCCGTTTTCGATTAACAAAATTTAAAATTTAAAAAGTAAACAAAAAGAATAAAAATTGATGATACATTATGTTAGAAGTTTAAGACCAATGGAAAGTGCTGGCAAAAAACTGATTCACATTATTTTGCATTTTCGAAAAATTAATACATTAATTTAGAATTTTGTTAGTCCAGATTGGCAATATATTAAACTGTGCGTTGTTTCAAAAAGAACTATCATAAAATATGTTAAAACTTAAGGCAGCTAGTTCACTTTCTTCCCACCCCTGTATACTAGGGCGTAAACTTTTATTTTTTGTCAAAATTTTGTGGGGTTGAAGCGGAATTCGAAAGTTCGTCACAAAAACAAATTTTGAGAATTTTTTCAGATTTTTTGAAAAAGGTTTAGAGGTCGCTCAAGGTTTTTCCAAAAAAGTAATTCTTCAAATTAATACTTGTGCTTTCTAACCAGAATGAGTGACTAACTAAAAAATATGTTATTCCAACGATCTTATTTGGAAAGAAAAATGTTCACATTTTATTTTCTTGGCTTTAAAAGAGGGGTTCCAACTATTTTTTTGGACAGGAGGGTCAAAAAATGGAGTTTTTTAAAAAATGTTGCTGTTTTTTGGTTTTAAACTTAAATTTCTAAAATTTTCGCACTAACTATAAAATATTAGTATGCAGTTTTAAACAACATTTCATCTTAAAGCCTAGTACTCTGTTAGTTAGCGTGAAATTTCACTGGCAACATCTATTTATTTGTTGCGTGAAATTTATGACTTAAAGTTTGTTGCGAGGAATTCCTATGGCAACGTTGCTCAGAGAGACTCAGAGAATAAGTTGGGAGATTTCATATGATCTCTCTCTTTTCACTTCAAAATAAATAGGCAGTACCATGGTGTAAGAAAACCAGGTGTTATTGTTGTGTTATTTGTTTGAGTTGCTAAATAATTTACTATAGTTTTTATTGTGCGAATTAAGTATAAATATGTTGTTGTTGTATAGATGTTGTGTTGACAAAAAGGTATTGCAGTTGTCTTCGCCGATTTGCCAAGTTTGTCATTGAATGTTTTGACCATTTTATCAGAAACGTTCGCTGGAAGGTGGCGCCGACATGAAGCTTTGGCCAGCATGCAAATTCAAGAACATATCGAAGAGCATATTCTCACCTTAATCTCACTAAAAATCTTATAAACTTGCACAAAGATACGAATTTAACAAAATTTGTTTTCATTGCAATTCACCATCAGCTGTTTTTGACAAGAACGGGGAAACATAATTTTATCATTTTGAGAGAGAATTGTCAAACTCACTAACACCTCTATTTCTTACACCATGGGCAGTACCAAGGCTCATTTATCAGGTTGTGGCACTTGAGAGCGAGCTCGGTCGAACTGTCAGAATAGATGAAAAGAAATCAAGAAAATGAATGCATAGAACAAAGAAAAGCACAGTGACAGTTCGAACAAAGGCGGAAAAAGAGTGCAATTCTCTCAAGTGCCACAACCTTATAAATGGCAGTACCATGGCAGAATAACCAGGTAGATGCAATTCGGAGAGCAAAAAACGAGAGAGGAAAAAATTGGCGTAGCTATAATGTCACTATTGACAATTTATGTTTATTCGTTCAGCCATAGGGAAGTATAATTTACTTGTAACCGTATAAATCAATTGAGTACCCAGATTTTATGTATAAATATGTAAAAAAACTAAACAAAAATCTTGTTTATTTCATAAAATGAGCCGTGTTTTAAGATATAATACAAAATTAATTGTAGTTTGGCCTTAAATAATGCAAATGAAAATTTACTTTTAATATAATTTTCATTCGACTACTTATTTCGATTGTGTAGTAACCAATCTATGTACGGCTGATTTAAACTGTCAAAATATATTTTGATAAGTGAAATTGCTGTTGGAAAACATAAAACTTATTTTTTGAAACCGACGATTATTTGCTAATTTTATCGTGCTGGAACGGAAGCTAACAGTTAATGAACTGTTTTCGAATTATCGCGACTGGAGGAAGTTACAGGCAGTCCAGAAAATCCATTGTCAAAACTGAATAAATAAGTAACTACAAATTGATAACATTTTCAAAACAGATCATTTTGACGTTATAATTACGCATTTGTTATTGTTTTGTTGTCGGAGAGAGCGTATTTCTAGTGCATCTACCTGGTTATTTTGCCATGGGCAGTACAATTGTCGTGAAAAAATGTTGCTCAGAAACATGTTGAGATAATTTCACGCAGCGGAACAGGGTACTGCTTTGACGAACATGTGAAAATTTCCATGCTTGTTTCCCAGCTGTCACTTTTTGTATGGAGATTTGAGTGGAATTTCACATGAAACTGAACAGAGTACTATGCTTAAGAAAAAGAAAAAATATTAGTATATTTTTTTTCCTAAAATTATGCGCATTTAAAGTTTTGAAAACATGTCTTTTTTGATAAATAACAATAATAAAGTAGTTATACGAGGAGAAAAAGTTTCATTTAAGCCAAAAAAATTGCAAAATTTTAATATTTTCATTAATTTTTATTATTTTTTCAGCTCTTTCTTGCAGCCATACTCAACCACCTGTGTATATTTGATTTTACCTTTAACTAAAGTAGTCGACTCATTTTTTTTTTATTTAACATTTTGATAAATTTCAATAAGCATATTGTGACAAATTAAGCTTGCTTCAGTAAGTTAATTGTTAGTAAATTTATGCAAATAAAAAAGAAATACTCATAAAGATTTTTTAAGGCAAGAATATGGCTTCAGTAAAAAAAAAAATATATGTGGCATGTTGGAGAAATCATTCCTGCTTCAAAGTCGTTCGACCTCCCAGCAAAACAAGAGACTATTCGACTACTTTAGTTAAAGGTAAAATGAAATATGAACAGGTGGTTGAGTACGGGTGCAAAAAGAGTTAAAAAAGAATAAATATTTATAAATATATTAACATTTTGCAATTGTTTTTGGCCTAAATTAAACTTGTTTTCCTCGTGTTACATGACTACTCTCATACCAAAGACTTTATAACTAATATTTATAAATGTACATAATTATAACTTTAAATGCACATCATTTCGGTAAAAAAGCAGATAAACTAAGGTTTTTTCTTTTACTTACTTGAGATTAATTATTGTTTAAGACTGCATACAAAGATTTTAGGATTTTAGGAAATTTAAGTTTAAAACAAAAAACTGTAAAATTTTTTAACAAATTTCTTTTTTTTTACCCTCCTGTCCAAAAAACAGTTGCAACGCCTCTTTCAAGCCCACGAAAATAAAATTTGAACATTTTTCTTTCCAAATAAGATCGTTTATATTTATTTGCATTATATTTTTCAGTTATGCACTCATCTGGTTAGAAAGCACAAGTATTAATTTGAAAAACTACTTTTTTGGAAAAAACGACCTTGAGCGACCTATAAACCTTTTTAAAAAAATCTGAAAAAATTCTCAAAATTTTTTTTGTGACGATCTTTTGAATTTCGCTTTAGCCCCACAAAATTTTGAAAAGAAAAAAGTTTACACCCTACCATGATTCAATCATATAGGTTATGCAGCCATTTGACGTTTACTCACAAGAATGAACTTAAGGCCCAGTTATAATACACGTAACGTAATGTGGTCTAATGTCAATTGAGCGGTGTGTTCTTTCACTTATTGTTTCAAACAATACTTTCTTATACAAGTGATTATAATAAACGTAACGGGACGTAAAGATCCGTTGGATTTCGATTTCTACGTTACTTTACATTACGTCTAGTCAAAGAACAACTAAACATTGAGGTTAGATTCGATTATTGCGCTATTTTATATTGTTGAACTACGCTTTTTGTTGAGTTTTCGTTATAAATGTGATAGTTCTATATATCCACAGCTATGGATGACAAAGTTTTAATTGTACTTGTACAGGAACGTGCAATTATTTACGACAAACAACTGCCTGGCTACTGCCTATTATAATTGCTACAACGTTTTCTTACATTACGTCCCATCACGATGACAGTTGACAACATTCCGTTACTTTACATTACGTCTATTATAACTGGGCCTTTAGATACCCTAATAATGCGAGGAGAGTAAAAGAGTAATTTTTTATATCAAAGTGAGCACTTGGTTCATTGTACGAAATATCCAAAGGTGCATTTGACTACTATGTTTTATACTACATTTTCTATATCTTATAGCCGATGCACATTGACTGCAACAGTCGTCCATCAACAACTTACCGTCAGAGAGAAATGTCGCAGTATTCTCGACGACTTGATTATAATCAACGCAACAGCGACAATCTATATTTCATACAAAACATAATCAAACTCTGCTATGTTCGCTCTTGTCGTCTATCAAAATAGAAATAGATTGAAGTCTGCGGCAGCAACAATTGTGGTCGTGTTCTCTCTTTGTCGTGCCGTCTTCAAAAAATACATCTTCATAAGAAAACATACGTTCTATTTTTTGACAATTGGTGTTCGTCGCTAGTCGCAGTCAGTGTGTATTGGCTATATTTGCTTTGACTGAAAATTATATTACGAGTTTAAAAAACATAATTACCACGTTTTTGTTATAAAACAGTTAGAAAAGAATAAAAGTAATATGTGCACAACAAAGTACACAGAAAAAGCATAATCCTTGCATGACAATATTTTCAAAACATTAAGCTTTGAATTAAAGAATGTACTGAAAACATGGTTTTCATTATAAAATTTATGCAATTCAAACTTTTTGTAGTTCTTTGTTACAAACAGTATGAATATAGTTATTTAAATATAATTTAATTTAAATTAAGACTTACTTCTTCATATATTTAGTTTTAATAAAAAAACACTAAAACTAATCTATTATTAGTCATATTTACACAGCGAACAGGATTTCGTACTTAAATTTCGCTAATAAAATTAAGCTTGCCTGTCATAAACGCTGTTTTTAAATCATCAAAATATTAAAAGAGGATTAAGGCAAACAAATGTTTGAAAAAATTTTTTTTGTTAATTGATTATTGTTGTAAAACTATTCAAAACTATGTAAAAAATCAACTAAATCCGCTTATAATTCAGATTCTACAGTGCTAAAAACCCGGTGCGCCAGAGTACTTTTAACTAACCAGATTAACTTTAAACACGTTTTTGTTGAAACATAGTTTTTTAAACAGATTTTCATTTTAATCTGTTCGTAATGTAATTCTACATAACTTTTACCAAAATTAGCGTTTTTGTAAAATTTGTCTAGTTTTTACACGTATTGTTAAAAATAACATAAATTTTATTACTTTTTCGTCGCTTCATAATTTCCTTCATTTTCTTTCTATTTTGGTAAAATATGTGCATTCAAAAGTCTATTTTCAAATGCATTTTTTTTTTGTTTCTTAAAGACGCTTTTGAGCTGCGCTAAACCATTTTTTAAGCACACAAACTTCAGCACCATCTTTATATAAACAGAATCTATGTCAGAAAATTTTGTTACTTAAACTGATGACGTAAAATATACTATTTTAAAAAATATCTTCCAAAATTACCTTAATTTTAACCGATTTTGCCTAAAATCTCCCTTAAGAGTAATGAAAAAAGCAGTATTTTTAAAAAAAAAGTGTAGCAAAAGAAGAACTACTTTTTTAAAAAAAAAGGACGCACCAAAACACTGAAATGATACTTTTTTTTTTGAGAAGAGTACACAACCCCGTTTGTCATTAATTTCAGAGAGAGAATATGAGTGTGTTTACATAAAATAAGGATATGTCAAATATATACTTAACCTTATTCTGATTGAATCATGCACCCTACTGTATATGTTCAAGTCTATCATCAATTTTGTCTTCGTAATTATAAACAATTTTTGCATGAACATTTTGTTGCTGCGATATAAATTGAAACAGCACACGCTCACTTTTTTATTATAACTGCTTTATTTTGTGTTACTAAAGAGCACACCAACGACAAGCAAGACACGAGAAGCAATACATTTTGTTCTATACAAAATTCTATTGCTTTTCGTGTCTTGCTTGTCGTTGGTTTGCATTTTCGTGCTACAAAATGAGGCGGTAAATCAACGCAACTTCTTTCTTTCCCTTCACTTTACCTCTTTGCCATCTTCTCCACATTCTTCCCACTTCATTTACTGCGCAAAACACAATTGATGACAACAATGAACACAAAACAAAAACCAGCCATAAAAGTTAGCACGAGTAGCTTTGATTATCAAATTACTTGGGTCTTTACTGACTTCCCGGGTTTTCGAGTACCCGGTCTTTTTTTCCAGCGTCGAGTGCCGGGGTTTCCGTAAAAAGCTCCAAAATAATCTAGAGTCCTACTCATAATTCTGTAAGATCAGTATCAATATCAGTATTTAAAATTACATTTTATTAAAATTTTGGTACACTTGAAATTAATTTTTTTTTTCAGTTAACTATCCATACAAGCAATGCCAGCATTAAAACATTCATCAATTTGATGCTGGTTCTACCATTACCACCTACCATAACCCATTTACGATAGTACCACACATCCGTATATACGCTAGGAATTGCTCCACATCTTCTTCCAAAAGACACCACTCCAGAAATCTTACCATCGCATATCAATGGACCACCGTAATCACCCTTACATATAGAACTTTCAATATCTCTCAGATCACCAGCGCATAGCATGCCTTTACTAAAACCTGGATACGATTTTTTACATAATTTTTTCGAGAGTATAAAGGCATCAACATAAAGCGCATTAGCGGCAAGTGGTCCCTTCTATAAAAGAGTTAAAATATAGACATAAGCCTGAGAAATATTAGCCAGAGGCATTAGTTTACTTCAAATATGGTGCCCCAGCCTACAGCAGTGCATTTCATTTTCGCTCTCGTTGGACCTTCAGTAAGTTCAATTCTTTGCGCATGGAGATTATCTTCGAAAATATCGTGTTTTAAACGTATAATAGCGATATCATTCTGTTGTGTTGTCGAATCATAGTTCGGATGCACAACAATTTTTTTGACGTCTATTATTTGAGTTTTACAGGTTCGACGCAGACGATTTGGGGTTCTTGCAACGATCTGAATTTTTCTTTTGTCTATTTTTTTGCCTGAATTACTGTGTACAAGGATTTTTTAATTATATTTTAAGGGCAATACAACAAAAATATATTCACCGATTCCATAGGCAATGCGCAGCTGTTAAAATAGTTTGCGGAGATAAAATGGATCCTCCACATACGTGCTTACAGCCAAACAATTCGCTAGATTCTTTAAGTCTTATCGATACAATATGTTTAACTAGAGTATGTTCCTGCGGACGATAACCACCAGAAACGAGGAAACTGAAGTTGCCTTCTTGTGTGGAGACTAACAATATTTTTGAAAATAAAAGAAACACTAAGAATTTTGCAGAGTATGTCATGATTAGAAACAAACCAAAAAAATAAACGGAAAATTTAACAAAACTAAAATTTTATTTTAGACAAGCGGCACCTGGTGAACTTTGCTTCATGTCTCTGTATTTTAGATAGGCTTTTGGCTCATTTTTTATATTTTTTACTTGCTGCAAAAGTTTTCCAATGAACCAAAAGTGTTTTTATACCTTCACGCGTACTGTGTAAGTCACTTCGTTTGTAACACCCAAAAGGAGGAACAACCAGTATAGAAAAGTACACTCACGGTCAATAAAAAAGCTGACTTAATAAAATAACAAATATTCTTTTTCTTGAACTATAACACAATGTGCCAAAATCGACCAAAAAAAAACGAGTGTGCTTTAGACCACAGAACTGAAGCAAAACATCTTTAGCTCCATCTTTATGTATGTACTAGTATTCTCCTGCAAACGTTGTCCTGCCACAGACCACCTTACTGACATATTCAAAAATGCCAAGAAGTGCTAAATATATTTACCATTTAAGGTATAGTTGCTGAAAGTAACCATATGAGCTAAATTATCAAAATTTAGTCTAATACAACCCAAATCGTCTCAAATAAAGCGTTTTCATTGGTTTGTGGGAGGTTTAAGGGGCGTGAAAACCCATTATTAGTACAGTTACCGACAGTAACCATACGAGCTAAATGAGCAAATTTTAGTCTTATACGACGAAAACCACCTGTAGTAGAGCATATTCACTGATTTGTGGAAGGTAAGAGGGGGCGTGAAAACAAATTTTTAGTAAAGTTGCTGACAATAACAATACAAACTAAATTACCAAATTTTAGTCTTATGCTATGTTCACACTGAGAGCAAAATGCGCATTTAGAGCATTTACTATACATATTTGTCCCTGTTACTCCTCCAACAAGTAAAGGTGTCATGTCTCCCCCGACCTACCTTGTTTGTGGGGTCGATGCGTCATGTGGCAAGGTAGCCCTTGATACGCATCTCTGTCGTCCCTCTGGCAGCACTGGTACGCTGGCGTATTGCGCGGCTAAGGCTCGCCGGATGGGGTGGTGTTCTTGCCAGCCTGGTCCGACAGCAGGAAACTACACGGAATAAAAAAATCGTACCAGCTGTATTTTAAAAATCACCGTCAAAACAAAAAAACCCAAAAAAACAATCGAACAAAAAGATTTAAATCTCGAGGGCAGATAAAAAAACCGATTATTTTGCGCGCCCGTGCTGAAAATTAAGAAGGAAATTGAAATAGGTTGTTTTATGTTGCCACGTTGGCCCGTCTCTTGGGTCGATCTCAGATGTAGGTCGATCGACCTAGGCTAACCCGCCCCTTCTGGCCCCAAAAGACCAGCCATGGTGACCCTGCGCCAAGGTCTAGGTCACCCCAAAAACTTCCATACTCACGCCATCTCTACGTCGTCCACGCCACCTGTCCTTTTCTCTTCAATAACCCATTATATTTCTTTTCTTTTTTTGTATTGTACAAAATTTTAGTTTTTTATTACAAGAAAAAATTTAAGCCTACATACAATAACCTTTGCGAATGAAACCAAATACACGGGACTTAGAGATCTATAATAGTTTAGACTTAAGCTATAATTCGTTTCGAATTAGGCCTATATAAAACTTAGACTTAGATTGCAATTCGGTTTTTAGCATTAGTTTTACTTTACTGCCGAAGTCTATATATAATTTTTTTTTTTTTTCTATACTTAGGAATAAACTTTAACTTCTGCCTTAGGTTCTATTTTCGGCTTATATTAGATGGAGGTTAAGGTAGAATTGCTATAAATTCAATTTTATATTAGTCTGACTGATTATTAGTTTTGTTTTATTTTAAGTTTGTAGCCTATGAATTTAAATTTGTATTAGTTTTAGTTTGAATTCGTTTTGTTTTATTTTAGTTTTGATTTATATAAGTTTTCGTTTGTATTAGTTTTTATTTATTTTCGTTTTGTTTTATATTAGTTTTGATTTACATAAATTTTAATTTGCATTAGTTTTATTTATTTTCGTTTTGTTTTATATTAGTTTTGATTTATATAAATTTTAATTTGTATTAGTTTTATTTAGTTTCGTTTTGTTTTATATTAGTTTTGATTTATATAAATTTTAATTTGCATTAGTTTTATTTATTTTCGTTTTGTTTTATATTAGTTTTGATTTATATAAATTTTAATTTGCATTAGTTTTATTTATTTTCGTTTTGTTTTATATTAGTTTAGATTTATATAAATTTTAATTTGTATTAGTTTTATTTAGTTTCGTTTTGTTTTATACTAGTTTAGATTTATATAAATTTTAATATGTGTTAGTTCTATTTAGTTTCGTTTTGTTTTATATTAGTTTTGATTTATATAAATTTTAATTTGCATTAGTTTTATTTATTTTCGTTTTGTTTTATATTAGTTTAGATTTATATAAATTTTAATTTGTATTAGTTCTATTTAGTTTCGTTTTGTTTTATATTAGTTTAGACTTAAATAAGTTTTAATTTGCATTAGTTTTATTTATCTTCGTTTTGTTTTATATTCGTTTTAATTTATATAACCTTAAATTTATCTTAGTTTTAATTTGAACTCGTTTTGTTTGATTTTAGTTTTGATTTATATAAGTTTTAATTCGTATTTCTCTTTATTTATATTCGCGTTGTTTTGTATTAGTTTGGATTTATATAAATTTTCATTGGTATTAGTTTTTATTTATTTTCGTGTTGTTTTATATTCGTTTTAATTTATATACAATTAAATTTATCTTAGTTTTAATTTGAACTCGTTTTGTTTGATTTTAGTTTCGATTTATATAAATTTAAATTTACATTAGTTTTATTTTATTGGGTTTCCCGAACGTATTTTATTTAATTTAAGTTAAATTAACTTTTGGTTTTGATTTCGTTCCAGCGTATGTATTGGCTTATTGTAATTTAATTCAACGCTCCATTTAATTGTCATTCTCAAAATATAGTTTGGTTTATTATATTGGAAGTTAGATATAATTTATTTTGAGGTTCAATTTCATTAAGTTTCTAATATATATTTTGTTTAGGTTATTTAGTGGAATTATATTTATGCTACCTTACGTTTCCAAATATATTCTGTTTGTTTTAATCTAAATTAAATTTTAGTTTAATTTTATTCCAAAATATATTCTTTTTATTTTTACGCAAGTTAAACTTTAATTTCATTTTGTTCCAAAAACATATTCTGTCTATTTTAATTCAAATTAAATTTTAGTTTCATTTGGTCCCAAAATATATTTTGTTTACCTTGATTTAAATTAACTTTCAATTTTATTACGTTTCCAGAATATATTTGGTATATTATATTTTAAGTTAAATTGGTGCTACGGTGTGTCTCAAAATCTATTCGGTTTACTTGAATTTACGTTAAACTATGGTTTCTTTGTTTTGATTCAACCTATTTTTTGGTTGATTTGCAAAAAAAAATTATTTATTTCTTATATTTTCAAACTATATTTTGGGTAGTAAATATTAAATTCCATCTTAGTTTTAGTTTTGGAACCAAATATATCTGTTTAGTTTATCTTACGTCAAATTTTAATTTCGATTTGTTTCCAAAATCTCGTACGTTTTGCTTACGATAGGTTCGATTTTACATTATAAAAAAAAAACGTACATATAAGTTTTAAGGTGCAACCATGTTAGCCTTAAGCTGGCTGCAGCTGATGTCCAAAATACACGCAAGCTAGCTCAAGTTCTGCCAAATACTCAATTTCTTTAAAATAGTTTGAATAAAAAAATCAAACTGATTCCTTACGGAACATTCGATTAAAATTACTTGGATTGCCGCCAGATCAAGTTAACAAAACCTGACGAAGAAGCTGGCTTAAACCATTATGGTTTGTACGCCCCATTTCTACGTCTTGGTAGACGATTTGGACACCAGCTGAAGCCAGCTCGAGGCCATTATGCGTGGGACCTTTAGATTTGTAAACCTCAGTCAAGTACAATAAAAACAATTCTACGAGTGATATAAAGTAGGAGGGCAAAAAAAAACCTGGTGTCGGTGTGGTGGCTCGCTAATGGTCCTGGTGTTGTTGCGGCTGCTCGTTGTTGGTTTTGTGTGGTGGAGCTGGTCGTGTGGTGGACTGCAGGGTGATCCGTGTGCAAAGCTGGGTGTTGACGATGGTGCTGCTGCTGGTGATGATGACGATGGTGTGTGTGGTCTGCAGCGTGGCTGCGACGATGCTTGTGACGATGCGGTCTGCGTTTACTGCTGTTGTGGTGGTTTTAGTTGTTGTTGATAAAAAACGTACGATTACTTGCTCATTCTGGTGGCGTTGCAGCTGTTGTCGCGTAGAACCTTATTGCTGAGTTTAGAGTTAGTGTAACGAGAATATGTTGATGTTGCTGTTGTTGTTGTTGGGAGTTGTGGTCTGCAGGGTGATCCGGATGCAAAGGCTGGGTGTTGACGATGGTGTTGGCGGTCTGTAGCGTGTCTGCGACGATGCTTGTGACACTGCTGCAGCGTTAGCAATGACGATGCGTCTGCCGGAGGTATAAAGGTTAGCGTGGCCTTTAACATACACCAAGTCATATGGACACCTGCTTACCTGCGTTTACTGCTACCCACTGCGAGTGCTGCTGCTGCCGGTGAATCGCTTTGCCCTCTGTATTTACGGTTTGTATATGGAGATTGGTATGGATGTGGATAGGAGGAATAATTTTCGATTCCAGTGAACTGTGTGCTCCTTCCTTTCCGATTAGAATAATGTTAATCCGTTATTCTTGCGTTTTGGTGTAACAAGGAAATCAATTATTTATTTATTGAACGCCATTTCCTCAGTAGAAAAAAATTTTTTCTTTGCCGTTTTACTTTTGCTTTTTGGTACACCAAAATTGCAATTTGCACCACCACCAATGGAAAACTTGGCTGTCTTGATTTTCACTCCGCACACTAGTTAGGTTTTTGTAATCGCCAAGATTTTGTGCACAGATTCCGGAACGTTTTGCCTTGTTTTACTGCACTAAACCATCACCATTGTTTTTTTTTTTCCAGAGATAGTCATTTAATAACTTTCGACACAATACGCGACAAAAAGGCTCTAAATCGGAGAACTTTGAAAACGAGAGATTCGATGAAGAATTTTAAGACATCGGTCAAATTATCACAATGTTCTGTTCACCATTTGCACACTTTTATATAATGTCAACCCTCTGCGACAGCAACGTCTACCCAGGGTTGTATTTTTCTTCAGTTCGGTGCTTTTTGGTACTTTGGCAGTGTTGCCACCTGTACTTGAAAAGGGTACGTTCGCATGCATCTTGATGGTATTTAGATGTGCAAACTGGCGATGTTTGTCCAACTTTACTACCTTTTCGGTGGAATCGACCTTAACCGAGGGGAGTAGGTAATGGTTGGGTTGGACTTGCGGATGACACGTCGGCAAGATTCCGTTAACCGACGCTTGTTTCGGAATTCCGATTGGCTACCGATTCAAGCGCGTGTCGGATCACGCCATTTTACCGAATGGTTTATGCCCGCTGAATCTAATGGTACCATTTTTGTTGGTATTTTTCCCTTTCAAGCCCGTGTATGGCCATTTTGTTGGCCCGAACGTTCTCAAACGTCATCGAGGTGCCACATCTAAATGCAAAAAAAAATTGTGCGCACTGACACACTAGAGGGCGCTAGTGGAAATACCAAGGGTATTCACGAAATGTATTATTTCCTATGTGCAGGTGCCCATGACAAACCCAAGGACTCTCGACAAGCTTCTCAGCTTAAGAGATAAATGGGAAAAGATGGCACCATTTGCTCTCTCAACCTACATTCGAACTCGATTATTGTTTTAAGTCTTTCGCGTGAAAAATTCCTATCGTTTTGCCACTTAAATCTTCTAGTTCATACAGGCTATTGCCTACTGCCCTCACTATTCGACACTTTAGAAAACGCTTTGAAAGTTTCGCGCTGATTTGCTTGGAGAAATCACTAAGCTGAAAGTTTCGTCGGTAGACCTCCTGTCCAGGCTGAAATTTAATTTTTCGACTTTTCAAGTCATACCTTTTAACATTCTCTTCGTGACTCTTATGTAGCTGTTCGCGGATTTTGTTGCAAATCAGGTCTTGCCGAACCGGCTTCGGTATCACCAACGTTTCAGGATCGCTTAGCAGACCCAGTCTCTTTGCTACCTTGTATGCGCTAGCATGTGTGATCATGTTATGACCGAAGAGAGCAAAATAAGGTGTCATTCCTATGGAGGAGTGCACCGAAGAACGCAAGGCACATTCAATGTCTGACAAATGCTGGTCCCAGTTGGTTTGATCTTGGTCAAGATAGGAGCGAATAGCGGCTAGAATTGACTGATTTACCCTCTCGGAAGCGTTGGCTTGAGGAGCGTAATTTGCAGTACGTACATGTCTTATTCCAAAATTATCGATCATTTCGGCAAATTCTTTACTTAAAAATTGCACGCCATTGTCGGACATAAGTATTTCTGGGGTACCGAATTTATGAAAAACTTCGGAAATTAGAAACTGGATTACATTTCGCGCGGTCGCTCTCGTCATTGCTTTTAACAGGGTGAATTTCGTGAAATAGTCTAAAACTATGAAGATATAAGTATTTTTCTTTTTCGAACGAACGTATGGACCGAGGAAATCCACGTAAATTTTTTGAAAAGGCCGTACTATTTGCGACTCTTGCCCCATAGGCGGTCTTAAAACCATTTGAGCTGGTTTGCATTCTTTGCAGACTTGACAGTCATTAACGAAATTGAGGACCTGTTGGTTCATATTTGGCCAGAAGAAATATTCTTTGATACGTTTTAAGGTTTTGGTGAAACCACCATGAGCGACTTGAGGAGGTTGGTGTGCGTTAGCAATAATTGAATGCGTCAAAGGCGCTGGAACCCAGAGTTTCCATGCGAAATCTTCACCATCGGGTGTACCATCATAAGGAACCGTACGCTTATAAGCGAAACCATCTATTACCTTGAGGTCCGGCAACTGAGAGTGATTTTCGGTGATGGTTTTTAACAAATCCTTATATTCTTCGTTTACAAATTCAGGTGACTCGAGGTCAATTAAAGCCTTTACCTCATAACTTACTTCGTCCATGTCGTAGCGTGATAACGTGTCGGGAACGATGTTCTGAGCCCCTTTACGGTGAGCTATCTCGAAGCTAAAGCTTTGCAGATATAAACTCCATCTCGCTAATCGACTAGTTAAGTCTTTATGCGACATTAGCCATTTTAGGCTGGAGTGATCCGTTATCACTGTAAAAGGCATTAGCTCGATGTAGGCTCTAAACTTAGTTATCCCCATTACCACCGCTAGACATTCGCGCTCAGTTACTGAATAATTCTTCTGCGCAGGCGTGAGTTTCTTTGAATAGTAGGCGATAGGATGTTCACCACCTTCATCGTCTTTTTGAAACAACACGCCGCCAATTCCGATGTTAGAAGCATCTGTTTGCACATAAAAATGTTTCGAAAAATCTGGATGTACCAGGACTGGACTAGAAATAAGAGCTGTTTTTAATTTATCGAAGGCACTCTTAGCCTCATCACCGAACTCAAAAGTTTTCGCTTTTTTCAGCGTGTCGAAAATAGGTGCTGCTATAGTAGCATAATCGCGAATAAAGCGACGGTACCATCCCGTGGCTCCCATAAAACTTCGAACTTGTTTTGGAGTTTTTGGATACGTATATCGGTCAATGGCATGGACCTTCTCTGGGTCTGGTCTTAATTTACCTTCGCCTACGATATATCCTAGGTACCTTAGCTCACTACAACAAAACTTCGATTTGGCCACGTTAATGGTTAGGTTGGCCGAACTTAACAACTGCGCTACCTGCTCTAACTTTTTGAGGTGACTATCGAAATCTGAGGACACAACAAGAAGATCATCCAAATAAATGAAAACGCTTTCACGAAGATTTGCTGGCACGACTTTGTCCATTAACCGGCACAACCGTTGGGCTGCATTACATAGCCCAAAAGGCATGACTGTAAATTGACAAAGCGGACGACCTGGCACTGTAAACGCGGTTTTCTCTCTACTACTGACGGCAAGCGGAATTTGCCAAAAGGCATCCTTAAGATCCACACTTGAGATAAAGTGTGTGTCGCCAAGACGACTGAGCAACCCCTCTATGTGTGGAAGTGGGTAGGCGTCCTTCACTGTGAGTGCATTGAGCTTGCGAGCGTCCAGGCACAGTCGACATTTCTCGCCTTTTCGTACGAAGGCCACTCGATTGTTCCATGGACTTTCGCTCGGCTCAATGACTCCCAGTGAAAGCATCCTATCCAGCTCCGCAAACATGAGACCCTGAACAGCCGGTGAGACTGGGTAGTGCTTATCTTTCACAGGCACTGCGTCGCCGGTATCTATATGGTGCTCTTCTAAAGACGTCTTGCCTAGACCTTTCTTCGTAAAGCAGGGAAATTTTTCTATAACTGCGTTAAGCCTGTGTTGTTGCTGGGCTGTCAAAACTTTCATTTTCGGTGCTGCATGACTTTGAACTTCTTCCTCCAAAGCAATGTTGTTGGTCGTTATGCTATCAACTTTGAGCTGCATGAGATTGAATTTTTTAATGAAATCTACACCAAGAAACAATTCTCGTTTTAGAGAAGGTGTTAAATAAAAAACAATCTCCTGCTCTTGGTTGTCGAATTTAATTTTAGCTTTAACGCGACCTATGATTGAATGCATTCGCCCATCGGCAGTTTTGACGAAAGATTTAAACTTAAAAATTGGCAACTTGCATTTTTCCACAAAACTTAAGCAGTTATTCCCTAAACACGACACTGTTGCTCCACTGTCTAATAATCCCTCAATTCGCTGTCCATTGATTTCGATGTTCGTATAAAATCTACTATCTTCGCCCTCATAAAGTTCTGATGCTGAAATTTCTTTATAATTATTTTTCCTCAAACGATATCTAATTCTTGTCTTTTCGATTTTTGTTGGCTGCTCTGCAAATATTCTTTTTCGAACTTCCTCATAGTTCTTGAGTCTCACATGAAATGGCTTAATTTCTTTTAATTTTACTTCAACAGTATTTATGGCGTGATCACAACTACTTTGATTACTATGGTTCCTAGATGTTAAAACAACAATTTTTTTTTCTACTTCGGTCTGTGTGGCGGAGGTTAGTCATTCCGTCGTTTCTTGAGTTTGAGTCTGAGTCTGCGTTTGAGCTGATCTAGACTCCACCTGAACATTTCTACTTGGCCTAACGGTTCCCTGGCATTTCGGACACTTTGGGGTAACTACGCCCTCCGTTCCGCATCTATAACAAAATATTCGCCTTACGGCTGCTGTACACTCAACGAAATTGTGCCCTGGCTGTTTGCAGTTCCAGCATGGAAATGTTCGAGAGGAATTTATAGCATCTATTTCAAACGCTGGAGTCGAAAAGTCCTGCTCTACATTTAACTCATGCACTTGCGCATTGCGAGGTACATATTGACGCTGAGGCGGTTGATAAGCCTGGCGTTGGTAGTTTATATGAGTCTCAGCCTTTTTGCAGGCTTTGCAAAACTCAGTCAAACCCTCTATGCGCATGGCAAATAGTAGCTGTGACATCTCTTTCCTCAGGTTGCTCCTCATTATTTCGACTAAATCCTGTTCAGCCAGTGGATTACGCTGTTGGTTCCTCAGTGTCAAAACAGATTGATAAAAATCGTCGAAAGCTTCATCCCGTTGTTGTCTTCGATCCATTATTTGTCTTTGGATTTCGAAGTCGCTTTCGTGCCGCTTGAACTGAGTTACCAGCGCTTCTCGAAGTGCGTACCAACTAGGTATTCGGTTTAACCGTCGAAATCCCCAGAACCATTGAGCTGCGTTTCCAGTTAGCAAACTATGAAAATTTCTAATTACTTCAGGCCATGGATACCGGTAGTCATTGCATAAGGTTTCTACTCGAAAGACGAATTCGTCCACGCTGATTGATTTATTTGTTCCGTCGAACTTAAAACCCCATTTGTCCATTTCCACACGTCGCGGTTGTTCAGGCTGATGGTAATGTGTAACCGGCGCTTGTACAGGCCCTGTATATGCAAAGGCACTCGGCTGACGTATCGAGGGTCCAGCTCGTTGCTCTTGGTGTCGATTTCTGGTCTCCACTTGATACGTCTGCGACTGAGAAAAAACTTGCGGCTGCGGTACAATCGTCGGTTGCGGCCTATGCGGTGGTGGTTGCGAAAAATCTGGGAAAGTTTGCGAGATGCTCCTGATATCCTGAGATCCAATTTGTTGTTGCTGCTCTATATTTCGATCTGGCCATGCCTGTGAATTGATAGACGGGGGTGGTGGAGGTGGTGGTTGTAAAGTCACTAACTTCGTAACCGCTGGTCGGCTCTCTGAATACTGAGGCGTCATCGACCCTAAGCTTTCGGCTATTAATTGTGGGACTAATACCCGCAAACGCTCCTCCATTCCCGACATCATATCCACTTGGGCTAAGCCCACTGCTGACTTGACGTAATCCCTTATATTGATGCTCGAGTTGACCACACCTTGGGACGCTGGTGCTCTTCCTGACGACCTGTCTCTTACGCTTCCCATCTGCGCATGTTGCTGGAATTGTTTTCGCACGTTTAGAGCGGTTAGGCTGCTAAACTCTGGAGACGTGATGCTGCTATTAGAGAAGTTCAGCTCTTCCGAGGTACGTCTGGGTGCTGTTGGTTGTGCACTCTGCATCGCCATAGGTGTTGTAATAGTCGTCGTCGCTGTGGTAAAAATCGGTATGGTGGTACTCATCGAGCCTGTTTTTGGAATTGCCCCCGTACTAGTGGTTGTTGTGGGTACTAGGCCTCCACTTTCGGCTGCATTCGGATTGGTTTCACTATTATCCATTCTGCTTTGTTGCCTAGTGTGAACCATGCCCCAAGGAATCGTTAATAAAAAGAATCAAAAATATCAAGAAAATTTAGAAAGCTTCAAACACCTAGGTTGTTCAAATCGACCAACGATAATTCGCTGAATCAAAAGAAGCGTCAGTTAGGACCGGAGAATCAATTTATTCAAAAACGAGAAACTTCAATTATTTTGTCCGAACCGATGGTTTCAATGCGCCACAGTTTACTTAACTGTTGTACGCCAAATGCCAAAACGAAAGAAAAAATTACAAAAAAATTAAGATCAAAATAAATGTCCTTTAAGGATGGTGGTTGCAAAACTTAGCAAAAAAAATTTTAAATAATAATATTAATGGTAGTATTAGAAATGATAATAATATATATAGTAAAGATATGTAAAGGAAAATAATATAATATTCAAAAAGTTGATAAAATATAATGATATTAATTAAAGGTAAGCATAATAATAACTGAACTCCATAGAGGTCAAAGAAATTTTGTCGTAGCATGTAGTAATATAGAAAAGTGGGAACGTGATATCAAAAAAAATTTTGTAACTATTTTATAGGTACCATGTTAACTGTCTAAAATTTCGCACATTATCAAAAAATTAAAAATTTAGGTTGATTTTTTATCTGAATATACCCATATATACCTACATATACATATCTCTATACATATGCATATACATATATATATATATATACATATATATATAAATATATGTTTAGATGAAAATAAAGTAAAATATTCGAAAAAGGTTTGTATCAAAAAACTTTTGCTAACTAACGTTTATAGATGAAAATGAATTTAAATAACTTTTTTTTTCAAAGGTATTTTGTTTATAAGGATATATTAAATAAAAAGGAAATAATTTGGATAATCAAAAGAACTTGGCTTCAAAACAAGGTATACGTAAAATAAAAAAGGAGACTAACTTCGGTGAAGTTAATAGTCTAAACAAAAAAAGAAAATTATAATTCCGAAATCAAATAATCAAAACTAAAATAGCTGATAATAATAAATCAAACAAAAAAAATAAAAAAATATATAGGCATTAAGTGTGGATGGTGGCGTAAAACAAACAAGAGTGGCGTAAAAATTAACTTAGACGAGACCAGCGAAAGCAACCTTCTTCTTTGTGCAATAATTGCACCCTCCAAATCGAGGTTCTTAACCGAAACTTCCCACAATATTTTCCTATGCTGAGGTCGCTCAGGCATATTCGCTTCACCTAATGGTGTTGTGGTAGTTCATCCCGAGTTGGAGTATTTATTCAAAACGAAAAAAAATTTTTATTCATATTTGTCCCTACTCAAGAGTGCTTTGCAACTCTATACCCCCCTTAATTCAGCAGCGCCTAACTCCAAATCGAGGTATTTTTTTTTCTTAACTTAGCTAGCCTGTCAAATTGATGACCCCACTGACCTGAGGTCCGACTCTGCAACACGACTCGACAAGCAAATGCGATTCGAAAACAGAATCACATCATGTAGATACATAGCGCGATCCTGCTCTCGAAATGCACCCGCACCCCGAATCGCACTACAGAGCAAGGCCCCTGGCTGCTCTTCCCGATAAGAAGCGATTTTCAAAAAAAACAAAACAATTTAATTTCAATATAACCCTCCTCTAAGCCCGCTCCCAGTGCAGCATATGAGCCGCACTGTGCACAAAAACCAAAACTGCAAATTAAACGCTTGCGAAGAAACGAGATGCGCTCGATGTTCGCGGTTGCACTCATAAGCAAAACGCTTTGCTCACAGTCCAGCCCATATGCTTCACTGTGTGCGCTGCCTAAGAGTGCCGCTACCCCCCTTTTTGTACACTAGGTGCACCCTCCGAGTCGAGGTATTTTTGCTCTCAGCTAGCCTGTCCCGTTTATGACCCCTCTGGTCAGGCTGCTCTTCTCGGTCTGGAGTATTTGACAAAACGAGATTTCTATAATTTTCCATTGGTTTACATGCCGACAAACCCCGGCATGTTCGGGTTTTTCACCTTACGGTGTAAAAAAAACAGCCGCCCAATCTGGGAACAGACGCTGGCCAACACGCCGCCCAATCTGGGAACAGACGCGTGTTGGGCTCGCTGGGGTACGCGGGTGCGCTACTCCCGTCATCCTACATATTCCACGCAGGATGCCCCTGCGGGTTTGAATATCAAAACGAGAAAAAAATTATAACTAAAAAAAAATTTTAACTATCGTTCATCGGCCTCCAGTTAACCGTCGCAACTGCAGTCGCGGTTCAATGACCTTTACGCTGCAGGACTTACGGAAAACCGAAAACTTGGTACGACCTAAAAAAAACCCTCAACTTACTTCTAAACTATTAGCCCTAGCAGTAAAAAATCCTACTGTTAAGAACTACGTCGCAACTGCAGTCGAGGCGCTGTGGCCTAAACGCTGCAGGACTTACGTGTTCTTACGTATTCGGACCTGCTTGGGGTCTAACAAAAACTATACCTAAAAACTTACACTACGCCCGAAACGAGATATTTCATTGTTTTCTGGATTGGCTCCTTTTGCCTTAGACCACGTCGCAACTGCAGTCAAGGTTCAAAGACCCAAACGCTGCAGGACTTACGTGGCCAGACGTCAGGAGACCAAACCAAAAAACAAAAAGACCTAAAATTTTTCGGGCCCCACGTTGGGCGCCAATTCTGTCATGTTTCCTCACCATTCAATTCTTTGAGGTTGGTGCTGCCTGTGGCTAGGTAGCCCTTGCATTGCACCACTGTCGTTCCTCTGGCAGCGCTGGTACGCTGGCATATAGCGCGGCTAAGGCTCGCCGGATGGGGTGGTGTTCTTGCCAGTCCGGTCCGACAGCAGGAAACTACACAAGAATACAAATCGTACCAGCTGAAAAGAAAACTACCGTCTGGTAAAAAAAAAAAAAACCCGGAAAAACCATAACCATAACTAACAAAAAAATCTCATAAAACGATAAAAAAAAAACCCGATTACATTGTGCGAACGTGCTGAAAATAAAGAACGAATAGAAACCGGTTGCTTGCTGTAGCCACGTTGGCACGTCTCGTGGGTCGGTCTCAGGTGTTCTCTGACCGACCTAGGCTAACCCTCCCCTTCTGGCCCCAAAAGACCAGCCATGGTGACCCTTTTGCCTATATTTAGGTCACCCCAAAAACTTTAACTCTCACGCCATCTCTCTCTCACCCCAACCACCCATCTTGTCCTCTTCAATGACCCATTATTTTTCTTTTCTTGTACAAACTTTTATATTTTATTATAACGGAAAAATTTAAGCTTAAATACAATAATGTTTGCGAATACCAAAAAGTACCTTTGACTTAGACCAGCCAAAGATCTATAATAGGCTTAAATTATGAGACTTAAATTATGATTCGTTTTCGAATTAGGCCTATACTAAATTTAGTCTTAGATTTAAATTTGGTTTTTAGTATTAGCTTTACTTTTCGGTCGAAGTAATTTTTTTTTTTCTTTGTACTTATGATTAAATTTTATTTTCTGCCTTTGGTTTCATTCTAGGCTTATATTAGATTGAGGTTACTTTTAAATTTCTATAAATGCAACTTTATATTAGTCTGACTGATGATTCGTTTTGTTTTATCCTAAGTTTATACCCTAAAAATTTAAATCTATATTACTTTTAACTTATATTCGTTTCGCTTTATCTTAAGTTAAAATTATATAAATTTAAATAAGCATTATTTTAAGTTTATATTAGTTTTGTTTTATTTTAAGTTAAAATTCTATAAATTTAAATTTTTATTGTTTTCTTTGTTAGCTTTGTTCTATTTTATTGTAAGTTAAAATTTTACAAATTTAAATTTACATTAGTTTTAATTTGAATCCGTTTTGTTTTATTTTAAGTTGGTACTTTATAAATTTAGATCTATATTACTTTTAACTTGTATTCGTTTCGTTTTATTTTAAGTTAAAATTATATAAATTTAAATTTGCATTGCTTTTAGTTTAGATTCGTTTTGTTTTATTTTAAGTTTGTACTCGATATATTAAAATTTAAATTGTTTTAATTTATATTCGTTTGGTTTTACTTTAAGTTAAAATTATACCAATTTAAATTTATATTCGTTTGGTTTTATTTTAAGTTGATATTCCATAAATTTAAATTTACGTTAATTTTAACTATATATTCGTTTTGTTCTATTTTAAGTTAAAATTCTACCAATTTAAAATTACATTAGTTTAGTTTTATTTTAAGTTAAAATTCCATAAATTTAAATTTATATTGTTTTCTTTGTTAGCTTTGTTCTATTTTAGGGTAAGTTAAAATTTTACAAATTTAAATTTATATTAGTTTTAATTTGAATCCGTTTTGTTTTATTCTAGCTTTGATTTATATAAGTTTTAATTTGTATTACTCTTTATTTATATTCGTGTTGTTTTGTATTAGTTTTGATTTATATAAATTTTCATTTGTATTAGTTTTTGTTTATTTTCGTTTTGTTTTATATTAGTTTTGATTTATATAAGTTTTAATTTGTATTAGTTTTTATTTATTTTTGATTTGTTTTACATTAGTTTCGATTTATATAAGTTTTCATTTGTATTAGTTTTTATTTATTTTCGATTTGTTTTACATTAGTTTCGATTTATATAAGTTTTCATTTGTATTAGTTTTTATTTATTTTCGTTTTGTTTTATATTCGTTTCGATTTATATAAATTTTCATTTGTATTAGTTTTTATTTATTTTCGTTTTGTTTTATATTCGTTTCGATTTATATAAATTTTCATTTGTATTAGTTTTTATTTATTTTTGATTAGTTTTACATTAGTTTCGATTTATATAAGTTTTCATTTGTATTAGTTTTTATTTATTTTTGATTTGTTTTACATTAGTTTCGATTTATATAAGTTTTCATTTGTATTAGTTTTTATTTATTTTCGTTTTGTTTTATATTCGTTTCGATTTATATAAATTTTCATTTGTATTAGTTTTTATTTATTTTTGATTTGTTTTACATTAGTTTCGATTTATATAAGTTTTCATTTGTATTAGTTTTTATTTATTTTCGTTTTGTTTTATATTCGTTTTGATTTATATAAATTTTAATTTGTATTACTCTTTATTTATATTCGTGTTGTTTTGTATTAGTTTTGATTTATATAAATTTAAATTTATCTTAGTTTTAATTTAAATTCGTTTTGTTTTATTTTAAGTGCGGATTTTATAAATTTAAATTTATATTAGTTTTATTTTATTGGGTTTCCAGAATGTATTTTATTTAATTTAATTTAAATTGACTTTTGGTTTTGATTTCGTTCCAGCGTATGTTTTGGTTTATTGTAATTTAATTTAAAGCTCCATTTAATTGTCATTCTCAAAATATAGTTTGGTTTATTATATTGAAAGTTATATATAATTTATTTTGAGGTTCAATTTCATTAAGTTTCTAATATATATTTTGTTTAGGTTATTTTGTGGTATTATATTTATGTTACATTATGTTTAAAAATGTATTCTGTTTGTTTTAATCTAAATTAAATTTTAGTTTAATTTTATTCCAAAATATCTTCTTTTTATTTTACCGCAAGTTAAACTTTAATTTCCTTTTGTTCCAAAATCTCGCTTGTTTTGCTTACGATAGGTTCGATTTTACATTATAAAAAAAAACGTATATAAAAGTTTTAAGGTGCAACCATGTTAGCCTTAAGCTGGCTGCAGCTGATGTCCAAAATACACGCAAGCTAGCTCAAGTTCTGCCAAATACTCAATTTCTTTAAAATAGTTTGAATAAAAAAAATCAAACTGATTCCTTACGGAACATTCGATTAAAATTACTTGGATTGCCGCCAGATCAAGTTAACAAAACCTGACGAAGAAGCTGGCTTAAACCATTATGGTTTGTACGCCCCATTTCTACGTCTTGGTAGACGATTTGGACACCAGCTGAAGCCAGCTCGAGGCCATTATGCGTGGGACCTTTAGATTTGTAACCCTCAGTCAAGTACAATAAAAACAATTCTACGAGTGATATAAAGTAGGAGGGCAAAAAAAAACCTGGTGTCGGTGTGGTGGCTCGCTAATGGTCCTGGTGTTGTTGCGGCTGCTCGTTGTTGGTTTTGTGTGGTGGAGCTGGTCGTGTGGTGGACTGCAGGGTGATCCGTGTGCAAAGCTGGGTGTTGACGATGGTGTGTGTGGTCTGCAGCGTGGCTGCGACGATGCTTGTGACGATGCGGTCTGTCGGGGGTATAAAGGTTAGCGTGGCCTTTAACATACACTAAGTCATGTGGACACCTGCTTACCTGCGTTTACTGCTGTTGTGGTGGTTTTAGTTGTTGTTGATAAAAAACGTACGATTACTTGCTCATTCTGGTGGCGTTGCAGCTGTTGTCGCGTAGAACCTTATTGCTGAGTTTAGAGTTAGTGTAACGAGAATATGTTGATGTTGCTGTTGTTGTTGTTGGGAGTTGTGGTCTGCAGGGTGATCCGGATGCAAAGGCTGGGTGTTGACGATGGTGTTGGCGGTCTGTAGCGTGTCTGCGACGATGCTTGTGACACTGCTGCAGCGTTAGCAATGACGATGCGTCTGCCGGAGGTATAAAGGTTAGCGTGGCCTTTAACATACACCAAGTCATATGGACACCTGCTTACCTGCGTTTACTGCTACCCACTGCGAGTGCTGCTGCTGCCGGTGAATCGCTTTGCCCTCTGTATTTACGGTTTGTATATGGAGATTGGTATGGATGTGGATAGGAGGAATAATTTTCGATTCCAGTGAACTGTGTGCTCCTTCCTTTCCGATTAGAATAATGTTAATCCGTTATTCTTGCGTTTTGGTGTAACAAGGAAATCAATTATTTATTTATTGAACGCCATTTCCTCAGTAGAAAAAAATTTTTTCTTTGCCGTTTTACTTTTGCTTTTTGGTACACCAAAATTGCAATTTGCACCACCACCAATGGAAAACTTGGCTGTCTTGATTTTCACTCCGCACACTAGTTAGGTTTTTGTAATCGCCAAGATTTTGTGCACAGATTCCGGAACGTTTTGCCTTGTTTTACTGCACTAAACCATCACCATTGTTTTTTTTTTTCCAGAGATAGTCATTTAATAACTTTCGACACAATACGCGACAAAAAGGCTCTAAATCGGAGAACTTTGAAAACGAGAGATTCGATGAAGAATTTTAAGACATCGGTCAAATTATCACAATGTTCTGTTCACCATTTGCACACTTTTATATAATGTCAACCCTCTGCGACAGCAACGTCTACCCAGGGTTGTATTTTTCTTCAGTTCGGTGCTTTTTGGTACTTTGGCAGTGTTGCCACCTGTACTTGAAAAGGGTACGTTCGCATGCATCTTGATGGTATTTAGATGTGCAAACTGGCGATGTTTGTCCAACTTTACTACCTTTTCGGTGGAATCGACCTTAACCGAGGGGAGTAGGTAATGGTTGGGTTGGACTTGCGGATGACACGTCGGCAAGATTCCGTTAACCGACGCTTGTTTCGGAATTCCGATTGGCTACCGATTCAAGCGCGTGTCGGATCACGCCATTTTACCGAATGGTTTATGCCCGCTGAATCTAATGGTACCATTTTTGTTGGTATTTTTCCCTTTCAAGCCCGTGTATGGCCATTTTGTTGGCCCGAACGTTCTCAAACGTCATCGAGGTGCCACATCTAAATGCAAAAAAAAATTGTG
The DNA here is from genome assembly GCA_963920525.1 of Dichetophora obliterata. Taxonomy (NCBI): domain Eukaryota; kingdom Metazoa; phylum Arthropoda; class Insecta; order Diptera; family Sciomyzidae; genus Dichetophora; species Dichetophora obliterata. Next base: position 47,865,997 of record OY986438.1, on the reverse strand, counting down.
CGCACTGACACACTAGAGGGCGCTAGTGGAAATACCAAGGGTATTCACGAAATGTATTATTTCCTATGTGCAGGTGCCCATGACAAAGGGCCGCTCGTAAATGTGGATTTAGTAAACGCGCATTTAGCTCTCAGTGTGAACCAAAACCGTCTAAAATATAGCTTTTTTTATTGATTTGTGGGCGGTTAAAGGGGTGTGGCAAACATTTTTTTCTTAAACCATGTTCTACCTGAAACAAATCGACTTTCGAAATTTCAGCTCAATCGGTCTAGTAGTTTTGGAGTATCGTTTTGCTTTTCCGTTACACATTCACTTTGCCTCTTTTCGTTACACATTCACCAGCGTACTCCCAAGTGTCAAGCGTGCGTAAAGAAGTTTTACCAAAGAGTATATATATAAAGAGTTACAGAAACAGAGAAATCGCTCTTTAAAATATTTTCAAGCATGTAAGGATAGGGTTCTGCCGGCGCGCTGGTACTGTTATGCTGCCGACGTTCTTGAGGTCTGTTTTGGGCAGAGCTGTTGCTAAATCTATGTGTGCACAAGCGAGCTGGGAACATGTTTGTTCTTTTTACCTTTTTCTTCCTATTAGAATTGCGATCATTTGGTATATTTAAGGAATTATGAATGAAATGAAGCAAAGCAACATTTCCTTAAATTTACCAATTTGCAGATATTCGAATGTTCTGTTTTGATTATCAAGTAGCTATGCCCAAAAATTGTCAGCTTTGTTTTGGCTGATTTTTGTATACATCTTTTTTGCAAAATTTCTAAATAGAAGCTTTTTGATGCAATTCCATTTTATTTTCTAGATTTTCAGATTTTCAGAATTTTATGTTTGCTAGATCTATCATTTGGTATATTGAAAGAAATATTTTTGAATGAAGCAAAACTCCTTTCTTTCAATTTACCAATATAGATTTGTAGATATCTTTATTTTGTATTTATATATTCATGAATGCCGAAAAGTGGTTAACTTTGCTTTGGGTAATTTTTTTTACATTTGTTTGCTAAATTTTTAAAAGAAGATTTTTAAAATTAATTTAAAAAATATCAATGCAATTGTAATTATATTTTATTTCAGAATTTAATAATGAAATGTCCTAAATTATTAATTTATTGTAATATACAAAGAACTAGTACCTACATAATTAAAGGATTTTTTTGATTTGTCAATTTAAAGTTGTCTTACAATAAAATGTGCAGCCAAATTAACGCTATTTTATTCTATACACTAGCTGATATACCCAGTGTTACCGAGAAGTTAAATATATTTTAAATTTTAACATATGTACACTTCTCGTTTTAATGTTTCTAAAAATGCCGAATAATGAATGACATGTCCGCGAGTTACTAAATTTCAGCGTTTAAGTTACAAAGTCCTGAATTGCTTGAGATTTAATTTATGGTACTTTTTTCTGTTTGCGACTGCCCAAGAAATTACTCTTAAAGGCAAAGCATTTTTTAAAAATTATAAAAACGACATATTAAAAATTTAATTCGTCATAAAAAACAAAGGGGGAAATATTTTATTTTTCTTAAAAGAAATAGAAAAACAAATTTTATTGTCAAACTGAAATAGTTTTTGCATAAGAGTGATACGACATATGAAAGAGTATAAAATTGCAATTTTCGGTTTTAATTGTTTTTACAATAAAAAACACCTTTTGTACCATTTTTTGGAAGAAAAATATATTTTTTGGACCTTTTTCAAAAAAGATTAAAAATAAAAATCCTTTGGTAAAGGAAATGTTGCAGTAATTTTTTGCAAGTACTTTAATTTAACTTTTAGACAAAAGAAAATTGATTGAAATATATTAAAACAGAACGAAGATATTTGCGTCGAAATTCAAAACTTTGAATTTGGAATACTTTTTTGGCTTTTTAGGTTGTATACAAAAATTCGTTGTACTAAGACAGTTATCAAGGTATGAGTGTGTTATTGGTATCAAACGAACAGAAAATTTTTTTCTTCATTATCCCTAAGAAAATTAAAAAAGTTAATATACGTTAACATATATTAAATAAAAAAATGCATATTGTAGGGTACTCATTATAGATAAACGAAAACGTTCCAGGCGGAGGATTCTGAAAAACGCTAAAGCGAAATCTCCACCGCTAAAGCTAAAGTTATAGTTTTTAGCGATATTGCAATTCTGAAAAACTCCACCGCTTATTTTCTTACTTAATATTTAGAGACTGAACGAGCTTTTAACGAAGAATAAAATTAGAGCTGTCATTGCTAAATTTTTGGCGATTGATGCAATTCTAATGTTTTTTAGCGATTTACGAAACTCTAATTTTATTTAAAGCTATAATTTTGGAGTCCAATTTTTGTTGCCGCTAAGTTTTGTTGCCGCTATAATTTTTTGCCGCTAAATTGAAAATTAAAAGATTTTTCAATTAAAATCGTAATTTTTGATATATTTATTAAGAAAAATGAATGCTTTGACTGTTTTGAATGTTTTCAAAGATAAATATACCAATTTAAAGCGCTTTCTGAAAACTGCTTGTATATATCAGTTTTATTAATATTAGGGGTATTCACGATTCAGTGCACTTGTCTGTGCTGTTGAGGACATGTGCAGTTGTACAGTTAGGTTTTCGTGAACAAACAACAATCACTTTTTCCAAGCTGTTAAAGTTTTCAATGCAGACAAGTGCACAAACGTGAAAGTCCTGAAGTTTGAGGCTACAGTAGAAAAGCACTTTTTCAGATTTTTGTAATCACGAAGAAGCACACCAACGATAAGAAAGACACTTGAAGTAATACAATTCTGAATGGAAGAAAGTATTACTTCTCGTGTCTTTCTTATCTTTGGGCTGCTTTTTCGTTATACAGAATGAAGTAGCTAGTTTGCAATTTGGTCATTAATTGAATAGAAATTTTACACCTAACTTTTAATATATAAAATTTACTCTGATTTGGAAGAATTGGATGAAAACTACGCCTCCAATAAGCTACGACCGTTTTGGTATATAAAGTTGAATCAGTCAAAATAAATCCTTAGTAATTTTTACATGGTTTTATTCTATGAAAACACGAGCATATTTAATGAAAAATAATAAAGTACTCGCGTGATTATACTTCAATAATTAATAACAAATTTTTTAGTATATTAACTTAAGTTTATTTAAAATTTTCTCAAATGACTGAAAGTTTTTATTTTGCACAGATATCGCTGCAGGGTTGTGCTTTACCTTTACAAAAACCTCTTTCATAGGTCATCCAAACGCATTTATAGTTTTTATGCTCATTATGCAACAAATAGTCACATAGTCAAAATAAACTAATTAAAATAAGAATAAAACGGTTTTATTTTAATAAATTTACCGCACTTGGATAAACAATTTTACAACTTCACACCCGTTTTTCCAAAACGTCAAATTCATTAAAGAATACACAGAAATTAAAATGTTTAATTAGTAAGGATTAGTAAAAATAATGTTATTAATTGAAACATTTAATTTTGATTAAAAATAATAAATAAAAAACAAGAACATTTAATTACATTTTTATTAAAAATAATCTACAGAAATAAACGCAACGATTTCTGTTTGTAAATAAAATCTGTTACTGTGCGATCATTTAGTATTTTAAGGGATGCATATCCGCTCAAACGGTTCTCGCCCATTGAATTACGGATGTATGCTTTAAGAAATTTTAGAGATGAGAACTATATTTTTTATTTCTCTCAAATATTTTCACTTTACACAAACTTCATAAATCATAAAACCCAAAAAATTGCTTCAACGATTGAGTTAAAACTTTTCATCGGGTCAGAATTCTGAAAAATCAACTTTGAAAAATCAAAATTGAAAGATCTATTTTGAAAATATCATGAATAACTTTCCTTAAAAGTAAAAAGTTAAAAAACACATTCCTTAAAAATTAAACTAGTTTTAGGCTCACATCTTTAATTCGAAAGTTAATTGGAAAAAAACTCTTGACTACAAAATAGTCCCAATGAAAGGGGCTGAAAATTTTATTATATAAACATTTTTTGTTGTGCCGAAAATTACGAAGAGACTGTGATGCAATGCCGTCATAAGCAGAGCTAAAGAAAACGCAGAACTTATTATAGGATCCATTTGCATATTTGGAGCAAGCCAACAAACTCCAGCGACAAAACCATGGGTGCTGAAATTTAAATTTTCGGGAACCGCTCGAGGGAAAGTTACAATCATTTGGTGGCTGAAGTATACTTTAAAATCTCTGTTATCATCTCTGTTTAAAATCTGGCTTTACTGTTATCATCACTACCATCATCTACAACTGCCGATGTTAAGGGTAGTGATGACAATTGTTAATGTATCACGTATGATCTGACAAGTTAAGAAATAGTGCACCATTTAATATTGGAGTGCACAGAGCAAATTAGGCTTCTAATTCACCAATCGTGAGAACTTTGCGAGAATTTAATAACCTATCAAATGTATATTCTATTGATTTTTCAGTCACTAAGACGATAATTTTCAATCAATTAAACTCAATTTATTAAAGTGTAATATCTATTTCTTTGCATGTACATACTTATATATTAAGCATATAGTCAGTAAGGTAACATACTATTGATTAAATAAATACATAGATAAATAATAACGATATGTCGGTTTTCACTATTGTTGTTTAGACGATTCAACTCATAACACAGAATTTTACACGTAAACGCAACTTCAGTATATAACTTGTTAAGTTTTTTATAACGTATTAAAGTGATTCAATGCAATAATTACTGAAATGCATTAATTTTTATTAATATGTCGGACCTCTCGGGGGGGGGGGTTTGAACCCCCAAAACATCCCCTTGTCTCCGGCCCTGCATGTAGTTCCTAATTATTATATTAAATAATAAGCTAAGTACTTAATTTTTTTGGAAGTTTTAAATTTAGTGGTGGAAGAAAAAGGTTATCAGCGGAAATAGAATTAGTAAGTAAAAAACCGCCCAATATTTGAATTCAATTACTTAAAATATTTAATTTCATTCAATTATGTACTCAATAAATGCTAGATATTTTTATAAATTAATTTATAATATCTTCCTGCAAACACTTCAAATAAATTGTTACTTTTCTGCATTTCTATTGCAGAAATCAATTGCTGAATTTCTTTTAAGAAAATCACAATTATTTTAGCAAAATCTAGAATTGTGCATTTCGAACATCCGATAATTTAAAGTATCGCATGCTTTATCAGACGTCAGCTGTATTAAAAAAAAAATCGCAAAAATTTCTATGAAATGTTTTGGAAATATTTTCTTAAAGACGTTTAAAAAATTGTGCAATAATGTTCGCAACTTTGAATTTTTTTGAAAATAAAAAATTAATTCTAAGTAAATAAATTAATTTTAATTAATATTTAATTTATTTGAATATTTTTTCGGAATTTGTAATTAAAATTTTAGAGTAAAAATTAAATTCAAATACAATAATATGTTCGATATTGGTAAATTGAAAGAAAGCCGTTTTGCTTTATTTTATAAATATTTTTTTGAATCTACCAAATGATCAGATATAGAAAAGATAAAATTCTGAAATAAAATATAATTAAAATATATTCATGAAATATAATTTCAATTGCATGAAAAATCTTCCTTGCTAGAAATGTAGCAAAAAAATGTAAATAAAACTCAGCCAAAAAAAGTTGAGAATCAAAACAGAACATTCGAATATCTGCAAATTGGTAAATTTAAGGAAATGTTGCTTTGCTTCATTTCATTCATAATTCCTTAAATATACCAAATGATCGCACTTCTAATAGGAAGAAAAAGGTAAAAAGAACAAACATGTTCCCAGCTCGCTTGTGCACACATAGATTTAGCAACAGCTCTGCCCAAAACAGACCTCAAGAACGTCGGCAGCATAACAGTAGCAGCGCGCCGGCAGAACCCAATCCTTACATGCTTGAAAATATTTTAAAGAGCAATTTCTCTGTTTCTGTAACTCTTTATATATATACTCTTTGCGCACTCACTTTTGTGATTCATTATCAGTTGATTGGGTCTCACTATGTTTAAAATATTGCCTTGAATGTGTTGTCACACATTTTTTATGCACAATTTCCGTACGTAATTTCTTAGTTGATCGTCCTGGAGCACCGCTTTCATACCCAGAGTCTGTGTCACTTCCTGCCATAATTTGTAATATTCACCCGAAAATTTACAATACAAATATTTGGTATTAGAACTTACCTGAACACTAAAATTATTCCAGTTGCACTTAATTTGACAGTTCAGCAGCTGCTGTAACGTTTAAAATTGGTTTGTGTACATAGCTAAACGTACGCTTAGTACTGCACAAACCACGCTTACTACACAAACCCATTGTGCAGTTTAGTACAGGTTTGTTCAGTACTAAGCGTACGCTTATAGGTAAATAGGTAAAATTTTAATTTTAAATACATTTTTTATAATATAATTAATCTAGAAAATTTTTGCAATAAACTAGAATTAGATACCCTATTATAAAAACTGTAACTTTGTAAATCAGAGTTGTATTCGTTATGATCTTGAAACTTAAAAAATTTGGCGGTATTATAATCTATTAAGAGGAACCTGTTCTGTAATCGATAATCCACGTTGAACCTTTCTTTCTCTTGCTTTCAGTTTATATACCGTCGTTATTAGAATATTTTAAAAGAAGAATAATTTTCCAAAAATTTAAATAGATTTTATATCAGATCAAGCTCATGAGAAAGTAGAAATGGGTTACAATAAAATTATTAAAATTAATATAGATGTGAAAATTCTATTGAAAGTGAATTTGACTGTAAAGTTATAAAGACTAATAACTTGATCTTAGCTCTAAAATATGCACATATCGCCCGTCGCTCTTATTATTAAGATAAGATAAGTCGTAACATAGTAGATATACCGGAAGGTGCATCTAGAATGACAATTTAAAGCTTATTAGTGGCGAATTTCTTTTACATTAAAATGAATTTTGTGCAATTCATAATAAAATAATAAAATTTTATTTTCTGATATTGTATTATTAATTTATAATTTATTTTAATAAAAATAATTTTATTCTTAAAACTTTTAGTATTGTATAAAGAAAAATAAATTTAGCTATAGTGAATTAGTATTGTGAGAGAATATTGAAATAATTGAAAAAAAATTTATAGAAAAGAAAATCTTACTTGTTGTACCTTGTGTTACAGGGTCTTTTAATTTAAATCTAAGAAAATAGGTTTCCCGATTTTAAAAGAGTTAATGGTCCATAAAAGTTATTGTTTTATAATTATTTTCAATGGACTATTTGAAATGAAATGTTATTTGTTTTTAAAGATTTCTGGTTTTTCTTAGTTATGTACTCAAACCAATTTTAATCATTGCAGTAGCTGTTTAACTGCTCTCTCTTTCTGGAACTCTCGTTGGACTCTTCCGTTGGAACTTCCATCGGAAGTTCACCAGCATCATCGCATTCACCAGCTTACTTCCAAGTGTCAAGCGTGCGCAAAGAAGTTTTACTTCAAAAAACACAACCAAACTTTATAGAACTTCTTAAAGAGGGACATGTTGAGAGTCCATCGCACCTGATTTGACCTCTCAATTTCGTCACAATTTTTAAAGTTTTTTTTAAAGTTGAAGTGCTTGAATTTTGTTGTGCCAATGTTCATTGCATTTTTACAGCCATTTGCCTTGTTGGAAATGAAAAATAAAATACGTATCTTTTCAGTAGAATTTTGGGTATAATAAGCGTGTAGCGAAAAAATTCTTGTACTTTTCTTTAACTTAAAAAGAAATTGTGTTTCTATAAATTATAATTAAATAATAAGGGTTTTCATGCAAATGGGCAATACCCTTATAAATGGTATAAACCTTATAAGTTTATCAGCCTTATAAATGAACTGTCAAAATTCGTATGAAAAAGCTTTTGCACAAACCAGATAAATTTGCTCTTCGATTTAGGTGAGCAAATGAGGTGGCAAACTTATATGATCAATCAGCTGTTTTCTTTTTTGAAGGAAAAGTTATAATTTGAGCAAAACTAATAAAGATTTAATTCTAAAAATTTCAGAAAACAAGCAAACAATCCGCAAAGCGTCCCCGTTTAAATGGAACGCATCGCTGGCAGATCGCACAGCTGACTTATACGCTGCAAATGCACAATCGACTTTAAGGGCTGTTCATACAACCTGTCTGACAAAAATAACTAATTGCCCAAATTAGAAGCCTGCCACTTTGCATGAAAACCCTTAGTGTATTTGGCTGTTTTAGGTTTGTGCTGATGTCTGCACAAAAACTAAAATATTTTAATTTTCGGTTGAAAGACATGCGTGAAGGAAAAAATATATAAAAATATGAAAAGTTAATGATGGCATATTTTAATTACAATATTATTTTTAATAATTCTAAAAAAATAATATTTTTTAGAATTATATATAAGCTTAATGCCAATTAAGTTCATGAAGCAACAGGTTGCAACAACAATAAGTTCTTTGCAGAACAAACCACCAAGCAGACTATAAAAATATATTTATTTTTACAAAAGTTAACTAAGAAATCAAGTCTGCGCAAACAAAGTCTGTGTAGTGTATGGTCGTCGCTATGACGAGAAAAAAGTCTTGTTTGCGCAAAAAGTCTGTGTAGTCTATTTGGCCCTTAACAAGAAAACATGTTTTTTCAAATTTTTCAGTGGAATTTTCGCTACTCGAACTTCCGACTCCATAAGCAATTGGATAATTTGCAGGGCAGCTTCCAGAAAACAATTTTTGTTTTTCGCAAAACTTATCTGTCAGCTAAAAAGAGTATAGGCTGGATTACACAAGCGTAAGGTAACGTAGCGCGACGTTGCCAATTATCAAGCTAAAATCTGACTAATGATAAATGTGTACAAGTCGTTACCGAAATCCTAACGTGGCGTGACGCAGCTTAGAAGTCTGCAGAAAATAGATTTCTACGCAACGTTACGATTTTTGACAGTTCGACAGCTGTGTTACAATCGAAAAAATTTGTTTAACTTCACATTATTGTAAATTTTAATAATATTTAAGAAAGAATGCAATCTTTTATTGACGAGGAGAAGTAAATAAGCATACTAGAATAAAATGAGTGCCCTGTACTACGCCGCCTGCACTACGTTGGATTACGATTTCGGTAATCGATTATCCTGGAGGTAACGTGCACTACGCTACATCCCGCTGCTCCACCTCACGTTACGCTTGGGCAATCAAGCCTTATCAGCTGTTTAGCAGTAAGCAGAAAATAGCGCCATCTGTCTGTAAGTAGAAAACATCGCAAAAATTGATCTGAAGCGTTTTTTTCCCAAATGATCTATAGACGGATTCCAGGATTTGCTATCGCTGAGAAGTGCTATTTGCGATTCTGACTCACAAATCATATCCTATTTTTCGTCGCTAAAATTAAACCATGAACCAATGACCTTGACATTTTTTTATTGCTAGAAAGTAGCTAGTTTGCGATTCCGAGTGTTTTTGGTTTGCTAAAAATTGCTAAAATTATAAAGTTTTTAGCAACACAAAATTGTAGGCAGTAAAATTTTAAAACATCGCTTAATAATATAAAAAGCATTAAAAACAATGTAAATTTTAATTATTAAAATAACGTTATACTGTCAGTTCCTAATCTTATTTATCAAAAATGCTTTTAGGGAAATGGACGCCAACAGAAAACGCGTAAAAAAATAACAACTTTTTTTTAGTCCAAAATTTAGAGGAGCATAGGGACTTTGCCAACGATAAGTAATACATAATTTGCCTTATAATTCAAATTTAAATAATTATGAAAATATTCTCTAACACAGATTCGTCCAAATTTTATTATTTTTGCTTTAAGATCAATGATTGCATACACTAACAGAAAATATTATAGTTCTCATGGAAAGACTTGAGCGCATCTGCGGCGGATAAAGAAACTAGTTTTTAGCTAAGCGATGTGTAGCTCAGAATTGCATTTTAGCAGAATCGCTAAAATTTGGATAACATAAGATTTTAAGCATTTTAGCGATTTTTAGAGTTGCAAGCATTGAGTTTAAGGCCAAAATAATAAAATTTGGACGAAACTGTGTTAGATAATATTTTCATCATAATTATTTAAATTTTAATAAGTCAAATTATGTCTTGCTCCTCTAAATATTGGATTAAAAAAATGTTGTTCTTTTGTTACGCGTTTTCTGTTGACGTCCATTTCCTTTAAAACATTTTTGATAAATAAAATTAGAAACATACAGTATAACGCTATTAATAATTAACCTTGTTTTAACGCTTTTTTTGTTATTAAGCGATGTTTTAAAATTTTAGCACCTAAAATTTTGTGTTGCTAAAACTTAATAATTTTAGCAATTTTTAGCAAACTAAAACGCTCGGAAACGCAAATTAGCTGCTTTTTAGCAATAAACAAATGTCAAAGTCAGCTGTTTTTTATCCGATTCATTTTGTTCATGACTTAATTTTAGCGACGAAAATTAGGAGATAATTTGTGAGTCAGAATCGCAAATTTCGCCAAAATTCGCTAAAAATGATTTAGCACTTATTTGCGATCGAGACTTAGCGATAGCAAAACCTGGAATCCACCTACTGATCTCTCATACACAAAAACGCAGCTAATGATGTACAGATAGTTTATTGCGCATGTCCGCCATCTTTGTTATGACGTAGCTCGAGCTTATCAAAGTGTCTAAATAAAAACGTAGTCGCAATATATTTAAAGGTGTAGTATATTATTATTTATCACTTCTGTATTATTAATTACTATGTGTTCAATTACTTTGTTTAATATATATTTAAAAATATGTTGAAAACTTTGATTTCATCGTTTTTTATTTCTAAAAAAATTAGATATGAAAAATAAAAGTATAATTCGAGCTACACAATTGAAATCGAAAAGACTTATGTTTTTTTTTCTTATTTCAAAAAACAAATAAATTTGATAAAATTCTTATATGATCTATGTCATCATATAAATCTTACAAAGGGGATAATTTATTCATAGCGATGAAGAAATATCGAGATTTTCTTATTGAAACTTGGTTTATTGAATGAAATTAATTGCATTATAAATATATTTATAAATAAATTTCAGCAAATATATTTTCAGTGCTATTATTGAAAAGAAATGCATTTATAATAAGAGTGTTTTCTCACATTTGTTCCCCTACACAAAAAATAGGTACGTTGCTTGATGTGTCTTTGATTGCGTCTTTGTTTTCATTTTGCTATTTTCTTCTCGTTTGCTGACAAAAGTTGTAAATTAAATTTTTGGCCCAAATTTGAATCGTTATTATCATCGGAAGCATTAACAAGTAATCAACAAAAATTGTTAGATATTCAATTTCAGTGCGGTGATTACTTTCAATTAGAAAATTATAAAACATTCAAAATTATGTGTGCAGTACATGGTTGCAATAGTTCTATTATCTGCCAAAATATTCGGTTTTTTTGTTTTCCGAACGACAATGAATTGCTCCAAAAATGAGTTGCTGTCTGCAAGCAAAAAATAATTATAAACACGAAAACAACGGATTTGTATTAAGCATTTCCTTCCAGTGCACAATATTAGAAATTAAACTAAATTAATCCAATATTTCTTAAATGTTGTTTTTTCGCATTTTTTTTTTTTTATATGTATCCACCACGTGTTACAGCTGACAAGCCCGAGTGACGTAGCTGCGCAGAAGATTTCCTTTTTTGTGCACGGAAAACACTATCAGTATATCATGGATATGATCAGCCAAAACAATGAACATATTTGTATGCCCTACAAAGTGTTCATCCGCTGGTACTCTCAGAGATTTTTGACAGTTTCGCATTGGAAGCAACAACAAAATTATTTGTACGCAGAGAAAACGACTTGGCACTTCCCAAGTAGCATTGTAGGAGCAAGTAGGTGCGAGTGAGTCTTAAAAGTGTTCTATAGGTGTATTATATGTGGTTAAGGCTTTACCGCAGCTTTGTTTTCAGCTAGTTGCTTTTAATTTTAAAGAAAATGCTCCATATATGATTTTTTTTACCATTTTGAGCTCTAATACCTTATACAGCTCTGTAAAGGAGTTTATAAAATCTGCAAAGGAGCAGAACTCTAAAATTTGCTACTTGCTCTGTAAAGGATCTTTTAAAGTAATAAACATAACTATAGAGCTGTTTTGAAACCCGTAGATTCAGTATAATATTTGCTTTAATATGTATTTTTGTATTACATTTTTAAAGCTAATAGATGTAAAATACTGGAAATTAATGCAATAAATATTTTGGGAATAACAAGTGATTAAAAAAATCTGATAAAGAGCTTCTTTGAAAAAAATGGCGATCATATTAAAAATAAAAATCTTCGGAGTTGAAAAAGCTAAATATTAGTGTTTACAATAATATTTTTAATGAAATTTGATGATTTCTATGATACATATATATAAGACTACCCAAGTAACAATATTAGCCATATATTCATTCTTGCAGAGCTTATAGTGCTATCTTATATAGCAGCAAGCTTCAACTATAGCCTTAGTCGCGCTACTAAAGCTCTTGCAGAGAATATATAAGGCTACTTTCTTGAGTTTAAAAGCACTATTTTTACTTCATATGAGGAGTAGAAGTAGCTGTAAACTTTTAAAAGAGTCCCTGTCAAACCCAAATAAGAGCTCTTGCAAAGCTCTTTTTTATTATTCGTTTAAGTATGTATGTGTTAAAAATAAACTCAATAAATATATAAAATTTGACAAGTGTTTGTGATGATAAGAATGACAAATAAATTAAAGAAATAATAAATTGATTATTATATCAGACTCATGTTCGTGTATTCGTTATATGCTGCGAATTTCGGTGCGCTTTTGAATTTATCGGAAACGTGAATGTAGTACTTCGAAAAACTACAACGGGCTTAACAAATAATTAAAATTAAGAAGTGTTAATTATTTAAAAATAGTTGGAAAATTTTTAACATTCTTTAAGATCAACTAAAAATGATTTAAGTACTTTATTCTTAAATATATGTATCAAAGAAATCATCAATTTCATTTTAAATATTATTGTAAACACTAATATTTAGCTTGCTTCAACTCCGAAGATTTTCTATTGTTAATATGATCGCCATTTTTAGCTCTTTATCAGATTTTTTAATCACTTGTTATTCCCAAAAAATTTATTGCATTAATTTACAGTATTTTATATCTATTCGCTTTAAAAATGCAATACAAAAATACACATTAAAGCAAATATTATACTCAATCTACGAGTTTTAAAACTGCTGTATAGTAATTTTTATTACTTTAAAAGATCCTTTACAGAGCAAGTAGTAAATTTTAGAGTTCTGCTCTTTTGCAGATTTGATAAAATCCTTTACAGAGCTGTATAAAGTATTAAAGCTCGAAATGGTAAAAAAATCATATTTAGAGCATTTTCTTTAAAATTAAAAGCAACTAGCAGCAAACAAAGCTGCGGTAAAGCTTTAACCGCATATTATACACCTATAGAACACTTTTAGGACTCACTCGCACCTAGTTGCTCAAACAATGTTACTTGGGTAAAGTATTTAAATCATTTATGGTTGATTTTAAAGAATGTTAAAAATTTTCTAACTATTTTTAAATAATAAACACTTCTTAATTTAAATTATTTACTAAGCCCGTTGTAGTTTTTCGAAGTACTACATTCACGTTTCCGATAAATTCAAAAGCGCACCGGAATTCGCAGCATATAACGAATACACGAACATTATTCTGATATAATAATCACTTTATAATTTCTTTAATTTATTTGTCATTCTAATCATCACAAACACTTTTTAAATTTTTTATATTTATTGAGTTTATTTTTAACGCATACATACTTAAGCGAATAAGAAAACAGAGCGTTGCAAGAGTCCTTATTTGGATTTGACAGGGACTCTTTTAAAAGTTTACAGCTACTTCTACTCTTCATATGAAGTAAAAATAGTGCTTTTAAACTCAAGAAAGTAGCCTTATATATTCTCTGCAAGAGCTTTAGTAGCGCGACTAAACCTATAGTTGAAGCTTGCTCCTATATAATATAGCACTATAAGCACGGCAAGAATTAATATATGGCTAAAATTGTTACTTGGGTTGAGAGTGAGCTCGGTCGAACTGTCAGAATGGATGAAAAGAAAGCAAGAAAATGTATGCATAGCACAAAGAAAAGCACAGTAACAGTTCAAGCAAAGTCGGAAAAAGAGTGCACTTCTCTCAAGTGCAACAACAAATGAACCTTGGTCTGACCTCAGCTTAATATGGGCATTTGAAATTCGAATCTGGCATCTTTGTCTGGCATCTACTCTCGGACTATTGAACACAGCTTCGAGACACTGTCAAACTCATTTGAGACTTATTGTTCAGTGGCAAAGTGACAAGCAAAATTATAAAAATGGTCCTGGAAAGTACTATGATCTGGTAAGCTAATAAATAAATATTTAATTAAAAATTCGTGTTTGGTTTCCTTTTATTTAAAAACCTAAGTAATTGAGCATACATAATTATTAAAACTTTGTCATGCAACAATGTCTAAAACTGTGTTTTAATTTGTATATGAGTTTGACGATCTTAATTTTTCTCTATCCCCATGATGTCTACTTAGTTTTGATAACAGTGATTATCAGCGCAACGGTGATTATTTTCCTACACGTCTTAATGTCCAAAAGGATGGAATCAACCTCGTTTGCTTGACAAAAGTACGCTCGAATCCAGAAAATAATGTTGGGTTGATGACTATTTCCAAGTAAGTTCATTGAAATATATACAGAAGCTTTTCTATACTTGAATTATTATAGCACTGTGGAAGTTTTGGCGACTTTGACAAGCGATGTGGGTCGCATTTTTTCAAAAATGCACTTGGTCCAGCCCAAAGGTGACATTAATCTACTGACCGGCATACGCATTGCTCATGTAGGAAATTGTTTTAAATATCGGTTTTTTGTAACAAAATTAAAATCATAGTAATTAAAAATGTTTTCCAGCTGGTTCTCAAACATCGCCAGGGCAAGAATCACAAAATGCGTATTGTCGTCTTTGTTGGGTCACCGATTAACAACGAAGAGGGTGATTTGGTAAAGTTGGCCAAACGTTTAAAGAAGGAGAAAGTAAATGTTGATATTGTAAGCTTTGGCGATCATGGCAACAATAATGAGACTCTTACGGCTTTTATAAATGCGTTGAATGGCAAAGATGGCACAGGATCGCATTTAGTTAGTGTTCCACGTGGTTCTGGACTTTCAGATGCTTTACTTTCGTCACCCATTATACAGGGTGAAGATGGTATGGGAGGTGCTGGACTTGGCGGTGCGGGTTTCGAGTTCGGTGTCGATCCTAACGAGGATCCTGAATTGGCTTTGGCTTTACGTGTTTCCATGGAGGAACAACGTCAACGACAGGAAGAGGAACAACGTCGAGCATTGGCCGATTCAAATTTTGCTGGCGGCGCCGAAGCAGGCACCGGTGCTAGTGATAGTGCAGAAAAGTCGGCTACAGTTGGCACTAGCTCTGCAAGCATCGAGGAAGAAGAACCTAATTCTGAGGAGGCAATGCTCCAGCGAGCCTTGGCTATGTCCACAGAAACAGTAAAACTTTTAAAAAACCAAATGTCCGTTTATTTTTATAAAAAATTTTGCAGCCAGAAGATAATTTGCCTGATTTTGCCAACATGACTGAAGAGGAACAGATTGCTTTCGCTATGCAAATGTCTATGCAAGACACCGGTAAGTTGAAATTTTGTGTAGCAAAATTGTCCATTATTGCTTATAAATTTTATAGATGAACCAATAACACATCAGGCAAAACGTCCTAAAACTGATGAGGCTGCTCCCATGGAAGTTGATGAGGATTACTCTGAAGTTATTGCTGATCCCGCTTTCTTACAGGTTTAAATGGTCTATAAAATGTTCTTTTTGCATGCCTTAATAATAATTTATTTAAAGAGTGTTCTTGAAAACTTACCTGGCGTAGATCCACAATCTGAAGCTGTTCGCGATGCAGTTGGGTCTCTAAGCAAAGATAAGAAGAATAACGAAGAAGCTGATAAGAAGAAATAAATGATAACTTTACGTATTCCGTTTAGATCCATATTTAAAAACATTTTGTTCACATACATATAACGTACAATAAATACCAGAAAATAAGACTTTTACGGTTTGAATAAAATTTGGTAAACCTTTGTAATATTATTTAATGTTGGAACATATTACACTCATTGCAATAAAGCTTTTCACATGATACAGCTGGTGGTGAATCTATGAATGACCGGACCTTATTTTTGCATAGGAAAAAAAAATAGATCTGAAATGTTATCGCAGACCAAGGCACCAAAATTAGTCCTAACTTTTTTTTAGATGTATAAAACAATCTGAATATGAAAACTGTATTGACTTGAATTTACGCATACAATAAATTCGTCTATATTTGGTTTTATTTAGAAATTTTGTTGAATTTGCCCACTCCCTTTAGATAATAACGATATATTTTTTAAATGCTTATTGCTTTTTTATTATATATTTAAAGATCATACAAAACGATCACGCCTACAAAATACTGAATTTGATGGATACTCTCACAATTTATGCCAACAATAAACGCTTAATTTCATCCTTTTCTGCGGCTTCCAAGTAAGATTTGCCTTCTGGCGTTTTTCCATTTTTGTCAGCGCCTTTGGCCAACAGTAATTCAACACACTTGGTATGACCTTCCCAGATAGCAGCTAATAGCGGGCTTATGCCGTGTTTATCGTCAACATTAACATCGGCACCTTTCGAAAGTAAATACTGCAATACTTCATGTTGACCGTAGTCTGCTGCATAGTGTAGTGGATATCGTCCATTTATTGCGGCGTTTACATTGACGTCCTCAAGCAGCTCTTGGACCTGATCAAGTTCTCCGTTTTTAATACTCCAGACAAGGTTCGACATGGCTGTTGATGATAATTTTAAACCCAGTTCAAGCGTTTTTGGGATATTTATGATGGTTAAGGATTCTTATGGAATGCTTTATGAAGAAGTTGGTTCGAGCGTTTATTTAATAAATGTGAAAATTCCAAATGGAAAACACTTTCGCAAATCAAAAATTCCCAGTTTGGATTTCTCTTTTTTTAATTACAGCTGATTTTTTGCGTCCGATAAAGTGCTGCCACCATTTATCTGCATTTACACAAATCAGCCTGCCACCTTATTATTTTTGGCATACATATATAGAGCCTCCCTGCTGGACAGCTGTAACAAGTTTACATACACAACGAAACAAAATATGGAGTTCACCAATACACTCTTACGCTGTCATTTCATGGGAAACAAGGAAAGTTATATGTGTTTGTATTTCTAACTCTTTCGCTGTCAAAAAATAAATTCAACAAGAAAAATAAACATGCAACACAAAGCGGTGCAGTCAAATGGAAGTTTTTGAAAATAAATTTACAATAGTGCATAAGAAATTTAATTAATTTTCTTTTCAGATTAATTGCTTAAAAAACAAGCAACTGCTGTTGGCGAAATTGTGCTTTGGATGTTATGTGCTGTTCAGGCAGACGTATTCTTTTATAATTGTTTGTTTAAATTTTATAATCATAATTCCAAATCTATCCGGAAGGTAAATATTTTATTAAAAAATTAATGCAAAAACTTCAAACAATTGTGTTTATAATTTGGCATATAACAGGTCAGAGCTCTAACCTGATGGCTAGGGGGTGGGTTAGTCACAACGGAATAGGGAGAGGGGGAGGATAGCGCACAGCTGAATTTATAATTGGTGAGCAGTGTAGCTATATATTTTTCTCATTGTAAAAACATGTGTGGCTGAAAGATCACACGAATGAGAATCAGAGATGCAAACCATGTGACATTTTGATCACCGCTTGAACAATGGTCACAAGTTTTGTATGAAAAATTTTATATGGACGTAACGCAAATCGTGTGACCGCTCGTGTTATATACGCCGTATGTAACAGTTACTGTTCTAGCTGGGCTGTTCTCACGCGCCTTACGTTAGGCTGAGCATCGAATTAATTTTGTCGTATACAGGTAAGGTGGGAAGATGACAAGTTACGTAAGGCAGCATTTTCAAAAATTTTAAAAATTTTGCGATTCATTTTGACGTGTGCTGCTTTGAAGTTTCATTGTTTGTCATTTTTCTCTTGGTTCTCTTATGTTTCAGCGCAAATAAATTTTGTTTTGCATGGGTTGGGTTTTCACTTTTACTCATTTCTAATTTTTTGCGTTGCTGTTTAATTTAAGACTTACAAAGTAATGAATTTTAAAAAAATTTTAACAGCACATTTTATTGACAGTTCTTTGAATTCAAAATAAGGTGGTCTTAAAAAAGTCGGTAGTAAGAACACCTAACAGATGCATAGTGGGTGTATTTCTTTATTCATTCCGGATAAAGGAGAGAACGAATAGAATAGATTGTTGTTTATCCAGAACAGAATGAATAAAGAAACAATATTGGAAAAGAAAGATAATTTTGTTTTTATTAAAACCAGAAACATAGTTTTCGTATTTAATTAAAGACAACAAATACACCAGATAAAATTTAAAAAATAAAAATGTAACAAAGCAATCTAAAACATTTAATGTACAAATTTTTCCATTTTCATTTAACGAAGTTTAACTTCAAACAATCGAATATAACCTCACATACAAGGAATATTCTTTTTATTCTACCTTAGCTGATAGTATAAAAAGAACGCGTTCGGAATATTCCGTAAGAATAAAGAAATACAAAAAGAATATTCCGGATAATCAAAACTGAATAAAGAAACAAAAACAGTCATTCCGAACATCTGGAATGAATAAAGAAATACAGCCAGTGTCAAAATAACGCCATTACTCTGCCTTTTTTGGCTGTATTTCTTTATTCATTCCCGACCTTCGGAATGGCTGTTTTTGTTTCTTTATTCAGGTTTGATTATCCGGAATATTCTTTTTGTATTTCTTTATTATTACGGAATATTCCAAAGGCGTTCTTTTTATACTATCAGCTAAGGTAGAATAAAAAGAATATTCCTTGTGTTTGAGGTTATATTCGATTGTTTGAAGTAAAATTTAGCTAAATGAAAATGGAAAATTTTTTTAGTTTAAATGTGTTAGATTGCTTTGTTGCATTTTTATTTTTTAAATTTTATCTGGTGTATTTGTTGTCTTTAATTAAATACGAAAAATATGTTTCTGGTTTTAACAAAAACAAAATGTTCTTTATTTTCCAATGCTGTTTCTTTATTCATTTTGTTCCGGATAAACAACTATCTATTCTATTCGTTCTCTCCTTTATCCGGAATGAATAAAGAAATACACCCTTTAAGGCAAGTGAGAACAGGGTCATACACCCAAAGAAATAATGTAGTAAAAAAAATAAAATTGAATATAAAACAAATGTAAATTAGTAACTCACCGTCCAAATAAAAATGTAATTATTTTTACTAATTTCAATTATTTACTTTTACTACATATTTTTTAACAACAAAAAATAAATACATTTACATTAAAATTAAATGTTTTTCATTTATTAATTAAAAAAACTGCAAAATGTTTTCTGCCACAGTACAAAGATTGATTTTTTTATGAAAAAATCAAAGTGTTTTTTTATTAAAAAAATACATTTTAAGAAGTATACTTACCACAATTTTTCAATACGAACCTTTCATAATTATTTCAGTTGAAATAAATACAATTGCTATCAAACACATGTAATGCAGTTTATTTTAATGTAGATATTTTTTATTTAAATAAATGTATGTAAACAACTACTTACTACAAGGAACTACTTCGTGTAGTATTAATTATTTAAATGTAAGTTCAGTAAAAATATATTGAATAACTACATATGTATTAAAAAATAAATAAAACTGCATATATATGAAGTAATTACGCATTGTGTAGTAAATTTTATTACAGTATTTTTTTGAGTGTATCGTAGCTTACACCCATGAACCAAAAAATAAAGATCATGCAAAGAAAAGAGCCGCCATATTGTAAACAAAAACAGCTGATAGGTCTGACGTCATCGGTCACAAAATCTTTTGTTTACGCTTAGTGATGTTGAATGTTATCTGTTAAAATTTTAAAGAATTATAATTATAATGTATTTTTATATTAAACTGAAGTGTGCTGTAGCGACATGCATTAATTGCAACAGCAAAAAAAAAAACAAATACGTTAGTTTCTACCATTTCCATAAGGAAAAAATTGCTTGTAAGCAATGGGAGATTTTTGTCGGCAAAATGTCGACACTGCAACGGCAAGAATCTGTGGAGATCATTTTCTGCCTGAAGACTTCGAAAGAAGGCTCCAAGTTGAAACACTGTCTCCACTTGCAATATTTGATTGCATGCGAACTGTCAAATTAAATTTCACGATATATATCTCAAGTGTAGACCACTCATATCATGAAATTGTTCATATCATGAAATTTATCTCTTGAAATGTTTCTTGAGATATCTTTCATGAGATGAGCTGTCACTTTTCAAGAAAATATTATAAGTGTGTGCATTTTTAAGAAATTTTCAAGCAAAAAATATTGCAAAAGCATTAAAAGAGTAAAAAAACATAAAATGGAATGGTGAATGGAAGAAATTATTAAGTTAATAAACTTTTACAAATAATTCCAAAATGAAATTTCATTAGATGAAGTGCCTACCTTAATAATATAGCATAAAATCTGAATATTGTGCATGTATCTGAAAATTAAACTTTAAAAGTAGATTTGTCAATTTTTCAAAAAATGCCACCACGAAGACTATCGCGTCAAGAAGTTGCTGAGGTATTGACCGAAGCTGGAATTTCATTTCCAGAAACAGCAACGGTGGCTCAATTACGACCATTATATGAGCGATTGATGCAGGAAAAACACGCAGCACAAGGTGATGATCCAGAAATTGGATTTCCTGATGTTCCACCTAATACTGCTAGTACAGCAGCCAATGACGCTTTAGCCAGTGATGGTCACTTTGGAGTTTTTGTTGAAGCTCCTGCTGCAACTGATATGATGCCTGCTGGGAGCTCTTCTGCCTCCGCTCCTGTGGTGATTGGCGCAACCATGGGCGATTCTGCCGTCAATGGTGCAATCACTTCCGCTTCTGCTGTCACTGCTGCAATCACTTCTGTCTCTGCCGCCACTGCTACAATTATTTCTGCCTCTGCTGGCACTGCTGTCATTGATGTTCCTTCTGTCACTTCTGTCCCTGCTGCCACTGACGCCACTGCTGCCATTGCCACAACTTCATCTGCTGCGGAATCCTCTTCCTTGTCTGCCGGTTGCTATGAGCTTGATGAAGAACTAGCTCGCCTTCGCAAGCAAAAAGAATTATTGTTATTAAGACGAGAACTAGAGCTACTGCAGAACCAAATGCCACAAATGCAAGCTGTAGATGTGATGGCAATTGACTCAATGGTCAATAAATTTAATGGAGATGACACGTACGACGTTAAAAAGTGGATCCTTGACCTTGAGGATGCATTTGATTTGTTGGGCATAAGGGCAGAACAACACTAATATGTGCACGTCGGCTCCTAGATGGAACTGCTAGACTCTTCTTTGAAGACTCTTCCTTGAACTTATGAAGATTTGAAGCAATCTTTGTCATGGGCACCTGCACATAGGAATAACACATTTTATGAATACCCATGGTATTTCCACCAGCGCCCTCTAGTGTGTCAGTGCACACAATTTTTTTATTTAAATGTGGCACCTCGATGATGTTCGAGTATGTTCGTTCAAACAAAATGGCCATACAGGGGCTTGAAAGGGAAAAATACCAACAAATATGGTACCATTAGTTTCGGCGGGCATAAACCATTCGGTAAAATGGCGTGATCCGACACGCGCTTGAATCGGTAGCCAATCGGAATTCCGAATCAAGCGTCGGTTAACGGAATCTTGCCGACGTGTCATCCGCAAGTCCAACCCAACCATTACCTACTCCCTTCGGTTATGGTCGATTCTACCGAAAAAGGAGCGAAGTTGAAAAAACATCGCTAGTTTGCACATCTAAATGCCATCAAGATGCATGCGAACGTACCCTTTTCAAGTACCTGTGGCAACACTGCCAAAGTACAAAAAATCATCGAAATGAAAAAAAATACAACCCTGGGTAGACGTTTCTGCCGCAGAGGTTCGCCATTCTGATATAGCGAGTAGAAATGGCAGCAACGGTGGCGGTGGACTAAGCGCACTACAAGTCAAGATTGGATATTTACAGACCGTTCCCGGCATCATTAAATTAGTTCAACTAATGGTAAGCATTATTTGCATGGCCGGCGCATCTCCTGACTACCAGTCAGCTACATCATTGTTCCGGTTCGTTGTAGGTATATCGGTCATTGCGACGCTTCTATGGATTTTGGCCTATTTGTTGGGCGTGCGCGAGGCACTCAATGTAGCCGTTAACTGGATTCTGACGGAACTCATTAACACCGGCATCGCTGCTATCCTCGGCTTTATCGCCTTTGTCGTTCACCTAGCCAAGTGGTCATCATATCCACACTCCTACGGATACGATTCCAAGATTGCGGCTGGTGTCTTTGGATTGTTCAACTGTTTGGGCCCACGCAGATGGCACCTATTTCCTGTATCTGGAACCCCCAGAATGGCACAACACGTCAGTAAGTCAAGCTGCAAGTACAAGAAGACCACAACAACACCATTAAAAGCAGCAGCACTGCTTTCAAAGTAGTCAGCCAAGCTCATCCGATAAGCTAATCCAGGTCGGCAGGTCTATTCGACTCCTCATCCAACAGCAACAAACGCTCGTTTCACCACCCACAACACGGACGGTTCGCCGTAGTGCGGCAGCGATTGAAGTGGGCCGTAAGAGAGCGAGCAGCAGCGCTACCAGCCTCGCATCAGTGCACCCGCCACAGCGTCGCACCACAGCACCCAAACCAACACGCTGAGCAGTAGCGCTCAACATTGCCACCACTACCTCCACACACCACCACGTTGCCCTTTCTACCACCAGCAGCTGCACCAACGCCATCACAACCACAACCATCGCCAGCAACAGCTGCAGACCACCCTATCAACGACATCACCACCCCCACCATCAACAACAACGACGTCATCAACACCCCCAAAGAAAATTTAAAAAAAAAAAAAAAAAAAAAAAAAAAAGGAAAACTAAGAACACAAAAAATTGAAAAAAATAGCGAAATGGTAAAAAAGCAAATTAAAAGCATGTGAAGAAAGTGAAAAGAGAATTTAAACAAACTGAAAATTTAAAAGTGGAAAAAGATTAGAACATAGAGAGATAAGTAAAAAGTCCGAAAAAAGAAAAGTAAAAACAATAAGTAAAGAAAAAAATAATAAACTGAAAATTTAAAAGTGATAAAAAAGAAACGAAGAAATCAGAAAACTTAAAAAGTATATTGAAAAAAAAAACTATAAGAAAAGTGAAACCACTAAAAGAAAAGTAAATACATAGAAAACTAAAATTGGCCAAGAGAAAAAGAAGTGTAAAGCTAGAGAAAAAAAAAATAAAAAAAGTGAAAGAAAGAAACAATAAGATAAGTGAAAGAAAACTAAAAGTCAAAAAAAAAAATACAGGACATTAGACTAACAAAAGAAAATAAGTGAAAACAAAGACATTCAAAAAAAAAAAGTAACGTAAAATGAAAAAAAAGAATAGAAATACAGAAAAACTAAAGAACTCAAAGGCGATAGGAAAGCTAAACGGATCAAAAACAAAAATAAAAGAAGAGGATAAACAGACACCAACCATCACATCACCACCAACCACAACAATATAATAACCATTCCAAGACACCAGCAATATTTACCACACCAGCAATATCTACCATCACAGCTTGTACACCAAAATAGGATAGGCACTGCAGCAACAAGAGCTAGCCAGGTTTGGTAAAGGTCCACATGAGTTTGGTAAGCGCTTCCTTTTGTCCAATTAGGATATAGCACGACGACAACAAAAAAAAAAAAAAAAAACTTTTGTTAAAAGACGATTTCGGTTGAACTACTTCTATATTAATACTCTAAATCCGTCCTAATTATTGAGCTGTAAAGAATACTGATTTTTTTAACTAAACCAAATATTAACTAGAAAAAATACTATAAATGCTGTCCAATGCCTTATATTATGTATTTTTACTCACGTTTATTGAAGGACTATTGCTTATAAAATTACTATTCATATAAAATGACCATCACATCTTCGGCACTCATGGACACACTGTATTTTTAAAATTTTATCTGGTTAAGTAATATTTAGTTATAAGTAATTAAAAAGGAAAGTAAATTAATTTAAAGACCGTACAAAGAAAACATTTTAAATTAAATTAAAACTAATGAGCCATTTGAATTAAGGTAGAGATAACGATGAACATTCAATTAGTTCATAACCAACACGGAAATTAAGATAATTTGATTCCAAACGAAAATGAAATTAATTACAACATTTTAACTTAACGATACCAAACGATACTTAACCAAACGATAATTAACTTAAGTTAATTCAAAACTAAGATGAAATTGATTAAAACTTTTATACCAAACAAATATACAAAACAACAAAACAACAATACCAAATGAAATTAATTTAAACAGGACGGAAGGTAAATAAAATTAGAATAAGACGAAAATTAAATAATTTTAATACGCCAAGGAAATGAAATTAATTTCAAGAAAAGACAAAAATTAATTTAATTGCAAACAAATGCGAAAATTTAAATTATTTTAAAACAGAGGCAAAAATTAAATTAATTGAAAAACAAATAGAGAGAAAAATTAAACGGAAATAAAATTAATTTCAAAGGAATCCGAAAATTAAAACGATATAAAAACAAATAGAGAGAAAAAAACATAGCTTCTAGAACTCTAAGTTTTGAAGTTTTAAAGTCATACCAAAACAAGTTTACCTTAGTAAACTGTAATGAATTTATCAATTAAAGTAAATAAAACGAGAGGTTGGTCAGAAATTAATAAATTAAGATTAAAACTTTTAAATTTCGAAAACTCAGAAGGAATACTCTAAGATTACCCAATGATTTTTAAATTTAAACAAGTCTATTTAAAACTTCCCATTTGGACTAAGTTAAAGCAAACCAAGTAATTTAAGAATAAAACCCAAAGCCCAAAATTAGCACAGAAATAAACTGAAACCAAAATAACAATTTAAAGTGGACAAACGAAAATGGAATAAATTTAAATTTAAAATAAGGAACCAATTTAAGCTGATGTAAGAATTACATCAATTTAACTTGCAACGAAATTTGAATTAATTTGTTTGATGCAACGAAAACAACAGAGATTGAAATTAAATCCAAGTTAGAATAAAGCGGAAATTTATTCCACTTAAATTGACCCAAAAATTAATCCACTTTAAATTGCTAACAAAACATTAGACCATCTAAATTTAAACTGAAACAAAAACGGGTTGATTTGTACAAAACATGTTTAGTTGGACCAAAGTTGATCTTTACTTAGCGATTTAAATTAAAACCAAAAACAAAGTTTAAGTCGAAACTAAAACCCGATTGGGTTCAATTTAAAATAAAGCCGGAAAAGTTGAAACCAAAATTAAAACCGTATTTAATTTAATTCAAATTAAAACCGAAAGCGATTAAAATTAAAACGATAACCATTTAATTCTAAACAAAAATAATTTAAATGAAAATAAAAACAATCTAAAATTTATGACGAAAACAAGTAAACTTAAAACAAAACCAACTTAAATTGGATTAAAAAAGAAAAACGAATGGACAAAAAAAGGTTGGGATTGAAACAAACATTGAAATCAATTTAAATCGAAATGAAACTTAAATGATTTAAAGTAAAACGGAAATTTGATTCGAAATTAAAGCTAATATAAATTAAATCTAACGTAAATTAAAACGAATATAAGCAAAAAAACTTAATGCAAATAAAACATACCTAGAGTAAAACAAAGCGGAAATAAAACACATTTAAAATAATACTAAACTAAAATAAAACTAATATCAATTCAAACTAATATGAGGAAAAAACTGTTTTTTTGGGTTGAAGTAACGATAAGGTTAAGAAAAAATTATCTCTAAAATTTTCTCTCTCTGATTTTGAAAGCTCAGCGACGTACGTAGACACTTGTTGAAAAAAAAAATTTTTAAATGTTTTGATTGTAAATCGATCCGACTTTACAAATTGTTATGTTGCATTTTTCGGTATCTTATTTTATTGTGATATTGTTTCTGATTTGAATTATTAAATTACTGTTAAGGCAGAAAAACAATAATATTTACTAAAATAGTCTTAGCAATTGATTTAAGAACCAACGGTTGTTTTCAGTAACTTTAATAATGGATAATAATAATAAATGATTCTGCTAAGTTAAGAAAAAGAAAAAAAATGAGTAATTGATGGGGGAGGATAGGTGGCGTGAGCAAATTAATAATGGCGTAAGTATAGAGTTTTTGGGGTGACCTAAATATAGGCAAAAGGGTCACCATGGCTGGTCTTTTGTGGCCAGGAGGGGAGGGTATGCCAAGGTCGATTAAATTCCACCTTTTAAATCGACCGCCCACGAGACGTGCCAGCGTGGCAACAGCGAGCAACCGGCTCAGTTTCCTTACGGGTTTTCAGCACTACATTCTTCGTTTTCAGCACGTTCGCGCAATATAATCGGGTTTTTTTTTATCGTTTAACGAGATTTTTTCGTTAGTTATGGTTATGGTTTTTCCGGGTTTTTTTTACCAGGCGGTAATTTTCTTTTCAGCTGGTACGATTTGTATTCATGTGTAGTTTCCTGCTGTCGGACCGGACTGGCAAGAACACCACCCCATCCGGCGAGCCTTAGCCGCGCAATATGCCAGCGTACCAGCGCTGCCAGAGGAACGACAGTGGTGCAATGCAAGGGCTACCTAGCCACAGGCAGCACCAACCTCAAAGAATTGAATGGTGAGGAAACATGACAGAATTGGCGCCCAACGTGGGGCCCGACACAAAGGTTAGGATTTTGATTGTTTTTTAGTTTGGTCTCCTGACGTCTGGCCACGTAAGTCCTGCAGCGTTTGGGTCTCTGAACCTTGACTGCAGTTGCGACGTGGTCTAAGGCAAAAGGAGCCAATCAGAAAATCAATAAAATCTCGTTTCGGGCGTAGTGTAAGTTTTTAGGTATAGTTTTTGTTAGACCCCAAGCAGGTCCGAATAAGTAAGACCACGTAAGTCCTGCAGCGTTTAGGCCACAGCGCCTCGACTGCAGTTGCGACGTGGTTCTTAACAGTAGGATTTTTACTGCTAGGGCTAATAGGTTTAGAAATAAGTTGAGGTTTTTTTTTTTTTCTTCGCACCAAGTTTTCGGTTTTCCGTAAGTCCTGCAGCGTTTAGGCCACAGAGCCTCGACTGCAGTTGCGACGGATACTGGAGGCCGATGCGTATTAATTAAATTTTTTTTTGTTAGTTTTATAATCTTTTGTTTTGATATTCACACCCGCAGGGGCATCCTGCGTGGAATATGTAGGATGACGGGAGTAGCGCACCCGCGTACCCCAGCGAGCCCAACACGCGTCTGTACCCAGAGTGGGCGGCGTGTTGGCCAGCGTCTGTTCCCAGATTGGGCGGCTGTTTTTTTTACACCGTAAGGTGAAGAACCCGAACATGCCGGGGTTTGTCGGCATGTAAACCAATTGAAAACTATATAAATCTCGTTTTGAAAAATACTCCTGACCGAGAAGAGCAGCCTGACCAGAGGGGTCATAAACGGGACAGGCTAGCTAAGAGCAAAAATACCTCGACTCGGAGGGTGCACCTAGTGTACAAAAAAGGAGGGTCGCGGCACTCTTAGGCAGCGCGCACAGTGAAGCATATGGGCTGGGCTGTGAGCAAAGCGTTTTGCTTATGAGTGCAACCGCGAACATCGAGCGCATCTCGTTTCTTCGCAAGCGTTTAATTTGCAGTTTTGGTTTTTGTGCACAGTGCGGCTCATATGCTTCACTGGGTGCGGGCTAAGAGTAAGGTTAAATTAAAATTAAATTGTTTTGTTTTTTGAAAATCGCTCCTTATCGGGAAGAGCAGCCAGGGGCCTTGCTCGGTAGTGCGATTCGGGGTGCGGGTGCGTTTCGAGAGCAGGATCGCGCTATGTCTCTACATGATGTGATTTTGTTTTCGAATCGCATTTGCTTTTCGAGTCGTGTTGCTGAGTAGGACCTCAGGTCAGTGGGGTCATCAATGTGACAGGCTAGCTAAGTTAAAAAATACCTCGATTTGGAGTTAGGCGCTGCTGAATTAAGGGGGTATAGAGTTGCAAAGCACTCTTGAGTAGGGACAAATATAAATAAAAACTTTTTCGTTTGGAATAAATACTCCAACTCGGGATGAACTACCACAACACCATTAGGTGAAGTGAATATGCCTGAGCGACCTCAGCATAGGAAAATATTGTGGGAAGTTTCGGTTAAGAACCTCGATTTGGAGGGTGCAATTATTGCACAAGGAAGAAGGTTGCTTTCGCTGGTCTCGTCGAAGTTAATTTTTTACGCCACTCTTGTTTGTTTTACGCCACCATCCAAACTTAATGCCTATATATTTTTAAATTTTTTTGAGTTATTATTATCAGCTATTTTAGTATTTTGCTTATTTGATTTCGGAATTATAATTTTCTTTTTTTGTTGAGACTGTTAACTTCTCCGAAGTTAGTCTCCTTTTTTTATTTTTTTTACGTATACATTTTTTTGAAGCGATAGTCAAGTTCTTCTGATTATCCAAATTATTTCCTCTTTATGTATATATTATCTTTATAAACTAAATACCTTAGAAAAAAATATATCTATATATATATTTTTATCTTCGGGTAGAAAAAAATATTTAAGTTTACTTTCAGCTACGCGCTTTAATAAGCCCATTTACCTATATATATATATTCAGTCTTTATCTATCGATATATACATATTCAAATAAAAATAATCTTACACTTTTAAAATTTTTTTTGATAAGTTGCGAAATTTTAGACAGTTAAGATTGTAGCTCTAAAATAGTTACAAAATTTTTTCTTTTATATCACTTCCCCACCTTTCTATATTACTACATACTACGACAAAATTTCTTTTACCTCTATGGAGTTCATTTATTATTATGCTTACCTTTAATTAATATCATTATATTCGATCAACTTTTTGAATATTATATTATTCTCCTTTACATATCATTAATATATATATTATTATCATTTCTAATACTACTATTAATCTTATTATTTAAAATTTTTTTTTTTTGCTAAGTTTTGCAACCACCATCCTTAAAGGACATTTATTTTGATCTTAATTTTTTTTACAATTTTTCCTTTCGTTTTGGCATTTGGCGTACAACAGTTAAGTAAACTGTGGCGCATTAAAACCATCGGTTCGAACAAAATAATTAAAGTTTCTCGTTTTTGAATAAATTGGTTCTCCGGTCCTAACGGACGCTACGTTTGATTTAGCGAATTCTCGTTTGTCGATTTGAACAACCTAGGTGTTTGAAGCATTATCAATTTTCCTGATATTTTTTGATTCTTTTGAATAACGATTCCTTGGGGCATGGTTCACACTAGGCAGCAAAGCAGAATGGATAATAGTGAAACCAACCCGAATGCAACCGGCAGTGGAAGCCTAGTGCCGCCCACATCAACTAGTACTGGGGCAATTCCAAAAACAGGCCCGATGAGTACCAACATACCGATTTTTACCACAGCTACGACGACGATTACAACACCTATGGCGATGCAGAGTGTACTACCACCAGCACCTAGACGTACCTCAGAAGAGCTTAACTTCTCGAATAGCAGCATCACGTCTCCAGAGTTTAGCAGCCTAACCGCTTTAAACGTGCGCAAGCAATTTCAACAACATTCGCAGATGGGGGGCGTAAGAGACAGGTCGTCAGGAAGAGCACCAGCGTCCCAAGGTGTGGTCAACTCGAGCATCAATATAAGGGATTACGTCAAGTCAGCGGTGGGTTTAGCCCAAGTGGATCTGATGTCGGGAATGGAGGAGCGTTTGCGGGTATTAGTCACACAATTAATAGCCGAAAGCTTAGGGTCCATGACGCCTCAGTATTCAGAGAGCCGACCAGCGGTTACGAAGTTAGTTACTTTACAACCACCACCTCCACCACCCCCGTCTATCAATTCACAGGCATGGCCAGATCGAAATATAGAGCAGCAACAACAAATTGGATCTCAGGATATCAGGAGCACCTCGCAAACCTTCCCAGATTTTTCACAACCACCACCGCATAGACCGCAACCGACGATTGTACAGCAGCCGCAAGTTTTTTCTCAGTCGCAGACGTATCAAGTAGAGACCAGAAATCGACACCAAGAGCAACGAGCTGGACCATCGATACGTCAGCCGAGTGCATTTGCATATACAGGGCCGGTACAAGCGAATTTTGCGCCTTACCAGCAAACCGAACAACCGCGGCGTGTAGAAATGGACAAATGGGGATTTAAGTTCGATGGTACAAATAAATCAATCAGCGTGGACGAATTCGTTTTTCGAGTAGAGACCTTGTGTAATGACTACCGATATCCTTGGCCTGAAGTAATTAGAAATTTTCATAGTTTGCTAACTGGAAACGCAGCTCAATGGTTCTGGGGATTTCGACGGTTAAACCGAATACCTAGTTGGTTCGCACTTCGAGAAGCGCTTGTAACTCAGTTCAAGCGACACGAAAGCGACTTCGAAATCCAAAGACAAATTATGGATCGAAGACAACAACGGGATGAAGCGTTCGACGACTTTTATCAATCTGTTTTGACACTGAGGAACCAACAACGTAATCCACTGGCGGAACAGGATTTAGTCGAAATAATGAGGAGCAACCTGAGGAAAGAGATGTCACAGCTACTATTTGCCATGCGCATAGAGGGTTTGACTGAGTTTTGCAAAGCCTGTAAAAAGGCTGAAACTCATATAAACTACCAACGACAGGCGTATCAACCGCCTCCGCGTCAATATGTACCTCGCAATGCGCAAGTGCATGAGTTAAATGTAGAGCGGGACTTTTCGACTCAAGCTTTCGATTTAGACGCCATAAATTCCTCTCGAGTATTTCCATGTTGGAACTGCAAACAGCCAGGGCACAATTTTGTCGAATGTACTGCAGCCGTAAGGCGGATTTTTTGTTACAGATGTGGAACGGAGGGCGTAGTTACCCCAAAGTGTCCGAAATGCCAGGGAACCGTTAGGCCAAGTAGAAATGTTCAGGTGGAGTCTAGATCAGCTCAAACGCAGACTCAGACTCAAACTCAAGAAACGACGGAATGACTAACCTCCGCCACACAGACCGAAGTAGAAAAAAAAATTGTTGTTTTAACATCTAGGAACCATAGTAATCAAAGTAGTTGTGATCACGCCATAAATACTGTTGAAGTAAAATTAAAAGAAATTAAGCCATTTCATGTGAGACTCAAGAACTATGAGGAAGTTCGAAAAAGAATATTTGCAGAGCAGCCAACAAAAATCGAAAAGACAAGAATTAGATATCGTTTGAGGAAAAATAATTATAAAGAAATTTCAGCATCAGAACTTTATGAGGGCGAAGATAGTAGATTTTATACGAACATCGAAATCAATGGACAGCGAATTGAGGGATTATTAGACAGTGGAGCAACAGTGTCGTGTTTAGGGAATAACTGCTTAAGTTTTGTGGAAAAATGCAAGTTGCCAATTTTTAAGTTTAAATCTTTCGTCAAAACTGCCGATGGGCGAATGCATTCAATCATAGGTCGCGTTAAAGCTAAAATTAAATTCGACAACCAAGAGCAGGAGATTGTTTTTTATTTAACACCTTCTCTAAAACGAGAATTGTTTCTTGGTGTAGATTTCATTAAAAAATTCAATCTCATGCAGCTCAAAGTTGATAGCATAACGACCAACAACATTGCTTTGGAGGAAGAAGTTCAAAGTCATGCAGCACCGAAAATGAAAGTTTTGACAGCCCAGCAACAACACAGGCTTAACGCAGTTATAGAAAAATTTCCCTGCTTTACGAAGAAAGGTCTAGGCAAGACGTCTTTAGAAGAGCACCATATAGATACCGGCGACGCAGTGCCTGTGAAAGATAAGCACTACCCAGTCTCACCGGCTGTTCAGGGTCTCATGTTTGCGGAGCTGGATAGGATGCTTTCACTGGGAGTCATTGAGCCGAGCGAAAGTCCATGGAACAATCGAGTGGCCTTCGTACGAAAAGGCGAGAAATGTCGACTGTGCCTGGACGCTCGCAAGCTCAATGCACTCACAGTGAAGGACGCCTACCCACTTCCACACATAGAGGGGTTGCTCAGTCGTCTTGGCGACACACACTTTATCTCAAGTGTGGATCTTAAGGATGCCTTTTGGCAAATTCCGCTTGCCGTCAGTAGTAGAGAGAAAACCGCGTTTACAGTGCCAGGTCGTCCGCTTTGTCAATTTACCGTCATGCCTTTTGGGCTATGTAATGCAGCCCAACGGTTGTGCCGGTTAATGGACAAAGTCGTGCCAGCAAACCTTCGTGAAAGCGTTTTCATTTATTTGGATGATCTTCTTGTTGTGTCCTCAGATTTCGATAGTCACCTCAAAAAGTTAGAGCAGGTAGCGCAGTTGTTAAGTTCGGCCAACCTAACCATTAACGTGGCCAAATCGAAGTTTTGTTGTAGTGAGCTAAGGTACCTAGGATATATCGTAGGCGAAGGTAAATTAAGACCAGACCCAGACAAGGTCCATGCCATTGACCGATATACATACCCAAAAACTCCAAAACAAGTTCGAAGTTTCATGGGAGCCACGGGATGGTACCGTCGCTTTATTCGCGATTATGCTACTATAGCAGCACCTATTTTTGATACGCTGAAAAAAGCGAAAACTTTTGAGTTCGGTGATGAGGCTAAGAGTGCCTTCGATAAATTAAAAACAGCTCTTATTTCTAGTCCAGTCCTGGTACATCCAGATTTTTCGAAACATTTTTATGTGCAAACAGATGCTTCTAACATCGGAATTGGCGGCGTGTTGTTTCAAAAAGATGATGAGGGTGGTGAACATCCTATCGCCTACTATTCAAAGAAGCTCACGCCTGCGCAGAAGAATTATTCAGTAACGGAGCGCGAATGTCTAGCGGTGGTAATGGGGATAACGAAGTTTAGAGCCTACATCGAGCTAATGCCTTTTACAGTGATAACGGATCACTCCAGCCTAAAGTGGCTAATGTCGCATAAAGACTTAACTAGTCGATTAGCGAGGTGGAGTTTGTATCTGCAAAGCTTTAGTTTCGAGATAGCTCATCGTAAAGGGGCTCAGAACGTCGTTCCCGATACATTATCACGCTACGACATGGACGAAGTAAGTTGTGAGGTAAAGGCATTAATTGACCTCGAGTCACCTGAATTTCTAAGCGAAGAGTATACGGATTTGTTAAGTACCATAACTAAAAATCACTCCCAGTTGCCTGACCTCAAGGTTATCGAGGGTTTTGCTTACAAGCGTACGGTTCCATATGATGGTACACCCGATGGTGAAGATTTCGCATGGAAACTCTGGGTTCCAGCGTCTTTGACGCATTCAATTATTGCTAACGCACACCAACCTCCTCAAGTCGCTCATGGTGGTTTCACAAAAACTTTAAAGCGTATCAAGGAATATTTTTACTGGCCAAATATGAACCAACAGGTCCTAAATTTCGTTAATGATTGTCAAGTCTGCAAAGAATGCAAACCAGCTCAAATGGTTCTAAGACCACCTATGGGGCAAGAGTCGCAAATAATACGGCCGTTTCAAAAAATTTACGTGGATTTTCTCGGTCCATATGTGCGTTCTAAAAAGAAAAATACCTATATATTCATAGTCTTAGACTATTTCACAAAATTCACCCTGTTAAAAGCAATGACGAAAGCGACTGCGCGAAATGTAATCCAGTTTCTAATTTCAGAAGTTTTTCATAAATTCGGTACCCCAGAAATACTCATGTCCGACAATGGCGTGCAATTTTTAAGTAAAGAATTTGCCGAAATGATCAATAATTTTGGAATAAGACATGTACGCACTGCTAATTACGCCCCTCAAGCCAACGCTTCGGAGAGGGTCAACCAGTCCATTCTCGCGGCGATTCGGTCATACCTCGACCAAGATCAAACCAACTGGGACCAGCATTTGTCAGACATTGAATGTGCCTTGCGTTCTTCGGTGCACTCCTCCATAGGAATGACACCTTATTTTGCTCTCTTCGGTCATAACATGATCACACATGCTAGCGCCTACAAGGTAGCAAAGAGACTGGGTCTGCTAAGCGATCCTGAAACGTTGGTGATACCGAAGCCGGTTCGGCAAGACCTGATTCGCAACAAAATCCGCGAACAGCTACATAAGAGTCACGAACAGAATGTTAAGAGGTACGACTTGAAAAGTCGAAAAATTAAATTTCAACCCGGACAGGAAGTCTACCGAAGGAACTTTCAGCTTAGTGATTTCTCCAAGCAAATCAGCGCGAAACTGTCAAAGCGTTTTCTAAAGTGTCGAATAGTGAGGGCAGTAGGGAACAGTCTGTATGAGCTGGAAGATTTAAGTGGCAAAACGATAGGAATTTTTCACGCGAAAGACTTAAAACAATAATCAAGTTCGGAGGTAGGGAGAGAGCCAATGATGCCATCTTTTCCCATGTATCTCTTAAGCTGAGAAGCTGGTCGAGAGTCCCTGGGTTTGTCATGGGCACCTGCACATAGGAATAACACATTTTATGAATACCCATGGTATTTCCACCAGCGCCCTCTAGTGTGTCAGTGCACACAATTTTTTTATTTAAATGTGGCACCTCGATGATGTTCGAGTATGTTCGTTCAAACAAAATGGCCATACAGGGGCTTGAAAGGGAAAAATACCAACAAATATGGTACCATTAGTTTCGGCGGGCATAAACCATTCGGTAAAATGGCGTGATCCGACACGCGCTTGAATCGGTAGCCAATCGGAATTCCGAATCAAGCGTCGGTTAACGGAATCTTGCCGACGTGTCATCCGCAAGTCCAACCCAACCATTACCTACTCCCTTCGGTTATGGTCGATTCTACCGAAAAAGGAGCGAAGTTGAAAAAACATCGCTAGTTTGCACATCTAAATGCCATCAAGATGCATGCGAACGTACCCTTTTCAAGTACCTGTGGCAACACTGCCAAAGTACAAAAAATCATCGAAATGAAAAAAAATACAACCCTGGGTAGACGTTTCTGCCGCAGAGGTTCGCCATTCTGATATAGCGAGTAGAAATGGCAGCAACGGTGGCGGTGGACTAAGCGCACTACAAGTCAAGATTGGATATTTACAGACCGTTCCCGGCTTCATTAAATTAGTTCAACTAATGGTAAGCATTATTTGCATGGCCGGCGCATCTCCTGACTACCAGTCAGCTACATCATTGTTCCGGTTCGTTGTAGGTATATCGGTCATTGCGACGCTTCTATGGATTTTGGCCTATTTGTTGGGCGTGCGCGAGGCACTCAATGTAGCCGTTAACTGGATTCTGACGGAACTCATTAACACCGGCATCGCTGCTATCCTCGGCTTTATCGCCTTTGTCGTTCACCTAGCCAAGTGGTCATCATATCCACACTCCTACGGATACGATTCCAAGATTGCGGCTGGTGTCTTTGGATTGTTCAACTGTTTGGGCCCACGCAGATGGCACCTATTTCCTGTATCTGGAACCCCCAGAATGGCACAACACGTCAGTAAGTCAAGCTGCAAGTACAAGAAGACCACAACAACACCATTAAAAGCAGCAGCACTGCTTTCAAAGTAGTCAGCCAAGCTCATCCGATAAGCTAATCCAGGTCGGCAGGTCTATTCGACTCCTCATCCAACAGCAACAAACGCTCGTTTCACCACCCACAACACGGACGGTTCGCCGTAGTGCGGCAGCGATTGAAGTGGGCCGTAAGAGAGCGAGCAGCAGCGCTACCAGCCTCGCATCAGTGCACCCGCCACAGCGTCGCACCACAGCACCCAAACCAACACGCTGAGCAGTAGCGCTCAACATTGCCACCACTACCTCCACACACCACCACGTTGCCCTTTCTACCACCAGCAGCTGCACCAACGCCATCACAACCACAACCATCGCCAGCAACAGCTGCAGACCACCCTATCAACGACATCACCACCCCCACCATCAACAACAACGACGTCATCAACACCCCCAAAGAAAATTTAAAAAAAAAAAAAAAAAAAAAAAAAAAGGAAAACTAAGAACACAAAAAATTGAAAAAAATAGCGAAATGGTAAAAAAGCAAATTAAAAGCATGTGAAGAAAGTGAAAAGAGAATTTAAACAAACTGAAAATTTAAAAGTGGAAAAAGATTAGAACATAGAGAGATAAGTAAAAAGTCCGAAAAAAGAAAAGTAAAAACAATAAGTAAAGAAAAAAATAATAAACTGAAAATTTAAAAGTGATAAAAAAGAAACGAAGAAATCAGAAAACTTAAAAAGTATATTGAAAAAAAAAACTATAAGAAAAGTGAAACCACTAAAAGAAAAGTAAATACATAGAAAACTAAAATTGGCCAAGAGAAAAAGAAGTGTAAAGCTAGAGAAAAAAAAAATAAAAAAAGTGAAAGAAAGAAACAATAAGATAAGTGAAAGAAAACTAAAAGTCAAAAAAAAAAATACAGGACATTAGACTAACAAAAGAAAATAAGTGAAAACAAAGACATTCAAAAAAAAAAAGTAACGTAAAATGAAAAAAAAGAATAGAAATACAGAAAAACTAAAGAACTCAAAGGCGATAGGAAAGCTAAACGGATCAAAAACAAAAATAAAAGAAGAGGATAAACAGACACCAACCATCACATCACCACCAACCACAACAATATAATAACCATTCCAAGACACCAGCAATATTTACCACACCAGCAATATCTACCATCACAGCTTGTACACCAAAATAGGATAGGCACTGCAGCAACAAGAGCTAGCCAGGTTTGGTAAAGGTCCACATGAGTTTGGTAAGCGCTTCCTTTTGTCCAATTAGGATATAGCACGACGACAACAAAAAAAAAAAAAAAAAACTTTTGTTAAAAGACGATTTCGGTTGAACTACTTCTATATTAATACTCTAAATCCGTCCTAATTATTGAGCTGTAAAGAATACTGATTTTTTTAACTAAACCAAATATTAACTAGAAAAAATACTATAAATGCTGTCCAATGCCTTATATTATGTATTTTTACTCACGTTTATTGAAGGACTATTGCTTATAAAATTACTATTCATATAAAATGACCATCACATCTTCGGCACTCATGGACACACTGTATTTTTAAAATTTTATCTGGTTAAGTAATATTTAGTTATAAGTAATTAAAAAGGAAAGTAAATTAATTTAAAGACCGTACAAAGAAAACATTTTAAATTAAATTAAAACTAATGAGCCATTTGAATTAAGGTAGAGATAACGATGAACATTCAATTAGTTCATAACCAACACGGAAATTAAGATAATTTGATTCCAAACGAAAATGAAATTAATTACAACATTTTAACTTAACGATACCAAACGATACTTAACCAAACGATAATTAACTTAAGTTAATTCAAAACTAAGATGAAATTGATTAAAACTTTTATACCAAACAAATATACAAAACAACAAAACAACAATACCAAATGAAATTAATTTAAACAGGACGGAAGGTAAATAAAATTAGAATAAGACGAAAATTAAATAATTTTAATACGCCAAGGAAATGAAATTAATTTCAAGAAAAGACAAAAATTAATTTAATTGCAAACAAATGCGAAAATTTAAATTATTTTAAAACAGAGGCAAAAATTAAATTAATTGAAAAACAAATAGAGAGAAAAATTAAACGGAAATAAAATTAATTTCAAAGGAATCCGAAAATTAAAACGATATAAAAACAAATAGAGAGAAAAAAACATAGCTTCTAGAACTCTAAGTTTTGAAGTTTTAAAGTCATACCAAAACAAGTTTACCTTAGTAAACTGTAATGAATTTATCAATTAAAGTAAATAAAACGAGAGGTTGGTCAGAAATTAATAAATTAAGATTAAAACTTTTAAATTTCGAAAACTCAGAAGGAATACTCTAAGATTACCCAATGATTTTTAAATTTAAACAAGTCTATTTAAAACTTCCCATTTGGACTAAGTTAAAGCAAACCAAGTAATTTAAGAATAAAACCCAAAGCCCAAAATTAGCACAGAAATAAACTGAAACCAAAATAACAATTTAAAGTGGACAAACGAAAATGGAATAAATTTAAATTTAAAATAAGGAACCAATTTAAGCTGATGTAAGAATTACATCAATTTAACTTGCAACGAAATTTGAATTAATTTGTTTGATGCAACGAAAACAACAGAGATTGAAATTAAATCCAAGTTAGAATAAAGCGGAAATTTATTCCACTTAAATTGACCCAAAAATTAATCCACTTTAAATTGCTAACAAAACATTAGACCATCTAAATTTAAACTGAAACAAAAACGGGTTGATTTGTACAAAACATGTTTAGTTGGACCAAAGTTGATCTTTACTTAGCGATTTAAATTAAAACCAAAAACAAAGTTTAAGTCGAAACTAAAACCCGATTGGGTTCAATTTAAAATAAAGCCGGAAAAGTTGAAACCAAAATTAAAACCGTATTTAATTTAATTCAAATTAAAACCGAAAGCGATTAAAATTAAAACGATAACCATTTAATTCTAAACAAAAATAATTTAAATGAAAATAAAAACAATCTAAAATTTATGACGAAAACAAGTAAACTTAAAACAAAACCAACTTAAATTGGATTAAAAAAGAAAAACGAATGGACAAAAAAAGGTTGGGATTGAAACAAACATTGAAATCAATTTAAATCGAAATGAAACTTAAATGATTTAAAGTAAAACGGAAATTTGATTCGAAATTAAAGCTAATATAAATTAAATCTAACGTAAATTAAAACGAATATAAGCAAAAAAACTTAATGCAAATAAAACATACCTAGAGTAAAACAAAGCGGAAATAAAACACATTTAAAATAATACTAAACTAAAATAAAACTAATATCAATTCAAACTAATATGAGGAAAAAACTGTTTTTTTGGGTTGAAGTAACGATAAGGTTAAGAAAAAATTATCTCTAAAATTTTCTCTCTCTGATTTTGAAAGCTCAGCGACGTACGTAGACACTTGTTGAAAAAAAAAATTTTTAAATGTTTTGATTGTAAATCGATCCGACTTTACAAATTGTTATGTTGCATTTTTCGGTATCTTATTTTATTGTGATATTGTTTCTGATTTGAATTATTAAATTACTGTTAAGGCAGAAAAACAATAATATTTACTAAAATAGTCTTAGCAATTGATTTAAGAACCAACGGTTGTTTTCAGTAACTTTAATAATGGATAATAATAATAAATGATTCTGCTAAGTTAAGAAAAAGAAAAAAAATGAGTAATTGATGGGGGAGGATAGGTGGCGTGAGCAAATTAATAATGGCGTAAGTATAGAGTTTTTGGGGTGACCTAAATATAGGCAAAAGGGTCACCATGGCTGGTCTTTTGTGGCCAGGAGGGGAGGGTATGCCAAGGTCGATTAAATTCCACCTTTTAAATCGACCGCCCACGAGACGTGCCAGCGTGGCAACAGCGAGCAACCGGCTCAGTTTCCTTACGGGTTTTCAGCACTACATTCTTCGTTTTCAGCACGTTCGCGCAATATAATCGGGTTTTTTTTTATCGTTTAACGAGATTTTTTCGTTAGTTATGGTTATGGTTTTTCCGGGTTTTTTTTACCAGGCGGTAATTTTCTTTTCAGCTGGTACGATTTGTATTCATGTGTAGTTTCCTGCTGTCGGACCGGACTGGCAAGAACACCACCCCATCCGGCGAGCCTTAGCCGCGCAATATGCCAGCGTACCAGCGCTGCCAGAGGAACGACAGTGGTGCAATGCAAGGGCTACCTAGCCACAGGCAGCACCAACCTCAAAGAATTGAATGGTGAGGAAACATGACATCTTTGTTGGAAGAATTCGGCCACTCACAAACTTTGTTCGAGGTATATGAGCAGCTCAAAAATAGGAAGCTGAGATAGTCTGAGAGCATTCAGCGTTAGGTTGTGGAGATGAAGATGATAGCAGAGAAAGCAAATATTCCGGAACAAGATTTAGTTGACGCCATAATCCGTGGCATTAATGATCGAAGTTCTCTCTCAACTATGTTGTACCAGGCCACGACACTTCGTCAACTAAAATTTCAACTGGAAAGGTATGAGAAGCTGCGCCCAAAAATGGCAGCTCCAGTACAACGTATGCAAGTGGGCACGTATGAGCGTTCTTTATACGCAGCTGGCCCAACCACTTCATCAGAGAGTCATCGCCGAACTGCCGCTACTTCCGTAAAACCTGCTGCTTCTGCTGTAAAGACTTCGCCTCAGACGATGGCCCACGCTGTTTTAACTGCTCGCAGTTTGGCCATTATCAGTCACAGTGCCCAAGACCAAAACGATTGCAGGGATCGTGCTTTAAATGTGGAGAAATGGGACACTTCCACCAGGCATGCCCACGGAATTAAACACCATTGCTGCTGTCGAGGAATCATTGAGAGATGCGAATGAAGCTGAAGCCCTGTTGTCTCCAGAGGAATCTGAGTTGGTCAGGACTGTCAACGCATTGCAAATGGTAAGTGTAACTTTTTTTGATAAACAAAGCAAACGGACAGAAACTTACAGTATTCTCACTCTCTTTGACACCGGTAGCCCGAAGAGTTCTATTAAAAGAGCTGCAGTCCCGTTCAAGATAGATGAGATTCTCAAGCCAACCAAATACCG
Source organism: Dichetophora obliterata (assembly GCA_963920525.1). Taxonomy (NCBI): domain Eukaryota; kingdom Metazoa; phylum Arthropoda; class Insecta; order Diptera; family Sciomyzidae; genus Dichetophora; species Dichetophora obliterata. The sequence goes on along the minus strand of OY986438.1, from coordinate 47,825,291 downwards.
TGGGGTGGGTTCAGAACAACTTAAAATATATGATGAAATTTTATGTGAAGTCAGTATTGGAAATCAAAAAGTAAAGCATTCATTTTCAGTTTTACCAGATTCTGATCTGTCAGTTCCCATATTAATTGGACGGGACTTAATGAAACAATTTAACATATTTCTTTGTAAACTACGAAAAAATGTGAATTTAAACAAAAAGTTAAATGAATTTAAAAAAAATAATAAATGCTTAAGTTTGAAAGTTTTACCCGACTGTGCGTTTGATTTGATTAAAGTGGAAAATGTTCATGACCAGTGTCCGATGCAAGGGAATGAGGATTCGCTTGGTTTAGGGGAAAAAATAGCAACGGAATCAGCTTGAGGGAATTCCTTGGCTCCAATTAAGGAGTATATTTTACAACTAAATGGGGTTGTTTTGGTTAATCGCGACAAAAACGGTAAAAATAACGATGAGATTGATATTGATGAACGTGTCTTTGCTATTTCAGAGATGTACTCCGAATACAATATTGATATTAATCCCGAATTACCTAAGAAAGAAAGAGAAGCCTTGCAGTCAGTGGTCGTTAGTAGTTATTGTAATCCTCCTCCAGAAATAGAAATAGAGCCTTATGCTTCAGAACTAAAGATAAACTTAACTGACGATACCCCTTTTCATAGCGCACCTCGTAGACTTTCGTATTCAGAAAAAATTGAAGTGCAGGCTATCATTGATGAATTGTTAGAGAAGAATATTATAAGGCATAGTAATTCACCCTACGCTTCGGCAACGGTTTTAGTCAGGAAAAAGAGTGGAGACGGTAGACTTTGCATTGATTATAGGTTTTTGAATAAAAAAACAGTCCGTGATAACTTCCCAATGCCATTAATTGAGGACTGCTTAGAATACTTGGAAGGCAAAAAGTTTTTCACTGTATTAAACCTAAAGAATGGATTTCATCAAGTGCGAATGCATGAGGGGTCAATTAAGTACACTTCATTTGTGACCCCTGGGGGTCAATATGAGTATACTAAAATGCCATTTGGGTTAAAAAATGCTCTAGCATTCTTCCAAAGATTTATTTGCGATATTTTAAAAGACCTATTGAATTCGGGGAAAATAGTTGTTTTTATGGATGACATAACGATAGCAACTAAAGATCTTGAAACTCATAAGAAAATTGTAAGTGAAGTGCTTGGCCGTTTATATCAGAAAGGTTTAGAATTGAAAATGAGCAAATGCAAATTCGGCTACTTTGAAATCAACTTTTTGGGTTACATGGCTAGTGAAAAAGGGATTCGACCTAGTGAAACACATATCGAAAGCATTAAGAATTTTCCCCAACCTCAGAACTTTAAGCAACTTCAGCAGTGTCTTGGTTTATTCTCCTACTTTCGAAAATTTGTCCCGTCATTCTCAACAATTGCGAAACCTATGACCAACCTTTTAAAGAAAAACACTATTTTTAACTTCAGCCAAGATTGCAAAGAAGCATCATACACTTAGGAGCGCCTTACTTTCCTCACCTGTATTGGCTATATATAGCCCAAACAAAGAGACTGAGTTGCATACGGATGCAAGCAAATTAGGGTTTGGAGCTGCTCTAATGCAGAAACAAGATGACGGTAAATTCCATCCAGTGGTCTTCTTTTCCAAGACTGCCTCTGAGAGTGAATCAAAATTGCACAGTTTCGAATTGGAAACATTGGCCATAGTTTATGCACTTGAGCGGTTTAGGACTCAGTTAAAAGGTATTCCTTTTACTATGATCACTGATTGCAATGCATTGGCTCAAGCAATGGGGAAGAAGCAGGTGAACCAACGCATAGCAAGGTGGGTCTTCAGCTTTGAAAACTACAATTATTAAGTTAAACATCGTAGTGGGATTTCAATGGGTCATGTTGATGCCCTTAGCCGATGTCATTTAGTTAGTTCTGATGTTAATGAAATAGATTTAAATATTCAAATTACACAAGACCGCGATGAGGCAATAAAAGCCCTAAGGTGTAAACTGGAGAATGCACCGGTGCAAAATTTTGAACTTAAAGATGGATTAGTATTTAAAAGGGTTAAAACTTCTGATCAACTTCAGCTTTATGTACCTGTAGAAATGGAGAATAATATAATAAGGATAATTCATGAGAAAATTGGTCACATGGGAATAGATAAAACTGCTGACCAACTTAAGCAAAATTATTGGTTCCCAAAATTAAGAAAAAAGATAGAACGTCATATACGGAACTGTACAAAGTGTATAATTTATTCGCCAGCTGCTCGTTCAAATGAACACAATCTTTATAATATCCCAAAAAAACCCATACCATTTGACACCATTCATTTGGACCACTTTGGCAATTTACCATCAATTCGTTCGCAAAGGAAACATATAGTTGTAGTAGATGGGTTCACAAAACATGTAAAGTTGTACGCTGTTAAGACAACCAGTACTAAAGAAGCCTGCGCCTCCTTGCAGAGATATTTTGACAACTTCAGTCGTCCTAGGCGTATTGTTAGTGATCGTGGAACTTGTTTCACTTCTCAGGAATTTTCCAATTTTTTACGAAAAAATAATATTGAACATGTGAAAGTTGCAGTGGCGTCCGCTCAAGCTAACGGGCAGGTTGAAAGGGTAAATAAGGGGCTTAAAGCAATACTAGCGAAATTATCAGAGCCGATAGATCATTCAGATTGGGTAGATAAGTTAGTAGATGTTGAATACGCTATCAACAATTCCGTTCACTCATCGACACGAAAATCTCCCTGCACGTTGCTGTTTGGTACCAATCAGAGGGGTAGAATTATCGATGAATTGACTGAGTATTTGGAAGAAAAAGGGAAACTTGACGCATGCGACCTAGAAAAAACACGTTCTGAAGCCTTAAAAAATATTGAAAGATCACAGCAATATAATCTTAATTATTTCCTTAAGCATAGTGTGCCGGCGAAATTCTATGAAGTGGGTGATTTCGTTGTTATGAAAAATGTGGATACTACAGCTGGAACGAATAAAAAATTCATTCCTAAATATAAGGGTCCTTATGTTATAGATAAAAAATTGCCTCATGATCGATATGTTTTCAAAGACATTGAGAATTTCCAAGTAACTCAAATGCCTTGTGGTTGAGGCAAAGCGATTAAGAATGTGGGTTTCCCAACCTGAAGCATCGGACGCTGTCAGAACTGATCTGCAGGGTGACACTGATCCATTAAAATTTTAATTAGCCGTCCTACTGTCATCTCGCTCGAGTCGATCGAGGTGTCAGGAGGACATGAATGAAGCACATTAACTTATATGTATCTGAACGTGCTCATATTTCTCTTTGACAATTGCGGCTGACTTCACTGTAAGAATAACAAAGAAGAAGAATCGACTTGACACCATATTGAGAAAATGTATTTCCGGTGACTTTTCTTTAACCTGCAACTTGATTGCAACAAGTAAAATAAAATCAAAATTTTTAAATATAATATTCTGGTATTTTTCAATATCATGAAATTAAATTTGACAGTTCGCATGCAATTAAATATTGTAAGTGGAGACAGTGTGTAAGAAATAGCCCCCGTTTGCATATTTAAAATCGCTCAAAAAATCGTTTGACCACAAAAGTGTTCAAATTTCATTTTGTCTTAAACACCGAAGTTAGCACATCGCGATAACGGAAAATTTCTAGTAGCACTTCTTATTAAAATCGTATTGGAAGAAGAAAAAATTATTTTATAAATTATTTGCAACAGTTATTTATTATTATTTTCTTCCGATCCTTCTTTTACCGCTATGTGCTCAGGTTGAAAAAATTTTTCAACTGAAAAAATCGTTCTACACAATTTGACGAGTGTGTGACCAATGTGAATTGGTCAAATCACTAGCCATATCAAAATATTTTGATTTTCATCGAATGATTTGACAAACGATTTGATAAGTGTTCAGACTCGTCAAATCGCCATCAAATCCATATATATATCTGTTGGTCAAATCCATTGTCAAATCATTTGATGAGCGATTTCAACCTCTATTGACAATCAACGCATGAATTTGTTGATGAAAGAAACTTGTGGAAAACAGCTCACTGGTTTCCGGGCTGTTAGTTCAGTCAGAAAAAGTGTTCACTTTAAAACTCTGACGGAACACTTTTTCTGACTGAACTAACTGCCTAAAAACCAGTGAGTTTTTGTGACAGCCCGTGTTCACTTTAAAACTCACAGTTACAGAATAGAGCCCCAGAACATAGTTACCAAGGATGGGAAATGACTTTTTCGAAATTGTACCAAACCGAAATCAAAATTTTACGATTTGGCATAAAATTGTATTATTTCTTATCCATGAATAATTAAACTTTTTGGACATATTTACAGACACCGAACATTACAGACTTTTAGTCGGTCGATAGTTTGATGCATAGCCGAAAAACCAACTATTTAGTTCAGTCTTAGTTAATTAGTTTATCTAGTTAATTGCAGTAGATTTACTGTGCTTTTTAGCAAAATTAAATGTTCTACTGCGTCACTGCGTTTTTTTCAAATCTTCTGCGATTTATTCGCCGCAAACCTTTTTATGGTTATTTTTGTGATATTTTTGGGATTTGTAAGGGAGATTTGTCTAAAGTGGGACCTCTTCTAATGTGAGACTCGAACTTTTCACCGATTATTTCACAGGCATCTTCAATGTTTTGACATTGACATTGTAGCTTCGATGTGCCATCACTTTTCATGTGGACTGTGGAAATAAAATACACGTTGCTTATATTCGTGAAAAACATAGTGAAAAAGTTTCAGAAAAAATGTTTTTTCATCATTTTTGGCAGTGATCGTTTTGTCATTATATACGGTGCTTTATAAACGGTTAGTACATTTATTATGTTTTTTTTTATCTTTACGATTTCATAGTGATTTCTGTTCAAATGCAGTGAAAAATAAATTTCTTTGAATAAATAAAAATTCATAATTTGGGGTCAATTACTTAACGCACTCTGTTAAGTAAGTGAGCAACAAAACTATAAACTTTATTAAGCAAAAAAATAGTCATTTAAAATACCAATCCAATGATATATTTGGTACTCGAAAATATTCTCATTGTGAAAAATTATGATGAAAAAACAAAACCGGTCCCACTATTGACAATTCTCCCTTAAGCATTGATGACAATTATAAAAATGTAGTTTCAGCGGCCCATTACATCTGTGTACTGTGGTCTTAGCGCTGAAACAGAAGCAATTAATCTGTTAAATGCAGCTCTCATTGCAATAAAAAACAATTATTTTTAAGTTTTACATAAGTTTAAGTTTTTTTTATTTGTCTACGGCAAATATATATTTAATCCGTAAGAAATATGTTTCTGTAACAAGCAAATTTATAATACAGCCTTATGCAGTAGATTTTCTTAAACAAACGTTCAACGCTTGTTTAGTAATGCACAGTTTAAGGCTTTGCGCATCCTCTACGCAACCTTGCTGAAATTGTTATTCATAAATATTTTTTTATTCATTGCTTTATTTTGTAAGGTTTGTGTCTGAATAATCGAAACTCTTTTACAAAAACGAAGAATTCTTGTACATTTGCAAATCTGTTACTGAAAAAAGTCTACAAAGGTCGCATATGGAGCATCTCTATGATACAAATATCATATACATCAACCTTAATCGGAAAGCTTACAACAAATTTTAGGTTAAGTTTACGCAGCCTTTAATCGCAAATCTCGACGTGTAAGTCACACAGATAATTACACAAGCCGGAAAAACATTTATGAATAACGATGTGTTGTTTAAAACTGGTTTAAAGTTACGCAGCCTCTAAAATGAGATTATGAATAAGGCTGATAGCATAAAGTTAAGTTTATATTTGTGAGTATACTATGTTATTAATATAAAATCTTCATACATTAGTATTAAATGTACGTAAATGATTGTTAATAAAAAACAAAAAACTACTACGAAAAAATTTGATTTACAGCGTTTTTTTTCAATTAACTGCGATTTACGAAATTTCAAGTCCAAACCTGGTCCGTCCATTTACAACGTTTCCATGGTGAGTTGAGTTGGAATAACTAGGGATTAACTTCCCATGGAAACGCGAGTTGAGTTGAATTTCGTTAAATCTACAAAACTCCACGAAACTGGTTAGATTTAACTGAGTTCGATTGGATGCGTTCAGAAGGTGCAACAGCTGTTCAACTGTTGAGCGAAGTTTTATTGAATTTATTGATTACTTTTTATTTATTTTATTTCTGCCACTGCGCTGACATAAAATGTAACATATAGCATACGTTTTCAGCAGGCATACAAAGTAGCGGAAACTGATACTGATTAAAAACAACATGGTTAGTAAATTTTTCTCTTGCTGAACGCACACATTTATAGTAAGAAAAAATGGCGAATGGAATGGCCGAAATATAACTCGACTCGATGATGTGCATGGAAACACTTTTGAGCTAGAAACGCCATTTTGCCAACTTGACGAAAACCCAACTCAGGCTCAACTCGTCATGGAAATGTAGTAACTGTCCCCAAATAGTTGTCCAATTGCAGGGTTGCTTTTTCAAAATATTTCTATGGGGAGTTTTAAAATTATTTCATTGTTTCGAGTTTCACAAAAGTTTTCGTAACTTAAATATTTTTTACATGAATTAAATTGTGATCTTTTTAGATGAAGTAAGTTTAAAGAAGGCAACAACAAAAACAACTCTGCATAGTGAATCATATAACAGACTATACAGCCCGTTACGGAAATCACTACATTTCCTCTACTGTTATGAGCTTTAACGTTCTCTTCGGCCATTTAATCATATGACATTAAAGCAGTACCTATGTTTAGATCAAGCCTTTAACTCTATTAGGGTTGCCGTCTGTTCTAGTTGCATGTTATTTTTTTCGATATTCATTGGAGTTCGACGAGTCTGTCGAAGTGCACCATAGAATTGAAACTAGTTTTGCTTTGTTAGAAGCTAGTGATTAACTGAAAGGTGGCTATTTGCACAACCAAATGTTTTTTGTTGATTATGGTACGGGTATGAATATTGAAACTTTTTTTATTAGCTTATCATATTTCTAGCAGAATTTCACATTTTTCTGACACTTACTGCATCCTTTTTACCAGTTATGAAAGCTTGTTTATCCCTATTTGCAATCTGCAAAACGCAACACTTATCTCCTCATACTGCAAAAGCAATACTTTTCAACGAAAAAATAAAATAAACAACAAAAACAAACAAAATGGCAAACATTTGGCCAACTATTTAATCAGCCAACGTGCGAAGATAGTTGGTAAACTTTTAAATTAAGTGGAAATCTGCTCGCTTCAAACGGTAGGTGTGCGAACTTCTATAAGGCACCATGCCCACATGAAAACCAACTAAACTTTCGGTCGACTAAAAGTCTGTAATGTGCGGTGTCTCTTAATCATTTATTTAAAATAAAAACAAAAACTAAAATTGACAAACATTTCAACAGTTAAATAAATATAGTACTGTACATTCACAAACTTATGCAATAGAATTTCTTAAACAAACGTTCAACGCTTGTTTAGTTACGCATCCTTTACGTAACTTTGCTGAAATTGTTATTCATAAACATTTGTTTATTCTTAAGCTTAGTATGCTGTAGAAGCGAAAAGAAATCTTCCGTAAGAAATGCATTGCGTTTTTGACAGCGAAAAAGGAGCGAAATTTTTTTTCGTTGGTTAGTACGCTGTTGAACCAAAAAATTTGTTCAATGCAGCCAAGTTCACAACCATGTTTGGAGAGTTAAAATGTCAAAATTTTGCTGTCTTTTATATGTCCGTTCATTTAATTGGTGTGGAAATTTGACATTCAACAATAATGTTCAACTAACACAGTCAACAAACACGTTATGGTAAGTATGTGTTAGTGTTGGGTCTATACCAAAACTTCGCGTGTAGAATTAAATGCCTAAAAGTTTTCGTTCCTACAGCATACTAAGCTTTAATTCTTAATTTTGTAAGGTTTGTGTCTAAACAATCGAAACTCTTTTTCAAAAACGAAGAATTCTTGTACATTTGTTACTGAAAAAAGTCTACAAAGGTCGCATATGGAGCATGTCTATGATATAAATATTATATAAGTAAACCCTAATCAAAAAGACGATAAAAAATTCTAGGTTAAGTTTATGCAGCCTTTAAACGCAAATTTCGGTGTTTAAATTACGCAGATCGATAACGATGTGCTCAGTGACTTTTAACAAAATGTTTGTTTTAATTAAAAAAAAAAAACTGAATCAACAAGAAACATTCTGCAACATGTTTTGATTAAATTGTTAATCAAAAATATTCTTTCAACATTTGCTGAAGAATGTGAAATTGATAAAATTCCACAAAAAAGACACTGAAAAATTTATGAAATTGAAAAAAAGCGAAGATGCTTCAAGTCAACGTGATGATTGCGTACTTTTTTTAATAAAATTGTATTGAGAAAGTACAATTGAACTGAAAAAACCAACCCTGATAGTTACTATATGAAAAAAAAATACTTATTTTTGAAGTATTTTCAACCCAAAATAAGATTGAAGTATTTTATAGCTAAAGTGAAGCTTGCCCAATTCTTCTGATAATTTTGAAAGATTTAAAAAAATATAAATAAAACTAATCTACGAAATAAACTATAAACCAACACAATTTTGGTAATTTAAATTGACTGAAAGCTTAAGAACGTCACCTGCAGCACCATTAAGCTTTATACTGAATTTTATTTTTTATATATAAGCAATGAGTAACGCAAATAACAGCTTTAAATGTTTTTTAAAAATTTCAGATATTGTTGCGATTCCATTCTCATTATAATAATAGTGAAATGAAAGCTGCAACAACCAAAACTATAAAAAACATGACACGAAGAAAATGTCAAAAGAATAGCCCACCTTAGATTAAACAATATATTTGTGTCGATAAGGAATAATCGCTAAATCGACTTAAGACAGAACTGAGTTGTTAATGTAGCTGTGTTCCACACAAAAAGATCTATAAACAAACACAATCTGGATCTTCTAGCATGACCTTAGCCAAAGTTATGACACAAAAAGGGAACAACCTTGCATAGAACTCACATGGCATTAAAAAAATTTTTTAACCAAAAACTTAAAACCTTAGCGCGCTTGATTGCCTTGTAAAGGTTCGCATTGGATACTTTTTCGGTATTCGTCTCGGTCCTAGGTTTCTGAATATATATTCTTAAGATAACCCACAATTAATAATATTGTGAGAATTTGTGAAGAAGATTTTAATAAACTTGAATTAGTTAAGGCAAGACCACACCACTGGCCTATTATTAGTAAAGAATACAACGAATATCAAAAATTAAATGTAAATCCAGCTTACACCTAAGTAACTCATGCCACATAAATCCTTGGGTTTAAACGATCGAAAAATTTAACGTCTAGAAAAATTGCGCGTTGACTCGGATTCAAAAATTTTCTACATTTTTCCAGTTCATATAAAACTAAAATAATCTTTTTTTGTGCACATGTCCAGTTTGTATCTGCATTTCAATAGTTTTTATTATTTCAAAAATGAAGCTTGGTTAAGATTTTCTTTTCTATGAATAAATGATTTTGAATAATCGCAGTTGTGATGATTTTAATAAATTTGAATTGGCTAAGGCAAGACCACAACTCGGGCCTATAACTAATGTAGAATATAACGAATATCATAACATGAATGTAGATCCAACTCAAACCTAAGTAACTCGTAGCGTTTAAGTCCTTCGGTTCACAACGATTGGAAAAAAGTTTGATGATAGGAAAATGTTTGCGTTGACTCGAATTCAAAAACTTTTTAATTTTTCCAGTATATATAAAAAACTAAAAACATATAATACTAAGGTACTTGGCATGATTTCTTTCTTGTGAACGCGAGTGTGATTTCTTCACGAGTGTGAACACTCATAAAATCGTTGGTCAAATCGTTTGATGAAAATCAAAATTTTTTGATTTTTCTGCTGATTTGACGAACGATTTGACCAGTGTGAGCACTCGTCAAATTATGTAGTACGATTTTGTCAGTTCAAAAAAGTTTTCAACCTGAGCACATCGGGGCAAAAGAGGGAGTGGAAGGAAATAATAACAATAGCTGCGTTCCATTCGCTTCAAAATAATCCAGATAATTTTTTTACATGCAAAGCAAAAACAAAACTAATAATCCTATAACAAATAGGATTATTTTTGCTATCTATATAAAATTGCGATATACAGCTAGGTTCCAGAAAACGAGTGAAATTAGGTCGAAAGAGAAATTACAAATCGAGTGAATTTAATTTCAGTGTTCTGCAATCCGAACAAATCCGAATGATTTTGTGTTTTCGAACTCGGTTCAATTTCACTTTCGAAACAGCTGATAGCTGTCAATTCTGCATTTTCATCGTTTTATTTATTGTGAAAAATAAAAGTGAATTAAACAAGATTTGAAAATTAAGTTCGCGTCCGCAATAAATTAAAATATGAGTGCGGTATATGAAGCGCATAATTATGCAATCGAAAAATTAAGAAGGCGTACTTTGAGCGACAATTTAAACTAATTTCAAATTCCTGAGACAGCGTAAGGATTCAATTAAATTGCATTTTTTAGATAATTTAAATTATATTTAAGATTCATTAATTACTATCGCGTCAATAAAAGTGCCTTCAAAATGCTGCTTGATTCGATAGAATTACATCTTAGGAAATTATTCCTCCCATCCATGCTCAAATTGGCCGCAGTGTTGCTTTTTTTTGCCGAATGCAGTTTTCAACGCTCCGTGGAAAAAGATGTTGACATTGCTGACTGAAGTGGTTGGTATTTTGGAAACAAGAATATGTCCAAATTGGATTCAACTTGCAATGTCTGAAGAAGAAAGTAGGAAATTGAAGCGGCATTTCATGGAAAATTTTGACTTCCTAGCGTTGCAGGTTGTGTAGACGGCACACAAGTCAGAATATCACAGCCACATCAAAACCCTACGCTTTTCTTTAACAGAAAAGGATTTCACAGTGTCAATGTTATGATAGTAAGTTTATAAATTTTAAATTTTTTAAAGTTGATTACTCTTCTTTATTAGATTTGTGATTATAATTTAATAATAAAGGCAATTGATGCTCGTCGCCCCGGATCAAGTCATGACTCGCTCATATGGAGCATGAGCGAGGCTCGTCGCCATTTTAAACGTCGTTACGAGAGCGGAGATCATGGTTCCTGGCTATTAGGAGATGCTGGATATGCACTGGAGCTCCCAGCAGCAGGAACTCCAAAACATACGTTCAATCAGAAATACGCGTCAGCACGGAATGTGGTTGAAAGAACAATCGGCGTCTAAAAAATCGATTTAGGTGCTTAGACCGTTCTCTTAAATATCAGCCACTAAAAGTTATAAAGATTACAAATGTGTGCTGTGATCTACATAACAATGCAGATATTATAAAGTACAAAAGGAAACGGATGCGATCTTTGAGATACAAGATGGATTGCATGTAATTGATGGTGACCTGGAGGATCTAGGTACAGAAACAAATACCGATGCCATTCAGATAAGACATAATATAGCAAGTGCTATTAATTTTTTAAATTTGTAATTTATTATTATATTATTATTTATATTTTTAAAATAACTATGTATACGTACCAAAATTTGGAAAAGAAATAAAAGCAAAAGAAACTATTTAATACATAAAAGCAATTCAGTTCAAATTAGAACTTAAGTTAGAAGGAACATAAAATATGATTTTTTTTTTATAAAAACATTTCAATGACTGTGTCAAAAAATCATTTTCCGGAATTTTGGATTAAAGAAAGCCTCAATTCTTCAATTTCTAGTTTTTTGTTTTTTTAAAAAAAGTTCTTCAAGTTATATCGCTTAGTTTCTTAATTTTTTTTTCCTTCAGAGCAGAATTTAAAGAATCGACGGACTTTTGAACCTTACGAATGTTGCTTTCTATAAATTTAGCTTGGTGCCAGATTTTCCTTCATATAACCTGCTATATGGATCATTCTTTTATTATTATTAATTATTAAAAATTCGAATGAAGAATTTCCCATGTCTGTTATTTTATTTGTTTGTTCTGCCATATAATGGTTTATATTGTCATTAGTTGAAGGCTCACATCATCTTCTTTTTGGTGTTGCAGCTACTGACGCTTCCCTTTCTGGTGATAAATCTGCAGGAAGCGTTAGAACTTCAAAAGATATGTCATGGTTCTCGACATGGACGTCCTCAGGGGGGTAAGAGGGGGGCACTTGCCATCTTTTTATTAATTCACACTTCTAAAGCTAGTCGGTTTGAAATCACTTTAAAATCGTTAAAAGTGATTTGTGGAACATACCATTTCACTCGATTTTAACTTCGAAAAAAAGTGAAATTGAAATCGAAAAAGTGAAATGTGGAACACCTCGTTTCGACCTAAATTAATTTTGATGCCAATTTCGAGTGAAAGTGAAATGCAGAACCTAGCTGATAGCCTTTAAGAAATTTGAAACACAGGTGTCGCACCTGTATATTTTTATGAGCTATCATTTCACTTTTTGAATTGTTTATTTGTTTGATACAATGACTATTAGGTAGCCATGACAGCTACCTATTTCCTCACGAGCTGCGACCATCGAATGTTAAACAAAAGAAAACAAAAACCGCGTGTGTCACACACATTGGTCGCAATCAGCGGAGCCAACAATTGCACTTTAATTATTTATATAATTGCATCATATTAATAATTGTATTAAATAATTTACAATTTTTCTGACGTTTAGAGTAAAACACATTCAGAGAAAAACATCGTTCACTAAGGTATCGCTACCATAACAGTTCACAACAGTTTTGAACGACACACGTTCTCATGGCACCTAATAGTTATTGTTTCATGATTGCTTGTTTGAATTTAATTTGACTGCAACGGTAGTGCACTCGTCGTTTCTCTTTCCGTTCCTTTGAGAAAATTTGCTATCGCGATTATATTAAGGCAAAAGGAACGCAGCTTATATAATAATAACTTTTTTTTTTTTTTGAAAACGTAGTCTTTATTCACCAGTTCATAATTTAACATTTTATATAAAAGGGTTATATAACTAAATTAAATTCATGAATTATAATCTAATTTTTTTTTTTTTAAGAATATGTTATAACCTCAGACGGATTTAATTCCGTGTATAAGAGGTGTGAAATTAAGAAATAAATTAATAAACACTAAGATATTAGTTGCATTTAACATTTTGTACTAAAAAAAAAAAGTGTAAGCTAAGGCACACTATTAGCACAAGTATATGAGATCAAAAATGTATATATATGAATTAAGAATATAATTATCTAAGGTTTTGTACATAAAATTTCAATTTGTTGCAAAATATGTGTAAATTTGGTGACTTCTTTATGTCTTCAGGTAATGCGTTGTATTGTTTTATGGCGCTGTGCTTCAAGCTCTTAAGTTGTTTTGATGTTCGTGCTTTTGGTACCTCTAAGTTATGTTTCTGACGCGTGTTGTGTTGATGAATTGTGCTTCTAGTTGTGAGTATGAGTTTGGATTTGAGCATACTATTTTGTACTTTATGTATGTATTTGCATTTTTCTATAAAAACTAGCTGATTAATGTCCATTTGTTTGGTGCTTTTATATAGTTCTCTAGTAGAGATTGTTGGACTTTTATTGAATAATATTTTTATTGCTTTATTCATCACTCTTCCTATCTGCTCTAAGTGAAATTTGCTACATTGGCTCCAGCTACATATGTTGTATCGTATTCTGGATAGAATATGTCCAGTATATATAAGTTTCGCAGCGTTTTCATTGATTTTGCCAATTCTTTTGATGACCATAATTAGCGGTAGTATTGAATTTTTTATTTCCTTGATGTGGTTTTCATAGTTAAGGTTCTCGTCTATTATTATTCCAAGATATTTTGTATCCCAACTAGAACTGATCGTCCACATTTGGGTTGCAGCGACGTCGTAGCGTTTATTTTTGTGTCAAAATTGACATGATGTTACGTATTGGTTACGTTACAGAGACCACTATGATTCGAAAGTGGTGCAACGCAATGCCGACATTGTGTTAGTGAAAATTACTTTGAAGTGACTTATCACATTTTAGTATACACATTTATATATGCATTACAGAGTTGCCAATTGCAAAAATAAATAATTTTGTTTACATGTTTTGTTTACATTTTGCAGCCATAAATATAATTATTTTATAATTAAAATTTATATAATATATAGGAGTACAACATAATCTTAAGTGTTTTTTGATATTATTTGGAGCTAAATGTAGATGGGAAAGAAGATTTTCGGTGAAATAACAGCCAAAACTTCTTAAGAATTTAAGCGCAAGCTGAATTCAGAATATATTTCAACAATTTCATACATTAATAAAAAATGTTTAAATATAATAATAAATTGCGTCCACCATTTTAAATAACTTGGGTCGCAATTAGCTAATTGTTACAAAATGTACATCTTGATGAATGATGAGTGATGCCTACACTTGGGTCGCAATTAGCTAATTGTTACAAAATGTACATCTTGATGAATGATGAGTGATGAATTTTTTAAAGGTAACACTTGATAAATCGTTATCACATTCTGTGACCTAGTGGTAAAGTAGTAACCTAGGAATTTTTACAAGCTTTTCCCACAAAATATTTTCCAAATCAGTATCGCTGCAACGTCGTCGTGTAAAAAATGTGTCTTAAGTAACCTGTGGTCGCAAAATTCTACTTGGGATGTTGCACTCTCTGAACTTCGATGTTGTTGATATTGATTTTTAGGTTGATATTAATGTTGCTGTGTGACCGAAAGACGATATAATTGGTTTTTTGTATGTTAATGCTTAAGCTGTTTCCGCAAACCCAGTCATAATATACTTTCATGTCATGATTTATGTTGTCTTCTAACTCCTTTTCTGTTGTTGCTGTTGTTATAAAATTTGTGTCATCAGCGTAAATGTTGTATGTTAACTTAAAATGACAGCTCTTAATGTTGTTTATATGTAGAAGGTAGAGTCTTGGTCCGAGTATTGATCCTTGTGGGACCCCAATTTCGCTTGTAAGCTCTGCGCTAAGTTCTCCATTTACTCTTGTTACATGTGGCCTGTTTTCTAAATAGCTTTGCATCAGTTTATTTGGCAGCCCTCTTATACCTATATCTGACAAAGCGTTAAGCAGTTTTTATGATCTACTAGGTCAAATGCTTTGGAGAGATCTATAAATGTAGCTGCCACCATTTTTTTCTCATCTAGAGCATCATAAATTTTTTCAATAGTAGATGTTATAGCAGACTCTGTTCCGCTTTTTTGTAGAAAGCCAAATTGATTTTTATCAAAGCCAATAGTGGAATTTATGAAGCTTTCGATTCTTATGTCTATTGCTTTTTCGAATATTTTGCTGAGAGAGTTAAGTATTGAGATTGGCCTATAATTTTCGCATAGATCTTTTTTACCTTTTTTGTGTATTGGAGATATTATGGCTTTTTTGAGACATTCCGGAAAAATACCAGTTGAAAAACAATAATTAATTAGACTAACCAATATGTGTTCTATTGTTGGAAGGAGAAGCTTAATATCCTTTACTGATATTTCATCAATTCCTTGTGCCGCATTAACATTGAGATTTGAGACAATGTGTTGAATTTCAGTGTGAGTGATTGGTTTGAGAAATAGAGACTTTTGATTTATGACGTTTTTTGCGGTTACGTTTGTAGTTTTAATGTTTTTTGCTATTTTGGTTCCAACTTCATTAAAGTATGTATTAAATTTATTTGCTATAATTTTGTTATTAATTGCTGTTTGTTCTTGGCTTTGTGATGTGTTTGCTTGTTCAGTTTTATTTCTTAGTGTTGAGTTAATTATGCTCCATAACTTTCTTGTATTATTTCCGGATTTTTCTATTTGTTCATTTATATGTTTTTGTTTGTTGTTTTTTATAAGCTGATCGACTTCTTTTTTAATTTTTTTGTATTCTTCTTTCTTTATTTGATCATCTGGATTTGATTTTGATTTTTTGTATAATTCTTGCCTAAGTTTCAGTTTTCTATTTATTTCTGGTGTTATCCAATCATTGTTTCTACATCTAATTTTTATATCTCTTGTTGACTTCTTTTTGGCCTCTCGTATCAGTTCAGCTAACTGTGCTACTTCAGTTATTGGTGCATTATTTATTTTGTTTTTAATTATTGTTTCCATTTTTGTGTAATTTACTTTGGGAATTGTTTTACTGTTCATTGGTGTTTTGCATAACTGCATAGCTGTAATTGTTGCAATTGTATATTTGTGATCAGATATGTCCGTATCTTCGAGCCTGAAATCAATTTTGTGTGTTGGGTCTATATTTGAAATAATGTGATCGATGAGCGTACTGGTGTTTGTTGTTTGACGTGTTGGTAATGTGTTGTTTATCAGTGTGTAACCATTTGTTTGTACTGAGTCAGTGTATTTTATTACTGTATTTGTTTTTTCCAACAGATTAATGTTAACATCTGCAGAAAATATTACATTTTTACTTTCGTTGCTAAGTTTTTCTTCCAAATAGTCTATAAAATTGTTGCAATTTTCGTTTGGTGCTTTGTAGAATGTACCTATGGAGATTTTTTTTAAATTTATTATTTCAATTATAGTTGTATTAAGGGTTTTCATGCAAAGTGGCAGGCTTCTAATTTGGGCAATTAGTTATTTTTGTCAGACAGGTTGAATGAACAGCCCTTAAAGTCGATTGTGCATTTGCAGCATATAAGTCAGCTGTGCGATCTGCCAGCGATGCGTTCCATTTAAACGGGGACGCTTTGCGGATTGTTTGCTTGTTTTCTGAAATTTTTAGAATTAAATCTTTATTAGTTTTGCTCAAATTATAACTTTTCCTTCAAAAAAGAAAACAGCTGATTGATCATATAAGTTTGCCACCTCGTTTGCTCACCTAAATCGAAGAGCAAATTTATCTGGTTTGTGCAAAAGCTTTTTCATACGAATTTTGACAGTTCATTTATAAGGCTGATAAACTTATAAGGTTTATACCATTTATAAGGGTATTGCCCATTTGCATGAAAACCCTTATTATATTTATCTTCTTTTAATATTTCGTTGAATTTTAGACAGTCTTTAATAAAAATAGCCGTTCCTCCTCCTCTTTTTAACTAACTGTTGCAAATAATTTATAATAAATAATTTATAAAATAATATCTTCATCTTTCAATACAATTTTAATACCAAGTGGTATTAAAAATTTTCCGTCATCGCGATGTGCTTAAGATAAAAGGTGTTCAAGATAAAATTAAATTTGACGAAAAATTTGCTGAGTCTTTTGAGGTCAAACGGTTTGACAAATGATTTGATGAGCAATTTGAAATGTGAACAGCCTTATTTGATGAGCGATTTGAAATGTAAACACCCCTATATGCTTAAAAATCTGGTAGCACTAGACATACTCAGCAACTTCTGCAGCATATGTATTCAGAACAGCGCAGCAAATATAAACAAAAACATATCCATCAGCTGATTGCGTATTCCTGCTATCTCTTTTTCTTCTTTCGCATTCAGCTGCTACTCACATGTGGTTTCCTCGTTCTGACATTGCCAATTGCGCCTGGCTTTCATAAATTTTCCTATTCTGTTGCGTTTTCATTGTTGTGCTGCTCCACCGCTGCTAATTTCTTGTTTTTTTTTGACAAATCAACGACGGCGAAGCTAGCGCAACCATTTTTATTTTCGATTTTCGTCATGGCTGAATGTATACAACAAAATAAACATACACACTAACTTCGTGGCTTTGTGTTGCTGATTATGTGCTTACGTATGCAGGGGTGAGTGTGAATGTAGGCTTTTTAGTACGACTTCGAACGACTGACATCGTCAAAACACAAGTACACGCACACACACAAAACGAACTCGAATCGAATGAACGGAAAATAGTTGGATTTTTAGTTGAAAGTTCTTTGTTTCATCATCATTAGCAGTGAACTTAGACATAATTTCTAGTGTTTAGAGTGGAAAGTTTCGAAAAGAATTATGCAAAAAGTCTAAAACAAAACATAAACTTTTGCAATTCATTTAAAAATATAGCAAAAACATGCAAGAAACTTGCTAAATGTGAATTTAATTTGTGTGGTGCTGGCGTTGAAGAAAAAAGGAATAGACAAATTCAACTTGCAATTCAAAGAAGCAGATGCGAAGCAATAAAGCGTAAAGACATTAAGCAATAGAGAAACAGTAAACTTATTCTTCTCATATGGTATGCGTTTTAAATAACAGCTCGATAAGAAATGGCCGTCAACTGAAAAGAGGTAAATGCGCTTCCTTGTAAAGCATAAAAAACATTTGCTCATATACAGGCATATAAAAAATAATTTGCCCTATAAGAATTATTGAAAACAGAGATTTGTTCTTTAATTTAATAAAATAATATACTGGGAAAATAATATCTTGCTTTCTGATAGTAAACAGTAAATAGATGTGCACAAGTTCTTTTCTTTACGATGTCTTTCATCTTTGGAAAAAACCATCAACTTGTTTCGAAATTCAGCCTAATACTTTATTATCATTTTAAATAATCGCATTTTTTGGGTTAATTTTTATATCGAATTTTTAAGTCTGTAAATCTTACTGGTTGATCACTAATCACGATCATTAAGTTGTCATCTTTAAACCAGCTATGTAATATGCGCTTAATTGAAATATCAACTTTTTAGATTTTGCCACACGCACGTTAAAATCTTTTAACATACATATTTTTATCTAAATTCCGCATTAATCTAAAAAAACAAGTGATTACGATAATATTTTAGAATATAAAAAACTGTATAAAATAAGATAAAGAACTCTCTGTATTTTCATTCCATACGACAACTTCAAATTCAAGAGACTATGAAAAAATCAAAACTTAATTTATTAATCTCCATATTATGTTTTTCTTTTTACCTATAGTCTTTCGTATATAAAATTTTTCTCTTTCGTTTCAATTATTATATCGACAATTGCATTTTGTCCAGCTGATTCGTAGGAAAACAACAATATATACAAAGTCGTGCCCGCTCTTCAACCTACCTGTCAAACAGTCAGTATCTGGTGAAATCTAGCCACCCACTTATTTTCGCTCTGTTTGAGCTGCCCGTAGAAAATAACAATAGCAAAGAGCAAAGAGTTCCAAAAAGCAAGAACGGAGCGAAAAGGCAGTGTATAACGAGCACCAACACCAAGACGCATCATAACTGCATCATCTTTCATCAAAAATAACTCTTTGTGCTTGCGTGTTAAACAAAGAGACTCAAAATTGATAGAAACAACAAAAAAGCTGCTGCAACTGGTGCCTCATCTGAGGACCAGCCGCCGCGCAAAAAAGGACGACGTTCAGCAGCAGGAACTGGAGAAGCAGCAGTCAGTACATCATCAACAGAAACAGCAGCGAGCACAAGTAATAATACAACAAGCAGCAGCTATCAAATTAGTAACACTGTCAGTTCTTTGGGGGCCATCGAAGCAGAAACAGCAACAACCTCAACACGAGCAGCGGCGCAGGCACAAAATAAACAAAACTCGAACGAAGAGTCAGCAGAACAACAACAGCAGCAGTACTTAGGCAATAATCAACAATCAGAATCAGCAACAACCTCAGCTAATTTCAACAGCGAACTAGAGGCATCTTTGCCCAACAAACAGAAGGAAGAAAAGCAAGATATAATGCAGAACTCTTCATTAAATCCATCTTCGAATTCTTCAACGGCTACGGCCAATGACAGTGGTGGTGGTAATACACCTGGGCCAGCTGGTGACTCTGCAGCTACGTCGTCCACAAATGGTCATGACTCCAAGCATAATGGTTTTACCACAAACACCAACAACACTTCGACAGATGCGCAAAACAATCACGAATTGGCCTCGAACAATGCCATCAACCCGAATCACAATTTTCAATTGGACAAAACTAATCAAGAAATGATACGATTGATCGGTCAGTACTTGCAAGATGTAGGTTTGGGTAAGACTGCTAAAACACTTATGCAAGAATCTGGTTGCTATTTGGAGCATCCAGCGGCAACAAAGTTCAGGGAGCATGTTCTTTCTGGCGAATGGAACAAAGCGGACGGAGATCTAAAGGTGAGTCACACACACACAGGCCTTCTAGTCCAAGTCCAGTCAGCTGTTTGTGTTGTTTTTGAGGGTGAGTTAGTGAGTGTTTATTTGTTATGTTCCTTTGTTTTTATTTCAGCGGGAATTGAACTCTTGCTTTATACGAATACGATGTTGCCACCTTATGAAACGAAAACAATAACGTTTACCATGTGCATAGTATAATAATACAAGTAGTAGCGACAGTTCTAGCGTTAACGAGAGCGTGCTATATGCCCATATCACACGATGTCCGTTTGTTCGGCGTACACTTGGCCGTACATTATGGTTGTTGTATGGATTGATGTTGTTTTTTTGACAGTTTCGCATTGGAAGCAACAACAAAATTATTTGCACGCCGAGCAAACTGACATCGTATAATATGGGCAATTGCAGCTGATGTAAAATGGAGATATCAAAAATGTTTTGTGTCAAAATGTTTTTAGTTTTCTTTCGTTTGACATTCGTTGACCGAATATCGACGACCATGTGTTTATGTAAATGCATAGCAGAATTAGAGAAGGTATATGCATTTCGGAGAGACAGACTGCCGGAACAGTCAAAACGAAGTTGACAGCTTATACAAAATCTGAAAACGATGAAAATGCGATAAGAAAGCAAAAATAGGCAAGAATAGCATAATGCTTGAGTTTGGCAATTCTGGCTATGAGGAAAAGGGAGCAGTCAGCAATGCATATACCTATACTAGTTCTACCATGTGTAAATGGAAAGTTTCTATACGAAATTAATTTTTCGAATTGGAGATAAATTTTCAAATTAACACGAATTTGGATTCTGAGAATCGTGAACTATAGCCACGTTCACATTCATCAAATCGCTCATCAAACGATTTGACAAACAGAAATACATTGTTTGACTAATGTGAACACTCGTAGAACAATTTTGTCACTTCAAAAAAGACTTCACCATAAACACGTCGTGTCAAAATAGAAGAAGCGAAAAATCATTTTTGGATTGACTTTATAAAAATTTATTGGACATATTTAGATGTGTGGCAAATAATATACAATAATTTTCAAAATTAATTTCTTCTTTTTTAAATAAGTGCTACTAGCCGTTTTTTCGTCATCGCAATATGCAGCGAAGTGCGGCGTAGTGAACATGATGTCGACAATATTATAGTCGACGGTGTCGACAATGTCGTGTAGATAATTGCTCTTAACGACGTGTAGATAATTAATGTAAGAGGCTGCATTTTTATTGTGATTTTTAATTAAATTGAGTCCAAGTAAGGAGTATTCCTTATTTTTACGCCTTCTGGGCATGGTTTTTGTTTGTTTAATTGTAAAATTTGTTAGTTTGTGTTAATTAAACGAATTTTCAAAAGAATTTAGGAATCAGCATAATCTAAATAGAACTTGCATTTTCGCAGTGTTGCATTTTGTTGACATTGTTTACATAATTCTCGACATTGTCTACATTGTCGACACTTTCTACATTATCGACACCAAAATTTCGACAATTAAAGATAACGCGTCGAGGAACATCACTGGCAATATGCTAAGTTCGGTGTTCAAGAGAAGAATGGAATTTGGAGACAAATTTGATTAGTGTAAACAATTGTGGTCAAACAATTTGAAAAGTATTTTTAAATGTGAACGGGACTAATAGCTTTCAAACCAAAATCACAACTCACTAAAATATGTTGTGTTCATAAGGCCCAACCAAAATAGACGATTTGGTTCGTAACGAGTAAAAACGTAAGTGTATGGTTAAATACATTTTAATGTAGTTAATCAAAATGACCAAACAAAACTAGACGAAACAGTTTGACAAGGCTTTCACAAATCTTTATTCAAAATCAAATAATGCTCAAATTAAATAAATAAAACTCGATTGCCAGACCAGCTAATTCAGACGAGTTGAGCAACTCGTTTCATTTATTTGATATGGCATTTGACATTTATGGTTTGACGTCGCGTTCACCTTGGTTTCTTACACCATGCTGGTTCAGACCAACAATAAAGTTTTTTCATTTTAGTTTTTTCATTTTAGTTTTTCCAATTGCCACGAATTGCCACTTGATTATTTGTTTAAAATTTAATTTAATTTATAGGACATCAACCTAAGAGAAGAAAATTCTCCATTTCAATATTGAACTTTTTTACAAGGGTGGCTACTAGGGATGTCGATCCGGGGCTAAATTAGTCCCAAAAAATTATCCAGGTATCATCGTTAAATATTTCGGGATTAAAAAAATGTGTAACTAGAGAATTCAGGGGCCCTACTCTGTATTGCAATGCGAAAAAAAAAAATCGCAAAATAGTGTAATCGGTACTACGTAATGTGATAACCACATGCGATTTGCTATTTAAATGCGCATCGCGTTTCATTTTCGCAACGCATTGATTTACGCATCGCAATACGGAGTAGGGGCCCCAGTGCTCGTGTGCATAATTTATCAAAAAGTACTTATGCATAAAATTTTGCTTTAAGTATTTTTTTAAAGTGACCTAATTTTGCTATTGTATAATTTTTACTAAAATATATTAACTGTTTGTGTACTTAATATATAAAAAATATTTAATTTTATATAAATTTTCTATTTCTTTAAAATTTTTAAATCCTGCAATCCCGGGATTTTAAAAAAAGTCCTGGGTCGACATCCCTAGTGACCACCAAGCTCACCAGTATCTTAATGCGTATTTACTTTTGGAATTTTTCTTCTTTCATAAGCTAAATGTGAAGAAACTTTCTTTCAAAAGTTTTGACGCGCATTAGAATAAGCAAGAGAGTAGCGTGTGTGTGTGTGTGTAAGTTTCTGCATGTTAATGTTAAAAGTAAAGAGAGAAAAAATTTTTTTTTCATTAAAACCCAAATTAAGCTGCTAGCTCGTTGTACAAAGTTCGAAGTTGTTGGAGCATAATATTCGAAAAATTACCAATTAATTATATTTGCATTGTATATGTATATATTTAATTTGGAAAACAAATTGCAATTGGTGAAGACGGCCATTAAAAGGTTAAATAAAATCCAGATTACAAATAAAACATTGCACATTTTGGTATCGATCTATATATAAGTTCTAAGTTTATTGTGCAGTAAGCTTAATTGTAATACAGAGACTTCTTCAATCTAAATTGTTATCTCAATTTCCTTATCTGTATATCATCACCTATTTCGAATATATTTATTAGTGCCTATCATATTGATAATGTTATGACCCAACAACTATAGACTATTGCACTAAAGAACACCAAATTACTTTATGTAATTTTTAAATAATAAATTTCTCTCCCAACTTTCTCAAAACCCACTACAAAGTTGGTTTTCCCTTAATATTTTTTAAACTCGTATTAAAGCGTCTGACAGATAACAAAACAAACTGTTTTCCTTTGAGTTATATACTTTTAAATATTAATTATTATATCAATAAGAGTACAATACTTGCATAGTAGAAATAAACATATGTTCATTTTAAATTATTGAAAAGCAATTATATTCTTCAAGGATTGCGATAAGTAAAAATATCTACTATGTAACTCGATTTCTTTATCAGTTTATAAATCAAGGGAAAACTGGAACTTTTGGGGAATACTTCATTATGCGCTAACTGCTTTTGTAGCACAAGCAGAATTTTCGTAAGGGCCAATTTTGCAGAATTGCAATCATTCTAAAATGTAATTTTTCTATCAAGCGCCAATCATCATTCTCATAAAAAAATTTACGCTGCAATTTGGAGGCTTGAAAAATGCCAGTTGTGCGCATATTGCAAATCGTAATGCATTTCCCAGAACTCTTCGAATTCTTGAAAAATTATGTAATGAAATTGTTGCTTTTTAAAAATCCACAATATAAGAATTAAATGTTTCCTAGTCTTTTAATATTTACAAATGTTTTGCTGTCTTTTGCAGGAGTTGGAACCGCTCATCGATAATGGCAAAGCATCAACCATAACTGAAATGAAGTTTATCATACTTGAACAGAAATATTTAGAACATTTGGACGACGGATGTCCGCTAGATGCTCTACACGTGTTGCGTAACGAACTCACACCGCTGCAGCACAATATCTCACGTGTTCATCAGCTCTCCTCGTACATGATGTGTTCGAATAACCGCGATCTCTATCAACGTGCCAAATGGGAGGGTAAAGGTATTCTAACGCGTGCACTTGTTATGGAACGTCTTCAAGCGTATCTACCGCCGACTGTTATGCTGCCACCACGACGCCTACGGGCTCTGCTGCAACAAGCAGTAGAGCTACAGACGCAACGTTGTCCGTGTCACGATATGGCATGGGAAACAAATTTACAAAATGTGTCACTACTGACCGATCACTGCTGTGCCACTGAAGGCTTTCCCATACAAACAATACAAACTCTTACCGATCACTGCGACGAGGTTTGGATATGCAAATTCTCACCCGATGGACTAAAATTAGCTACTGGTAGCAAAGATGCTACCGTCATAATTTGGGATGTCGACCCATTTAAGCTGACGCTTAAGAACCGTCGAATTCTTGATGGCCAAACACCCATGAGTGTTTCATTTGTAAGCTGGAGCCCCGATTCAAAATTACTCTTAATTGGTGGTCCAGAAGATACCCCAGAAATAAATGTGTGGAATGTGGATGATGGCAAATTGGTGGTAAAGATGTCACATTCTATGGAAGATAGTTTATCTTGTGGCACTTTTAATCGAGATGGCTCAAGATTTGTTTGTGGCGGCCAAAAAGGTCAATTCTATTTGTGTGATTTAAGTGGAACCATACTCGATTCGTGGGAAGGAGTGCGCGTAAATAGCGTTGCATTCCGTGCTGACAATAAAACTGTACTAGCTGCCGATAATCATTATCGAATTCGTGGGTAGGTTTGATAGGACTAAATTCTTTTGTGGCCAAATATATAGTTAAAATATTTTCCACATTTGCAGCTATAATTTTGACAATCCACGAACCGATTTCGATGTGCTGCGTGAACCACATCCTATTATGACTTTTACAGTTAACGCTGCCGATCGTCTAGCATTGCTCAATATATCAAACCAGGGTTTGCATCTCTGGGACATCGAAGATAAGTGCCTGGTACGTCGTTTTCAAGGTATACGCCAGAGTAACTTTGCCATACACTCCTGTTTTGGTGGCATCAATGAGAGCTTCGTAGCCAGTGGCAGTGAGGATAGCAAAGTTTGCATATGGCATATTAAACGCGAGGAACCACTGGCAAAGTTGTCTGGGCACACCAAAACCGTTAACTGTGTGTCATGGAATCCTGTCTATCCGTCCCTCTTGGCATCGGCCAGCGATGATGCTACAGTGAGGATTTGGGGTCCGAAATCAACAGATTCGACTCCAGAAAGCGATGACTGCTCGTCATGTTCGTCGTCATCATCATGGAATATGACATCGTAATCCAAACGCAAAACATAACATTTTTTAAACTATTTAATAACAGATTATTACTTAAAAAAAACAAATCCAAATAAGAATATGGTAAACACAAATACAATAGGAAATAATTCCGATACTTTATATGAAAACTGATGAAGTTGCCGAAGGTGAACATATTTTATTAGCTAAGTTCTTGGTCGCTGGGCTAGCGTCTAATCATCGCGTCAGAAACATCTAATTTGGACGCTGATACCTCTTTATGCGACGCTTTGTTTTCTTTCTTTCTATGCGTAATAAATATATTTGTTAGAATTTAAGCAACACAATTTTAGACATAAAGAAAATTTATATTCAATGAAATATAAGCGAGAGATATTAAGCGTTTTAACTCCTAAATGTTATTGTTGATTTTTTATTTAACTCTCCAATATATATATTTTATTAAGTGTTTTAACTTCTGGATGTTTGGCTTTTAAAGGGCAAATGAACTTCTGGAATATTGTAACAATTGGGGATATAACTCTTTAATTAAAAGTAGCGCAGAAGTTAATGATTCAAGTTTATGCTTTAAACTTTGCTAACGTTTTTAATCTGATCAGTTCGGTATTTTTTATATGTATTTAAGTAAACACTAATAACCTAGCCCCCATATTTACTTCTGTGCAATTCTTTATTTGCAAGTGTGCTTATTCACGCAGAATTTAGTTCGATTATTTTTCTCAATTATTTATACAATTTTTGTATAAATAAGCTGTTCGTATGTGGTATAAATGTGGGTAGATGAAGTAAGTTATGAAATCAATAAAGTACGTTTTGGCTAGAAATTAAATAATTATTCAATAGACGAAAATAATTTTTGGACATCAACCAAATCGACTCAACAAAACTGTCGAACTTATTGTGTAAGTTTTCGTTAGTTAATTTTTAGCAAGTGATTACACTGGAATCCTTTCAAAACTTAAAAAACCCAGCCTCAATGGCTCGGATAAGGAAAATAATATTTGATAAACTCAAAATTTTATTTTTCAAATATTCAACACCAATTAAACTTAAGTTGATGTTTACAATAAGTAATTAGAAATTTATTCACATTGAAATATAGAGTGAGTGGCAATAATCTTTTATGTTTTACTTGTGTCAAACTACAAATGAAGATTATTAAAAAATAGAAATATTTTGCAGCAATATATGATTTGAAGTAATGAATAAAACCACACATACATACAATTATATACATATATATATAGTTATGGGTATTATACATAGTTATGCAAACTAAACAATACAATTAAGAGTTATTGGAATACAGAGATGACATAAATAAAAAACGTATTCAAATAATTACATATTTTTAAAAATTCTCCTCCATGGTAACGGAAATTTGTGTTTTCAAATACTGTTTTAAAACAAATGCAGGTAAAACTGTCAACGCTGCATTGAGCTTGGATTGGCGGCTTACAACTAGATAGAAAAAGTTGAAATTATTATAGTTAAGTTGCAACAATGCCTTCGTCAACTTACCAGCAAATATGAAAATCAAAGAGAACAAATGATGACCCATCACCAAAAGGTGATGTACTGCTGTGCCTAATTCAGTCGTATTTTCTCGCCACACCATTATAGGCAACAAAAAGAATTTTGAAAAATTTGCAATTGTTATTGCCTTTACGAGAGTGTGGAAATGACTGGGAATTTTTGCTACAGCTGTTGGGACTCTTCGTTGCAACATAGATGAAAGAAGTAGCAGTAACGCTATGATGGCATAATCTAAAAACAAAGTTACTTTTGTCCTAAACTGAAAATAAATCAAGCTTGGCTTACCAGCAATATTTTGCATACAACACAAGTAAAAACCTTTCTCATGTACCAGATCGTTCTGCACCATGTCCAAAATATCATGACGTTTTCCACGCCATAAAGCAAACGATTCCAGCAACAGCAGTACAAGCGACAATTTCCAATGGAGCTACGTTAAATGCATATTGGCGCGTCAGTATCTTAATTGATTTTTCAATAATTTAAAATAGCTTTATAGTACCTTAAAGTCGCTATTATATAGCATGTGTCGAAAAGCTTGTTCGGAGAGTAACACTGAATCCACCAAGATTATAATGGACTCGAACTCTATATATTTATCAGCAATTTTGTGGCATTTTTCCTACAAATATTCATAGTTTACTGTTGTGAGTTGAACATGAGAGTCCCTTGCACTTACGCAATGCACTGTTTTTACGGAATTGCTAAACTTTTTATACAATTCACGCACGGGATTTCCACAATGTATGCAGATATATTGTTTTGTATTAGTATTTTTTTCCATGCCGTTATTTAGCAATTTCGGGTGAAAAACATGTTCAGCATTAACAGCTGTTTTTGATGTTTCAACCTTATCGAAGACGATCAATATGAGAGCTGCCACGTTAAGGAAAAGTTATATCCAAACGGGGAATATTTCATATAAGACCCGAAATTTTCGTATATTTGCTTTTCTTAAAAAATTCTGTATTTTTCCTGACCTGACCTCTTTGAAATTTCTAAATTTGGAACATTAGCTGCGTTCC
Source organism: Dichetophora obliterata (assembly GCA_963920525.1). Lineage (NCBI taxonomy): Eukaryota > Metazoa > Arthropoda > Insecta > Diptera > Sciomyzidae > Dichetophora > Dichetophora obliterata. The sequence goes on along the minus strand of OY986438.1, from coordinate 47,797,348 downwards.
ATTCGCTTCAAAATAATTTAGGTTATTTTTTTTAAATGCAAAGCAAAAACAAAAATAATAATCCTATAACAAATAGGATTATTTTTGCTTACCATATAAAATTGTGATATAGCCTTTAAAAAAATTTGAAACACAGGTGCCGCACCTGTATATTTTTATGAGCTGTCATTCCATTAATTATATGTTTATTTGATACAATGACTATTAGGTAGCCATGACAGTTACCTATTTTCTCACAAGATGCGACCATCGAATGTTAAACAAAAGAAAACAAAAACCGCGTGTGTCACACACATTGGGCGCATTCAGCAAAGCCAGCAATTGCCTTAAATTATTTATATAATTGCATAAAATTAATAATTAAATTAAATAATTTAAATTTTTCTGACGTTTAGAGTAAAACACATTCAGAGAAAAACATCTTTCACTAAGGTATCGCTACCATAACAGTTCACAACAGTTTCGAACGACACACGATCTCATGACACCTAATAGTTATTGTATCATGATTGCTTGTTTGAATTTAATTTTGACTGCAACTGTAGTGCCCTCTACGAGTCGTTTTTCTTGCCGTTCCTTTGATAAAATTTATTATCGCGATTATATTAAGGCGAAAGGAACGCAGCTATTTTATCTTTAGCAACAATAGAGTTTTTAACAATTAAGTTTTGTTCTTGTTGCCTTCTTGAAAACTTACTTGATCTAAAGCTCACAATCTTAATTCAAATAGAGTTTTTATTTTTTTCAAAATGTGTATTTGAAGCAAAAAAAAAGCTAATAATGAAAAAATTAAGGGACGCTCTCAAGTCGTTTTAAAGCCATTCGTTTTTTTTAATTTTTCAACTAAATTAAAACTGGACCTAGAAAATGTTAAGTTTGATGATGTTTTTGTGATATGAAATGTTTGTCCTTGAAATGTTCCCAAATTGATGTAAAACTGAAGTTTTATTATTAAAAATAACATTGTCATTTAGAAAATAAGAATTGTTTTTGTATTTTTTCTAAAAATTATTCAAAGTATTTATATTCATATTAATTTGAGATATTAACTTAATAGCTTATTAAATAGGTAATAGCATAGCCTTTCTTTTAATACCCATTTTGCTAAGTTTTTCTTATAAATAGCAAAGATATAGCAAGTTTTTCAAGCCCACTTGTTCAACTTTGGACACCTATAACTTCCAAACTAGATGACAGCGGCCATTAATTTTTTTCAGATTTGGAATTAAAAGCCCTTACGAAATACGAATTACGAAATACGAAAACGTGGAAAAATTTATTGTTGCTAAAAGTAAAATATGGCCCAAATTTTTTTGGTTTTTTCAAATAAAAGAAAATTCTGACATAAAAACCACAGTGTTATTTTCTCGAATATATTTGGGGTATTCACAATTCAGTACACATGTAAGTGCGGTTAAAGACTTCTGCAATGTCCACTGTTGTGTACTTTTCTACTGTTTTTCTACTTTTCACTCAAGATCGACGTTGCGGAAATGCTGCCCTCAATTAAATTTTATGGAGACTTTGTTAACATATGACATAAGTGTAATAAGGTACAATGTATTATAATTGACATATTGTATATTTAGACTGTTATGTAGCATATAAAATGATGCGACTATACGTGTTCTAATGCTTAGTGCTACAGTGAAAAGGTTTAGTAAAACAGAGTTGTTGGTTACATTTGCTTGGAAGAAAGAAATAATATGGGTATTCATGCAAAGTGTCAATCTTATAATTTGAGCAATTAGTTCTTTTTATCATCAGGTTGAATGAACAGCCCTTAAAGAAGATTGTTCATTTGCAGCATATATGTCAGCTGCAATATATTTTTATATGTTGCCAATAAGTTTTTAAGTTGTAATTTACAATTTAATATTTGTTACTTTTGCACCATTTCAAAAATTCATACCTCTCTCATTGCTTTTTTGTCGGCTTCTGATAAGAAATTAATTAACTTTCGAAAAACGAAAACAGCTGATTGATCGTATAAGTTTGCCTCCTCAGTTACTCACCTAAATCGAAGAGCAAATTTATCTAGTTTGTGCAAAGGCTTCTCCATAAATTCCGCATATTCCATACAAATTGGACAGTTCATTTATAAGGCTGATGAACTTATACATTTTATACCATTTATAAGGGTATTGCCCATTTGCATGAATACCCTTAATGAGTTTTGCTTAAATGATATAAACAGTGTGAAAAAAAATTAGTAAACATATGTATTAGTAAAATAAAGCTCATTAAAGTTTGAGCTTTTTTATGGACCACGTCAAGGTTGACTTGAAAAAATTTTGCAAAAAACGTCAGAGTATTTTTATAAAGTATTATTAAATTTAACAATTTATTTATTTACTGCAAGAGAAAGAACAAGATCAAGTATTACAATACAAGCACTCTGTACCTTGTATAGCTTTTGCATTCTAATTGGTGACTCTTTAATGTTTTGAGCTTAAATAAAAAATAAATCACACCGTTCTAACTCATTTAAGTTTTCACATAATTGGAATTATTTGTAAATAAATAAATGAGTAATAATGTGATATTAAGAATAGGTTAGGTTAGGTTGAGACGGCAGCCACTGTTCGTGCTTAAATCACACCGCACGTACCACGGTTTACTTAGACCACTAAGGTCGATTCTGATACCGCTCCCCACTTGGTCTTCAGTCTGAGTGGAACCATATTGAGCTTTTGGTAAAGCTTATAAGATGTTTGACGCTTGTCTTTGACAGGTCGTCAAGCTCGGAAAAGAGGAACAACCCCAGCTATTTATGCCTTCTTTTAGCGAGTGCGGGACAGGAACATAGAAGGTTGGAGATGGTTTCTTCCTCCTCCTCGTCCCTGCATTTTTTGCAAAAGTCATTTGCGATGACTCCCAGTCTGGAGGCATGTCTGCCTATCAAGCAGTGACCTGTGGTAACGGCCACTAGCGGCTACCTCTAGTATTCCCAACGAGAGAAGGGCTCTTGATCGCTTTAGGTCTAGAGTCGGCCAGATAAGCCTTGTTGCTCTGCACGTTGAGTATTCAGCCTATCTTGTATTGGCTTTAGATGTGGTGTGCTCATTAAGCAGCAGTTTGACAGTTGCCATCGGCATGCTCGGTGAGTTCCGAACCATTGAAGTCACCGATGTACCTTTCCTAGCAAGCTCGGCTGTTTTTGATTTCCACTTATGCCTTTATGGCATTTCGCCTAATGCAGCACGGCATTCTTTGGCTACTTTAAAGTTGATGGATACTTGCTTCATTTGATCGCTGCTTGGCTGTAGGAGAAAATGTATATTTCTCGTTTAGAAATAATATTCTCTGAGAGCCATGTTACAACTTCCTTGATTGCCATCATTTCGGCTTGGAAAATACTACAGTGATCAGGCAACCTACGAACCAAGGATACCTCTTATTCTTTTGAGTAGACCCCATACCCGAACTTGTCATTTAATTTTGACCCATCTATATAGAGGTGTAGACACCCTGGTTTCCAAGGCGCACCTTTATTCCAGTATGACCTAGGTGGAATAAGCGAGCCGTAGTTTCCATCAAGGGAAAGCAGTGGTTTACAGTAATCAGTCCTTGGTGGAATGAAATTGAATTTGTAGAGTATGGATTCGTGTCCTGAACCCAGGTTTTCCAAACTTGTCCCTATAGCTTTTTTACAAGTGTACAGCGCAACTGTCACTTTCTTCGCACGCTCAGAAATATTAAGTTTCCAGCTAAGCTTCCTATCAAGAATGAGTCGTAGATATTTTGCATTTTTCGATAAGGACAATGCAGACCCATTTAGCATGATTGGAGTGAGAGTCGGAATTCTATGTTTCCTTGTGAAAAGGGTCAGCTCTGTTTTGGCCGGATTTACTCCCAGACCACAGGGATCGGCCCATCGGTCGAGTTTGCAAAGAGCTCTTTGCATAACGTAGGGTAGGGTAGTGGGAAATTCGCCACTGACTGCGATTGCTAGGTCATCGGCGTATGCTGCCACTACACAGCCCTGTGTGTACACAGTGTGTGAACACTCATCAAATCATTGGTCAAATCATTTGATGAAAATCAAATTTTTTTTATTTTTCTGCTAATTTGGCCAGTGTGAACACTCGTCAAATTGTGTAGTACGATTTTGTCGTACTTTTTGTCGTAAAAAAAAATCGCGGAAAAAGAGGGAGCTGAAGAAAATAATAACAAAGTAATAATATTTAACTGTTGCAAATAATTTATAATTTATAAAATAATTTCTTCTTCTTCTTCCAATACGATTTTAATAAGAAATGGTATTAAAAATTTTCCGTCATCGCGATGTGTTTACACCGAAGCATTATAAAAACACCGAAGTTCAAGATAAAATTAAATTTTACGAAAAATTTTATGAGTATGTACACTTTTGTGGTCAAATGATTTGACAAATGATTTGATGAGCGGCTTGAAATGTGAACAGCCTTATTGAGCAGTGACATTTCGTCTACGGGGCAGTAATCACTTGCAAGTAAACAATACATATTAGGTCTATTTCCGTACTCAATTGTAGTAACTTGCAATGTGCTAGAACGTGTCTCTGTACCTTTTCTAGCTGAAAAGAGAGAAGAATAACAAGCATAAAATTACTCTCTCGATCTCGGAAGTTGTTCGAAGTGTACTGTTCAAATTTCTTCCAGCATTATAAGAACAAGCATCAAGAAGAATAATCATCAAAAAGAACAAACAAATGTCAAATTAACATTTCTTGTTTGCTTACGTTGTGCAGTGAAAAATAAATTTACAAATTGTTAAATACCATGTTAAATGTTTAATAATATTATTAAAATAAATATTAATGATTTAAATAATCTCAGCAAATTTATTTGCTTACTTCGAAACAAATTGACAAATTAATATTGGCACTGTTTACGTTTGAAACACACCTAATGTCTTCGAAATAATTCTAAAAAAAAACTCGAAATCAGCTGAAGTTGCAAGCGATAACAAGCTGGTTAACAAAATGTTGTCGAATGCAAAGATTCTCGCTGCAATTGCAGTTTAATTTAATTATTATTTCTATATAATTATAAATAAATTAGAAATTAATTAATTGCACAACTATTAATTATATTTATTTAATTAACTTTAATATTTGCGTTGTATTTAGCTTCACTTTAATTTTTGTTTGTAATCATAAACAAGTTACTTGTGTTGCTTATTGTTAAAATATTAAACATCCCGAAAAATCCGAAAAATATCCCCAAAACCAACACTTAAATCCCTCTATTTGACTGTCCGCAAGTGCCAAAATGCACTGTCTTTGAAATTTCGCGGACAGTAGTTCTGATAGTAGTATACATAATGTAGTAGTAGTACATAATGACACTATGTCCGTTTGCTCGGCGCACAAATAATTTTGTTATTGCTTCCAATTTGAAACTGTCAAAAATTAAACGACGAAACTACAAAAATATTTGCACGCCTATGTGTACGCCAAGCGAACGGACATCGTGTAATATGGGCATAGACTGCCAGTGAATCAAATGTGACTGTGTTAGTAAAAATGTTTAAACGTACTGGCCCATTATCGTAGTCAAAATAAAGTCGACTTTAAATTTAGTGCTAGCTTTTTAACAACATATTATATTAAAAAACTGTCAAAAATGTTTATACTAAATTTAGAGTCGAATTTATTTTGAAACTAGTGTAAACTGGCACAAAGAGAGCACAGTAACACAGTGTCTACTCTTACAATATTTGATTGCATACGAACTGACGAATTGAATTTCATGATCAATATCGCAAGTGTAGACTGCCCATACTATGAAATTTTTCTCTTGAGATATATTTAATGAGGTGAACTGCCACTTTTCAGTAAAATATATAAATGTGTACATTTTTAAGAACCTTATAAGCAAAAACAATAGCAAAAGCATTAAAAAAAGTAAAAAAAACATAAAATTTTATGGCGAATGGAAGAAATTATGAGTTTAATAAACTTTTAAAGGCAATTTAAAAATTAAATTTCATGAGATGAAATGCCCACCTAAATGTTATTGCATGAAATCTGGATGTCATTAAATTCAACTTGACAGTTCACAATCAAATATTTTAAGCGTTGTATTGTGTTAGCGCTGCAGCTCATGGGAAAGTGCATGGTTCTTGAGGCAAGAATTTCAAGCACTTTAAAAATTTTTACATTTGCCAATTTGAGTTGTTTTTTTTTTCTTTTGTGCGCTTATAGCTGCCGAATTTGCTGTGATATATGCAACTACAACGCACATTTTTATTGCTTTAAAAGGCTTTAGGTTAAAAACAGCACACAAGAATATGCAGACTCTAAGTGAGGCAAGTTATGTGTGTGAACATTTAACAACTGCATCATGTCAAAATGAGTCCGTTGAGTGAGGCCAGTGTAGACAGGCTCCAAGATAATGGCATTCTGTACGTGTTCGTGTGTTCAGTGCATTTTAACTTTTGACAGTTCCAGCCATGGTAAAACTAGACAAGAAGGTAGTATTAGGGCGGAGAGCCGGTGACCGAAACTTTCAAAACGAAGTTGACAGCTCATACAAAATGTGCAACCGATAAGAATGTGATAAGAAAGCAAAATTACGCAAAAATACCAAAATGGGTGAGTTTGGGTTATGGTCACTAAGAAAGAGAGGACATTCAGCCCTAACACTACCTTGTCTGGTTATACTATGGTTCCAGCTGCATACTACAAGCTGCACAATTCTGTTCAGCCAGTTACTGTGAACAAACATATTTTTTTATACTAGTGCTACCATCAAAGAAGTAAAATATAAGGAAGTGGTGTAATAGCAGAAAAGTGTGTTATTTTCTATATTGGTGTTGGTTCACACAAATACAGAAACAATCACAAAGGGCCGTATTCGGTTGTATCGTAAAAGAAGGCCCAAACTGTTAAAGTTTGTTCTTATGCATTAAAATTTTAGAAACATTTCAAGAATAGCAACAACTCTAATTATTTAAAAAAATTTTGATCGCTCGCAATTGGCTTAGAGTTATAGGCATCCAACGTTGGATAAAGTGGACTAAAAATTTAGCTGAATTTTTAAGTTTTCCAACAAAACTAAACTTTATGGGTATCAAAAGAGAGATAATGCAAGTATCTATTCAACAAGATATCAAACATAAAAATACATGCATTTAGGATACAACCCTTTTTTTACTTAAAATCGCGAGGTTTTTCCAAATTTAATAAAAAAAAAATAGGGTTTACAAACCTCAGTAAGTACCACACAGGCTTCTCTGTCTACAGCAGTTCTGAATGTAGTTATCTTTTTAATAATTCTCTTTTTAATGTATTGCTTTCGTAAAAGAGAAACCACTATTCTTTCAGACAAATTCTAATTATAAAAAATTATATCTTAATGAATTCTTATGGAATTCTTAATTTGACACCTCGTTGAATAGATACGCACATTACCTTTGTTTTAATACCCATAAAGCTTAGTTTTGTTGAAAAACTAGAAAAACTGCAAGATTTTTAGGTAATTCTTCTATATTTGAAGGCCTATAAATTCTAAACTTCAACTTTATAGCCCAAACAGAATAAGCATAGCCAACACGCAGCCAACAGAAGAAATGTCAACATAGAAGTTGGTTGCTTTGCAACCCTATGAAATGAACATAATAAAAATAGCCAACACGTAGCGAACGCAGCCGACACAAAAATGTTGACGAACTTTTAACTTTTTCCGCAGCCAACGGTAGCGTAATGTCAAAATACATAGTTCAAATTATAAAACTTAAAATTAACTAAAACATTTTAGTCCAAATTAGTAAAAAAGCAAACAAATTATGATATGCAAAAGGCTGTATCTATTAATTTTTTAAAATATAACAAAATATTGTAAGCATAAAGCTCTATCTGCGTTATCAACACAAATTCTATTCTGTGCACAACATTTTGTTGGCTACGTTTTCGACAGCTCGCTACGTGTTGGCTATGCCTATTCTGTTTGGGCTATTAATTACAAATTATATTAGGTTAATTTTTTAAAATCCTTATTTTTTGGGTGTTTCTGCATAGTTGTTGTGTAAAAATCAGAAAAATTTAACAAACAGGTACTAAATCTGATTCACTATGCTGAAAACAAGAGCGCCCCAAACATGTATTCAACTGCGAAAAATGACTGCGCCCCTGAAGCAGTGTTTGTGTTTTGACAGATGTGGTTTGATCAAACTGGCGGAAAATCAACGGGGTCTAAATTGCATTTTTAAACCATTAATTACAAATTATATTAGGTTAATTTTTTAAAATCCTTATTTTTTGGGTGTTTCTGCCTAGTTGTTGTGTAAAAATCAGAAAAATTTAACAAACAGGTACTAAATCTGATTCACTATGCTGAAAACAAGAGCGCCCCAAACATGTATTCAACTGCGAAAAATGACTGCGCCCATGAAATAAAATAAATAAATAAAATACATTTCTAACACAAATAAGTTAAAAAAATATAGTTAGAAACTAAATAAAGCACTTTTGTTAAAAGAATTTAAACCGTATGGACATATTTACCTGTGAACGAATGCGCATTGTTTTTAAGTTTTCGGGAACTATTACAATTCTTAACCGCACAACTCATATTGCATTTGTTTTAGTGGTTTTTTTCTTTAATTTTGTTGCTTTTAAGCAGTGAAAAATGCTTAAAATTAAATTATTTTCAACTATTTTGCTGAGGAGTCTTCCAATCAGATGCCAGGGTTCTCAGAAATGTCAAAAACACACTCTTTCTCGCTCGCACAATTTACGAATGGTGCGACAGTTCACGTACAGTGTATGCGTAAGCAACACCATTTCCTTATATTTTACTTCTTTGGCTGCCATGTTCTTGTATGTTTTAATCAGGCAGAACTGAAAAGTAAAACTATTCCTGAAAAGAAACTGCCGTATAAACCGTAAGTTCACTATTTGCAAGAGGATTCGACTCGCATCGTTTCAACGGTGAGGTTGTGAAGTGCAACCAGTCATTTATAATTAAAATCGTACAAATAACAGTTTTATGAAAACTTAACAAGTTTTTTTTAACAAAAAGTGTTGGGAGCTAATTTTCATTCAAAATTTTCAAAATACTTTTGAGCTTTATCTTAAAAATTAAAACTCCCTTTTCCGATTTCGCGTGAAAAATTATTCATGATAAGGCTTAATATTGTAGTCATGTGACATTCGATTTATTAATTTAACAGATTAAGCAGGCCATACTTTACAGTCGCTAAGTTAACAAATAAGAAACTGTTTATATATATCTTGTAATATATTTTCCTTAAAGACTCAATAAAGCACTACAACTACTATTCACTATTTGCAAATAGCTGACGTATAAACGTAGTATAAGGCATGTTCGGCGTGCGCAGTACAAAAACATAACGTTCTATGAAGTAATCGTATTGTCCGCTGCGTCTATAATCAAATTAATTATAAACTCCATTATCTTGCAAATGTTCGGTTATTTTATAAAACCATTTTACTGTACATTGTCAAAGAATCGTAGAAAAGCAATAGCGATGCATGACTTTTTAAGTGGCAACTCTATTTGAAAGCCATGTAAAACACAGTGTTGTAAAGCATGTAGAAACTGCGGAACTATGTTGTGCAGTCGTGGCCGAGCGGTTAAGGCGTCTGACTAGAAATCAGATTCCCTCTGGGAGCGTAGGTTCGAATCCTACCGACTGCGAAGTTAGTAATTTTTTTTTAATTTTATTATTAGTAAGAATAAAACTTTTTATTAGTTGATGATCACACAATTTTGTTTCTCTTTATTCAATAATTGTACATGCTGAATTTAATAGAATGTTTTATTTCGGGATAAAGCTAATTGATATAACTTGGAATTTAATAGTTTAACAAAATCATTATAAGTAATTATTAATATATTTAATCTTATTTAAAGACCACATTGCAATTTGCTTATTAAATTCTCAATTTTTGAACTGTATGAATATAATCAAGGAATAAAATGACATCGTATAGTCTAAATATCCGATAGCCATTGTCTTACATCGGTGTAATTAACACTTTAGTAGCATGCAACCTTAAATTTTTCGAATAATGTTTTTTTTATAAGATTCGGTTGTAAGAGTTATCGTTTTGTTCAATAGAACAACGTATTTAATATCTTGTTAATGGTTTGGACTTTTGAATGAACTTTTAAACGCAACATTTAAGACAGGCTGTAGCCTTTTTGGATGTTCATTTCTGCATCTTATGTGGTAAACATATTCCATATCATGTCAGAAAATGCTTTTAATAAACTGAATCAGAAAGAGGGTTTTTGTTAATCATGTCTTCCATCTGGATTTGCAATCATTGCAGATTGCGATTATTGTTAGTGGAAAAATTATGCCAGATAACTGAAATGTGGCATTTCAACTTTTCCAAAAGTTGTATTACGTGCAAAAGAGTGATGCGGGCTCTTAATGAACATAAAGTTATAGTTGCTAAGCTTGATTAAAAAAAAGTCAACGGAAAACTGGAACAAATCAGATCAGCAAAGGCTTATTTTTGAGTGGCAAAGGTTTTAGTGTTTTAATGTTCAATCACTATGTTTGTATATATCATTTATTTTGCATAATACACAACTTTAGTGAATATTTAACTTGGACATTTGATTAAATATAAATGATATCGTATATTAATACAAGTTAAATTTAATTCATACCATATTTTTTAGATTTTTTAACACTGTTTTTTGCTGTTTTTATTTTTTTTTTTTTTGCAATAATTGTTTTCAATTTACTTGTCATTTATAAATTCAATAGTTTGCTTATATAATACGTTATGATCACATTTAATTTATTTGTTTTTCGGTTTAACATTTGATTTTGCATTTGATGTTGAAAAAAACTCAAACAAAAGAAAAAATCCTTTGTGTAAGTGAAAGAAAAACTAAGTCAGTTGTTGGCAAAGGAAATGCATTAAACAAAAATAGTTTGAAAGGTCACACAATGAAAATTGTTTAGGGATACAATATTTGGCTTTGGGCAACCGGCTTTTCACTAGGCTCTCATAACGAATGAGTTTGCTACGAATGCTACTTTATTTAGCCTTATCGGTAGTTTCAGGTAAAAATAATTTAGGCTCTTTGAGAAACATCATATATCGGCGACAACTATTTGAAGAACATTTTAGAAATTATGCATTGATTATTCGGAAAACAAAGACCGATAATTTTGAGATGTTCCTTTATTGAAGATTAAGTATGGTCGTACATGAAATATTAAACAAAGTCAAGACTCATTAATAAAAAACCCAAAACTCAACCTTATTGACTCCCTATGCAATACAAATTGACATCGATATTTACAGTTTACTGAACAAGAACTAAACCATATATGGATTATAGAATCTAAATTTTCTTAAGCAAGATTTTGAATGCTTTCTTGAATTCAAGATATTGAAGTATAAAGTTTAACAAATTTAAATAATGGCACTGCAAGCACAAATTGTTCAAATTTAAAGCATATTGTACATTTAATAATTTGTTAACAATAAATTTGCATTTGTTTTTAATATGGTAAGTATTGATTTTAGTTATAATTGTTTATTTTTTGGTCTCTAGTTCTGTGTTAAGTACTTTAGTTATAGAAAATACTATTTTGCAATTTTAAGAAAATACACTCGATTCATATTTACTATGTTATTCACCAAACACTTATTACTAGAGGGTTTAACGGTATTTTTCTAAAGTTATACATAATATAAAATTGTTATCCAGAAACGTCGGGTGGGTGGTAGGTACAACATCCTTCAGTAGTTCAGCAATTCAGAAATGTACCTACTTTCAAAATATTGTTGAGCTTTACTTAACAAATTAATTTGAAAATGTTTTCCTTTAACCAACTATTTAAGTTTAAGAAATTGCATTTGGGTCTAAATTCAAATATGGTTTACTGAATACATTGAATAGAGTTTGTTTTCTGGATAATATTTTAGACCAAGTCTTTGAACTATTATGAACCAATTCACAGCATACTTTATTATAGAAGAAAACTCAGAATGCTGTTACTTGGATTAAAAGGAGAACAATAATGTTTTTTAATGCAGTAATTCGAAACATTGTTGATAAAATTGTCCGGCAAAAGTGCCTTTTCATTTCAAGCTATTAAATAGTTATTATTTTTTGCTTCAAAAAGTTTGAATCTTTTTAGTATATGATGAGATTTAACACGTGTGCACAAAAAAAAAATATACCAAATGTTTCTACGTGAGTATTTAATTAACTATGTTTGTTTAGGAATTAACTATGTAGGCTATTTTATTCAAGGTATATTTAATTTAAGTTCAGAGTAAATTAATTTAAATGTGTGACATCACCAACAGTTGAAACAAAAGCAAGACAGTTTCTTTTTGCTTTGGAGGTATTTTTAATGTTGCTTATGAATTTATTTATATATTTCTTTTTTTATTTACTTAAAGTAAGTTCTAAACATATTTTTTCAAGTGTTTTTTGTTTTGCGATTATTGTTTATCAATGGTTATGAACATTTTTAGCTAGTAAGACATTTAATTTTTAGTACAAATATATAGTATTTTATGGTATGTTTTATATGTATGTATGAGTTTACGTTTAAGCTAATGAACTTTTATTTTGTAGTAGTTATATTAATAAACCTAATTACAATTTTATACTTGAATATGTTATATATGTAGTATTTATAACAATAACTTATAATGGAACATTTTAACAGAAATTTTGAACAGCTTACATTTTTTTCATAACAAAGCAGAGATTAGTATAAATTTTAAAAATACCCAACCAAAATATTTTAAGCGATAATGCCCAAAACGGGGCATACTTTTTTAACTCACAGTTTTAGTGGCGGGATGTTTGCTATGCGATTCTCTTGAGCATAAACAATTGAAAGCATGATATATTTAATTAACAGAATATAAATAAAAATTCGAAAAAAATTCTCTTTGAAACTAGTGTTTTAAATAATAGCTGTGTGTTGTTTTGTTTGATATATAATATAAAATCTACATTTTAACAAATATTTAGCGCAAAGTCTCGTAAATAGTTAACAAACATTTTAATTGAATGAAGTTGGATGAATAACAGAAAGGCTTTAATCTATTTCTGCAATATTTAATTGCTGCAATTCTCTAATGAGAACATTTAGGTGACTCTAAAGCCATATTTAAGATTAAGAATTTGTTTATTGCAACTTATTTAATTTCAACTGATGTGATAAGCTTTTGCAAATTTAAAGGGACGATTTTCGAGTTTATGATAATAAGTATTAAACAAGCATTTTTGGAACTTCGAAAATATTGTATTTTTATGTGTTTTTATGCAGCTTTTAAGTTTCGTTGTGTAACATTTCTCTTCTTCATCATCATTCCTCTTCTTTTATTTTTTCCATTTATTTATTTTAAAAAAAATTTCACTTTGATTGAATTTTTTGCATTCGTGTTTTTTTTTTATTCAATTCAGTGCTGGAGCGCACAATTTTCAACATCTTATTCTTCGGACCAGTCAGAATCTTCGCTATCATCGCTTCCGAGTACTTCAAGCCAATGATAATCACGCTGGTCGACAAACTCCCAAAGATAGATCTAGAAAAATAAGAGTGATAAAAGAAGAGAAAAGTTGTCCAAAGACAGAAACATCTTAAGAACAATACGTATACGTAGAGACATATTTTATATAAACAAGTTCTTTCTAATAGTCGGTTCCATAAAACTGTTTATATGATTATTAAGAATGAAGAGAGATAATTTAATTATATAGCAATAGTATATAGCCAATTGCTGCAAAAATTAACTGTTTATTCAAAAGTTGTGATGATTATAGCTTAAAAATTATAAGAACACTGGGAATTGAGTTTTAAAATACGATAGATAATTCATTCTGAGCAAAATCTCTTCGCCCTTGTTTCATTTGGTCACTAAGATTATCATTTGACCAAAAATTATCGAAAAGCCTTTATGACCTTTGTAATTTGATGGCAAATACAAATTTACTACTTAAGAGTCAAAACTTACTATTCGTTGCTATTGTCAATAATTCATAAATACTATTTTTTCATAATTAATTGTGAATAATTAATAAATTCTAATTATTTCATAGTTAATTGTGAATAATTAATAAATACTCATTATTTACAAGGGTTCGTGATTTATTGATGTTTCAGAAATTCAGGAAAGTTTCTTAAGAATGTGATGCAAGTGGTTAAGGTAATGTCGGTAACAAAACCAGACTAAAATTTCTTATATACTCCTTCTTACGCAGACCAAATGGGGGTATAAATATTAGGACACTTTCCTTCTTTCTTTTTTCTATTTAATTCGTCCAAAATGTACTTTAAGGCAGTTTTGTGTGGGGAGTAGCATTGAGTATTTTGAATAAAGATTTGTTCTGAGAAAAATAATAAGGGATAGGGTTCCTTTAAGTTCACGCATTTGATAACCTCAATTAAAAATTCTTAAATAATTTCATTCTTAGCTTAATGAAAGTCGTTCATTTATTTTCTTTTTTTGAGTAGTTTTACTTTTTAAATGCAAAATACTTTTGATTTAAGATTTCTTTTGCCCAATAATTTAAAAATATGATTTAAAGTTTCTTTGGCTGAGTATGTTTTTGTGTATTTCATAAAGGTCACTTTTTGTTTTAATCATTACTTATCACTAATATTTATCATCTAAAAAAGTTAATATGTACGAAAAAAAACTTCAATTAACAAAAAGAAAATAAATAAAACTGAAAGATAAATTAATATTTACTGTTTATGAACAAATAAATAAGTTGTTTGATTTTCGGTGTGAAAAAGGTTTCATATTCTCTATCATGAGTGCAACGCAATGCTGCAGATAGGAAAAGCTATATTATATTAGAATGTAAAAGTAATTCAATGATTGTTCAATTTTTAAAACAAAATAAAAAAAATAATTATGAGACACACTTAAAAATGAAATCCTTATATATTAATTTTACACATTTTGAGTTCAGTTAGTTGGTGGAATTTGCTCGGCTTATGAACTAACTAAAATCTAAAGTGAACACTTCCTGCAATGCTGGGATCTGATCAAGTAAAAGCTCACTGAAAAACGTAGGCTAAGAAACATTAATTTGTGTTTTACTGCTTGAATTTAAACTTTTACCGTTAACTTTTATTGTAAGCTTTGAAACTGGATTTACCACAGTACAATGAGACACACAGAGTATCACACCTGTTTGTCAAAAGTGTAAAGAAAATAAAGCATCTTTAAAGACTATTTTCTTTTATATTAGAGTATTAGAAGAACAACATATTAAAGTACAGAACAGACTATTTAAATTTTAAGTGATAAAATTAGGCTATACTTCAACAAAGATGATAGTCAATAAGAGTTAAAACAACAACAACCAAAGAGCATTTCCCAAAATTTATAAGTCGAGAAATAAAAATATTTTTATTCATGGAACCAACAAAAAAAAAAAAGAACTTAATATATCGCTCATTTCGTGCAAGACTGTCACAACTCAAAATTCAGTATTTTCCACGAGAGCCTTATGAAATTTTGAAATGACATCACGATCATTAATTGTAAAGGTAGACTGAAAATTGTAAAGAATATTTGTAGACCATTATGTTTTTTCTACCAAAAATATACATTTGTCGCCAATAGTGAATTTTTACATTATTACTAAAAAAAATAATTTTGAAAAAATGTTTAATTTTGAGTTGTGACAATTTTGCTACAATATGATAACATGCTTTTGAGTTAGAGAGATGCCACATTTTGAGTTGGTACTTTATTACTTCAAAAAATATTAGGTCACTTGCTTGGATTTTTATTTAAAAATTGGTTTATGATATAATAAGTCATTGTTGTTGAAAAATTATGCAGACATTTAAAATAAATTTTGGTATAAATAGAAATGAAACGTTATTGCTAAAAAAAAGTGAAGAAATTGCTAAAAGTCAAAATGACACAAGTATCTGTGAAAACGTCAATGAACAGCAAATCTATCTGGAATTCACTAAAATTAAGGATATGATAGCAATGCATATTTCTGTAGATTTAACTCAAAAAACCCAAATTTTGAGTTGTGACGGTCTTGCACGAAATGAGCGATATTATAGAAGTATAAATATTTGATCGACCGCCAAGTACAAATAAAACAGATAAATTTGAAAAAAGTAAATTAACTTCATCTGGCTTATTTGGACATTTAACTTTCGAAATACCTTTAATAAACAGCGCTGCTAGAAATAATTTAAGCTGATTTAACTCGGTACATTTAAGTCGAAAGCTTGAAATTAACCCAATATGTAATTCTTTAAAGCCTTCAACCTAAACTCTTAACATTCGTCTAATCCACTCCGACTTATTTGAACAGTTATTGGAAGCAGCGTTGTTTTTGTTATTATCTAAAAAGTTTCGTTTTAAACTTACATCAAGCAAATCAATAAGTTCATCTGTATTACGATGAAGTTTTCTGGCGCGTTTTGGACCTCCAACATCAACTAGATCGCCATTAGGCAAAGCGTGTTTATAAAAGCATTTGTTGCCAAATGGACACTTGCCGTCGCCCTTAAAATTCATGAAAATATGCGTCATTACATCATCAATTATAAAAGTAAGAAAACAAATCTTACCTTTTTAAAGTATTTGCAGTCTTTGATACCAAGGGCCGATCTATAATCAGTAAGTAGTTTATCTTTATCTTCTTTTGTTTCAACCCAAAAGGCGCTTGGACAGACAAAATCAGATGCAACACGGCACTCAGGGCAAGATCTGTGGAAATTTGTTATTCGTTGATACATATTTATAAATAAACTATGTAGCACTTTTCCTCACCGGGTTATCTTATGTTCAAATTGCTTGGCTTGTCGCCACTTCCGTATGCATTCCAAACAAAAGATGTGACCACAATTGGGTAGTATGCCGAAACGCTTTTCGCGTCCTGATTTTTCCATGATTGTGTCAAAGCAAATACCGCAAGTTTTATCCTTGGAACGCGCTATAGCAAATGAAAGCTCCATGTCACGCTCATGCTGCTGCAAACACTCCTGATTGTGCTTGCGGCGTTGCGCCTGATCACTGGGATGCAGGCAGTATTGATCGCACATTTTGCATAGCTCCCAATGTAATGCGTACACGCAGTAAACATCATAGGGACATGGATTTTCGTAAGGACACACTTGATCCAGACAACCAGCCTCGGATTCCGACCCAGAAACAGTTATGACACCAACATTGGCGACTCCAGCACCAACCACTTCAGCCCATGACTTATTTGCTGAAGCATCATTTCCATTCTCCTCCGCAGTTGCTGATCCTGCAGTTGTCTGACGTTGAAAACTAGGCACAAAAACAGGAGCATTAGCCCAATTCGAAACCACTGCACCTTTGCTTGTGCTAGGCTTGCTTGAGTTGGACGTAGCAGCAGAGTTCACATTGCTGCTGATTACCTCACCACCAGTTAGATCATGCGAAAAATGACAAAGGTCTCCAAAACGGCAAATACCGCGCAGAAAATACCGACATATGTCGGAATTTTGTCCGTTTTCATTTTGCGCAATGGAAGGAGCTGCAGCAGCAGCGGTAGACACAGCAGAACGACTCATCTTCAAGAAATCTAGTAGCAACGGGCTGCAACTAATAGGCAGGAGTGAGTTACTGCAAACAGTAGATTTCTTTATTCTTTGCAAACAGTTTTTGTGTATTGCAAAATTGAAATGACTGGTATTTTATTTCCGAATGTTTTCCTCCTTTGCTTCATGCAACAATATATGAAACGGATAGCTAAAATATGTGTTATTATTGAAAGTAGTACGTTTTGAGCAGTTTTATCAACAGAAAATAGTCTTTTTGTTACAATTATATTTTTTTTTCTTTTTTTATAAGAAATTTTGAGAGGTAATGAAAGAGTTTCTATTGAATTTATTTTTAATTTCTTTTACCTCCAGGGACACGTTCATCCAACTTTATTGAATGTTTGCTAGACCGTGAAATATTTTAATATTGTTAGGGGAAGCATCAATTTTACTTAAAAAATTACAATGGAATCACATCTTGCACTATATATTCAAATACATAAAATGTGTTTGACTGGTACCTGATGTAACCTAGTGCAAAATTCGTTAGTTCTAACTCTTATCAAAGGTTGATGCTTTATCGTAAGTAGGATTAACCTAGGTAGCAGGATAAAAATTTTACTAATGTACCAATATATAAATGTTTGGAGTTATGCGATACGCTTGCATAAAATTAAAGTGAACCCGCCGTGCCCAAAGTATTTTATTTTTAGACATGCTTAATATATTAAAATGTCCCGCAATTTTTGTTTTGACGCATCGAAAAATTACCAACTACAACTCGTTGTCGCCTGCCTTGAAACTCCAAGCCATCAAAGTAGCACATACAAAAACGATGAGTTATAGAAAAAGTGCATTTACTTAATTACATTTTTCTTTAGCTGTGATTGAATTTCACAACTACTTGGTTATTCTTCATATGCTGGTATAGACATTAAATGCAAATAATATTATTTACCTGTTAGGCTGCGCTTTAAAACACTTTTAATGAAGATTTTAATACTTTGTTGAATCTTTTCACAGGTAGAAATTGTGTGAATTTGCGTTTTTAACCAACTATTTTCTTTGCTATTCACTTTCTTGTCTGTTCATATCCACCCTTCCAAGTTCACACAGTGTTCCAAGTTCTTTGTGTTGTTTATACGCTGCGCTTTTTGGAGCGAACTCAAAATCAATGCTGTCAAGTTGTTTAAACAGTTTAATTTTGATTTTATACATGCCGATATTTCGGAGATTTTTTTCTTACTTAGGGGTTAAGAGACACCGCACACTACAGACTTTTAGTCGTCCGAACGTTTCATGCTCTAATGGTCGTAGCCAGTGATGTTCCTCGACGCGTCGTCTTTAATTGTCGACGTTTTGGTGTCGATAATGTAGAGAATGGTTGACATTGTCGAGAACGTAGACAAAAAAAATTAACTTTTTCTGGCACAAAGAGCCCCTTTTCATTTAGCAATAATAGCCTAGGCGCAAGCAGTTTGTCGATTATTCGCAAGCATGAGGGATTAACAAAAGTCCCCTTTCAACCCGAATGCTTGAACTTTATGCTTGAAAACTAATCGATAATTTTTTGATGAATCTTATTTTCTTAATAATTACTACAAAACTGAATTTTCTGATCTTGGCGCCACGGAAACCATAATCATGCCAAGTGTGATATTTTCTATATATTAGTGTTAGTTCACACAAATATAAAAACATTCACACCGGGCCCTATTCTGCTGTATCGTAAAAGAAGGCCCAAACTGTTAAGGCCCAGTTATAATAGACGTAACGTAATGTAGTGAAATGTCACTGCAGCAGTGTGTTCTCTCACTTACTGTTTCAATCAATACTTTTCTTATACAAGTGATTATAATAGAAGTAACGTAATGTAACGTGACGTAAAGATCCGTTAAATTTCGATTTCTACGTTACTTTACATTACGTCTGTTCAAAGAACAACTAAACATTGAGGTTACATTCGATTATTGCGATATTTTGTATATTTGAACTACGCTTTTTGTTGAGTTTTCGTTATTAATGTGATAGTTTTATGTATCCACAGCTATGGATGACGAAGATTTAATTGTATTTGTACAGGAACGTGCAATTATTTACGACAAACAACTGCCTGGCTACTGCCTAATATAATTGCTGCAACGTTTTCTTACATTACGTCCCGTCACGATGACACTTGACAACATTACGTTACTTTACATTACGTCTATTATAACTGGGCCTTTAAAGTTTGTTCTTGTCAGAGATCTGTAATGAGTACAAGTAAAATCAGTATACTTAAGTCACCCAACTAGAACTGATGGTCCACATTTGGGTTGCAGCGACGTCGTAGCGTTTATTTTTGTGTCAAAATTGACATGATGTTACGTATTGGTTACGTTACAGAGACCACTATGATTCGAAAGTAGTTCAACACAATGCCGACATTGTGTTAGTGAGAATTACTTTGAAGTGACTTATCACATTTTAGTATACACATTTATATAAAAATGCATTAAAGAGTTGCCAATTGCAAAAAATTAGTTTTGTTTACATGTTTTGTTTACATTTTGCAGCCATAAATATAATTATTTTATAATTAAAATTTATACAATATATAGGAGTACAACATAATCTTAAGTGTTTTTTGATATTATTTGGAGCTATATGTAGATGGGAAAGAAGATTTTCGGTAAAATAACAGCCAAAACTTCTTAAGAATTTAAGCGCAAGCTGAATTCAGAAAATATTGCAACAATTTCATACATTAATAAAAATTGTTTAAATATAATAATAATTTGCGTCCACCATTTTAAATAACTTGGGTTGCAATTAGCTAATTGTTACAAAATGTACATCTTGATGAATGATGAGTGATGTCTACACTTGGGTCGCAATTAGCTAATTGTCTTGATCTTGATCTTGTCCAACATCTTGATGAATGATGAGTGATGCATTTTTTAAAGGTAACACTTGATAAATCGTTACAACATTCTGTGACCTAGTGGTAAGGTAGTGTCCTAGGAATTTTTACAAACTTTTCCCACAAAATATTTTCCAAATCAGTATCGCTGCAACGTCGTCGTGTAAAAAATGTGTCTTAAGTAACCTGTGGTCGCAAAATTCTACTTAGGCATGAGCTATGACTAACGCTCTAATCTCTTTTTTTCGCCAAAAACAGGACAAATTGACAAAATTTTAAAGATTTAACAGGATTTACAGGACGTCACGCAAAAAACAGGATTTTCGTAGGACACAATTTAAAGTCGAAAAATTATTATTGCTTGTATGTTCAAAGAATTAAAATAAGCATTATGCATTAAACACATTGACGACGACAGCAACAGTGCGTCAAATATCAAATTATTTTTACATGCTTTTCTTATGAAGGTGAATGTGGTGAAAATGTTGTAACGACAATAGCTGCGTTCCTTTTGCCTTAATATAATCGCGATAACAAATTTTCTCAAAGGAACGGCAAGAAAAACGACTCGTAGAGGGCACTACCGTTGCAATCAAATTTAAATTCAAACAAGCAATCTTGATACAATAACTATTAGGTGTCATGAGAACCTGTGTCGTTCAAAACTGTTGTGAACTGTTATGGTGGCGATACCTTAGTCAACGATGTTTTTCTCTGAATGTGTTTTACTCTAAACGTCAGAAAAATTGTAAATTATTTAATTTCATTATAAATATTATGCAATTATATAAATAATTTAAGTGCAATTGTTGGCTCCGCTGAATGCGTCCGATGTGTGTGACACACGCGGTTTGTTTTGTTTTCTTTTGTTTAACATTCGATGGTCGCAGCTCGTGAGAAAATAGGTAGCTGTCATGGCTACCTAATAGTCATTGTATCAAACAAACAAATAATTAAAAAAATGAAATGACAGCTCATAAAAGTATACAGGTGCGGCACCTGTGTTTCAAATTTTTTAAAGGCTACATCACAATTTTGTATGGATAGCAAAAATAATCCTATTTGTTATAGGATTATTATTTTTGTTTTTGCTTTGCATGTAAAAAAATAATCTGGATTATTTTGAAGCGAATGGAACGCAGCTAATGAGTGATTGCAACAAAGTCGCTGTCGTCGGCTTAGAATTTTTTCCTAATTTGACGTGCGACAACAGAGCAATATAAGTGTTTGTGTATACGTGAATGAAACAATCTAATGATACTTCCAGATTGTTGTTTCTTTCTTCATGTTGTTTCGCACTGTTGCAGTCGTCGTCAATGTGTTTAGTACAGTTTCATTAGCTGCTTTCCTTTCGCCTTAATATAATCGCGACAACAAATTTTCTCAAAGGAACGGTCCGTTGCAGTCAAAATTAAATTCAAACAAGCAATCATGATACAATAACTATTAGGTGTCTTGAGAACGTGTGTCGTTCAAACTGTTGTGAACTGTTATGGTAGCGATACCTTAGTGAACGATGTTTTTCTCTGAATGTGTTTTACTCTAAACGTCAGAAAAATTGTAAAATATTTAATTTAATAATTAATATTATAAAATTATATAAATAATTTAAGTGTAATTGTTGGCTCCGCCGAATGTCCAATGTGAGTGACACACACGGTTTGTTTTATTTTCTTTTGTTTAACATTCGATGGTCGCAGCTCGTGAGAAAATAGGTAGTTGTCATGGCTACCTAATAGTCATTGTATCAAACAAACAAATAATTAAAAAATTAAATGACAGCTTATAAAAATATACAGGTGCGGCATCTGTTTTTCAAATTTTTTAAAGGCTATGTCACAATTTTATATGGATAGCAAAAATACTCCGATTTGTTATAGGATTATTATTTTTGTTTTTGTTTTGCATGTAAAAAAAATTATTTGGATTATTTTGAAGCGAATGGAACGCAGCTATTGATAATATTATCAAATTTATTATTTAATTTAAAAATTGCAGCATAACGTCGTTGCGCGTGCATTAGCGCGTATCCGCCTACTATCATCATAGGTTGGTACGCGGTATTGCATGCGCAACGACGATAAGCTTCAAATATCAATTAATATTATGTATTTGTATTTCATATGTAATTTTGTTAAAATAAACATATAATTCAATCTTCTTATAGAAATATTTAATTATATTCAATATAACAAAACCATAACAAAAATAAAAACAAATTAGTTTTATTAAAATGCCACATTAATTAGATTTTCTAAGTACTCTTTTGCACTTTGAACAGAACACCTCACTATCACTATTTGTTTTTTTTCAGGAATAAACATTTTTTTTTTAAGTTGATTGCTCAACACAAACTTTCGCTTCGACTTTTTGACAAGTTTAAAAAATGAGCTTTAAAGACACTTTTAATAGGGTCGCAAAAAAGGGAAAAGTGTATTAGGGAAACTTTTGATTTATTACTGAAAAAATTATGAATAATAAATAAAGTAGACTAAATTGCAACCATGGGAAAAAATAAAAAAACATTACAAAATAATAAAAAGCAGGATTTTGAGCCAGTTACACAGGATTCAGGACTTTCCTCGAAAAAACAGGACTGTCCTGCAAAATACAGGACGGATGGGAGCGTTAGTCATATACTATCCAAACCGTCCGAAATATAGACATTTTTTTGGTTTGGGGGCGGCAAAAGAGGGTGTAGGAAATTTTTTTCCTTAACCTTCTCCTACCTGACTGCCAAAATTTTAGCTCAATCGGCCCAGTAGTTTTGGAGTCTGTAGGCATCACACAGACACATGGGCGTCCACAGAGGACAGGGGGCACTTAGTCCTCCTAGGCAGTGAATTTTTTAAATATCTTCATATTAAATCAAAAAGCCTTAAGCTACAGTTAAAAAATTTACGAGAGAGTCAAAAAACTATCTAAATTGTAATTGTATGTTGCACTCAAACTTAGGAATTTTAGAAATTTTTTACTAAAAACTATGTTATTCTTACGATAAATTGAGGAATGATAAGGAATGATATCCCTATTAGTCGAAGATCATTCTTCGGAGCAACACATGGTAAGGGGCATTAAAGCCAATAACGCATATGAACTTGGATGATAAGCAAATTTATGTTTTAAAGTAATTAAACGCAAGAAGAAATCAAAGTAAAATGAATTTAAAAAAACTAAATGCTTTCCCAAAAGTCGGCTTAAAAAAAATCGTTTTTTTGTCATAAAGATGATTTAATTTGGATAATTTTACAATTTGTCGTAAAATTGCTAACAATCTTATAGCATTTAAATTTGAGAAAATTTTAGCGATCTAGGCGAGGGAAAGCTTCCGACTCAAAAGCGAAAGAAATGAGGAGATTCTGAAGAAAGTAGGCTAATTTTAAATCATGCACTAATTTTTAAAAAATCTGATGACAAATTCTTCTTAAAAAAATGCTTTTACATTAGAATATCTTATGGTAAAAAGTTTTTTATGACTAAAATTTAAATAGGAAACTCGATTTGAAACATTTATTTTATACTTCTTCAAATTCACTTTTTTGAACAGACATCCACCCATCTTGAGAATTTTCTGGACTTTTTCATGTCACGTGCTTATATTATATCCATGATTCAGAATCAAGCCTTGCAGGGAGGTTCTGGAATATGTTTAGAAAATGAATGGAGCCCAAAACCCAACATGTAGTGTAAACCCATCTTTACCTCTTTATATATTATTACATATGTTTTGAATTAAAAAAAAATTCTAATAGTTCACATATTAGGTATGTTTCTAAACTCGATTTTAGTAACTTGCATGCTGCTAGAACTGATGCATGTTGAAAAACGAAATAAGGCAGTTGATGTCAATGCGGTGAACATTTCAAGTTTCAGGCCGCTCGCAATTGGTTTATGAGTCATAGGCCTCCTAATTTGGAAAACATTGTCTAAAAAACTTACTGGTTGTATTCATTAAAAAAAAACATTTAGAAATTTTTGTATTCTTATTTGAAAAGAGGAAAACTTGGGGGCTAAATAGTAATTAATGCGATTTTATTTAGAGATAAAGGAGACCTCACATTATTTAAAATATTAAATTACTAAGGATATTTGTTGAGAAAAAATGTTTTAAATTACATGAAAAAAATTTTATATGAAAATGTTTCGGGCATGATACGAGAAAGATTTTTACCCTATCTTTGGAATATATATAATTTTCTTTTGTGTACAAGCGTGTGTCAACAGGCGTATCATGATAACAAAATTAGTGCCAAAAATTTCAGAAAATAGAATTATGTAGGTTACATTATCCTTATTATCCTTATGTTATTATCCCTAGACTCCTTTACGCCTTTTTCCCCTCTAGACAAAAAGTTGCGGACGCCCTTGCACAGACAGACACAATACTTGTATGGGAGTATCATAAGATTAAGGAAAAATCTTAAAAATGCCATATCTTTAAAATGCCGAAACCACTGGGCCAATATCGTGCATACTTTAAATAAACCATATACAGACCATACCCAACGTACCCAGAAATTTTGTTTGAAATCGGTCAAACCGTTTTTTCAGTTAGTGGTTACATCAAAATGTGCACTTCTTTTTATATATAATATATTATAAGATATTAATGAATTAATTACGTAAATGAATTTATATAGAAATTGCTTAAGTTAATAAGAATAAAATGTTTATCTTAGATAATATCATCAAATAATACGTTTTTAATAAGTTTTAGTTTTTTGGACACGGAAGACTTTTCTGTGGAAATGCCCACATACACCAAGTATCATTATAAAACATGCACAACTTGGGAATTGTAATCGTTTCTGAAAAGTGGACGAGGTTATAGTTCGACCTCGCCCATTTTTTGTTGAGTTGCCGAGAGCAATTACAAAACTTTAGTTCAAGACAGCAAAATTCGTCTGAAATATAGCATTTCAATTGATTTGTGGGTGGTAATGGGGGTGTAGCAACTGCCGTTTTTTTTATTATTTGAGATGTAAGCCTTGATAACAGATGTTGTAAATTTAGTGGCCTAAGGTGTTATCGTTCCTGAGATCTTAAAAGACAGTGCACAAAAAATTTTGTGTACAGAAGGGGCGGTAAAATTAGGCGTGGACACTAGGGCGGAAAAAAAGCTGTGCGGACTTTCGTAAATAGATTTTGTTCTCAATTATAAAATATGAATGTATGAATGTATGTGTATGAATCTATTTACGAAAGTCCGCACAGCTTTTTTTCAGAATTTGTATATGCTGTAGTGGAGAAAAAGTCTTGAAATTACATGTATTTTACGAATTTCGCTGAGCCAGAATTTGACCCGCCCTAGTGGACACATTTATGTATAAAGTGACCACCACGTGATCACAAATACACCAAGTTTCATTGTAAAAACATGAACAACTCAGGAAATATAATGATTTATGTAAATTGGGCGTAGGTAAAATTCGACCACGCCCATTTTTGGTTGAGTTTCCCGTGTAACCATACAAACTAAATTTCAAAATGTTTCAATACAACCGAATTCATATGAAATATAGTGTTTTTCTTGATTTGTGGGCTGTAATAGGGGGTGTGGCAGTTTTAAATTATTTATTATTTGAGAAATAGGCCGCATTGGCAATAAATGTTATAAATTTTATGCCCTTAGGTGTTACCGTTCCTGAGATCTTAACGGACACCAACCCGCCCGAACGATTTGTATGGGAGTATATGGGAAAATTTTTAAAATGCCATATCTCCGGAGCCGATTTCGTGCAAACTTCACATAAACCATCTTCGGACCATACCCAACGTAACCTGAAATTTTGGTGTAAGTCGGACAACCCGTTTTTTCAGTTAGTGGCTACATCAAAATGTACACTTCTTTTTATATATAAAATTTATATAAAAAAAGCATGCATTAAATTTTATAACTTATAAAAATTGTAAAAATTTATAAATTATAATAATTAGTAAATAAATAAATTAACTTGAATTATAAATGAACACAAATAAAATTAAATTTGTTTTTAAACTCCTTTTAAATGAGAAATTACATAGTACCAGTAATTTCTGCCTAATTGTTGTTCGGAAATCTAAAAAAATTAACAAAAAGTATTAAATCAGGGGCCGAGTTACAGCATCCGTGATCGAGCAAAATTACGAAGGGCACGATGAGACAAGTGCCAATCAATCTTGTAGAATTTTGCTTGATCACAGATGCTGTAATTCGACCCCAGGTTACCTATGCTGAACTATTCCTCTGAAGCAGTGTTTGTGTTTTGACAGATGTGGTTTAATCAAACTGGCGCGAAGTCAACGGATTTTAATTTGCATTTTAGGTACATTTCTAATTAGAAATATATAAATTTTGAATACAAATAAGTTAAAAAAATCTCCTAGAAACTAAATAAAGCACTTTTGTTTAAAAAATCCAAACGGTATGTGCATATTTAAATAAAAATAATAAACTGGCCATTTCAGCCCTTGAAAGGACTTTGACCTAGCTTATATTGATCAATTGTGTCGTGCGTGTTATTAAATGTTTGATCACAAATGACCGAGAACTGGACCTACGTGTTTTATGCCGACTCCAAACGGCTTATGTTCACAAGAAGCTTTACATGGAAAATTTTACTCTCTGAGGTTTGCCATTATCTGCAGAGAGGTGACGACCGAACAGAAAAACTAATTCAAATGAAAAATCTTTCTGTCTGAGCTGGAATTGAACCCGGGCTACCGTGGTTCTTTAGCTCAGGGGCCACGCACTCTACCCACTAGGCTACGGCCGCCATATGAATGTGCATGTGCATATTTAGCAGTGGAATAATATCGCATAGTTATTTAATGTTCGGGAGCTTCTACAATTTTGAACCGCATAACGCATGTTACAATTATTTTTGTGTGTTTTTTCTCTAATAGTGTTGTTTTTTTAGCAGTGAAAACTGCTTTTAATTTAATTATTTTCAAGTATTTCGCTGACGAGACTTGCAATCAGTAGTGGAATTCCCAAATGCTTTAACGACGATTTTCGATATCGTTACCCTGCAAGACACTCCTAACCGAAACTTTAACACATTCACAAAAAAATTATAGCATTCACTAACACATATGCATGGTATTTTGTTATTAAAATGGCGGTACAAAATGCTATTAGTTATTAAACCTATTATTTAACAGGCAGCAATTCAGTTGTTTATCCCTGTTTTCTCTTATTGGTATGGTAGACAGAGACAAATGATTTTCTTTGTATTCTACTTGTCAGAGATAAAGAGATGGGAAACTCCGTTGGAGAGGGATAGCACTATGCTCGATTTTACGTTAAATTGGCTCCAATACAAGCACAAAACATTTATATGTGGTCGTAAAATCAACGGAAAACAACCCTGGTTTATGGTAGATTTAAGAATTTCACCAGTTACGTTTGAGGTCCGATAACTGTAAAACTGCATATTATTGGAACAAAATGGGTAACAAAAGGTATACCACAAAAGACTCCGGAAAAGCAATGGAAAACATCCCTGAAACATCATGGTGAAATTATCTTAGAATAATTACACCATAGGAATAAGTCCAAGCAGTGTTGCCGTTAGGAAAAATGTATGGATACTTTTTTTAAGCCTCATATATGTTTTATATGCAAGAATATAAAGAAGTAGGCATTTTTTTACATTCGACAAAAACGTTAAGAAAAATTATGATATTGAGACATTTTTGGACAGTACTTTTTATCAAAAAATGCATTAACGCAACCTCTTTACAAAGAACTTTACAATTTTGTGATAAATATATTAAGTCTGCCTCATTCACATTCACAAAAAAATTATAGCATTCACTAACACATATGCATGGTATTTTGTTATTAAAATGGCGGTACAAAATGCTATTAGTTATTAAACCTATTATTTAACAGGCAGCAATTCAGTTGTTTATCCCTGTTTTCTCTTATTGGTATGGTAGACAGAGACAAATGATTTTCTTTGTATTCTACTTGTCAGAGATAAAGAGATGGGAAACTCCGTTGGAGAGGGATAGCACTATGCTCGATTTTACGTTAAATTGGCTCCAATACAAGCACAAAACATTTATATGTGGTCGTAAAATCAACGGAAAACAACCCTGGTTTATGGTAGATTTAAGAATTTCACCAGTTACGTTTGAGGTCCGATAACTGTAAAACTGCATATTATTGGAACAAAATGGGTAACAAAAGGTATACCACAAAAGACTCCGGAAAAGCAATGGAAAACATCCCTGAAACATCATGGTGAAATTATCTTAGAATAATTACACCATAGGAATAAGTCCAAGCAGTGTTGCCGTTAGGAAAAATGTATGGATACTTTTTTTAAGCCTCATATATGTTTTATATGCAAGAATATAAAGAAGTAGGCATTTTTTTACATTCGACAAAAACGTTAAGAAAAATTATGATATTGAGACATTTTTGGACAGTACTTTTTATCAAAAAATGCATTAACGCAACCTCTTTACAAAGAACTTTACAAATTTGTGATAAATATATTAAGTCTGCCTCATAGCACAGCTGCTGCTGAATGAATGAATTTAAAGCTTACTATAAACGATAAGACTAGTAGATTTTTTTGGGAATAGGTAAAAGTATATTGTTTTGCAAAATACTTAAAACGAATAATTTTTAAATTTAATATAAATAAAGGGCAAAATCAACCCATTTTATTTATATAACATTAAACTGAATAAGCTATTAACTAACTTTTTTATGTATTTATATATTATTTTGTATCATAGCTGTTAAATAATTACTGCTAATCGTATTCATTAGAAATTCGATTACTTTTTAAAAATGTGAAATAATTGATTAAGTACAATTCTTTTATGTTTGTAATCGTAATATAATAATAACAATCACAAAATAATTACGATTACTTCAGATGGCGAAAATAATCAAAACTAATTAAAAGTAATCAAGAAAAATAATCCGACTACTTTTAGAAATAATGTTTAATTCTTTTTGATTATTTAAAAAATTTCAGTCTAAAATACTAAAAATGTTGTTAAATTTTTTTGATAAACAAACACAGATATGTTCAATTATTAAACAAAGATTGTAAAAAAACAAGAACGAAAAAAATGCATTGCAACATTTGCTCTGTTAATTTTGTCAAGCACTTTTTTCTTCTTTCTTGTTTTTTGAAAGTCTTTTTTAATAATTGTATTCATACATATATGTTTATTTATGAATAAAATTTTAGAAAATATTCCGTACTTTAAATGTATGTATGGCCTACCTGAGGGCGGATTCTGAAAAACGCTCCAGCTAAATCTCCACCGCTAAAGCTAAATTTATTGGTTTTAGCGATATTGCTATTCTGAAAAACTCCATCGCTTATTTTCATGCTAAAAATTTAGAGACTGAACGAGCTTTTAACGAAGAATAAAATTAAAGCTGTCATAGCTAAATTTTTAGCGATTGCTGCGATTCTAAACTTTTTTTTAGCGATTAACCGAAACTCTAATTTTATTTTTAGCTATAATTTTAGAGTCCAATATTTTGTTGCCGCTAAGTTAAAAATTAAAAGATTTTTCAATTAAAATCGTAATTTTTGATATATATATTAAGAAAAATTAATGCTTTGTCTCTTTTGAATGTTTTCAAAGAAAAATATACTAATTTAAAGCACTTTTTCGAAAACTTGCTGTTTGTATTTATCAGTTGTATTAATTTTACGGGTATTCACGTTTCAGTGCACTTGCCTGTGCAGTTCAGGACTTCTGCAGTTGCGCAGTTAGGTTTTCGAGAACAAAGCACTAACACTTTTTCCAAGCTGTCAAATTTTTCAATGCACACAAGTGCACAACTGCTCAAATCTTCAAGTTTTAGGCTGCAGTAGAAAAGCACTTGTGCCGATTTTTGATTTTGATTTTGTAAAGTACAGAAGTCCTCAGCTGCACTGGCAAGTACACTGAATCGTGAATGCCCCTATTGTTATCATATAACATGCTTTTAGAAAAAGGTTTCATCTCTTAAAACTCTATAAAAATTTATTAAATGAATTGGTAGTTTGCAAATAAGATAAAATTGTTGTGACACACTCTTATGTGATAATTCTGTATCACGAAGAAGCACACCAACGATAAGGAAGACACTTGAAGCAAAACAATTATATATGGAAGAAAGTATTGCTTCTTGTGTCTTTCTTTTCATTGGTGTGCTTCCACGTTATACGAAATAATACAGTTAGTTTGCAATTAATTAAGTCATTAATTGACAAGAAAATTTGCACCTTATTTTTAATATGTAAAATGTACTCTAAGTGCACAATTTTGAAGAATTGAATGAAACCTAAGCCTCCAATAAGCCACAACTGTTTTGGTATTTAAAGTTGAACCAGTCAAAAAAAATCCTTACTAGTTTTTACATAGTTTTATTCTATGACAACACGAGAATATTTAATGAAAAATCATAAAGTACTCGTGTAAACATACTTAAAAAATTAACCACAAATTTTTAAGTAAGTTAACTTAAGTTTATTTAAAATTTTTTCAAATAACTGAATGTTTTTTTTTTGCACTTGTTATTTAGATATTGGTGCAGTTAGTAAACCATTTTAAAAATAAGAAACAAGCTTATTTTAATTATTATATTAATTTAATTAAGGTTCGAAAGAAACTTTAAAAAGTTTATATAAGTTTAAGTTTATATAATAAGTTTTTTCTTTACTGCATTCAACTTGCAAAACTAATACATTGAATATACTTTTTAAATATATCATAGATGGGCACTTTGCAGTACCAGTAAAATTGCAGTAAAAATAAATTTTTACTGATAATGAAATTCAATTTGCATTACCAGTAAAATTTTACTGATTACTGAAAAAAATTGCAGTAAAAATAAATTTTTACTGATTACTGGGAAAAAATTGCAGTACAAATAAATTTTTACTGATAATGAAATTCAATTTGCATTACCAGTAAATTTTTACTGATTACTGGAAAAAATTGCAGTAAAAATAAATTTTTACTGATAATGAAATTTAATTTGCATTACCAGTAAATTTTTACTGATTACTGAAAAAATTTGCAGTAAAAATAAATTTTTACTGATTACTAAAAAAAATTGCAGTAAAAATAAATTTTTACTGATTACTGAAAAAAATTGCAGTAAAAATAAATTTTTACTGATTACTGAAAAAAATTGCAGTAAAAATAAATTTTTACTGATTACTGAAAAAATTGCAGTAAAAATTTATTTTTGCAATTTTGTTCAGTAATCAGTAAAAATTAAGTTTTACTGCATTACTAAAAAAAATTGCAGTAAAAATAAATTTTTACTGATTACTGAAAATATTGCAGTAAAAATTTATTTTTGCAATTTTATTCAGTAAGCAGTAAAAATTTATTTTTACTGCAATTTTTTTCAGTAGTCAGTAAAAATTTATTTTTACTGCAATTTTTTTCAGTAATCAGTAAAAATTTATTTTTACTGCAATTTTTTTCAGTAATCAGTAAAAATTTATTTTTACTGCAAATTTTTTCAGTAATCAGTAAAAATTTACTGGTAATGCAAATTAAATTTCATTATCAGTAAAAATTTATTTTTACTGCAATTTTTTCCAGTAATCAGTAAAAATTTACTGGTAATGCAAGTTAAATTTCATTATCAGTAAAAATTTATTTGTACTGCAATTTTTTCCCAGTAATCAGTAAAAATTTATTTTTACTGCAATTTTCTCCAGTAATCAGTAAAAATTTACTGGTAATGCAAATTGAATTTCATTATCAGTAAAAGTTTACTGATTACTGCTTCTAGTAATGCAGTAAATATTTACTGCAGTGTGCCCATGTATGAAATATATATAAATATGGCCGATAAAGAGTTAATACGTGTTCAAGGATGTTTTATGGTTAGCTGCTTGATCGACTGAGTATAAGTCAATATTTTCTTTCGTATTACAGTCGATTGAGCTCGACAGTCTAGTTGACAAGAAAACTTTTACACTGATACTTTTTTTACTACAGTATATTTTATAAGTGGAGTAAAATCTAAACATATAATTTTACAACATGTTTTCAATTTATTCCATCTCTAAGCTAATTAGATAAAATACATACAACAAAATAATCATGAATAAAAATTGTAAGTTTTTACAAATTTTTAATGTTTACACAAGTTTTGGTTTTATAAGTTATTTTACTTAAAACAGTTACATTCCTTGTAGCTCATAATATTATTTTGAATACAAAAATAATTTGTAGTAGTAGTGGCAGTCAAATGCGTCTTAAAAAACTCGTTCATTCGCAGAGAAGACGTCAAAATTTCTGGATAACATTTTCATGTTTCATATGCCACAGCAAAAAATGACAATTTAAATACAACAGATAGAAATTTTTTCAACTCAACATTTTGTTTCCTATAGAACCAATAGTGAAAAGTTTCCAAATGGCACACAGCCATAACCAAATCAATTTTTTGACATAAAAATCGCTAAAACAACGCTTCCTGTGGCGAGTAGTAGAAGCAACATTTTTAGCTAGGCGATTTGAAACTCAGAATCGCATTTTAGCGAAATCGCTAAGGAATTGAACGAAGCATTTTTTTTAGCATTTAAGCGATAGAGATTTAGCTTTAGCTAGGCGATTTTCAGAATCCGGCCTCTGGTCTGTTACACTATTAACTAAATTAATAATCGAAAGCCACTTGGCTTCAATATTATTACAGAATACTTTTACTCCTGCTAAAGGAGTATTTTAACATTTGCTTTTGACGATTGTCCTAAAAACATATTAGTGAAAGAGACAACGACAGCTTGTATACGGCGAGACATATACAACCACTAAAAATACTATACGCAATGACGTGTTACTTTCATATATACAATAGGCCAGAGTGGAAATGGGAAATATAGATAAATAAATGCATACATATTGATAAATTATATCAAATGCTGATTTTACGTTCACATTTAAAATTATAAAAATACGCAATCACTAAAAACATAAAATATTAAATCATTAATGTTATGGTCACGATAATCACTAATAAAATTCAGCTGTTCAGTTGAATTCAATTGCAGCGGCTAGGTAGGAATATATTGTACAGTTCGCTTCAACTCGTTTAGGATGTCGTCTAGTATTTTTTTTTTTTAAAAATGCTATACAAGCCATGTTTAGCGATTTCAGTTAAAAATGACTGGTAGCACTTCACAACCTCACCGTTGAAATGATGCGAGTCGACTTCAAACAGAATCGAAAATCATTTCTAAAAGTAGTCGGATTAATTTTTGTTGATTACTTTATATTCTTTTTGATTTTTTTTGTAATTCTAAGTAGTCGTAATTATTTTTTGACTATATGAAACCGTTATCAATTATTTATCAAAAACATCTCCATCAAGGATTATATTATGAATAGAATTATTTTTAAAATATAATAATGCAATGTAATTGTTTATTGACGTAATCGCAATTTAACAGCTATGTTTAATATATTGTTTTTTGTGTAAATATCAAACCTTTAAAATAATGTAATAAACATAATTTATAAAAAATTTAAACATAACACAAAATATAACAGACTGAAGTACTGAAATGTACATATGTTCCTTTTTAAGGCAGGCACCGGTTATCTAAAATTTTATCTTCTTTTTCTTTTTAATCTTTCAAAAGTATAGTTTTTGAAAATTTACTGTTAAATTTTTGTATGAACACTGACGTTATCTCCGCTTCTACAGCCGTTTTAGCAGGTATCGAATGCACAGCAGAAATATCCATACTCACTCTCTTTACACTCATTTATCTCAAAAATACTTTTTTCGGCAATGTGTTGTAGCGAAAACAAAAGCTATTCAGCTGAATCATCTAAAATTTTAATATGCTATTCGCATCAATGACTTTCGCTATCAAGATTTAAAAAAATCGTATATTTTACACTGAATAACCAGTAAAAACCCTATTTTTAGTAATTAATTATATTCTTGGTTTTAATTTTTAAGATTAATAGAAGAGTAAATATCAACAAAAGCGCCCAAGCTCTTTCTTCGAAAGGCTTAATAAGCACCATTTTGAACATAATCAAAAATTATTTTATGAGTTTTGCAATTAACCTTTAAAGTTTAAATAACGTTGTTCATTATTTTAACTTTTAAAAAAATAAATCGTTTCGTTTAAAAAATTTAAAATATTCTAGCACTAGGTCTTCATATTATTACTTATTTTATATATGTACATGCTTTGTTTCTTAGGGCCAATTTTTCAGTGCGAGTTTAAACTCTAGTCAAATTGAACCGAGCTTAACTCACCAAAATTGGACTTTTAAACTAGGTTTAACTAGATATTTTAGCATTCGTTGAAGTTAAATTGACTGAAATTATCATAAAATGTGTTTCTATTTTGTCTAAACCGAGCTTAAACGTCCAATTTTGGTGAGCTAAGCTCGGTTTAATTTGTCTAGAGTTTAAACTCGCTCTGAAAAATTGGCCCTTACTATTACATTTTAACAAAGCTATTTGTTAGTCTTCAAATTAAATAAATGGAATTGTTATTGAAGCTTAAAAAATTGGGTTTCAGTACATTAATATGTGGATACTTTTATTCTGAAGTGGATACATTTGTGACTTTTCATGGATACTTTTGTTAGAATCGTCGCGGCAACACTGATCTGAGGTGAACTCACGTACACAATAAATGAGTTTCACCAAAGTACATAAAAATGGAAAAAACATATGTTTTGACGTCACAAAATTTAAGTTTCCTATCTCTTTATCTCTGCTACTTGTCATTGTCTTGTTCTTTCTTTTAAGAAAAATAAATTTAATGTACACACAATTTAGAAAATTTTCAAACGAACGATTTATATCGTGTAACAGCACGTAAGTACTTTTAATTGTGAAATATATTAAATAAAATATTACATATTGTAAGAATAATTATATTTTAAGACTTTTTTAGTAAAATAAACGAAGATGGTGGTTGTCGAAGGAGGTGATAGCTGCTGCTCCGAGTGCTACTGGCATACCATTGACTGCAGCTCCACAACCGCAGGCTCAAGCTACACCAGCAGTCACCTCTACGGCTCAATAAAATGGAAATATTACGACGACTTGCTTTGCGTACTGCTAACTTTGGCATTCAGGAGCAAACTTTGGTGCAACAAAATACTTCGCCAACAAGTGTTTGATAGCCAATCCAATAGTTCTCGCCCAACAAGCAGGAGCTGCTAGCCTGCCTATCACAAATACTTTTGCTGCTATTACACACAGTGTTTCTAAGTGGATTTGTTAATGGAGCTATGCAGCAATTTTCAATATGCAATTTTCAATAAAAATTCAAAAAATAAATGTGTTCATATAGTTTAGAAATAATAGGGAATTAATCAGGCATTTAAATGGTAGATATAACTGGTGTACTTGGTATAAAAAATTGTTAATTACTTAGTCATTTCACTGGTAGCTGCGACTGTAATTTTGTCATATAAATAAGTTATTTAACTAATTCAACTATTTAACAAATTGCTTTAACTGGTAAGTTTGACAGATATTTTCAGTTATTTAACTTATTACTTAACTGATTGGAATAACAGGCATATAAAATGTGTAAGCGAGATGACTATGCAATTTAAACTTCTGAAAAAGTATGTGCAAGAAAAGGATACATAATCACACGAACACAAATGTTTTGGTAAGATTTTTCACATGGCCCTAAAGAGACTGATAGAAAATACTGACCGAAACTTCCGTATTGCTTCCCTTTATATAACCAGTAATATAACCGGTTGTGTTCTTGCAGGGTAAGGAAACCTGCTTAATAGCAACACTCATCGGTTGAAAAAATACTAAAAGTAGCAAAAAGTGTACTGGTGTTCAGGAATCATATGACCACCAGCATAACAAACTTTCGTCACACAGCTCATCAAACGAAAAAAGAGAGTAAAAAGTGACATGACCAGGGATCATATGACTGTGCGCTTACACCGCCTGAACGAACGAAAGAATCCTCGTTCGTTCGCTCGGCTTAAAATAAATATAAAATAAATTTATCGCGAACGATGTTTGCCCGGTGTAAACAGTAAATTAGGGTGAACGAACGAAGATTCCTTCATTCGCTCTAATCGAACAAGCATCGATCTTTTTGGGCGAATCCGGTGTTGCGCTGTGTTTCAAAACAGAGAAGTAGCAAAGAGGAGTAGCTTAAGAGAATAATTTATGAAAAGTATTAAAATATGTAGTAATTTATGTTTTTTTAAGTGTTATGTTAACTTTCGCTGCAATATGGTTGCGTTGTGTAAAGGGCCAATTAAAGTTTTTTAAGCGAAAAACCCTATATTTAAAGTTTAATTTTAAAGCGACTGTTTATTTGAGGTAATTTTTTTTAATAATAACTATATAACTTAATTCAAATTTATAAGTTTATGGATAGCAAATATTATTTAGTATAGCAGGAATCCACAAAAGAGCTTGTTCAAATAAAAAAAAAATATTTTAGGTTCTGCTGAAACTTTTTGAGTTTTTACTCGAAGATTTTAGAAAAATACGGATAGTAATTAAAATGATAGTTGAAAAATCGATTTGTGACTAAAAGCGATTGCTTAAAGTTATAACATAAAAAGTATTTCTCTAAAATAAAAATCGAACGACTTTAAGTACCAATTGTATTTACTCAACAAGTGCATACAATTTGGTAGCAATTTTTATTTAATTGACTTAAAATTTACGAAATTTATTGACTAACGAAAAATGTGAGAACATTTAATTTTTAACCCTCATCGGTCCCTCGAGAAATACATCTAATCGGTCCCATTGTATGCGTGCGCATACACACATATTTTTAATTGTAAAAAAGCTAAAAACAATTAACAACCATTTATGTTTTGTGATTTTTTTTATATTTATTACATTGTTTACTATCATATTAATACATTTGAGCTTCATAAAGGTAGATTGAGAATGAAATTAATTAGAACATTACATATATTAGAAAAAAAAAATTTTAATTTTTAACTTTTGTCAATTATTTGTATTTTTTTTGCATAAATTGAAATTATGTCTAGCACAAATGAAATTTCTACACTTTTCACAGCGTGTAGCAAAAAGATTTTTGTTATTTTTATATGTGCAGATGTAGCATCGGCCTCATTTTGATGTACTTGGTAAATGGCGAATCTCCCGAATTATTTGAATAACACTGGAAGATCATTACACTCAAAGAAATATTCTTGGTAAAATTGATACATAACTTTTGTTAATCCCTAACAAAACCAAATAATTCAATCAATTGAATTTTATCAATAATGCATTATTTTTTCGTCAATTCAAAAGAAACTTTATCCATTTGATTAAAAATAGCAACAAATTCAATGCGTTGTTTTGAAAAAATTGTTTTACTAGCTTGAAATATGAGTTTATTAACTTGATTTAAGCTTATTCACGCTGAAAGACTCGTCAATCAATCGGAATAAAATTTCATCATTTTAATAAATAATTTTAACAAACTACTTTGTTGGCTTGAGAAATAGATTTGTTATAATGAAGATATAATGAATATTATTGATAATCGATCGAGTCAAATGGACAAAATTTCCATTTCATAATGATAAAATGGATTATCAATTTCAAAAAACCTTTAATCATGACAACAGAAAGAAATATTTGTTATTTTGGTGGCGTCATTTGCCTTTTTAGATCAAGTACAAAATAAAGTAAAGGAGATAAAATTCGGGAAAGCTTAAAAGTCCAGTGCAATTTTTTCAGTTTGTGGAAGCTAATTACCCTAAATAGTAAAAAAGTAAATATGAGTTTCTAAATGCATTTATAATTAGCGGTGACTACAAATTGAGTTCTTTTCCAATGAATTCTGCAGGAGTTTTAGTTATTTATTTATTTGCATTACATTATTATTTATTTCCATTATTTGTTGAGATTATCCGTGCTATTCGTTATTACTGCTGTTCACACTATAACAATTCACAATGTGAGCAGCAATGTTAACAAACTGTGATTTATAATAATGTAAACAGAGCTAATAACGAATAGCATGGATAATATCAACCTTTGTCAATTCCAGAATTATATTTATAACTAATGTGCTTACTATATGTCCAATGTAATATGTTTATTACATATAAAATGTAATAAAATATTTTTATTAGAACAACAAAACATTTTTGTATTAAATTTAGTATAAGAAAACATTTGTTTTCAACAGAAAAGCATTTTTCTATTCAACAAACCATTTTTTCATGTTGAAATATTCTGTATTCATACTGACAGATTGTTTTATCAAATCAACAATTAAAACGCGATATTCGTGATAAAGGCTTATATCAAATTGCAGTAACCATTTATCAAAT
The DNA here is from genome assembly GCA_963920525.1 of Dichetophora obliterata. Classification (NCBI taxonomy): domain Eukaryota; kingdom Metazoa; phylum Arthropoda; class Insecta; order Diptera; family Sciomyzidae; genus Dichetophora; species Dichetophora obliterata. Next base: position 47,758,662 of record OY986438.1, on the reverse strand, counting down.
AAACAAAATACAATTTTGTCAATATGATTTCAACTTATTTCCTTAAATCCAATTGACAAAAGCTTTTGTTGACTGTATATTGACAAAATATTTATCAACTAAACCTAGGAATTAGTCAATATGAACAAATATTTCTTTGAGTGTACTTTGAGGTTGTTTTTTACGTTTAGTGATCTGTTTTTCAACGAGATTCAATCCAAGCTTCTCGATAAAAAGGCGACGACGAATATTATGGTTTGTTTTAGAATTTTTCCAATTCGGGAACAATGCAATGAACGTCACGAATGCATTCAACGCACTTACATCAAGCATGTTACAAAATACTGCCATTGGCCACCGATTGACTTTTTGTTTGCATGTGTACGTAGCCAACATTTGATCCATAGTATCAACTCCACTCTTGGTTTTGTTGTAGTCTTCAATGATGTTAGGTTTCTTCTTTTCACTATTCTCATTTATGCTGACAACATTGTGGTATGTACTGAGCAATGTCACAAATCGGTACCGGCGAGGAACATATGACAACATAACTGCTTGCAATTTATGTTCATATACAACTTCTGTATGATAAATTGGCTTTTGACGCATGTCGAGTAGAACTGAAGGAATTTCAGTCCTATTTTTCCTTATTGTTCCCATAATAGTCATGCGATTTTTATGTAAATCTTCTGCCAATTCATACGAAGTAAAAAAGTTGTCACACGTTACATGTCTGTCAGGAAGTCCTTCTACCATATCCAAAACAACACGCCGTCTGAGATTACATTCAGGAGTGGCATTACGAGAATTTTGATGCCATATTTCGCCGGCTTGGATGGAATATACTGACGAAACGGACATCGCCCACGATACGGAACTAACTGTTCAACATCGGTAATTTTTTTTTCCTGGTGTGTATACAACTTTCAAATTATGATTCCATTTATCGTATACATTTCGAATCGGTGCCAATTTGTCACGTACAGAAGTACTTGTAGATGCAGTGCTGGCCATACGTTGTTCGCGGTCATCAAATCGAATGCAACCATGGATACGCTTGAACATTTTCAAAGACATTGTTGCTCTAAATATTGGCCGACCAGTTTCGTCATTCCACAGTTTAGTGACACATTCACCGTATGATCGATACACACCAGAAAGCAGCAACAATCCAAAGTATGCGTGCAGAGTGTCCAAATCAATGTTTTCCACAATCGTCTTTGTACTTTCGCACATCCTATAAATTCTTCATGTTCAAAATAATATTCTCAACCGGTTCAAGGAACATGTGAAATGCAGACGAAAAATCAACTATAGTAGCAGCTGCTAATGCTTTTGGACCTGAATTATAACAAAAATGAAACATATAATGAACATGAACCCATAACACAGAGGGTAGGTTTTTACCTGAAGTGAAATGAATCTGCACGTCGAATTGAATTTCTTCGATTTATTTCAAATGGTTGCGATGAATATTCAATTTTCTTATGTTTTTAAAAATATTTATTTTCAGGATTTGCTGCATTTTCTTTTGCTAAATTTTGCTCAAGTGGCTCAATGTCGTCTTCATCCGTGTGCACGCTAACTTCACTTTCATCATTCTCCTCGTCTGATAATGCAAAATCATCGTCACAATTGTGCGGAGATTCGCCCGCTTCGCTTTCCAAATCAAAATCCATTTCTAGTTCATCTCGCTGCCTTCTTTCGCGTAAAACTCTATCTATTTTTTATCAAATACTTCGAAACCAAAATTCAAATAAATGCTCAAACAAAATTCACTTATGTGTGTTCCAGAACAAACTGAATTTCATAAAACGAAAAAATAAGAGCGTGCTATAAATCCACACACAAAAATAAGCGGCAATTCCAGGTACCTGCTTATGTGTATGCGCGCTCATAGACAGGGTCCGATTCGTAACTATAACTGCTCAGGCAAATACAGTAAGGGTACAAATTCAAAAACGGGTTTTTTTTGTTCTTCAGGCAAAATAATTCTACTTTGCAAAATACAAGGTCATTCCGCTGAACCGTTTTTATTTTATTCAAGGCTAAAGATCAAAATTGTATGCGTGCGCACAGGGGACCGATGAGGGTTAAGTTAAACACACGTCTTTTTTATAATAACTTGTTGGCAACTCCGTTTTGCAGTTTAGGTGGCAACCCCAGCTCTTTATTATTTTATCTGTGTTAACTGATTCTTTAATATTTTATATAACTGCTTTATTACTGTTTTATTAAAAGACACCATTTTTCTTTATCCATTTAACTTTTTAAACATCAACACTCGGTCGAAAACCAATGTAAGATATAATTTAATTTTCTACTTTAAAATATTTCTTTGATTCTTTATTTTATATATTCTTACCCTGCTAGACAGCAGTAACAAGTTTACATACACAACTAAACAAAATTTTGTGTTCACCAATACACTCTTATGGTCCAGTTATGGTCCAGTTAGCCTCGCATAGCACAGCAGCGCATGCAACGCAGATAAGCAGCTAGCACACAGCTAAATAAATGGTGATTATGCAAAGCATAGTCACATGGTCAAAATAAAACAATAAAAAAGAAGAATACAACGATTTTATTTTAATAAATTAACCGCACTTGATCAAACAATTTTACAACTTCACATCTGTTTTGCCAAAACGTCAAATACATAGAAGAATACACAGATATTAAAATGAAATAGATCTTCCATGTTTATCTATGTAGTCAGAGATGCATTTCTGTTTTTATCTGAGCATTGCCATGCGTTGCCATGTTGTGCATAATCAGATACACACAAATCCTATTAAACAGATTTCGATGTGACGCTTGTTAAGCCATGCACTGCTATGCCATGCGAGGCTAACTGGACCATTATGTTGTCATTTCATGGAAAACAAGAAAAGTTATATGTTTGTATTTCTAGTATTTCTAATTTATTAAAATAAAATCTTTGTATTCTTCTTTTTTATTGTTTTATTTTGACCATGTGACTATGCTTTGCATAATCACCATTTATTTAGCTGTGTGCTAGCTGCTTATCTGCGTTGCATGCGCTGCTGTGCCATGCGAGGCTAACTGGACCATTATGTTGTCATTTCATGGAAAACAAGAAAAGTTATATGTTTGTATTTCTAGCTCTTTTGCGGGCAAAACTAAACTCAACAAGAAAAAAAAACATGCAACACAAAGCGGTTCAATCAAATGGAAGTTTTTAAAAATTTATTAAAAATAGTGCATACGAAATTTAATAATTTTTCTTTTCAGATTAAGAATACTTGGGACAAATAGATGTTGATGAATACTTGGGACAAATTGTTTGAAAAAACAAGCAACTGTGAAAATAAGCTTTTGATGTTATGTGCTGTTCATGCTGAATTATTTTTTTATAATTGTTTGCTGGTTAAAATTTTATAATCAATGCTAAATCTATCCGGAAGGTAAATATTTTATTAAAAAATTAATGCAAAAACTTTAAACAATTGTGTTTATAATTTGTCATATAAGCGGCCTGAGCTCTAACCTAATGGCTAGGGGGTGGGTTAGACACAACGGCATAGGGAGAGGGGAGGATAGTGCACAACTGAATTTATAATTGGTGTGAGCAGTTTAGCTATATATTTTTCTCATTGTAAAAACATGTGTGGCTGAAAGGAATGCCAGATCACACGGATGAGAATCAGAGATGCAAACCTTGTGACATTTTGATCACCGCTTGAGCAATGGTCACAAGTTTTGTATGAAAAATTTTATATGGACGTAACGCAAAACGTGTGACCGCTCGTGTTATATACGCCGTATGTAACAGTTACTGTTCTAGCTGGGTAGTATTAAAAAGCAAGCTTTACGCGAGTGGCAAATAATTTGTTGTTGAGAAACGGAGTATAAGTTTTAGTACTAATATAAGAATAAAGGCCCAGTTATAATAGACGTAATGTTAAGTAACGTAATGTTGTCAACTGTCATCGTGACTGGACGTAATGTAAGAAAACGTTGTAGCAATTATAATAGGCAGTAGCCAGGCAGTTGTTTGTAGTAAATAATTGCACGTTCCTGTACAAATACAATTAAATCGTCGTCATCCATAGCTGTGGATACACAAAACTATCACATTAATAACGAAAACTCAACAAAAAGCGTAGTTGAACAATATAAAATAGCGCAATAATCGAATCTAATCCAGTGATGTTCCTCGACGCGTCGTCTTTAATTGTCGACATTTTGGTGTCGACAATGCAGAATGTGTCGACAATGTAGACAATGTCGAGAATTGTGTAAACAATGTCAACAAAATGCAACACTGTGAAAATGCAAGTTCCATTTAGATTATGCTGATTCTTAAAACCTTTTGAAAAGTCGTTTAATTAACACAAAGTAACAAATTTTACAATTAAACAAACAAAAGCCATGCCCAGAAGGCGTAAAAATAAGGAATACTTCGAACTTGGACTCAATTTAATTAAATATTACAATAAACATGCAGCCTTTTACATTAATTATCTACACGTCGTTAAAAGCAATTGTCTACACGACATTTTCGACACCGTCGACAATAGTATTGTCGACATCATGTTCTCTACGCCGCACATCACTGATCTAATCTCAATGTTTAGTTGTTCTTTGAACAGACGTAATGTAAAGTAACGTAGAAATCGAAATCCAACGGATCTGTACGTCCCGTTACATTACGTTACTTCTATTATAATCACTTGTATAAGAAAAGTATTGATTGAAACAGTAAGTGACAGAACACACTGCTGCAGTGACATTTCACCACATTACGTTACGTCTATTATAACTGGGCCTTAAGGAGTAATCAACGCTGCATTTATTGATATTCGGCCATATGCACAAATTGCTGTTTACACCGCCTGAACGTTCAAGATGGCGGCCAATGTTTGTTCGCGATTGATGTTCGTGCGGTCTAAACAGTACTCCGAACGAAGAATTTATTGCAATAAATTGTTCGCGATAAATTTTTCGTTCGTTCAGGCGGTCTAAGCCCACAGTGACAACCACCGTAACAACACCCTTAGTAAAAATTTTTTGAGTGTATTGGAATTGTTACAACAAATTGTCTCGTGTAGACCTTAGGTTACTTTTAAACTTGCACTGTCCCGTGTAGACGCAGAGTTACGTAGTTCTCCGCAAAGTTCTTTGGTTCTCCGATAGATAGCGCCACATGAATAATCAGCTGTCAAGTCCCATGTCAGTCATGTGACACACATCCAACGAAAAGAATTTATTTTTGTTATCAAGTGTTTTTCTTCCTTGTAAAATTAGTCAATTTTGCAGAAAGACTTTTCTCTATTATTTTAACTATTCCACCAAACAATAAATAAGTATTAGAAGAAAAAATGGTTGAAGCTTATGTTGCGCCTTTGATAATAACTTGCATTTGGGCCTTTATTGGCATCATTTGTCCATTCTTTGCTCGTGGACCTAACAAGGGGTAAGTGTATCCTTATTGTGGAATGAGAACTATATGCTTCCTTTCTGTAATATTTAACTACTTGGCTATATTTTTAGAGTCACACAGTGCTGCTTGATGCTCACAGCCGCCACCTGTTGGCTCTTGTAAGTTGACCATGAAATACTCGATACTTGAATACAATTTTATTACGTTTTTGATAGCTGGCTCTGCTGTTACATGACTCAAATGCATCCATTGATTGGTCCGAAACTATCAATGAATGAAATCATGATCATCGCCCGCGAATGGGGAAACCCTATAGAGGAGACAATTGATATAACCTACTACTAACCAGTTTTCTATTTCAACAATCTACATGAAAATTCCTTTTTCAATTAAATTAATTTATATTTTAATTAAAGTGCCTTGTATAAAAAGTAGTAGCGAAAAAAATAGTCTCTAAATCATATAAATGTGAAATTATTAAAACTTTTGAAAAATTGCACTTTACAGCCCACACCCCTTTTTTCAAAATGTGTATTTAGAGTCTCTTAGTCCAAATCTGCAAAAAAAGGTCGGGCTCAAGTGGTTTAGGAGGTAAAAATCGTGAGTTTGAAAAAAAGTGGCTTTTTCCATACACAAAAATCTTTACTTTTCAGGCATAAGTGAAGTTCTAAGAATGCATTAGACAGGTAAAATTGTGTATTTAGAGACCCTTAATACAAATGTGCAACAAAAGTCGCATTTCAAGTGGTTTAAGAGATTTACGTAGCAAGTTAAATAGTTACGTAAACGATTAAGTTTTGAGAAATTTTTAAGACATGTTTATTATTTTAATAAGAATTTTTGAAATATTTAGGAACTGTTAAATAATAAAGAAAGCGCCGTAGGCGAAAAATTTTTATTAAAAATCGCCGCGATTTTTCTTGTCTTGTAAAAACAAAGAACTGTGATCTAAGAGGGTTAAAGTTCTTGTATTTCTCGCGGTAATTTTAAGCAGTGGTTTTCGTGTTAAATTTAAGTATTATAATGTTACAGGTTAGATAAGCTTCCACACAAACTTTGTACTGAATCATAGAACTTGGAACGAATTTTATCTCCTAAACCATTCGAGACAGACATTTTATTATTGGACTTAGGAGACCCATATACGTTCAATAAAAATAAAGAAAAAATTATGCGTGGGCTGTAAACTGCACTTATGCCATTTTTTATCCAATTAAAAATAGTTTAATTTCTTAAGAACCAGAACTACCTGCTCTCTAACGCACCTTCATTTTATTAATGAAAATACATTTTTCTTGTTGGTTTACAACTTTATTGCACTGGTATTTTTATACCAGAAATAAGAAGAGTTGATTGATACCGAACACTTTCGCATCGACAACTTGCCATTGGGATGGTCAATCCGCGACAATAATTTATCGAATCGTTTAAAAGTACTCGTAAGATTTGAAATCACAGATGTAACTGGATTTAATCAAAAAGACCGAAGCCCATGTCGTCATCTTCTTCCTCTTCGGATTCCTCCTTGGCAGCAGCCTTCTTATCTTCTGCTGGAGCAGCAGTGGTTGGTGCAGCAGTTGCTGCAGCTGCAGCAAACTTGCTAGGGTCCTTGATGTACTCCTTAATAGTGGTGGCTTCCTTGAATTCGACTTCTGTGGTGGCGGCGATAGCCAACAGATTCTTGAAACCGTTGGCAACGCTGTGTGGCGCTGATGCGATGGTTGGGTAACCAATTTGCAAACAAACTGAAGCTAAGTTGGCAACACCAGCTTGGAATTTAGCACGCAAGTCTTCGGGTTTGATGTCTAAGATCTCGGGCGAGAAGATGGAGCCAGAGTCGTACACTTGGTTGATCAGCAAACCATATGAAAATGGAGAAATGTTCAACATGTTCAGCAAAGTAGCTTCAGAAGCACCAACTTTATCACCAGGCTTCAAAATTGGTACATCGTTGATAATTTCAATTGTTCCCTTAGAAATCTTTGTTGGGATAGACAGGGCTTGGAAGAAAGAAGTCTTCTCAGGACCTAAGCCAGTGTTCTGGGCTGGAATGATAACTGGCAATGGAGCAATGGCACCATTACGTGCGGGAGCACGCACTTTCGATTCCAACAGCTTGTCGCGTACCTCAGCCAAATCACCCTTGGTGAACACGAAACCAACATTGCCCTTGATATGAGGCAAGAGTTTTTCCAGTTGAGCGTTGTTCTCCAAATGACCGCGGATAGCCTTGCGCATCATGGTGTTCTTGCCCATGAGAACTACACCCAAGCCACGCAGCGATGTACGGATGTTTTGCATCTGCTTGGAGCCTACATTGTCGGCTCCTACAATGAAGCATTTTGGATATTCATCGAAGAGTTCCTTTAAAAATCAGGAAAAATACTTTTAGATCTAAGTCGAATTTTTGTTTATGTATAAAACTAATAAAACTTTAATCAGACACGCTCTATGAGCATTTGATCAACTACTAGCGCACCAGGATACCCGGGTTCAGCTTTTTCAAGCAAGATATCCAGACGGTGACTGTTCAGTCGTTATTTTATTACATCATGATCGTATTAAGTTAAATAAAATAATTTGCTTTTTATACTTACGACGACTTTAACGAAGTATTGAGCTTTCCAGGCTGCTTTGTTCTCCCTAACCATCTTGAATTAAGGTGTGAAATTAGGGACTCGCAAAGAATTTAAGAACTGCAACGAGAAAAACAATAATATTAAGTTAATATTGGGCAAGAATATAGATTAGCTGATTTAACTTTAAATGCCATTTTTCATAACAGATGGTGAAAAATTTTATAGATTTAATTAAACGAAAACGTGCTCTTAGGACAGAACTCACCAAAACACAAACGTTTCCTACGGTATCTTTGACTAAAATGGCCGAGCAAAATTGCGAGCATGACATTTGTTATATGAAAATGGCGGCTTATAGGGGCTTTCAGACCATCGTACATGTGCGATGACTTGGGCATGCTCGACGACATGTACGATCATTCGAAAGCAAATGAGACCGTCGGACCGACATGTCGGACGAAAATCAAAAATTTTTGATTTTTCTGCCGGTCGGACCGACATGTACGATGTTATGAACGCAAGTCGGTCCGACTCGCTGCATTTTTTCATTTCATTAAAAGCGGCAGCGGGTGAACAGCAACGAAGCGGTAAAAATATTACAGAAAATTAATATGAAAAACGTTTGAAACATTTTATAATTGTTTATAATTAATTAAAATTGATAAACAATTCTTTAAATAAGGAAAATGACTGCTAAATCATAAGGTTATCAAAACATTGTTCAGCCATTACGCCGATGTGCTCTATTTGAGAGCCAGCAATGAAATGAAGTCGTCGCACATGTACGATTGTTTGAAAGCTCAACAAAATAGTCCCGTTAGTTTGTCGTCGTACATGTCAACGTACAAGTACGTTCGTCTGAAACCCCCTTATCGTTAAGTGCTTTCAGACCATCGTACATGTGCGATGACTTGGGCATGCTCGACGACATGTACGATCATTCGAAAGCAAATGAGACCGTCGGACCGACATGTCGGACGAAAATCAAAAATTTTTGATTTTTCTGACGGTCGGACCGACATGTACGATCCCTTTAGGAAACAAAGCGCTTTGAAACCACTTTGAAAGCACTTAACAAAATCTTAATAGCGCTTTGTTCTCGTTGTAAATAGCGCCTTTTTTAACATTGCCATGTCATTGGGAAAAAGGCCTTTGCTCTTGCAACGGATGGTGATTTGCAAAAGCGCTTTGCTCTCGCTTCGGAAAGTTATTCCAAAAAGGGCTTTGATCTAGCTTCAAAAAACGTTAAAAAAGTGCTTTGCTCTCGCTTCGGAAAATGATTCGAAAAAGGGCTTTGTTCTCGCTTCGAAAGGTTATTAAAAAAAGCTTTCCTCTTGCTTCGGAAGGTGATTGAAAAATTGCTTTGCTTTTGCTTTGGAAAGTCGACGCGTTTTGCTAGCGTTCTTATACCTACCCTGTGTTCCCGTCGCTGACCTGAGCAAATTACAAACAATAGACCAAATACATTTTAATTATATTTACATACATTTATTTATTTAATTTATGTTAATTAAACGTATTTTACTTTATATATATAAAATAAGAGATCAAAAGTTAAATCAATTCATTTGTGCACTTTGAAATTGTAGTTTAATTTTGAATTATTTCAGCACTTAAAATATCTGCGGCTCTTGCGCCTTCGTCGTTTGCACTTGCATGCGCAGCTTCGTTATTTGTAGCGTCTATTTTCGCTGCTACCAATCTTTTAAAGTGGCGTTTTGAATACCCTGATCACTTGCCACTCATTTTATTACATTTTTTAATCACTTTATATTGCTATCAATTAAACTTTACTTGTTAACTTAATTATTTATTTTTCACTCTAACACACTTTCTTAAACTTTACTTTTCCAATGCTTAAATGCTAGTGATGACACGAATGCTAGTGATGGGGTTGTCAGTAGTATCGAAGTAGAGATCGAATTCGACAAGATATTCGAAGTAATCACAAAAACTTTTTTGAAGCACTAAGAAAAGCGAAAGCAAAGATCTTTTTTACAGCTCAGCTCGCAGCGAGAGCAAAGCGCTTCACAAAAGCACTGTGCAAAGTTAGAATAAAGCACTTTTTATGTGCTTTTTAATAAAGTGCTTTAAAATTTCCGATAGGGATGTTATGAACGCATGTCGGTCCGACTCGTTGCATTTTTTCATTTCATTAAAATCGTCAGCGGGTGAACAGCAACGAAGCGGAAAAAATATTGGAGAAAATTAATATGAAAAACGTTTGAAACATTTTATAATTGTTTATAATTAATTAAAATTGATAAACAATTCTCTAAATATGTAAAATGACTGCTAAATCACAAGGTCATCAAAAAATTGTTTAGCCATTACGCCGATGTCTTCTATTTGACTGTGGGTTTAGACCGCCTGAACGAACGAAAAATTTATCGCGAACAATTTATTGCAATAAATTCTTCGTTCGGAGTACTGTTTAGACCGCACGAACATCAATCGCGAACAAACATTGGCCGCCATCTTGTTCGTTCAGGCGGTGTAAACAGCAATTTGTGCATTTGGCCGAACATCAATAAATGCAGGGTTGATAACTCCTTATTTTTATATTAGTACTAAAACTTATACTCCGTTTCTCAACAACAAATGGTTTGCCACTCCATAAAAATATATTACTCGTATTAGTTATTATAGAAAAGACGTGTGTTTATCTTAAGGGCCCATTTAAGTTTTTCGACGTTAAAAAAATAAATGTTTTCACATTTTTCGTGTGTCAATAAATTTCGTAAATTTTAAATCAATGACTCCTTTTACATTGATCAAGACTTGAAGTCAAGTTTTTTTGACGTTCTCTTTTGAACTTGACGAAAGCTTTCACATTGTTCAAGACTTGAATTCAAGTTTTTGTCTTCTTTCCTTGTTTTCTAAAAATAAAACGAGATATGTAGAAAGCAAATGAATTATAGTTTATAGAAATTTATAGTTTATAGAAATATTTTTTTACCACGATGGAAGTTAACAAAACGTTTTTGCTTAAAAATTTAATGCAAAGTTAAATTATATTAAATGCAAAACAATTCTAATGCAACCGAAGTCTAGCAAACTCACATTGATATGCGAAAAATAAAATAAAAAGCACTGTCAACAACGCGAAAATAGCAAAAGGAACACGAAAAAACCCGACAAATTGCCGGTACAGCTTCAAGTTTCTTTTTCCCTTCCGTCGCTTCCGATGTGCGGCGAATTGCCAACAAACTCTGAAACTTGACTTCAAGTCTTGACCAATATAAAAGGGGTCAATTAAATAAAAATTGTTCCCAAATTGTATGCACTTATTAAGCAAATACAATTGATACTTTCAGTCGTTCGATTTTTATTTTAGAGAAATCCTTTTTATGTTATAACTTTAAAGAATTGCTTTTAGTCACAAATCGAATTTTCAACTACCATTTTGGTTAATATCCACATTTTTCTAAAATCTTCGATTAAAAACTCAAAAAGTTTCAGCAGAACCTAAAATATATTTTTATTTTATTTGAAGGAGCTCTATTGCGGACTCCTGCTATATTAAATAATATTTGCTATCCATAAACTCAAAATTTTTATTAAAAGTTATATAGTTATTTAAAAAAATGACCTCAAATAAACAGTCGCCTCAAATAAACAAAATGAAGGGTTTTCCGCTTAAAAACCTAATTTGGCCCTTTACACAACACAATCATATTGCAGCGAAAGTTAACAGAACACTTTAAAAACATTAAACTAAATTACTACATATTTTAGTACTTTTCATAAATTATTCTCTAAAGCTACTCCTCTTTGCTAATTTTCTGTTTTTAAACACAGCGCAACACCGGATTCGCCCAAAAAGATCGAAGCTTGTTCGATCAGAGCGAACGAAGGAATCTTCGTTCGTTCGCCATAATTTACTGTTTACACCGGGCAAACATTGTTCGCGATAAATTTATAGCGAACACTGTTCGTTCGGGCAAAGTGTTTAAACCGAGCGAACGAACGAGGTTTCTTTCGTTCGTTCAGGCGGTCTAAACGCACAGTGAGAGGCAGCAATGAACCCAGCTGGACAGCTCTAACGTCTTCACAAACACAACGAAACAAATTTTGGTTTTCAGCAATACATTCATACTTTCTGACGTTATGTTAAACAAGGAAAGTTATGTTTGATTGTATATCTTGCAATTTTACGGCCAAAAATATAATAAACTGCCAAAAAAAATAACAGATCAAACAAAATGAGCCGTACAATCGAAAGGAAGTATACAAAAATTATAAATAAAATAAAACAATTCAACATTTTTTTCTTTTCAGAAGACTAAATAGGATTCCTTCAAAACATTGCGATTATCTGGATTAACTACATTTGCAACTCAAACAACTGCTGCTGTCGTTGGAGCTATATTGCTGTTGTGAAGAAATGCATTCAGAACCCATGGATTTTATATGAATTGTGTTTATCTTTGTGTTATTTGTAAAGCCGTAATGTTGTAACCCGTAACCTCAAGGTAATTTATGCATTGCAAAAAATAAATAAAAATGGATTCAAAAATTGTTTTTGTAATTTAAAATAAACATGTCAGAGTTCTAATCTCGGCTAGGGGGTGGTCATGATATAGCGGCATGGGGGGGAGAAGATTGCAAAGCAGATTTTCGTATTGGTGTGAGCAGTTCAGCTAAACTTTTTTTATGGCTAAAACATGTGTGGCAGACAGAGATGCCAGATCACACAGATGAGCGTCTGTCCATATATATAGTATTTTGGTAGAACAAATTTAACGTACAATGTATGGAGAATTTTATATGACTTTAACGTCAAGGTCGCTACGTATATGCCATATATACGGAATATTTAACAGTTAGCTGTCTAGCTGGGAAATGAAGTCTTCGCACATGTACGATTGTTTGAAAGCTCAACAAAATATTCCCGTTAGTTTGTCGTCGTACATGTCAGCGTACAAGTACGTTCGTCTGAAACCCCCTGTTACCAAAATAGATAGTCCCGTTTTACACACGGTAGCAGCTGATACGCATTAAGGCTGCTTTACATTGTCCTACTGTGTGTTACGACATGTGAGATAGAAAGTATTACTGAATTTCATCAAGCTGTCATTTTTAATTTTTGTATGAAGAAATTAATTTTTCGCTTTCAGGCAGATTATCTCACAGAGTCGCACTACATTTTTACCCTTTATACTACACTAAAACGTGAAAATTTGATTAATGAATCGGTTGTTAATGCAATTAAAGCCTCTGCAAAGTTCAATAAGCCGTAAAACTGCTTCCTCCTGTTATTCCATTTGAAAATACATTACGAGTTTAAAGTTTTCTTACTTAAATAATAAATTTCAAGTAAGTTTATGGTAAAATGCATCTCTGGTGGTATAGAATGTATGATGAAATTAAAAACAAACCAAAAAATAAAATGTAGTACGACATGCCAAAAAAATCAAAACAGACTCGAACACACATTGCTTTCCGTTGCTTACACCATCTCACATTCTATCACATATGAAAATTTTGACATGTCTTAACACACAGTAGGATAATGTAAAGCTGCCTTTAAGTCTGTTCCCGTACTTGAGCATTCGTACGAAAAAGAGGGAGAAAATAAGTAATCCAATCCTTGTCAAATGTTAATACTTCCTGCTCAAAGAAGTAAAATATAAGGAAATGGTATTGTTAATACATAAACTGTACGTGAACTGTCGCACCATTCGTAAACTGTGCGAGTAAGAAAGAGAGTCTTTTTTGACATCTCTGAGAACCCTGGCATCTGATTGAAAGACTTCTCAGCAAAATAGTTGGAAATAATTTAATTTTAAGCATTTATCACTACTTAAAAAGAGACAAATTCAAAGAAAAAACCACAAAAATAAGTGCAACATGAGTTGTGCGGTTAAAAACTGTAAAAGTTCCAAAAAACTTAAAAACAATGCACTTTTGTTCCACAGGTAAATATGTCCATACGGTTTGAATTCTTTTAACCAAAGTGCTTTATTTAGTTTGTTACGATATTTTTTAACTTATTTGTTTTAGAAATATACATATTTCTAAATAAAAATGGTTTAAAAATTCAAATAAGACCCCGTTGATTTTGGGCCAGTTTGATCGAACCACATCTGTCAAAACACAAACACTGCTTCAGGGGTGCAGTAATTTTTCACAGTTGAATTTATTTTTGGGGCACTCTTGTTTTCAGCATAGTGAATCAGATTTAGTACTTGTTTGTTAAATTTTCTGATTTCTGCACAACAACTGGGCGGAACACAAAAAAAAGGAAATAAAAAATTAATCTAATTTCATTTGTAATTAAAGCTCAAGTTTAGAATTTATAGGCCTTCAAATTTAGAAAAATTACCAAAAAATCTCGCTGTTTTTCAATGGGTATTAAAACAAAGGTAATGTGCGTATCTATTCAACGAGGTGTCAAATATAATATTCCATGCATAACTTTTTAAGATACAATTTTTTTTATAATTAGAATTTGTCTGAAAAAGTAGTGGTTTCCCTTTTATGAAAGCAATACATTAAAAAGAGTATTATTAATAAGATAACCACATCCAGAAGTACTGTAGAGAGCGAAGGTCTCCGAAGGCCTCCTATTTTAGCGATTTTAAGTAAAAAAGGGTTGAATTTTAAAAGCATGTATTTTTATGTTTGATATCTTGTTGAATAGATACATGCATTATATCTCTTTTGATACCCATAAAGTTTAGTTTTGTTGGAAAACTTAAAAAATCAGCTCCATTTTTAGTCCACTTTTTCCAACGTTGGATGCCTATAACTTCTAAGCCAATTGCGAGTGATCTGAAATTTTTAAAATAATTAGAGTTGTTGCTATTATTCAAATGTTCCTAAAATTTAAATACATAAGAGCCTTCTTTTACGATACAACCGAATACGGCCCCGTGTGATTGTTTCGGTATTTGTGTGAACCAACACCAATATAGAAAATACCACAGTTTTCTGCTATTACACCACTTTCTTATATTTTACTTCTTTGTTTCTGCTACACAATTTAGCGACACAGAAATTTGCAAGCTGTCATGTTTTGACGACTGATGTCAAATTAGAGTACCAGCAATTAAAACCACAAAAACAAAAGAAATAAATATATGTTTTTGACTTTTCTCCAAAAGTTGCAACTTTTTGGTAAAAAGCTGTTCCCGTACTTTTTGCAATTTTTCACGCAAAGAGATAATTTTGCCACTAACTCTCTCAAATTTTATAACTAGCTAATTTCTCCTTCAAAAGTATGGGAACAGACCTATTGACTGCAAAATGCGTACAACGACAAAACAAAAAAATATGAGAAATGAAATTAGGCATCAAAAACAAGTTTGGGGCATATTTTAATTTTGCTTATATTAAAGTTTTGCATGCAACTTTCCGTACAAGGGTAAGGCCTTTTCCACACTTGGTCAACGCAACTCCAACTCAAGTTGCTAGCCTGTGTATTTATACCGGAACCTTCAGATTAAGCAACTTGCACGCAACAAGTTCTCGACACGTTCTCAACCTGTTCAACGCAACGCGGCTTTCCACAATTTTCATCGGCGACTTGTTGCATCAGTTTGTTTGTTTTGTGAATTGTTTGTGGTGCAGTATTAATCAAGGTGAATAAGTTAATTAATTAGTTATTTTTTTCATTAATAGAATCTTAAAGAAGAAGAAATAGTTTGCAGGATGAATGAGTAGGTGTTAAATATTAAATAATAAATATATGTGGCATGACTTTTGAAGCAAGTCTGAAAGCATTCGGTTTATAGTTGCATTGCTTTTCAACTTTTTCGCTGTTGCGTTGATGTTTCGTTGGTATTGCGTTGACCAAGTGTGGAAAAGGCCTAACTCACTCAAGTTTATAGCTGCGGCTATGGACGCTCGCAACTGTGGAACCGAGCTTTTCACTGCCCGAACGAACGAAGAATTCATCGTGAACAAAACGTAGCGATGAATTCTTCGTTCGCTTCAACCGTGTCCACTGCACGAACACAAGTGGCGAACATTGGTAAGTCGCCATCTTGTTCGCACGTGCAGTGGAAACATTTAAATTCAATGTTTGCGATATTGAAAACTTAAGTAGTAACAAAACTTGACACAAATAAAACAGTGTGCTTTTGTCTTAAGTTTTTAATTTAGTTTGTTCCTTTTTTATTTTTTCCTACGTTTTTAACTACCATTTCAACAAATCTACCATTATTAACTACCATTTCAACAAATCTACTGCTCTATTCACAAAGAAACACCGGATTCGTCCAAAATGTTCGAGCGCCGAAAATGACAGTTTTCGCTAACTAACGATATCGAAAATTGTCGTTAACGCGTTTGGGAATTCCACTACAGAGCGAATAGGGGTTTCAGACGAACTTACATGTACGCTGACTCGGACATGCTCGATGACATGCACAATCATTCGAAAGGAAATGAGACTGTCGGACCGATATGTCGGACGAAAATAAAAAATTTTTGATTTTTCTGCCGGTCGGTCCGGCATGTTGGGCGTGTGAATGCAAGTCGGACCGTCTTGCTGCATTTTTTAATTTCATTAAAAGCAACTGCGGATGAACAGCAACTAAGCGGAGAATATATAAGAGAAAATTAATATGGAAAAAGTTTGAAACATAAAATTTTGTATATAAGTAATTGAAATTTATAGAAAATTCTCTAAAATATGGAACATTACTTCTAAATTATAAGCTCATCGAAAAATTGTTCCGCCATTACGCCGACGCATGAAGTCGTCGTACATGTACGATTGTTTAGGGGCCCTCAATCGATACTACATGTTGGATGTAAATGTAGTTCGATAAAGTAACGGGACTTGTAACTTGGATGTTGGATAGACTTATTATTTTTTAGCTGAAGAAGAGTTAATATCCAGTAAAAATATTAATATTAATTGTTTTGAACATTTATTTTTATTTTTTTTAATTTAAGTATTCCAAGCCATCACGATTTTAGGTAAAGATAAAAAAATTCGAGTCAAAATATAACATTTGTTACGTCTGGCAGTTTTGCCGCGAGATGTGCTTCTCTGAAAAATTTTCATCAAATGGCAAAATGTACTAACAATGCACCCTAAACAAGTGCGCGTTGCGCTGCGTTCCCAAGCGCCACGCAATTTTATTTTACGCTTAACCTAAACAAGTGCGCTGCGGAAAAAACTCCTGCTCTCGAACTAGCACAGTCAGATGGTTTAAAAATCTTAAAGAAACTTTTAGTATTGTGTAAAAATCTATTAATATTGCAAATACTTCCTTTTGCAATTGAGATTAATTAATTAATAGCATCTGATTGCTCTTTGTTCTAATACTTTGGTTTCATGCAGCCAACTTCACATCCGCACGCACTGTCAAAATTGGAAATTCGATTCATGTTGCGGTAGTCCGGTGCGTGTTTCGGTAGGCTTCACACAAAATGTGTGTGCATGAGCCGATTTTGACAGTTAAACCACACACGCGCACTTGTTTAGGGTGGACTGTGAGTTGGATGGCCACGCACTCAAACGGAACTACATGTCGGACGTACTTAGCAAAAAGTAAAAAATTTTTGTCTTCCATCGGACATGTCCATACGCCTTGATTTTTTGCACGCGAACGATACTACATGTGTGATGACTTGACAGGTTGGATGGACATGTAGTTCCGTTTGAGGATCTCTTTTGAAAGCTCACCAAAATATTTCTGTTATAGCGAAATTACAATACAGCAGTGGCAGCGTCAGTGGCAGTGTCAGTGGCAGTGAGCAGTTTTTTAATATATCACTGCAGTAAAATTACAATTCAGCAATGAGCATTAGCAGTATTTTGACGTCTAACATTTTTGTTTTTTTTTATTTTTTGGCTCCAAATGTTAATGTTTGTTTTATTTTTTGAAGTTGCCAATCTGTTTTTTCATTCATTATATTGGCAGCAGTGTGGCAGTGGCAGTAAATTTAGAAATAGAGCTAACCTTAGCAGTACTGCTTACTGCCGCTGCTGTTATGTGAGAATTACCATTAAATAACGTTATTCCTAAAATAACAGCTGATCACTGCCACTGCCATTGACGCTGCCACTGCTGCATTGTAATTTCACTATTAGTTTGTCGTCGTACATGTCAGCTGACATGTGAGAACAGTTAGTTCACATTTCAAATCGCTCATCCAATGATTTGACAATTGATTTGACCAACAAAAACATAATTGAAAGGTGTTAACATAACTTCAAGGAGAAAGTTTATTTTTTTTATTTAATTGCAGAGCGGCTTTTATTTATTTTATTTTTTAAACATCAATAAAATTAATGAACCAACGAATATATTTCGACATTCAACACCGAATCATCCACCAAATTTTAAATTTACACTTTGAATAATGTAAATCAAAATTGAATCGCTGTCATCGTTCAACGTTAACTATCATCGTTTTAAGTGAAATGTGTAAATTCGCCTTAAGCAACGACGAAACGGTCATTCGTTCATTTGAGCAGTGGAAACGCTCGGTAACATGCAAACAGGGGCCGAATTACAGCATTCGTGATCGAGCAAAATTACGAAGGGCATGACGAGACAAGTGCCTATCAATAGCTGCGTTCCATTCGCCTCAAAATAATCCAGATTATTTTTTTTTACATGCAAAGCAAAAACAAAAATAATAATCCTATAAAAAATAGGATTATTTTTGCTTTCCATATAAAATTGTGATATAGCCTTTAAAAAATTTGAAACACAGGTGTCAAAAATTTGAAACAAATTAAAAATTGAATCGCTGTCATCGTTCAACGTTAACTATCATCGTTTTAAGTGAAATATGTAAATTCGCCTTAAGCAACGACGAAACGGTAATTCGTTCATTTGAGCAGTGGAAACGCTCGGTAATATGCAAACAGGGGCCGAATTACAGCATTCGTGATCGAGCAAAATTAGGAAGGGCATGACGAGACAAGTGCCTATCAATAGCTGCGTTCCATTCGCTTCAAAATAATCCAGGGGCCGAATTACAGCATCCGTGATCGAGCAAAATTACGAAGGGCACGACGAGATAAATGCCTATCAATCTTGTACAATTTTGTTTGATCACGGATGCTGTAATTCGGCCCCAGATTATTTTTTTTTACATGCAAAGCAAAAACAAAAATAATAATCCTATAACAAATAGGATTATTTTTGCTATCCATATAAAATTGTGATATAGCCTTTAAACAATTTGAAACACAGGTGTATATTTTTAAGAGCTGTCATTTCATTTTTTGAATTATTTGCTTGTTTGCTACAATGACTATTAGGTAGTCATGACAGCTACCTATTTCCGCACGAGCTGCGACCATCGAATGTTAAACAAAAGAAAACAAAACAAGCCGCGTGTGTCACACACATTGGACGCATTCAGCGGAGTCAACAATTGCACTTTAATTATTTATATAATTGCATAATATTAATAATTATATTAAATAATTTATAATTTTTCTGACGTTTAGAGTAAAACACATTCAGAGAAAAACATTGTTCACTAAGATATCGCTACCATAACAGTTCACAACAGTTTTGAACGACACACGTTCTCATGACTCCAAATAGTTATTGTATCATGATTGCTTGTTAGAATTTAATTTTGACTGCAACGGTAGTGCCCTCTACGCGTCGTTTTTCTTGCCGTTCCTTTGAGAAAATTTGTTATCGCGATTATATTAAGGCGAAAGGAACGCAGCTAATCTTGTACAATTTTGCTCGATCACGGATGCTGTAATTCGGCCCCACGTAACCGCAAATGTATGTGCGTGTATTTTTTATAAATTTGATATTTGAAGTAAATTTTGTGAATAGAGAAAGTTTTTAAACGAATTTAGAATTTTTATATGAAATTTTCGTTAATGAAATATATAACCGAACCAGCATGTTTGGTCAGAGATGACGCAAAAGCGTGCATGATTCATTCAAGATTTCTTTGAAAATTGGACTACTGAGATAGGGTCTACACGTGACAGTGTAAGTTCAAAAAACTCAATACATTTAAATATTTTTACATACTAAAATATTTAAAAAAAAAAAATTCACACCTATGAGCGGATATTTACGTTTTTTACACCGAACTTTTCCGATCGGTGTGAAATAAGAAAGGCAAAGAAGAGGAGCAATATTGAAATCACATTCTCATTGACTGTGATATTTTATGATAAAATTTCTCAATTTTATGTTTTCAATTTAATTTTTTAAATCTTGATTTAAGATTTAAATGTTACTTTTGGCACCAAGCAATAGACCCAAAAAAAAAAAAAAAACTTGCCATACATTTTTAGGTGTTGCTTCATATGAAATAACTCTCAGTTTTCGAAGACTATCTCATAAATTTTGGGAAATATTTACTTATTTTGTTTAAGTCTTATTTCATTATGAAATGAAGCTCAATGAAATAAGCCCCAATAAAATTTTATTTGATATGTATTCTTTATTTGCAAGTGATTACTGCCCCTTGTATACGCTATGTTACACACTGTCTCCACTCACAATAATTGATTGCATGCGAACTGTCAAATGGAATTTCATGCTATAATATTTAGGTGGGCACTTCATCTCATGAAATTTAATTTTGGAATTGTTTGTAAAAGTTTATTAACTCAATAATTTCTTCCATTCGCCATTCCATTTTATGTTTTTTCACTTTTTTATTACTTTTTCTATATAGCAATATTTTTTGCTAGAAAAGTTCTTAAAAATGCACACACTTACGTATTTTACTGAAAAGATACAGCTCATTGCATGAAATATATCTCAAAAAATATTTCAAATGATCAATTTCATGATATGAGTGGTCAGCAACTGAGACACTGTGTTACTTGCAAGTGCTTATTGTCCCTTGTAGACGTAGGGTTACTAATGGGGCGAATAAACGACAAAAACTTAATACGAAAATCGGAGTTTGTGCAGTTCAGTTGTGCCGTCTGTGGCTGGTTTGTGCAACTGGTTGCGTAAAAATCAAAATGATTTTGATATTTACACAAATTTTCCCCTTTGCCCATACACAAATTGTGTCGTTTTTTCGGCCAATAAGGGCCATTGAGTTTTTCAAACTGTCCCGCATAGACGCTATGTTACTTGAAAGTGATAACTGTACCTTGTAGATGCAGTATTAACAAGCAAGATAAAAATCACCTTGTCCATGAAAGAATTATTAAAGGTAGCCTTGACAGCAACTGACACTCTCAGGAGCTGCGACCATCGAGTGTATTTATAAATTATTTATACAATGACAAAAAAATAATAACTAAATTAAGGACAGCAATACATGAAATCATGGTTAAAAAATAAAAATTTCTCAAGAGTAAATTATTAAAGTGATTTATTTAAAAGTTTGAGAATATATTTAGGCATGTTTTAAGAATGCAAAAAAAAAGTTATGACTCAAAAAGTTTATGTATACATATAGTTATTGTGTAAAGACTGATCTCAGAATTGCCATATATAATCGTCGACGTTAGTCATATGAAACAAAGCGAACACATTTTTTTTACTACGCTACATTCTCTTGAATATGCCAAAGCCCAATTTTCGAAAATGGCGTTAAAACAGAGAAAACCGTAAATTTTTTAAAAATACAACTGATTTTTTTATAATAATGTGTTTTTTTAAAAATCACTCTTCGGAATATTTTTGTAAAAATTGTAATGTATATTTTTGTAAAAAAAATGGATTGGTCAAAATTTGTTTGAGTTTTGATGCACACCATTTATAAAAATGTCGTTTTGAGAAAAACACGTTCAAAGTTTTGGGCTTGATCAAAGCTTTTAACTTTGAAACGGCTTCGAATGTAGCTTAAAAATTTTAACAGCATATTTTTTATGTTGTTTTGAAGTAATTTATCGTGTTTTATAAAAATTTGCATGTTTTGCTGGCCCTAAATAATTTACAAGTTTTCTGATGTTTAGAGTAAAAAAACATCGCTCTCTAAGATATCGCTACCATAAAAGTTCACAACAGTTTACTCCTCTGAATGTGGCTAAAATTGTGTAACACACGCTCTCTGTTTAGTTTACTTTTGTTTGAGATTCGATAATCGCAACATGAACCGTCACTTCTACCTATACTATTTTACCATGATCTTGTTTTGATTGTTCAGGGGCCGAACTACAGCATCCGTGATCGAGCGAAATTTCGAAAGGCATGACGGGACAAGTGCCTATCAATCTTGTACAATTTTGCTCGATCACAGATGCTGTAATTCGGCTCCAGTTTAACAGCCCTATTCTGGGACCGAATTAGAGCAGCCGTGATCGATCAAAATTACGAAGGGCACGACGAGACAGGTGCCTATCAATCTTGTTAAATTTTGCTCGATCACGGATGCTGTATTTCGGCCCCTGGCAAAATAACAATTCAGGGTATTCACGATTAAGTGCACTTGCCAGTGCAGCTTAGGACTTGTACGGTTAGGTTTTCGTGAACACACTACCATCACTATTTCAAAGCTGAAAAAATTTTCAATGCACACACGTGCACAACTGCTAAGTCCTCAAGTTTAAGGCAATAGTACAAAACCACTTGAACAGATTTTTCACGTACGTGTATTTTGTTTTTGTAAAGTGTTCCTCAAGTTCTCAACTGCACAGGCACAGCGGGATTCACATGGACCTACATGTTGCCACGCATTGTAGGAAAAGCTTCGTATTTGTGCGTTCGAACGCTCGATATAGCCGACTGACATGTCATCTTATATTTGAAATATTTCAAATTCAAGGCCATCACACCAGGCGTGACAACATGTAGGATCATGTGAACCGAGCGAATATTAGCGATGGGCACTATTAAATGATTTCAACTATCAAAGAATTCGTTCGAATATTTTGTTCATTCATTGGTCCATTATCATAAGCAAAATAAAAGTTGACTCTTAGTTTAGTATAAAAATTTTTGACTGGTTTTTAATATATGTTGTCAAAAATCTTCCACTTAATTTAGAGTCGACTTTAATTTAATTTATGATAATGGTCCATTTACTTAAAAAAAAATAGTAAAAAGAGCACGAAACTATCGAATGATTGAAACTATCGAATAATTCACTCATTCATTCAAATTAAAAAATAGTAACTATTACAAAGAACTATCGTCCGATCTTTACTATCGAATAAATTATTCATTCACTCGAATTGTAAAAATAGTAGCTAGAACACAGAACATCCAAATGATTTTTTCTATCAACTCAAGTATTCATTCATTAAACTTACACACCTCTAAATAGCTATTAACTGGTGTTATTTTATTATAATTTTTATTTAAACACAAATTATTCAGTGTTGTTAAAAGTACTTTTTCAGTAAATTTTGCAGTACTCACGATTCGTTCAATAAGGGGTTTCAGACAAACGTACCTGTACGCTGACATGTACGACGACAAACTAACGGAAATATTTTGTTGAGCTTTCAAGCAATCGTACATGTGCGACGACTTCATTTCATTGCGGGCTCTCGAATAGAACAGATCGGCGTAATGGCAGAACAATTTTTTGATGACCATGTAATTTTCCATATTTAGAGAATTGTTTATCAATTTTAATTAATTATAAACAATTATAAAATGTTTCAAATGTTTTTCATATTAATTTTCTCTAATATTTTTTTCGCTTCGTTGCTGTTCACGCACTAACGCTTTTAATGAAATGCAAAAATACAGTAAGTCGGACCGACTTGCGTTCACATGCCCAACATGTCGGTCCGACCGGCAGAAAAATCAAAAATTTTCAATTTTCGTCCGACATGTCTGAAAGCCCCTAATCAGTTGTAGGCAGTGATGTTCCTCGACGCGTCGTCTTTAATTGTCGACATTTTGGTGTCGACAATGCAGAATGTGTCGACAATGTAGACAATGTCGAGAATTGTGTAAACAATGTCAACAAAATGCAACACTGCGAAAATGCAAGTTCCATTTAGATTATGCTGATTCTTAAAACCTTTTGAAAAGTCGTTTAATTAACACAAAGTAACAAATTTTACAATTAAACAAACAAAAGCCATGCCCAGAAGGCGTAAAAATAAGGAACAGTTCGAACTTGGACTCAATTTAATAAAATATTACAATAAACATGCAGCCTTTTACATTAATTATCTACACGTCGTTAAAAGCAATTGTCTACTCGACATTCTCGACACCGTCGACAATAGTATTGTCGACATCATGTTCTCTACGCCGCACATCACTGGTTGTAGGCAGTGATGTGCGGCGTAGACAACTTCATGTCAACAAAGCTATTGTCGACGGTGTCGACAATGTCGTGTAGACAATTGATTTTAACGACGTGTAGATTATTAATAATGGTATTCATTAAAATTTGTTAAGTCCTGCTAAACTGCTAAATTGTTAAAGTTAGCAACTGTTGATGTGAACATACCTGCTAAGACATTTTATAATCAAGTGCTAAACTGATATGTCAAAATCAGCTGGAAGACTTCTACAGCGTAAAATTGAAAAAACGGAATTATTAAAAAATCAAACGATGGCATTTATTTGCACTTGGCTAATAAATAAATAATAAAGCTTAATAAAATAGAAATATAAGTTTCTAACTTCAACCATTTATAAATAAATAAATTGCAAATATTTTGCAAAAATTGTTTGCAAATGTTAATTTGACAACTTTCAATGTAGCAATAGATCTGTGGTTTTAATAACCCGTGTAACCAGTACTCAGTAACCAAAAATGTATTTTTATTTTTTTATTACAGTGCGTTAACACTTTTGATACATTTGCTACCCAGAAACTTTGAAATGTCTTAAATCTTTACCAACATCTTTACAAAGTTTTCACTTTTTTATTAAAAAAGGGAAGTTTTTAGACTTTGAAGCTGCAAATCATAAATAATTTGGTACTTGTTAAAACTCATTCACAAAACGATTCATCACTACACTCAATAACTTTGACGTTTCAGACTTAACAAATGGTATCTGCTAAACAAAAACACGGTGCTGAGCTTGTTAACTTGCTAACAAGCTGCTAAGTCTTTTCCCAAACAAAATTTTGACAGGAGTTAACAAATTTGTTAAGTTTAGCAAGTTAGCAGGGCTTAAAAAATGTAGTGAATACCATTAATGTAAGAGGCTGCATGTTTATTGTGATATTTAATTAAATTGAGTCAAAGTTCGGAGTATTCCCTATGGCATAAGTGCAGTTTACAGCCCACGCGTAAATAATTTTTCTCTTGTTTTTATTAAACGTATTTTAGTCTCCTTAGCCCAAAAGTGCAAAAATAAAATGTCGGTCTCGAATGGCTTAGGAGATAAAATAAGCGAAAATTTAAAAATTCAGTGCAAATTATGAAGTGTGCGGAAGAAAGCCCAAAATAAAAAATGAAATAGCCCAAAATTAAAAAAAATTATATGAAATACGAAATCCTACTACATAAAAGATAATTTTATGCAGAAATACTCTAGACAGCGAAGACGGTGTTGGACTTACTGAGGGTTGTAATCCCTAAGCAGCGGCCGAAGGCTGCCTATTAAAAAGAGAAAACTGCATACAGTTAGTTTTTTTCATTTAATTTGGAATTAAACAGATAAAATTATTTGCCTTTGTACGGAGTATTGAATCCAAGCTTGAAATTTTAATTTTTCAAGGTTTCACGAATTTTATCTCCTAAACCATTAGAGACCGACATTTTATTTTAAGATTTTTGGACTCAAGAGGCCCAAATACGTTTAATAAGAATAAGAAAAAAAATTATTTACGCGTGGGCCGTAAACTGCAACTATTCCGTCCTTATTTTTACGCCTTCTGGGCATTGCTTTTGTTTGTTTAATTGTAAAATTTGTTAGTTTGTCTTAATAAAACGGCTTTTCAAAAGAATTTTAGAATCAGCATAATCTAAATGGCCCAAAATACACTGTAGTGCTCAGTCTGCGTGAGCAGTCAGTTATTCAAAAATACACTGTACTGGTCAGTCTGCGTGAAACCAGTTTTGTTTTGTGTACATGAACTGTGTGTGATTGTATTGATGTAGGCATCCCCTAAATAAAATATGATTACTTCGTTTTTGTGTGCGTCTCAGTCCATCGTCACTACAGCTTTTTCTGTGAGTGAATTTTCGCGCACCTCACGTCGCCTGCTTCATCTCCCTTGCCTAAGAAACCCGGTTTCACGCAGACTGAGCACTACAGTGTATTTTGGGCCAATAGAACTTGCATTTTCGCAGTGTTGCATTTTGTTGACATTGTTTATACAATTCTCGACATTGTCTACATTGTCGACACATTCTGCATTGTCGACACCAAAATGTCGACAATTAAAGACGACGCGTCGAGGAACATCACTGGTGTCTACACGGGACAGTGGAAGTTCGAAAAACTCAATACATTTAAACAGTTTTACTAATGCATTCACATTTGATTCACTGTCAGCGGTTCACTGTTCACTATCAGCGCTACTGTCAACGAAATTTCAGAGACAGTGGATTTTGGTACTTGTGCTGAGGTCAGACGATGCTCGTTTGCTCGGCGAGCAGATAATTTTGTTGTTGTTTCCAATGCGAAACTGTCAAAAAACAGTGAGACTGTGAGCGGATGAACATTTTGTAGACCGTGCAAAATGTGTTCATTTTTGCTCGCTGTACATGACAGCGAGCACCGTGCAGAACAGTGTTGCTGGGTGGTGAAATTATATAAATGTTATCTCTTAGTAGCTAAAAAGTACTTTTTTGGTGAAAAAATACTGCTTTTTTACTATAATGTAACTATGAAAGAGTTATATGAAACCCTTTTTTTGACAGATCGATTTATTAAATATACTTTGATGACAATAAGCAAACAAAAACAGCTATAATAATGGTAAGGAAAACAATAGAATAAATATGATAATAAAGTCTTAATATATTTTTTATCTATTTCTGTTTAGACAACAAATGTGACCACGCAAAGAGAAGTGGAGGTTCTGATAACGTTGCTGCAAGGAAGGCGGGAGCTGTGGGAAGTGCGAGATTCCACATATCTCAACAGAACGAAAAAAGAAAGTGCGCTCCACGCAATATTGACCAACCTCCGGGCTTCCGTTCCGGACACACAGCTTAACACTGTAAAAGATGTTCGGAGCAAGATTCAGGTCTTGCGTGGTCAATATAGAAGAGAATTGCGGCTAATTGAAAGCAGCAAACGCTCTGGCGCTGGTGTTGACGAGGTCAAAAAACCATCGCTTTGGTTTTTGACCAGATGGACTTCCTCAAGCCTTTTGTAGAGATAAGGCAAGGAAGATCCAATCTGGAAAATTCACCTCCAGGGAAAAGCGCTGCACTTGTAAGTATTGAGTTGAATTTGTATTTTTACCCTACACCTGCTTGTAACGTACAGAAGTCCCTCTGATGTCCGAATGTCCATATGTCTATGTTGTCCGCCCACTTTTCAAACATGGGTATAAGGAGGTGTAGGGTATTTCATGGTTGGTCCAAACTGACTACAACCTCTCCTGACTGGTTTTTAATAATGCATTGCTTTTTTTTTAGAACGAAAGCCACACGAACACAGAGGAGGCAGAAATTTTGAAGGTAATTATAACAGTATTAAGAAATTATATATTTATATTATTTATCTTAATATTCATATATATATCTATATATATAAAAATGGTGTAAAAAATGTATAGTAAAACATCAATTGAGAATGGCTGGGCCGATTTGTCTAAAATTTTTTTTCAGTTGTTTATAATTGCCAGGAGAAGGTTTTTACGAAGGAAAATTTTGGAAAAACCCTCCGGGAAAGTCCGATAGGTGGCGTTGGGGTGGACTTATATCGAAAATTTGAATTTATGGACCAATTTAACTGAAATTCAGAATGTATGTTTGTTTAATCATAAGAAAATAATTTGTGTATAAATGGACCCGATAGGTGGCGCTGGGGTGGACTTATATCGAAAATTTGAATTTATGGACCAATTTAACTGAAATTCAGAATGTATGTTTGTTTAATCATAAGAAAATAATTTGTGTATAAATGGACACGGTAGGTGGCGCTGGGGTGGACTTATTTCGAAAATTCAATGGCGTGAAAAGTGATTTTGGTATTGCCACAATTTTGAAATGCAATCCTGGTACGAGGGGGGTAGCGAAGCACACCGGGTTCAGCTAGTATATATATACATCTGTGGCGTTTTATAATAACATCTTAAGTGTAAAAATCATATTTCGAGAATCTTGCTTCAAAGTTTTCAACCGCCATAAAAGTTATAAGGGTTTTGCGTTTTTGTGTCATAAATTTAACTACGGTCATGCTAGAAGCTCCATGCTAGTGTGCTTATAGTGCTAAATGCGTGGAACACAGCTACATCAATAACTCAGATATGTTTTTATAAAATGCCACAGATATACATATATGTATAAAAACGTTGGTATAATGTATATCTGATAATCACGGTTGAACTACTGAATCCATCCAACTTATATTCCAATTTATATGTTCGTGTAGTGCTCCGGGTGCTTTTTGTTTGTGTTAGTCTTTACATGTAAAATCGTTTGTGCGCCCGTTTGTAATTGCATATCTTCAGACCAATTTTGCAAACTATATACGATGGTGCATGCCAATTTGATAGGTGGCACTGTTGTCAAGCTCATTAATATTTTCACAACATGCCAATAAGCCCTGCATATGTTTTTTAAAGGTGATATATATTCAACTGCCATATATATTGGCAATATCTTCGCTGAGGGAAATATGTGTTCAAATTAAATGATATTGTGTTCATATAAAACGACTTTGTTTTTGAAAAAGAACTTAAAACAAATTCATTTAAGTAAAACACATATGTTTGTAAAGCTGAATTGTGTTGGAAAAGTTATTGCAATGAAATAATAAGAGAGAAAAGTATATTAAAAGAAATGACTTTATAGTTGAAAATTAAAAAGGCTTGTTTTAAATTTTGTTTTATAGAAATGCAAATGCACTAAGTTTCTATTTAAATATTTTTATTTAATTTTAAAGTGTGTATGTTTTATGAAACAGATTATTCATACATCAATTATTAAAAAAAAAAAGAAACAAACAACTGAAATGCAGATAAGGTATTACTGTTATGAAGAATGCAGCCAGTTTAATTTTCCCTCCTGATTAAAGTAATCCATAAATATTGAACGGATTATTTCCGGGTTGTTGTTTTGTGTTTGTTCGACAGTATTGCAGTCCTGTGGTTCAAAAACAGGGTCTGCACAGTTGTCCAAAAAGTTATGGAGAACACAACAGGATAGCACTATGTTTTCAATATTTTCAATTTTTCTTAAATTTATAGGTTTTTTTAGAATTTGAAATCTTCCTGAAAGAATTCCAAAAGCTCTTTCCACAACCTGCCTTGCACGTGAAAGTCTCTGGTTGAATATTACAACATGTTCATCAGTCGTACGATGCGAAAATGGCTTTAAAACGTGCTTATGAAGAGCAAATGCACTATCAGCAACTATAACGTGCGGAAGTAGTTTGTTATTTCCAATAATTTTGTCGCGTGGAAAATTTTGTGCTCCGTTATCAATAATTCCTTGTAATAATGAGTGGCTTAATACTCCTCCATCATTTGCTCTTCCATTTGAGCCAACATCAACGTAAATAAATTTACAATTTGCATCCACAAGTGCAAGTAAAACGATGCTGTCGGTTCCTTTATAATTGTGGAAGTATGCACCATCTTTTGCGGATGCATAAAAACTCACATGCTTTCCATCTAAAGCACCTAGGCAAAGAGGAAAATTCCATTTCTCTTCAAAAGATCTGCTTATTTTCGACCAATCCATCGACGAATCTGGAAACTAAAGATACAAAATAAATGTATTTCAAAATATTAGGTTACATATAGTTGTTAAGTTAATAACAACTTAACTACTATAACTAAAGTTAATAACTACTTAAAAAAATATTAAAAAATAATTTCATCAAAAATTTTATTATTAATGTTCTGTGTTTGGATATATTTATATTTTCAGACTTCCACCAGCAAAGGATCAAATAAACGAAAAGCCACAGAAGCTATAAATAAAGGCGTGCAGGAATTAGTTAAGCTAGTGAGCACCACTTCAAGGCCGAGGCGGTATGAGTGATTTGGGGAACAGATGGTGGAAACTCTCAACAGTTTTGTAAATGAAGAAGTTGCAGAAGACACTATAGAAGATTTGCAAAAAGTTATATGCGAAGGAAAAAAAAGACAGGGAACTTTCAAATCTTCCTTCAACAAGCAGTGACTTGCTCAGGCAAGCTATGCATGGAGTCATTGGTGACGGTGATATTTTTTAAAATTTTTTTTAAATGATTTAATGATTTTTTTACAAATGAATTATTTTTTTTAATTTATACATTTTTTAAAAATGTATATAGAATTAAGTTTTTTTTAAGTGTCTAAGACACATTTTTTGCAACCAAAACGTCAATGAAGACTGATTT
The DNA here is from genome assembly GCA_963920525.1 of Dichetophora obliterata. Lineage (NCBI taxonomy): Eukaryota > Metazoa > Arthropoda > Insecta > Diptera > Sciomyzidae > Dichetophora > Dichetophora obliterata. Next base: position 47,728,360 of record OY986438.1, on the reverse strand, counting down.
TTGTTTAGTTATTTATATTTCTTTAAGTTATTTACGTCAATGAAGATTGAAACTGCTATATGTTTATTTATTTATATATTTATATATATATATCTAATTGAAGACCGTTTTTTTATAAGACATTTTTTTTGTATTTAATACCTATGCATATTTTTAATAAAGTTGAGTGTTGTTGAGTAGTCTCCTTTTTTTAATTCAGTGTTGGCTTTTCTAGTTCTACCCCGATAAGTGTCGCTAGGGTGGAGATCGTTATAAATCTTAAGTTGTACATGCTTTAATAGCTAAACTTGGTATGTAGGTAGTTAATATGGGTTGAATTGGTGGTCACTATATATATATATAACGTCAGTTTTATATATAGTGTATAGTATAATTATATAACTGTCGGTAATTGTACTTAAAATGTGTGTCCACGCCCACTTTCACCACCCACAAACCAATGAAAATGCTTTATTTAACACGGTTTTGATCGTATAAGACTTAAATTTGGTAATTTGGTTTGTATAGTTACTGTCACTATACAAAAAATTTATTTCCACGCCTCCTTTTTCCGCCCACAAATCAGTGAAAATGTTATATTTCAACGGTTTTGGTCGTATTAGACAAAATTTTTATAATTTAGTTCATATGACAAAAGTAATATTTTGCACGGTTTTGATTAGACTGAAATTTGGTAATTTAGTTCATATGGTTACTTTCGGCAGCTATACTGAAAATGGTGAGTATATTTGCCATTTCTTGACATTTTCGTATATGACAGTAAGGCGGTCTGTGGCAGAACATCGTCTGCCGGGGAATACTAATTATAATAATAAAGTAATGTATTGTTGCCAACTTACCTTTAAATACTCATTTTTTAATTTTGTCCAAATAACTCCACAAACTCTGGGAATGCACTCCACTAAATAAGCATGAGATAGTCTAGTGTGGTACTCCAAACTTTTGTAGGATTCACCGGTCGCTTGGTATCGTAAAGTGACTCCTAGCTGTTCTTTTGGACTAACAGCTTTCCTCATATTTGTATTTTGTTTCTTTAGATCATCGTGCACCAACCGAAGTAAAGCATTGAACTTTTATTCATCCATCCTATAGTAGTTTTTTAGAGCTTTAGGGTCCTCTATTCTAAGTTCCCTGCTCAGTTGGAAAAAAGAGCCTTTGCATGACCGCCTCTCATGCCACTTTTTTATCCAGCAACTTCGGTTCTTTTTATTGGCTTCCCTTTGTTTCATCACGTCGCTAACTAATGTCGCAAAACGCATTAAAACTTTTCTGTGAGCACTGTTCATAAAAACTACATTTGCCGCATATTTTTTTGCTGACTCGATTAGCTCAATGCCCAATAAGTCCAAATCAATTTCAGCAGAATCCATATCTAATTTTTTTTTTGTAATAATTATATTAATGAATATTAATTAAGTACTTCATTTTATCATATTTTTCATACCTCTTTTTCACTTACAATAAAAGTAAAAATTAAAGTAAGACAAACAATCAAACAATCAATTCTCGCTTAAAATAATTTTATATGTAGTACGAAATAAAGGGAAGAAGAAAATGTAGTGAATAATAATAAAATGTCAAAATGTGCTCGCCGAGCAATTTTCTGTCGTCTATTGCAGACAGTAAAGAGATTTAAGTGTTGCTTTTGTTGTGCTTTCGTGGATTTTTTCGGGATATTTGCTATTTTAACAATAAGCAACACTAAAAATTTGCTTATGATTCCAAGCAAAAATAGAAATAAAGTTAAATACAACGCAAAAAAGTAAATTAAATATTTATAATTAATAGTTATATAATTGTATAATTAATAAATTCATAATATTTTATAATTAAATAAAAATAATTATTAAATAAAACCGCATTGCAGCGAGAATCTTCGCATTCGACGACATATGTTAATCAACTTGCACTTGCACTTGTAGTCGCTTGCAACTTGCGGATAGTTTTGAGTTTTTTCGAATTTTTTTAAAGAAAATTGGACCTATTCGGCGAAATCTGTTATTTTGTTACGCATTTTCTGTTATTAATCATAAAAGATGCCGACCATAAAAGATCTGTTAAAACTGGTATTCTGCCTTTTGATATTTTATGGCACTTTGGAAAACAAAAATCTATTTCAATTCCGCTAACTTCTGTTTGCTGACAATTAAATGATATTATTGAACATGCATATAAAATGCAAGCGTACATTCACTTTGTCCGACCTAAAAAGCTGCAGGAAACGCACGTCAGGAAGATCCATCGGCCATTTTTAATTAAATTCGTAAATAAACATCCATTTTTCAGAAGTTTACTTTTTAAAAATTTGTTATCTGTTGTCTTTCATAACAGATTTCATAGCAGATTTTGTCATGCAGAATACCTAATAAAAGTTTTTGTAAAAGATTTTTTGACAGTTCGAAAAATCTGCTATGATTCATTACAGATTTCATAAAAGATTGTCGTGCAGAATACGAAATTTGGTCTCGTAACAGATTTTTTGACAGCTCAGAATTTTGTATGGGAAATCATAATAGAATTTTTTCATAACAGATTGTGCAGAATCAAGTTTCATTTATATAAAGGTTGCGTACATTTTTTGTCGCATCCTTATTTTATGTAAACAAAAATATTTTGACATTTTCTAAGTAGGGTTTTGTGATGCTTAAAAAAACGCATTTTCAGGGTTTCGCTGTGTAATTTTTATACTACGTTTTCATGGCGAGTAAAGCCATGGTTTATTCGAGATTCACTCGCCATAGAAACTCGAGTTGAGTTGAATTTTGTTAAATTCACGAAACTCCACGAAACTTGTTAGACTAAAGCAAGGTTCATTTATATAAAAGTTGCGTACATCAAATACAATGGGTCTACATTATCAAATACAATTTAAAAATATATAATAGGTCTGAATTTTGAACAATGCAATACTTAGATAACGCAATGTTTATAGATGCACACAGCGTTCAGCTACCTGAAAATGCAGTAACACTTTTTTTAAATGCCGCATTTATTTCAGAATCCGCAATTTAAACTCAAGCCTTAAACAGCAAAAAATAAAATGCAGATTAATGGAAAGCAAGAAGTAACGAAAAATTTTAGTATAAGACCAGGGGCCGAATTACCGCATCCGTGATCGAGCAAAATTGTACAAGATTGATAGGCACTTATCTCGTCTTGCCCTTCGTAATTTCGCTCGATAACGGATGCTGCAATTCGGCTCCAGGGCCCAAATTACAGCATCCGTTATCGAGCAAAATCGTCAAAATTTAGTGGCACTTGTCTCGTCGTGCCGTTTGTAATTTTGCTCGATCACGCATACTGTAATTCGGCCTCAGGATTAACTAAATTTTAACCAATTTTTTTATTTTACTTATAAAAATAAAAAACCATAATACATCTTGGCCTTAAAATTTACTTTTTTAGACTTGATAGCTTGCATGTGAATTCAAACGTTTAAAAATAGTTCTCCAAAAAGTTGAGGAATTGATGTTGTCTAATTTATCTGCTATCGTTTATTTTTGTAGACACTTACAGGCCACATACAGACACGTATATACATGATTTTAAGAATCAGCGACCGATTTTACATAAGCAATGTAAAATCGAAATTAATTCACAAAGAAAAAATAAATCACAAACTAATAGGAGTATTAAGTAGTAAAAAACATAATACTATTCAATTTACTACCATATATGAAACTAATTCCAGCAACCATGTGCATTTTTAGCTTTAATGACTACGCTCTTTTGTTCTCATTTTAAAATAAGGTTGCCGAAATGAGAAAACGTCAAAATTGTACGCAACCTTTATATAAATGAACCTTGGTGCAGAATAGGCCTAAATATGTATGCTTTACTTTCAAACTTGCACTGCCCCGTGTAGACGCAGGGTGAAAAAACTATGGGGCATGTCACACGTAGTGGACACGGACAAATTTGTTGTTGTTTTCACGGTTAAAAGAAGCTCTCTCAATTTCCAGTTTCTTATTTTACCCGCGAAAACAACAACAAATTTGTCCGTGTCCGCGACAGTCTGACATGCCCCTATCGAATAAAGGTCTCTGCCCACTTGCGGCACGTAACGAAACGACACGAAACTACAAAATATAACTACCATGTGTTCTAATGTATACATGCTCACTAAGCGATGACGAAACGGCAACGACTGTTGACGCCGTCGAAAAAGCCGGTGGTGATCATTTCAAAGAATTCTGACCGGCTTGTCGTTCTCTTTACTTACAAAAATTACAATGGATTCCAACAGTTTATTGTGCAAAGTAAAAAATTCGCCATCGATAGGTCGTTTTTAAAGCATAGGATGAATCCAAAATCTACGATTTATTTAGTTTTCTCCATCTAATGTGTATTCGAAAATTCTGCGCTTACTTTTTTATTGGTTAGTGTTGTTAAAATTTTTTGTTGCCGTTTCGTTAAGGTGCCCCCAGACTATATGTTTTCTACATATGACATGTCAAATAAAATTACATACCGAATTTTATCTGTGTGTCAGAATTAAGTTTTTGTCAGACAGTTTTTTCTTTTGTCTCCATACTATCGACACGTCATTTGAAAATAAAAAACAGCTTTTGAAATTTTTCTAAGCCTTAAAGCTCTTAAGTGACCTCCTGTAGCCATTCAAACTAAGAATAAATTAATTTTAAATCAATTTATTGAATAAATATCTTAAAATTTGCCTTTTCTTCCATTTTCAAATAAAAAATTTATCAAACTGACATTTTGTACAGATAGAAAAACATACGAAATTAAAGACGGTTCTAATTCAAAAATTTACAGACGCAAATACAAACGACATTTCAAAACCTTAATTTCATATATTCCGCATTACCTGTAGCTAAAAATCATTTGTAATTTTTGACGTGTCATATGTAAGAGACATATAGTGTAGAGGCACTTTTAAGTGTGCATTATATATTATGTTAGCTTTTTCGTAGCCGTTTTACAGTCCTTTCGTTACGTGCCGTAAGTGGGCAGAGACCTTAAAAAAATTATCTGGGGCCGTATTACAGCATTCGTGATCGAGCTGTAATTACAGCAACCATGGCCCCTGATAAATGACCAGTAGCTCGTTCCTGTAACAAAATCGGCAAGTTACCGATTTGTGTGACGTCACGCGTTATCGATCCCTAGTTACCGATTTCGTGACAACTTATGTTTGTGTACGTCGAAATCGGTAAAAATTCGGTCCGTGATGAAAAAGAACACAAATCGAAAAGAAACCTTGCGAAATCGAGTTAAATGGCAAGCAGCTGTCTACTTGCATTTATTTTATTTTATGAGCGCTAAAATTTTATAATAACAAGGTGATGGTCTTGTTATTAAAAAGTGAGTATTTGATTATTTACATATGTTATAATGTTTGCGGAAATAATCAACTATTATGAATGTAAATAATTTGACAATAAGTGATGTGTAATATAAACTTTGGAAATATTTGCAACCGGGTTCTTTTGCATTGCTCTAACAAATATTTTGTTTCTTAAATTTCCCTCTTTTATGTAGATGGGCATTCTTTTTAAATCGCATTACCTTGAAAGTTAAAACGTTTTAAAACAAAAACAGTATTATAATCAGAGTATTACATTAAAAAAATGTAACTTAAGCGAATGTACCCGTTTTAGAATATTAATTGCAAGTACTTGATATTTAATAGATACACAACATTACTGTCATTTATACAGATCGGTAGAATTCTCACTTGCTGCAGAGTGAGTGAGAAAAACATGAAGTTTTATCGATTCACTTTTCTTACACAAACACTTTTTTAAAGATTCTATTGAAGTGAAATCGGAACATGTGACAACTTATCGATTTGGAACAAACGAATAAAACAGAAATCGATTCAGATTATTACACAAACAGCGTAGGTGAGAATTACGTCAGAGTGACGTCAAATCGGTAACATGGATCGGTAACTGCGATCGTTACGAGTTACAAGAACGAGCTACTGGGGCCGAATTATAGCATCCGTGATCGAGCAAAATTGTACAAGATTGATAGGCACTTGTCTCGTAGTGCTCTTCGTAATTTTGCTCGATCACGAATGCTGTAATTCGGCCCTAGGTTCGTCGAGCGGCAGCCATGTTCGAGCCAGTTCGCTAGTTAAGAAGCTAGTTCTACAGTTCGTCGAACCTGTTGGCTTGTTGGCAAAAATTTTTGATTTTCTGCGTCGAACAAGAGGTGATCGACGAACGTGTTCTATAATTTGAACGTAAGCGTCATACCTAATGAAATTCTTTAGCGAAAACATGACCAGCACATATATAAACACGTTTTCTTTATTGTTCATGTTGCTGCGTCATCAATATCTATAACAAAATGATGGCGAATACCAAGAAAAAATCACATGCTCGACGAACAAGCTCGCTAATGTATAAGCCCTTTAAAACGGCTGGGCCGAATTACAACATCGGTGATCGACAGGGTTGCATCGGCAGAAAATAAAAAAGTACTCTCTAAATAATAAAATATATATGAAAAATATTAAAAGGTCGAAACAGACAATGAAAATGTGGGGATTTTCTAAACAAAGATACAAGTTTGACAAGAAAAAAAAAAAGATCGCTACAAAATATATAAAACACACTTGTGCAGTTCGACAAAATATCCTTCTTGTAATTCCCTATTCTTTCTTCCTATAAAACATTCATCCTCACTTAACGTAGGACAGAACATACCTATAAAAAATTCATATCAATATCAAATGTTTTATCGTGATTTTATTCCATCTGTTAAGCTTTGCTAATAGTTTCGCTAAATTTTTAAACTTTTTATGTAAAGATTTTCATTTGTGCTTTATATAATCTCTTAAATGTGTTAAAGAAATAATTTGTTATTCTTTCATGCCCTGACGAAGGCCCACAAAGTGAGCCAAATATCAAAAAATAGGATAATAAAAAAGCAAAAAGTTAATAAAAAACAGTTTATATTTTTATACGACCACAGCCCAATTTATAATAGCAACAAACGACAGAAGGCCGAAACAACAACAACATTTTTCATTGTTAAATAGATACATATATATAAAGAAATTAATTCTGTCACTCCATGTCCCATTATAACAAAAAATAATTGAATTTTTAATTTATTAAAATGTTCACATCACAAATTTTTATAAATAGATTTACGGTTTTCTCGCCATTTAGCTGAAAATTAAAAAATTATTTCAAACTACGCTCCGTTTTAGTTTGGCATAACAACTAGAACTAAATCCAATTACAAAAGCAAGTGTTTAAAAAGGCGTTAGAAACGCATCGATACCATTTTTAAAATTCATTTAGCTGTCAATCTTTTATTCTGTTTTCTTTAGTTTGTTTTTATCTGAATCAAGTCTATTTCGCTTTTTCACATTTTCTCGAAATTTTTATAAACAAACTTATGAAATTTTAATTGATCACTTATAATTGCAATCTAAACTAACGGTTCCTTTTTTTTGCCCTAGGAACTATTTTTTTATGTCAAGGTAAAGCAAATTAGAAAATTTGCTCTACACTTGCTGGCTGACATAAAAGCCCTCTTTTATTCATTCCAGTATTAATTTGATAAGAAGAAAAACAGAACTTAAAGTATCACAAAAAATGCTGATTGTTTTCCATTAATTAAAATGCCAACCATTTGCAATTTCAAATGTCTATTAATGCATAATATTAATTTCAGAACAGATTTGATAAGAAGAAAGGCAGAATTTAAAATACATTATAAATTGCAATAACAATACGCTTAGAAAAATTTTATACTGTGGTATACTTTACACCACAGAAGCAAAAAGGAACCATTATTTCAACCTCAAACCCAATGAGATAGCATCCCTTTTTATTTCGCCCTAGTTGATTAAGAACATTAACATAACGACATGGCAACATCGCTTTTTTCATATATCTACCACTCTTGGCAGCTTAGTTTAGGAACAGTTAACTTTAAAAATGATCTTCATCGTCTAATAATTAATTTATTATCACCACTGCTGCCAAAACGCTGTCCATTCGAAAATTTTAAGCTTAATGAGGTTCAACAACAAATGGGATCGTTTAGACGCAAAGCTTAATTTTTAGTTATTAGGGGGTTTTGGACGATCCGACTTGCCATTCGACATGTCCTACGACAAATTAACAGATCAAATTTTTTTGAGCTTTCGAACAGTCCGACATGTACGACGACTTTATTCCATTGCAGGCTCTCAAACAGAACACATCGGCATAATAGCTAAGCAATTTTTAGATGCCCTTATAATTGACCAGTAATTTTCCATACTTTATAGAAATTTTAATTAATTAAAGTTTTTACCTAAATGACCTCTATATTTATTATGTTGACTTTATATGATTTAAATACAAATTCTAAATGTTTGATAGTTTAAATCATACTTGATTTTAAATAAAAATTCTAGTTGTTTGATAGTTTAAAATCGTTTATTGAGCTTAAGGTCAAAGTTAGAATAATTAATTGTTCTAACGAATCTTTCCAAAGAAACAACAACAACAACAACAACAAAGTTTTTTCAATATGAAAAGGAAAAAATCACTAGCTGATCTTATTGCACAATTTCTGCTCGGCTAAAGGCGTCATCAGAAATCTTTGTGATATCTTTGAAAAAACTTTGTTGTTGTTGTTGTTTCTTTGGAAAGATTCGTTAGAACAATTAATTGTTCTTACTTTGACCTTAAGCTCAATAAACGATTTTAAACTATCAAACAACTAGAATTTGTATTTAAAATCAAGTATGATTTAAACTATCAAACATTTAGAATTTGTATTTAAATCATATAAAGTCAACATAATTTTAATTAATTTTAATTAATTATATCTATAATTCAATGTTTCTAACGTTGTTCATATTAATATTCTATAATATTTTTCCGCTTCGTCGGTGTTTACCCGCTGACGCTTTTATTGAAATGAAAAAATGCAGCACGTCAGACCGACTTGCGTTCACATGCCCAACAAGTCGGTCCGACCGCCAGAAAAATCAAAACTTTTTGATTTTCATCCGACATGTCGGTCCAACTGTCTTATTTGCTTTCGAATGATCCGACTTGTCGTCAAGCATGCCATATCTGTCCGACATGTCGGATCATCCGAAACCCCGTATTCAGTCGTACACCCAGGGGCCGAATTACAGCATCCATGATCGAGCAAAATTACGAAGGGCACGACGAGACAATACCTATCAATCTTGTACAATTTTGCTCGATAACGGATGCTGTAATTCAGCCCCAGGGGGTCAATTCCCGTTTTGCGTTAAAGTGAAGTGAAAAGAAGCTTTTCACAATAGTTTTCATTTAAAGGTTTCACTTTATCACTTCACTGCGCACAAAAACGCGATTCTTGTTCGCCTAATGAAAAGTAGCTGCTGAATAGCATTTGAGAGTTGCTGAATGTCTATTAAACAAAGCTTTTATGAAAAATAAATGTAAACAACTTATTAGATGGTAGAAAATATTTTCAAAAATGACTTCATTGAACATGATGATGTCTTTATTATGACTTCAACATTCTTTTTATTGATTTATGTAGAGAAAACTTAAGGATTTTTAGGAGGAGACTTCACGATGAAGAAAACTCATTCAGCAGAATTTCGGAGGAACACTTCGACTTATATCGCTTTCCCAAAGCTATAAACTTGATTAAGAAAGTAAAACTATATATTAAAAATAAGCAATAAAAAAGAAAAGTATAATGAATTTTGCATAAATAAATATAACCAAAATAAGTTTTTCGGTAGCATAAAATAGCCGAAACTAATATAGCAAGTCGATAACGCGCGTTTGCAACCGGCGTTAACTTTGTTTTCATTTCAGCTAAAAATAAACAGCTGTTGCAGTTTTAAAACACAACGGGAATCGCGTTTTCCGTGTAAAGCTGAAAACACTTTTCATATGACGATAACGCAGAATGGGAATTGACCCCCAGACTTGGTAAAATGTAGTATCGTCTGAGCCCACCTTATAAAGTGTTTTCAGCCCTGCTGCTGTCCAAAACAAAGTTTACTGATTTCAGCTGTAAAAGGATACAAAATATATCTTTAGCAAAAAGGAATGATATTTTGAAGTGATTTATCTAAAGTGTTTACAAGCATAGCACAATTAGATTATTTCCAACAGATTTCTCAGGTGCTAGGATGGACAAACGATACATCTTGCACAAAAACAAATTGGAAGATAAAAGTTCAGTTTGGTTTTTTTCTTACCAATGCCAAGCTATACTAAAAACAAAGGAAGGATCAACAAAAGCTTTTGTTTTTGTCGAATTATTTGTAAACAAACTGAAAAATAAAGCTATGGCAAATTGTTATGAATACCAACATAAAGCAAAAGTACCGTCATACTTAGTACCCTCTGATTTATATGAAGCTTTCATACAAGCCATGATTCAATTACTACAGGTTGTCCATTCATTTGACGTTTACTCAGAAGAATGAAGATATACACCCGTAAAATTGAAGAGGAGAGCAAAAGAGTAATTTTTTAATGCCATCAAAGTAATCAGTTGCAGGAATATCATACTTTTTCGCAGTACTAAATACCCAAGGATACATTTCACTGCTGCTTTTTCTACTACGTTCTGCACTGCTTGTTGGTTTTGATAGAAAATTTTAGTAAGTTTTCAAAAACTAATTTCAATATTTTGTTGTGCAAATCTATTCACACCGCTGATGGCTTATTAGATCCACTGGCACACTATACTTTTGAATTTCATCACCAAAATAAACTGTTTTGCCAATACCGCACGTTGAAATTTATTTTAACAATTACAACTTAATAGTCGCGATTTATATATTAATTGCAAATATAGAATAAGTACTTTTTTTAAAAAAAATACACAACAAAACACTGAAACATAACTTTTTTTATAGAAGACAACAAAACCCTAGTTGTCATTTATATTTGAGAGAGAATTTATTTTTTTTACAAATTTACGGGTGTTGTCAAACGAATGGACAACCTATAATAATTGAATCATGATACAAGCTGATAGGTACGAGTACCATTGGTGCCTTGGTACCCAACGCACTTTCTGTTTCTTTGCACTTCATACGTAAACAAACATCCAAATGTTAGAAGTGCTGCCAAATAGCTATAATGTGAACCAAAACAAACCAAGTGTCGCTACACCAAGAGAAAAATACACAGAAAAGCGATGAAAATAAAATTGTACTAGTACGGAAAATGTGGTACCTCGCATGATACATAGAGCTACAGGTAAAGTATTCCCGGCGCAACAAACAAAATTTACTGCGCACCTCGTCATTGGTGCTCGTCAAATGTGACACTTGATGAATACATTCAAAAGAAAATGTAGAAAAGTGACGAAGATAGCAAAATGAAAACGAACAAACAGTCAAAATTCTGTCAAGCACATCAAGCAACGTAGCCGCTTTTTTGTTAAAATCGGTAAAAAGGGGAAAAAGCACCCCTACAAAATATGCAAATTTTTTTTCACAAACAGTACTAAAAAATATATTTACTTTATTTTGGACATGTGCTTTATATAACAATATTTATTTCATTTCAGTAAAACAAGTTTTCATAAAAAAATGTAGGCATTTTAAAATTTTTATACCCTATGAATAAATTGTGACTACGTTTCAACCAAGGAGCACCTTGCACGTCACAGCAAAGATGGCGGACATGCGCAATACTTTATCTGTAGTTCTTTGTATCATGGTACCTCGTACGAGAAGAATAAAAATGTGTCCAAAATGTTACGAAAGTACGTACTTGTGCAACCTTGGTGATCGAGCAAAATTACGAAGGTCCCCTTTCACATTGTTCAAGAATTGAATTCAATTTTTTTTGACGTTCTCTTTTGAACTTGACGAAAGCTTTCACATTTGTCAAGAATTGATTTCAATTGTTTGTCATCTATGTTTGCTTTCTCAAAAACAAAAGCGATTGCATCAACAGCTTAAAATTGTTCGTAAAATGTTAATTATAATTCTTAAGCTTTCCATCACTTATTATAAATAAATATCGAAAATAATTCAACAAAATAACTTGTTTTCAAGTTTCAGTACGTCAAACGCACGCCGATGCACAAAAAAGAAAATGAAGCAATTTGCAAAAAATGAGAAAAGCACAAAAGGAACACGAAAAAGTTGACGGTACAGAGACACCGGTACCAACTTTTTCTCCCTTTCGTCGCTTCCGATTTGCGGCGAATTGCCTACCAACTATGAAAATTAAATTCAATTCTTGAACAATCTGAAAGGGATCAAGGGCACGACGAGACGAGACAGTTTTATATTGGGCAAGACTTGAAAGCAAGTTTTTTTACGTTCCCTTTTAAGCTTGCCGAAAGCGTCTACACTTGGAAATAGTTGAATTTAATTTCATGTTTTCTTTGCTTATTTTCTTAAAAACAAGATCATCAAAATGACTCACACAAATTGTAACACAACCGAATAGAACGAACTTTCACTCATATGCGAAAAATAAAATGAAGCGCAACACAAAAATTACGAAAATAACAAAAGGAACACAAAAAGCTTGCCAGTACAGAGCATGGCAGAATAACCAGGTAGGGCCGTCTCGCTTAGTATCCTCGCGCTGCAATGAAGAGTGGAAAATGAAAAGTTCTTAAAAACGTCAAATTAAATAAGAATATTATGTTTTCAAATTGTAAATAGTGCGGAAACGTGTGTTAAATTTATTTATTTAAAAAAATCAAATAAAAATTAAAAGTTTAACCAAAAATCAACTGCTAAACATGAACATAAAGAAACTCGAGATGAACAGCTGATTTTGACAACTAGCTCGCTTTTCTCTGCTTTCTACTTTATTCCTCTCCGAGTCTGCCCTACCTGGTTATTCTGCCATGGTAAAGAGCATGGCAAAATTAGACAAGGTAGTGTTAGGGCGGAGAGCCGGTGACCGAAACTGTCAAAACGAAGTTGACATTTCATACAAAATCTACAGCCAATGAGAATGCAATATAAAAGCAAAAATTGGCAAATATAACAAAATGGCAGAGTTTGACAGTTATGGTCACTTAGAAAGAGAACACATTCAGCCCTAACACTACCTTGTCTAGTTCTACTATGGTACAGAGCAAGTTTTATCTTTCTCCTTCGTCACCGAAAATTCATGTAACGCTGTGTCTCCACGAGCAATGTTTCGGGCAATATTGCGAGCAAGGAAATATTGCTTGATCTGGCAATTTTTCGATGGTGGGCGAAATATTGCCGCAATGTGTAATATATTAAATGACGTTGAATTAGAGACGTTATTGCATTGAAACATTAAAGTCTCTAGAAAACTTTAAAAGTTGTATAAAATGCTTTCAAACAATTTATTAATCATTTTCCACAAACATTCTCGTTTTCTATATAAATTTATTTAGTTCATAGTTTTATTTTTCCTCCAATCTTCATTTGCTGCCATTTTTATTGCTCGCAAGAGCAATTAGGGTGCTCACAGTTTCATTTTATCTGGTGTGGTATCTTTGCCGACTGATAGCTTTAAAATATTTTGCCATCTGGTAACTATTTTTGTTTTTTTTTTGCATACAAAATAAAGATAACACAAAATATTACAATTGCCATGCTTTGAAGCGTGTTTGTCTTTTGTGGTAATGTGGCAATGCTGACAGTTGATTTATTTTATTGTTCAGAAAATGGAAGCAGAAGAAATGGAAAGGAAAGTGAAATAAATTTTAATAAATTTATGTTGAACTTTGAATTGATTGAACTTTTCTTCTCAGGTGAAGCAGAAGCGATTGCAAAATGTGAATTTTAGAATTAATATGTAAAGGGGTGCTCACACTTTTAATGAGTTATCTTTCTAAAGCTACCACATATTAAATTTAAAAGGAAACTGTGAATACCCTAAATATTCTATGCAAGGCAATATTGCCCTGCAAGCGTTTGGCAATGCTGCCGGACATATTTAATTGCTGGCAATTTAGCGTCTCCACGGGCAATATTTAGAAAATTCCCATTCTGGAAATATTTCATTGTCGGACATATTGCCCATGGAGACGCTGTGTAAGCTAACCACGATTTGCCCACAAACTCAAATTCTTGCTTTCAAGTCTTGGACCCCTTTTATATTGATCAAAACTTGAAGTCAAGTTTCAGAGTTTGTTGGCAATTCGCCGCACATCGGAAGCGACGGAAGGGAAAAAGAAACTTGAAGCTGTTCCGGCAATTTTTCGTATTCCTTTTGTTATTTTCGCTTTTTATTTAATTTTTCGCATATCAATGTGAATTTGTTAGACTTCGGTTCCATTAAAATATTTTGAATTTAATTTAATATAATTTTACATTAAATTTTTAAGCAAAAACATTTTGTTAAATTCCATCGTGGTAAAAAATTAAAATTAAGTTTGCAAATTTCTATAAAATATAATTCGTCAAGTTCAAAATAGAACGTCAAAAAAACTTGACTTTAAGTCTTGATCAATGTAAAAGATGTACTGCACAATGTATAAGAGATGAATGAATGGTTTTGAACTATCGAATACTTCGACTATTTTTATTCATTATCTATTACTAGTCAATACTAGTCATCACTAGTCACTATATTAAAAAGTGTTCTTACTAAATTAAAGCATTAATCCAAAATATAAATGTTTTTAGCAAACCGCCTTGTAGCAGCAGCTCGACTGCCATGCTTGGTCAATAATATAGCAAGTAAGTTCGTGGCTTAGATTTAAATTCCTATCTAAAAAATCATTTTACATATAGCCTCATTTCGTGCATTATGCGTAACTCCGCAATTGTTACAGAAACCAAACTTTGCTAAAAACGCTGTGGCGGAGCAGATCGAAAAAACTTTAGACGTCGAAAAACAGGAATGCTACAATGTCTTCGCTAATGTTAATCAGCAGGTAGCTTCACAGGCTGAAGGACGTATGTTTGCAGTCGTGCATTTGTGCGGGAAACAGTTTAAGATAACTGCTGGCGACATTATACTCGTTGAAGGTTATTGGCCGCCAACAATTGGTGATGAGATTCGCCTGGAAAAAGTACTGCTCGCTGGCGCTAAAGACTTTACACTTATTGGCAGACCAATTCTTGAAGCGGGCTTAATCGACATCAAGGCAACGATTATTGAAAAGACTCTTACGCACACAAAAACTGTTTTTAAAAAGAAACGCAGAAAGCAATACCAACGCATAAATTTTCAACGTTCGCCAAATACAATGATTCGTATCAACAGCATTGAGGTTGGTGGCAAAGTGAATGAAACTGTGGATAATACAAATCCGTTGCGTTTGTTTTAATATAAAGTTAATTAAAAAGAAATAAACGCATTAATTGTTATATTTTAAACCAAACTTGTTGGTTCCCTTTCAATTAAAGCTTAAAAAAACAAGGTATTGCAAACAAAGTACTGAAATGTATAACCGCGTATTTTTATACTACAAATAGGAACGCTCACAGTAATGACAGACAAACGAGGGCGGTTTACAACAGGCGCGACGAACATGCGTCTCGTAGCGTGTCTCATTTGTGAATTTTAATCCATACTGAGCACATGTACAACTATTGATGGGATGCTGTTTTTATGTGCGTATGCAACCCAGATGCGATTGTAAATCTCTTGTCCCAAAGCTTACAAATATATGGTTGATCGCCGCTTGGCATCTGCTTCATGTGCACTTTGAGCCCGATAGATTTTCCACATTCCTTTTGCCTACGCTGGTGTGCCAACAAACTACGTTTGTGTACTGAAAGATGCTTCTGTAGGTGAGAATTCTTTATGAACCTCTTGCCGCATTCAGCGCACGGATAATCGCGTGATTTTGGTTGCTGCTGGTGTTTTGTACTGATATGTTCTTGCAGCGATTGGTTTTTAATGAAGGGTTTAGCTTCGCAAAACTGGCACTTAAATATAGCCGGACGGTCAATCTGATGTACCGTATTTAGATGAGTTACGGAGTATGAGGCGACATTCGACTCGAACTCATGACATAACTCACACTTGAAATAGAAGTTTGGAATGGCGCGATGAAATGATTTTGGCTTACGTTTGCATACGATGCCAGCGCCACCGATAAGAGTTAATGGCTCTTTCACGGGTACATTGCGGATTTTACGTTTGAGATACTGTTCGCGACTTCGAACGAGTCTCTTTTTTGGTTTGGTGCCTTTAGTCGTACTGTAGTACATGCTTGGTTGAATGGTAGTTGTAAGTGTTGAAAGAGTTGCTTCATTGATGTTATTGCCTTTTGTTTCTGAAGTTTCTAGTATTGATTCAACAATCATTTCCGGTTCTACCTAAAAAAAAACTATTATAAAATGCTAATTGACTTATTAAAGACGTACTCACATATAATTTGTCATCCATTGAATCCAAATCAGGTAGCTCCTGTGCTTCTTGCTTAAGTTTAACTAAAGTATTTGACAAATTTGAGCCCAACGTTGCTCGCGATACAAATATAATATCAGAGTCATTGGCTGCATTTTCCACTTTATACCCCTCAAAAGATTGCTCACCAGTAATTAGTTCCTTTATTAGCTGATAATGTGGATTCCATTCCAGCTTAGGCTCATTTTTCATTACCAACTTTTCCCCAAACTCCTCTGCTACATCTTTTAAAATATATTGCTGCTCCGTCAGAATCTAATTAGATTCTTGACATTTTAGAATGATTTCGTCTGCCTCAATAATTGCCAGAGCGCATTCCTTGCAGATGTGTGCCTCCGGTTCGTCCAATAAGGAGATCTATTTTTGGGCAATATCGATTTCGACTGTCATTATTGATTTCTTACTTCTCGTTGCCATACTCACTAAAACACCGCATATGTTTTCAATTACACTCGGTAAATATTTTTCCTGGATATGAAGATAAAGTGAAAAGTTGTTCCTTTTCTCTTGAAGACAAACGCGGCAGAAGATGATCACTTCTGCCATTTGCCATTAACTCCAAGGAGTTGCTTTCAAACGATATAAATTATGTTTTGCTTAGAATTGTTTAATAAATAAATTAATAACAAACCACATAATATAGTTGCCAACGTTTTGGAAAAAATACCTTTTGTGGTATTTTTAACTGCTGTGGGAAAAAGTATTCCCATGGTATTTTTCGGCACGATTACGGTTTCCGTGGCCCAAAGATCTGAAAATGCAGTTTGGTTGTACTCATTGAGAAAAAAAAAGATTCACCGAAGAAATTATCGATTTTTAAAAAATATTTTACTTTAAAAAGTCTTTATAAAAATTCGGCTATATCTTTCCTAATGTTTGACCGATCTAATTTATTCGGGTACCACTAAACAGAAAATTGATATATCTTCAAGATAAAAGAAAAATCATTTCTTTCCAACCCGGTCACGCTACAGACGGTCTTTCTGTATATTATTATTATTGTTTGCATAAAACCGTTATTTCCTCTAAAAATTCCGTTATTAAGAGGAAACAAAAACATCATATATTAAAAGCTGTAGCAATGACCTTTCGTCTGATGTATAATAGCTTAAACTTTTTTCTCCATTGTTGCTGTATTTTTAATTTTTGTATACATACTAGGTTGAACAATACAATAATAAAGTTTTGCGTTTTTAACTAATCGTTCGTTTTGAGAATGCAGTTTTGTTGTACTCATGGTCAAAAAAAGATTCACCAACGAAATTATCGATATATCGATTACGTATCGATGTTTTTCTTGCTAAAAGTTCTGTATAAATAAAAATTTATATTTTTGTCATAATCTAATCGATTCAATAGATTGATGGGTCTTTGAAAAGGTAATTGAATTACCTTTAACGATATATGATATAAATCTTTTGCAAGATCCCTTTAATGACGGAATTTTTAAAGGAAATAACGGTTTTATGCAAACAAAAACTATAATATACTGAAAAATCATCTGTAGCGTGACCGTGTTGAAAAAACTATTTGTTTTATCTTTTATTTTAAAAATATATAAATTTTCTTTCGAATGGTACCTGAATCATTCAGATCGGTCAAACATTAGGAAAGTTATAACCGAATTTTCATATAAGACTCATGAAGTAGAAATTGGTTTAAAAAATCGATAGTTCCTGCGGTGAACCTTATTTTCTCAATGAGTACTACAAAACTGCATTTTCAGGTCTTGGCGCCACGGATACCGTAATCTCCCCTATTTTTTGATTCAGCGTGGTATTTTTTGGAATAATTTGAGCTTACGGCCCACGCGTAAATAATTTTTTCTTATTTTTAATAAACTTATTTGGGCCTCTTTAGTTCCAAATAAATTGTCCGTCTCGAATGGTTCAGGAGATAAAATTCGTGAAAACTTGGAAAATTATAATTTCAAGCTTGTTTTTAACACTCCGTACAAGGTCAAATAATTGTATCTGTTAAAATCCAAATTTAATGAAAAAATAAATGTATTTAGTCTTCCCTTTGTAATAGGCGGTCTTCGGCCGCTGCTTAGGGATTACAACCCTCAGTAAGTCCAACACCGGTTTCGCTGTCTACAATACTTCTGGATAAAATACTCGTTTATTTAAAAGGATTTCATATAATATTTGTTACATTGTGCGAGATTTCATGCTTTATTTTGGGCTTTATTCAACACACTTCATAGAACACTTTACTGACAAGCTTCGTAGCTTGCTGTGTTCTATGTGTAAAAAACCGTGCATATATGTACACCGAGAATAAAAACAACGTAAAATCAATAATTCCAACTTTAAATAAAAAATAAACAATAAAAAAAGTAGGGTAAAGTTGAAAATTTTTAAATCAACTACGATATTTTATTTTTTAAAACAATTTTTTTAAACGAAAAATGGATAATTTTTAGTTTAATATTCTTTTATTTTCAATCTAAAATAGAAAATTTTGTTTTAAAGTTGATAATTTTGATTTAAAAATGCACATTTTTAATTTAAAAAACCACATTTTTGATATGAAAACACACATTTTTGTTTTGAAAATGTTTTTTATTAAAGTTTTTTCCTAAATGACCTCTATGTTTATTATGTTGACTTTATATGATTTAAATACAAATTCTAAATGTTTGATAGTTTAAATCATACTTGATTTTAAATACAAATTCTAGTTGTTTGACAGTTTAAAATCGTTTATCGAGCTTAAGGTCAAAGTTAGAAACAATTAATTGTTCTAACGAATTTTTTTCTAAAGAAACAACAACAACAACAAAGTTTTTTCAATATGAAAGGAAAAAAACCACTAGCAAATTGATTTTATTGTACAATTTCTGCGTGCTAAACGCGTCATCAGAAATCTTTGTGATTGCCCGTGCAAGCGCGTAGACGCACTGCACCATCGGGGCGATGAGATTTTGAAGCTTCAATTTCTCATTTTTTCCCTTAATTTCATAATGCCACATTTGTTGTTGTATTTCTGTTTTACTTTAGTTTCTATGCCTATATTATATGTAGTCCAACAGCCTGCTGGAATTCTGCACTAACAAAGCATGTTTACTGAAGTTGTTTTTAGAATTTTTGCTGATTTTGTTTTTCAGCTGTTTCCGTTTGGTCGAGCTCTACCATTTGATTAAAGTTTTTTCCTAAATGACCTCTATGTTTATTATGTTGACTTTATATGATTTAAATACAAATTCTAAATGTTTGATAGTTTAAATCATACTTGATTTTAAATACAAATTCTAGTTGTTTGACAGTTTAAAATCGTTTATCGAGCTTAAGGTCAAAGTTAGAAACAATTAATTGTTCTAACGAATTTTTTTCTAAAGAAACAACAACAACAACAAAGTTTTTTCAATATGAAAGGAAAAAAACCACTAGCAAATTGATTTTATTGTACAATTTCTGCGTGCTAAACGCGTCATCAGAAATCTTTGTGATTGCCCGTGCAAGCGCGTAGACGCACTGCACCATCGGGGCGATGAGATTTTGAAGCTTCAATTTCTCATTTTTTCCCTTAATTTCATAATGCCACATTTGTTGTTGTATTTCTGTTTTACTTTAGTTTCTATGCCTATATTATATGTAGTCCAACAGCCTGCTGGAATTCTGCACTAACAAAGCATGTTTACTGAAGTTGTTTTTAGAATTTTTGCTGATTTTGTTTTTCAGCTGTTTCCGTTTGGTCGAGCTCTACCATTTGATTAAAGTTTTTTCCTAAATGACCTCTATGTTTATTATGTTGACTTTATATGATTTAAATACAAATTCTAAATGTTTGATAGTTTAAATCATACTTGATTTTAAATACAAATTCTAGTTGTTTGACAGTTTAAAATCGTTTATCGAGCTTAAGGTCAAAGTTAGAAACAATTAATTTTTTGTTTTGTAATTTTGTTTGTAAATAAAAAAGTTTTTTATTTTATTTCAAAAACGTAAAATTTTGATTTAAAATCACATTAAAATTAGACAAACATTTTTAATTTTTAATTGTTTTTTTATTAATTATTAAGTTATTATATAAAATAAAAAATAGTAAATTAAATATATTTCAATTTCACACATGTTTTGAAATATGTCTTACCCTTCAAGAATTCCATTCTGCTCTCCATATCAAATTCCTTCAGAAGTTCCCCGAGTTTTTCATCATCCTCGCTGGCATCCACTTTCTTGGAATGAGCACTCCTCTACTGAAGATGTAGATGATGAAGTGATGTGAGGACTAAAATCAGCCGTCAACCATCCAAAGCCAGCCATTCTTCATCACAATATTCCATATTTAATAAAGACATTTTAATTTTATTTCGCACTAAACGACGCGACACAATGGATACGAAAAAAACAAAATGGCGTTGTTATTTTTTCTGTATCTGTTTCAACTTAAAATTAAAAATGCATTTTTGTTTTAAATTTGAACAATTTCAAAATGAAAACGATAAATCAAAAATTAAAAATTTTATATTGAAAACGGTCAGACTAGATTTTAAAATAGACAAAAATACATAATAAAAGAAAATTTTTTTTCGGCATGACTACGATTTCCGGGGCGCCGCGGTTTGCAAGTGTTTTCTAGTAGAGATCAACAAAAATAGATGTATAATTGAACAAAAAATCGATTACTCAACTAGTTATCGAGTTATCAATTTGTTTCTTGCTGTCTGTTCAAAAAACATTTATATCTTTGACATTATCAAATAGATCTTAAAAACGACACTTTTTCCATACACCTTTTTCTTAGAATTGTTGTTGTTTTTTTCATGCGTCTATTACAACAAGAGGATATAAAATTAAAAATATTTCTTTATCAGTAGTGAGAATCGGACTCGTATTCTTTCGATGGTCAGTTGTACTCATTAACCACTAATCCAAAACTCTTTGGTACAAAATGTGATTCATGCAATATTAAGTATTAACTGAAGCTATGTTGCAGTAGATGACAAGAATGTGTTAAAAGGATTGTGCATTAGCTATCCTACATGTGAATGCGTGAAGCTATGATGCAACGAATCACAACAATGTATTGAAAGGATTGTGCATTAGCTATCCTACATGTGAATGCTAGAAGCTATGTTGCAGCAGATCACAATAATCTAAAAATTTTTTTGTTTATTGGCTATCCAAACAATAAAAGTAGCAAGGTTCCATTGAACTGGGTGAAAATGATCACAAGATGCCATTTGTTTTAGGTGTAGATTTTAATTGTGAATTCAGGCATGAATGTTCACAGGCACTTAAACAATGTCTTTTCATATATATAATTTACGAATGATAAGCGATCCAAATATTTGTAAAACACGCAGGGGCATCCCAATGCATTTTGAAAGTACAGGCATGATATAATTTTGGCGCCTTTATCAAATTATCAAAAAATTCGAAAAATTTATTTTTAAACAATATCAAACATATTTTTATTAAATCACTTCAAATAAATGGACTAAAATATATAACTCGTTTTTAAAATATATTAAGTTTAAGATTAATCGCAGAAACATGTTTAAGGAACATAAATAAAAACTAAAAAAATCATTTAATTAAAATTGATAACACAAAGCCATAAGAAATTAGATCATAAATATAAATGGTAATTTTTTAAGCGTTTGGTTTTTGAAAATTGATGAAAAAACAGTGAATGATAAACAGTGAGTGATATATTTATTTGGAGCGATACATCAATGCCTGCCATTTACTTTCTAAAGATTATTTTTTGTAAACATTGCCCGCGCCTACACTTGAGGTGGTTCATCCGTAAGCTCCAACTTTGGCATAACTTTTCCAGCATTTCGGCCAGTATCTCACCAATGGCAGCTTTAATGTTGTCTTTCAGGACTACTTGTCCCTGTACACGAGAAACTTCACGTAGCCCCACAAAAAATAGAATAGCGGGGTCAAATCGCATGATCTTGGTGGAAAGTGGACTGCACCAAAACGTAAGATTTATTGCTCACCAAACTCGCTTCTCATTGGGTCCATGGCAGAGCTGTAAAATCGGCATTCATATTTAGAATTTTAAATACAACTGAATAACGACATAAGAATGCATTCAATGAATGCAAAATTGATTTATAAATACAATTTTTAATTCACATTAATTTTTAAGAAAATTATTAATTATTCATTTTCGTTGTTCTGAATAATTAATAATTTTTTATTTATTTAAATGATATTCACAAAGAATTTCAGAATTTTCAATCATTCTATTATTTTTTATTCACTACTCATTTGTTATTCATTATTCATTTTTTATTCATTATTAATTTTTTATCCATTACTCATTTATTATTCATTATTAATTTTTAATTCAGTATGAATTTATTATTCATTATTAATTTTTTATTCATTATTCATTTGTTATTCATTATTCATTTTCTATTCATTATTAATTTGTTATCAATTTTTTGTTTATGGCTTAGGACTAAAATGAATAATGAATAATAAATGAATAATGCATAAAAAATTAATAATGAATAAAAAATTAATAATGAGTAAAAAATTAATAATGAATAAAAACTGAATA
The DNA here is from genome assembly GCA_963920525.1 of Dichetophora obliterata. NCBI lineage: Eukaryota > Metazoa > Arthropoda > Insecta > Diptera > Sciomyzidae > Dichetophora > Dichetophora obliterata. Next base: position 47,705,525 of record OY986438.1, on the reverse strand, counting down.
ATGAATAAAAAATAAATAATGAATAACAAATGAATAACGAATAAAAAATTAATAATGAATAACAAAAGAATAATGAATAAGAAATGAATAATGAATAAAAAATTAATAATGAATAACAAATGAATAATCAATAAAAAATTAATAACAAATACAAAATTAATAATGAATAAAAACAGAATAATTGAAAATTCTGAAATTCTTTGTGAATTGCATTCTTTGTGAATAGCATTCAAATGAACAAAAAAATTATTCATTATTCTGAATAATGAAAATTAATAATTGAAATGAATAATTAACTATTTATTTTAAAAATTAATGTAAATTAAAAATTTTATTTTTAAATCAATTTTGTATTGAATGCATTCTTATTTCGTTATGCACTGATTCACTTCATGTAAGTAAAATAAAATTGTATGCATTCTTTTACAGCTTTGGTTCATGGCATGGCGTGCCGCGTGGCATGTGGCACCGTCTTGTTAAAACCACATGTCAACCAAGTCCAATTCTTCCATTTTGGGCAAAAAAAGGTCGGTTATCATAGCATGGTACCTCTATTGACTTTAACGTTGGGATTTTCATTATTTTTGAAAAAATGCTGTCCAATGAAACCTCACCAGACAGTGCATATTTCAGAGTGAAAAAATAAAGTTTCAACAGCTTTAACTTTTTGATGCTAGTTTTGGAATTTTTTCACAAAATAGCTAAGAACTATTTTTTGTATTTGCAATAAGTGTTGTTTCAGAAAATATTTCAAGCACACTTCAATGTAATTTTTTCAAATGAGGATTTCTACGATTTTTTTTTATTGAAACAAGGAAGAAAATAACATTTTTGAATACTCAACTATGAAACTACTTTTCATCCGATTTTTTATGTTTAATAACTCATTTTAAAGAACAACTTCATTAAAAACGAAATGCTTACCAGTTTTTTCTTTAAAAAAAAACATACTTCAAGAGATGTTTTTATTACTTCTTTGATCAAATATTAGGAAAAAATCTTGTAAAATGCTTCTCCATTTATTGGGCTCTTGAGCGAGTTCTTAAAGTTTATCAATCGGCACGAAACTTTATAGATTTTAGTTTTATATCAAATCGACTATTTTTAGCATATGAGGTCAACAATTTGAGCAAACATTTAAGATATATATAAAAAATACCTCTTTTGATTTATCGATATCAGAAACTATCTTTATTTTTATCAAAAACCCCATTGGGTTAATCCTGGCTAAGGGCCTGTCACTGACGATTAATTTCGTTTTTAACATCACTTTCTGGAGCACATTTAAAAAAATTTTAAAAATATTTTTGAAGACACTTATTTTCTTTATCTCTTAGTGCTTTTCTTTTCTTATTTTGTGTCATAAAAAATTTAATTTTCTTTTTTTACACATTGTAGCACAAAATTAAGAAAAAAAAAAATTACTAACTTAGTGCCCGTTTTTTTATAAGGGTTCTGGTAAGGGCGCCTTTTTCAATAAGAAAAAAAATTACACAACAAACGCTTAAAGAAAAAAAAGTATAGCATGAGGGGACTGCCCACCGAATCGAAAATCTATATATAAAATATTAATATTCCCTGAAAGACTTTGTCCTGCCACGGACCGTCTTACAGCTATTTAAGAATTTTCATGCTAATCGAAAAAAAATATATATTTTCACCCCCTCAGCCTTTGATTATTTCTTTCAAAATATTTTTTGTTCAGATAGCATTTTTATTATACAATTACACCAAACTATATTATTACATTTAAATTGAATATTGTTGATATAAAAATAAAATACAGGGAGCACTTTTGAATGAAAAATAATCCTCAAAAAGGATATTTAATTTTTTTTTCAATGTATATGTAGAGCTATAGCTAAAAAATAAATTTTCTTTTTTTATGTATAATATTTTGTTTGATGGGCCTTGAAGTCTCTTTTAATGCCTGCATTTGAGATTTTGTTACAAGGAAAACAGAAAACAGCAAGCAAAGTGCAGTGTATTTTCTGCAGTTTATTTATTCGATTCATCCGTACATCCGGTTCATCATAAATGCACATTATTTTCGTCATTTATCATTTCATTATATTTTAAATTATCGGTTTTAATATAAAAAAACAAAGTAAAACATAAACAAAAATATAAATTAAACTTATTGAAATTTAAAATACGTATACATAGAATTTGTATTTACATAAAATACGTATACATAGAATTTGTATTTACATAAAATTCATTGAATTTCATTTACATTATTTTCACTGTTTGCGTCATTAACCATTGCATTATATTTTTAAAAAAGATACTATAGGCTTATGGTAGCTGAAATAAGAAACAACAAATTTTTGGACCATGCAGTCCCACTCATGATAAAATTATTATTGACAACTACTTATTTTCTCACGAGCTGCGACCAGCCTCAAGACGCTATACTATCGAACTTCAAACAAAACAAAACAATATAAAGTACGTGTGTTACACACATTGGCAGCTTTCAGCGGAGTCAATAGTTTGTAACGAACCCTTTTGCTTGTTACTGATTTTTGCTGAGGTAGGCTCAGTGAGTAAACCAGGGGTTCTTACAAAATAATTTATTTACCAATGATCCCGTTGTTTTAAATAAGAAAGCCAGCGTTTTAGTTTTAAACTGTAGTGTAATTCTTTATTATTTTCATTGGTTTTATTTATTGCTTAATGAGTACGTTACTTAGTTATTATTAATTATTAAGCATTATATAAATTAAAGTGATTTAATTAATCCTTGCTTATTCATATTTATTCCGTTATTTGCTATGATCCCTCTCGCTGTGAGTGACTATGATAGAACTCAGATTAAAACTATGTTCGAAGGGTGGAGGTACCTTCGGTTAAGATAACTACGTTTTGATTTTAGAGTAAACAACGTTCCAAGGGTGAGGACACCTTCGCTTACGATAACTACGCCTGTCTTAGAGTAAACAACGTTCGAAGGGTGAGTGTACCCTCGCTTAAGATAACTACGCCTGAGCTTAGAGTAAAACTATGTTCGAAGGGTGAGTACACCTTCGCTTAAGATAACTACGTTTTGAACTTATAGTAAACAAAGTTCGAAGGGTGAGTACAGCTTCGCTTATGATAACTACGCCTGAGCTTAGAGTAAAACTATGTTCGAAGGGTGAGTACACCTTCGCTTAAAATAACTACGTTTTGAAATTATAGTAAACAAATTTCGAAGGGTGAGTACACCTTCGCTTACGATAACTACGCCTGAGCTTAGAGTAAAACTATGTTCGAAGGGTGAGTACACCTTCGCTTAAAATAACTACGTTTTGAACTTATAGTAAACAAAGTTCGAAGGGTGAGTACACCTTCGCTTATGATAACTACGCCTGAGCTTAGAGTAAAACTATGTTCGAAGGGTGAGTACACCTTCGCTTAAAATAACTACGTTTTGAACTTATAGTAAACAAATTTCGAAGGGTGAGGACACCTTCGCTTAAGATAACTACGTCTTGAACTTAGAGTAAGCAACGTTCGAAGGGTGAGTACACCTTCGCTTAAGATAACTACGTTTTGAACTTAAAGTAAGCAACGTTCGAAGAGTGAGGACACCTTCGCTTAAAATAACTACGCCTGACTTAGATTAAACACTATGTTCGAAGGGTGAGTACACCTTCGCTTAAGATAACTACGTTTTGAACTTAGAGTAAGCAACGTTCGAAGGGTGAGTACACCTTCGCTTAAGATAACTACGCCTGACTTAGAGTAAACAACGTTCGAAGGGTGAGTACACCTTCGCTTAAGATAACTACGTTTTGAACTTAGAGTAAGCAACGTTCGAAGGGTGAGTACACCTTCGCTTAAGATAACTACGCCTGACTTAGAGTAAACAACGTTCGAAGGGTGAGTACACCTTCGCTTAAGATAACTACGTTTTGAACTTAGAGTAAGCAACGTTCGAAGGGTGAGTACACACCTTCGCTTAAGATAACTACGCCTGACTTAGAGTAAACAACGTTCGAAGGGTGAGGACACCTTCGCTTAAGATAACTACGATTGAACTAACTACTCAGTCTCAAAGCATGTGCATGCTACTGCGCCTGCGACAAGACTGCCTGTGCTAAGCAAACGCGACTGCTTTATATTCTGCCGTTGCCTTTCTGTTCCGTGTTCACTTGTTTTGTTTTCCCTGCCTGTGTATATGTGACTGTGTGCATGGCTCTGTATGTTTGTATGTGTGCATTTATTATTTGTTTAATTATTTGTTATTCAATACATTATTATTTCCCCAATAGAATATTTATAACATTAATATTATATATTTTACCTAATAAGATATAATATAATATAATATAATAATTTCTATACATCTTATTCGTAATATATAATAAATCTTTAAATTTAATTAAGATAGTTTACTTTACATTTCATGTTTTGGTTGTTAACATTTTCCATATTTTAAATTCAGTTAACAATTCACTTATATACTTTGTGAGACCCAAATTGTGCAACAATTTGAGTCCTCACAAGTTGGCAATAATTTTTTTAAAATTTGAGTGAGAAACCTTTGCAATGACATTTACAACAGGTGACGACTCCTCTGAATGCGGCCAATGTGTGTGACACACGTTCTCTATTTTGTTTTCTTTTGTTTGACATTCGATGGTCAAAACACGAAATGTCACTCCTATCTATTAGAGTCACTCCTATGGTTCCAGTCAGAGAAAATGCTGGCGACATTTATAAAACTACAAATGTTTTTATGTTGATCGTGAAACTCAAACACACGCTTTTGGCTCTTGGCGCTCAGCAAATGCAGCAAGCAACTATCAATAAGTTTATCTGCTGACAAATCGTTCTTTCATAAAATAATCATGAATGATATTTACTGTTTTTCTTTCAATGTATATGTAGATCTGTAGCTGAAATAAAATACATTTACAACTACAATTACCAAGCAAATCTACAACAACGACGAACGGCAGTATCACATCGGTTGCGCAGCGTTAGAGGGGATGAACCGAATTGGCGGCGGAAAATAAACAGCACTTTGCTTGCTATGTTTTTTGTTAGACTGGTAGCAAGGTCTCAAGTGGAGGCACTGAAAGAGACTTCACGATCAGTCAAAAAAATACAAATATGAAAAATGCAAATTTATTTCATTTTAGCTACAGCTCTGAAAGAAATTTTGTTTGACAGGTCGTGAAGTCACTTTTAATACCTACACTTGAGATCTTGCTACCAGGCAAACAGAAAACATAGCCAGAAAAGTTTTGTTTGTTTTCTGCCACCGATTCAGTTCATCCCCCCTAACGCTGCCCAACCGCTCTGATCTTGTTCTTCTCTGTGCGTCGTTGTATGTAGATTTCCTTGGAAATTGTTGTTGACGCAGTTAGCTGGAAATTTTTTGTAGACGTTGTGAATTCCAATTGTGTAGCTACAGTCGGCATATGAAATCAGAATTATTTTGGTTAAGAGCTTATAGCAAATTATTAAATTTTTTATATATTACTGAAACTATTTCTTTTAAGCAAAAGTATTACCATTTCGAAAATACATATTATTAAAGTAATTTATTTAAATTATTTCATTATTGAATTAATATAAAAAATTAAAGCTTATTTATATCTATTTATGTCATTACACTAACATAATATACATGTACACTTTATTTATATTGCGTTGTGTATTAAAAAGAGAATATTCTAAAATTATAATTTATAATAGCATATAAATTTTATTTAATTCATAAAAGAAATTGATGCTAAACAGTTTAAAAAATAGAATTCTTAGGATAAGCAGACTTTAGTTATCCAATTACTACTGAAAATATTAAATTATTTTGCAGGTTTATTACGTAATTGTTATTATATACATATACAAATATACATAAATACTCTTTAAATTTCCTCAATGAGCTAAATTGTTCATATATGTGAACTATATGTATTTTCGATACGGTTACACTTTTACTAAAAACAAATAGTTTTACCAATATTATATATACTCTTTAATTTATATGTATAAACTGTTTTCTAAAATAGTTCGATGTCATATGCTGACTGTAGCTACAAATAAACATATACAAAAAATTAAAGCTTACTGTACAACAATAACTACCAAGCAAATCTACAACAACAACGCAAAGAGAATGACATGATCCCAGCGGTTGCACAGCGTTAGAGGAGATGAACCGAACTGGCGGCGGAAAATATACAGCACTTTGATTGCTATTTTTTCTGTTTGCCTGCTAGCAAGATCTCAAGTGGAGGGAGGCATTAAAAGAGATTTCAGAGCAAACTGCTGAAATAAAATAAAATTTAAATTTTTCTTATTTGTATTTTGTTTGACTGTCGTGAAGTCTCTTTTGATGCCTCCACTTTAGATCTTGCTAGCAGGCAAACAAAAAATAGCAAGCAAAGTGCTATTTATTTTTCGCCGCCAATTCGATTCATCCCCCCTAACGCTGCGCAACCGCTGTGATCATGTCATTCTCTCTGCGTTTTTGTTGAAGATTTGCTTGGTAATTGTAACAAAAAAAAACATATATGTACATATATATTTTTTGTAACACAAAAAACCTGCAAAATAAATTTATATTTACAGTTGTAATTGAATAACTACAGTCTGCTTATCACAAGCGTTCTATTTCTTACCGCCTGATGTTGTAAACCGAAAACGCAAACAAACGACAAGTCAGACACGAGAAGCCACACCTTTTCTATATGAAAATCTATTGCTTTTCGTGTCTTGCTTGTCGTTGGTTTGCGTTTTCAATTTACAACACTAGGCGGTTTAACTGTCTACGTACATTTATTATATTAAATTATATATAATTTATATACTATATCTATTTCTTATATATTTTTATTTTAATACACAACACAATCTATAGCGTGCATGTATATTGTGTTATTATATAAAAAGATATAAATAAGATTTAAATTTTTAAATTAATTCAATAATGAAATAATTAAAATAAATGATATGAATTGTATGTATTTATTTTTGATTTGGTAGTAGTTAAAAGAAATAGTTTCAGCCATTTATAAAAAATTTCAAAAATGGATTTACACTCTTATCTAAAATAAATAAATTGTCATATGCCGACTGCAGCTACAAAAAAAAGTCTAAAAAAATTCCAGCTAACTGTACAACAACAATGACATGGCAAATCTACAACAACAACGCAGTGAGAATGGAAAGGTTCACAGCGGTTGCGCAACGATAGAGAGGATGAACGAATCGGCGTCAGAAAATAAACCGCATTTTGCTTGCTATGTTTTCTGTTTGCCTGGTAGCAAAATCTCAAGTGGAGGAATGGCAAAATTAGACAAGGTTGTGTTAGGGCGGAGAATCGGTGACCGAAACTGTCAAATCGATGTTGACATTTCATGCAAAATCTGCAACCAATGAGAATGCAATATGAAAGTAAAAATTGGCCAAAATACCAAAATGGCTGGCAAAAAGAGAACACATTCAGCCCTAACACTACCTTGTCTTGTTGTACTATTAGTGGTGGCATCAAAAGGGACTTCACGGCCAGTCAAACAAAAACCAAATATCGAAAATTTTAAATTTATTTTATTTTAGCCTACAGCAGCTCTACAAATACATTGAAAAAAACAGTAACATTCAATGTAACTCGTAGCAGAGAAAAGGGAGGGAAAAGAACGATGCGTCAGCAGAGGAACTTATTGATGGTTGCTTCCTACATTTGCTGAGCGCCTGGTAGTCAAGATCCAAGAGCGTCATTTAAAAACCTTCTCGCTGTCTGTATTGATGACGAGAGTTACTCGCAAAATGACGATGACGCAAACCAAAGATTTACCCTCACCAAAATCGTTCAATGCGCCTAAAGAAGTTTTCACTTCAAAAAAACCTGTTGTTTATGAAAATTTTTTTTAATAAAACAGTGATAGTTGACAACTCTGAAAAGAAAATGCCGCAGTGGTGAAAATAAAAAGCAAGTGTGAAAATTGTCAAAATTTGTTTGACGATATATAATAAAATAAGAGCATGCCTGTAATTATTTAAATGTTCAACATATTCCTTTATACAACTTAATGATTAAAATGTTAAAACACTTAATCCATACATTATTTTTCTGGTTTGCAAATGAAGTTTTCCAGCAGATTAAAGCAGAAAAAGAAGATCGTTCTATTTTCAAATCTCACCATGAATAGCGGGGGTTTGAGTAAAAGCAAATTTTTCAAAAATGTTGACAAATACAACAACTGAAGAAATTGCCAGACTTTAAAAGCATATATAGACCAATATAAGGCGAATTAATGATAAGTTTTAGTTGCAAACATCTTATTGCAGCCTAACTTTACTATTTATATACTAACAAACAGATTATATGCATTAATTTCAGGAGTTGCCAAGTGATTTCTTTGTGAGCTTGCGGCCTATTAAGAACAAGAGTGACGATCAGGTTGATTTTTTGTATGCACAAATACATGCAAACATTTTTTGAGGTTATGTTTTCTAAGTTTCATATCTTGTTATCTTTGCTGTCTGTAGTGATGACGAGAGTTACTCGGAAAAAGACGATGACGCAAACCAAAGATTTACGCTCTACCAAAATCGTTCAACGCGCCTAAAGAAGTTTTCACTTCAAAAATTTCTTGATTTTTCGAAAGTTTTAGAGTGGCCTAACGCCTTAACTTCAAGGAAGTAATTAACATGATGAAAATATAGAAAATACATTTATGAATAAAAAAGTTATTATAGATCCTTGTTGCAAGCCAAGGGCATGTTGTGTGGACATGATAAAAACATTATTAACTGTGTTAAAGTAATTGTTTACATATTTTGATATTTTTCAATTGACTCACAAATTAAAATCGTTATTTTTCAGTGTAGAATTTTATTTCTAAATTTAATAGCGTCTTTAAAATTTTTTCATTACACTGAATTGAAGGATATGATTTATCTTGCCTATTCAATTAAATTATTAACTTTTGACTTATTTGATATAAGTACATAGTTATTGTAAGAACTATGGTTGTCATCAAATTTCCACAAGAAAATGCACCACTTAATAACTTTTGCTATGAGCCTTGCTACAACGCCTGCTAATTTTAAATAACTGTCTTGGATTTCATCCACTCAGAATGAAGCAATTTGCTTTCTTGCAAAACCTGCATTTCAAAGTGTGGCGAAAGCAATAAATAGTTTACAACAAACAATAGCCTGCTTATTATTTCTATAGTATAGCTACAAAGCGTATGGTGGTCAATTACAATCGAATCAATGCAGTCGAAGGATTTCTTTGCAGGGCTCTTCTATTGGATAGCTTTGACGCTTGCATTTGCTAGCACAACTGCACTCAAATGGGAAAATCAGTTCCTTGATATAAAAGCGGATATTTTTGAGGAGTATTTTCGCTATCATGGAGTAAGGAATTTAATATTAATTGTATGCCCTCAGGACATTGGTAAGAATTTGTTGTTATATACCTGGGAGTTTTGAGCTCACAAAAAATGTCTTCATTTGGTGTATTTGGCGATTAAATAAAATTTTTCGATATTTTTTTGTTATAATAAATGTTTTCTAAAATCCTTCAAAAATAATGCCTTAAAAGGATTTTTTAAAATTCGAATTATTTTTGGAGTTACATCGCGCCGAAGTGCAGTAATAAAACTTTAAATGCGTTTTTTCGAAATCACTTTTTTCAAACTAGGGTGTCGCTTTTCCCGAAAACCAGAAGTCGGATGAAGATGCAACGGGCGGCGTTTTGTAGGTAATCACGTCAGGCAGCTCCTGATCTAAGATAATTGGGCTAACTCCACTACCGGGGGAGGGGTGGGGCAAAACCCCCAAAAAAAGCTAATTTTTGAACTTTTCTTTAAAAATCGCGCAATTTTGTAAATTTTTTTATATTTTGGAAATATCCTAGTTCAAGACCTGACTGACGTGATTACCAACAAAATGCCGTCCACAGAATTTCGATATGACATCTGGTTATCAAGAAAAACGACACCCAGTTTGCCTTCTCATTTTTACGTACCCATTTTCATCGCTCTGGGAGGAGGGGATAAAAAACATCGAAACATAAAAAAGTACGAAAAAAGTTAGATAATTACGTCTACTTTCACGTAAAAAAACCCAAAGTTGATAAATTGGAAAACGCCTGAGCTACAGCAATTTTAAAAAACCTTATTTTTGTCATACCTTAAAGACTTTCTAGAGATACTTCTTTACACCGTCAGACATATAAAAAAAAAACAAAATATCACCAGAGTTTTTCAACGCACCAAGAACTTGAAAATGTTTTTGCTCATCATTTTTGTTGATATTGAACACTGTTTGATTAAAAATAAATTAAAATAAAATTAAATTATGTACCTTGAAAAGCGCTCAAATCCTTAATTTGTTGTGAATATGCAAAAAGAGTTGATTACATGTACATGTTTATAAACTATAATTTAGCAAGCAAACTCAAATTTCCAAGTCTTATCATTTCGATGAGTTCGTTATCCTTATGGATATTTCCATCCGCCCAAAAGAGTATATCTCTTTTCCATACAAGTTTATGTATCCCAACTAATTGGGATTTTGATTTGGCGGATATGAGATTTATGTATTTTATTTCCACGTAGGTTCTTGGGTTGGACAATGGCCGCAAACAAGTTAAAATGATTTTAGTGTTTTTGATTGTTCTTCAGGTACCTTAAATTGATAATTACTATTATTTAATTCAATGTTGCTTATTTATATAGAATCAAGTATGCTTAAATACGCGTTTATATATATTCAATTTTTAAATTCCGCTGAAAAGCCAATTAATGTGCTTAGTGGAAAATCCTAATTGCCAATAGGGGGTATGTTTTAGTACGTAGGTGCATTCTGTCTGTCCCGGCTGATTCGGGCAGATTTTAGAATGTGAATCGTGCATGCGTATAGGACGGATATACGTATCTTTGGAAGATTTCATACCTCCGGGCGAATCCAAAAAAAAAAAGGAATTATAAATATCAGAAAATGTTATAAACTTTGAGCCCATTTTCGTTAACATAATACATTCACATTTTTCACATTTTCCTTTGAAATATTTGGCAAATCGTGTGACAGTTCTTAGCATCTGATAATATTTTTTCTCCAAAACCTACTTTATTTTAGCTTTCCCCATGGGGCGTCCCCGTCTATACAGTTTTGTGCAACACTTCGTTCAGAAAGGTTTTTATGTGCGCGTCTTCAATGGCAACAATTACATAGAAGAAGATGAACCTGAACCTACACCTCCTATCTATGGACCACCGATATCATTTAACAGCAACAACTTTACGTCGCGCCGTCTTAAATTGGACCTCCGACCGCTTGCCCATAAATCTGGAGTCATATTGCTGCAATTGGCATCCGATTGTGCTCTTAATGTTCTTCGCTGGTCGGCAGCATCCGAAAACAATTACTTTATCAGCAATCGTTTTTGGCTACTTTTAGCAAATCAACAGCAAGACATTGAGTTACTGCAGGATGATCAGATTTTTATACCACCAGACGGCGAGGTTCGCGTATTAGTGCAGTCAGTGGATGATGAATCTGATGAATTCAATTTAATTGATGTGTATAAAGTGGCCATCTGGAAGACACTGAAGCAGCGCAATATTGGTGAAAAATTGCGAAACAAGCAGGAAATGCTGTACGCCTTGGAAAATTTTGGATCAGCTATATCATATCGACAGAATCTGGAGGGTATAACTTTTAAGACTGGTTTAGTTATTGCATTCCCGGACCTATTTACCGACATTGAAGATTTGTCTTTGCGCCATATTGACACCATATCAAAAGTGAATAATCGCCTAACTATTGAGTTGGCAAACAAACTGAACATGCAGTAAGTTAGATATAATATTTATTCAAAAAGGGATTCTTTATTGCTTGATAGAGAAGATTATTTACTCAATATCGGATGCAATGTCCCTGCAAGTCGAGGCAGGCAAACAAGTTTGCGTGATGCACTTAACACATTCACGACTACACGACAATACGACTCGATATGAAGAAACAGTCAACAATCTTGAAAAATCATACAATTGTTTCATTCTTGCATACACGAACCCTTATATTTGCGCTGTTTCCTCAGTCAAACTAGAAATAATGCTATACCGGCGACAGCAACCTTGCAATGTAGCTGCGACATTTTCACCAAGTCAGAAGAAGGGTATAAGTTGTACACTAACCTTATCGGCGAGAAAATTGTCGAAGAGCCACAAAAATTTTTGGACTTCGTTAACATGAAGCGAAAATCTAGCGGCTATCCATCTTCTATGTTTAAAGGTGATGTCAATTCCTCCAACCCTCATGAAATAAGCAACTTATATGCAGACTATTTTAAAGAAGTTTTCTGTGTTTTCACAAGTAATACTTATAGTTCCCCTCCGTTTTCAGGAATTTGCCCTATAATTAATCATATCCAACTAACGTGTGATGAGATATCTAATGCGATTAAAGAAATTGATACAAATAAAGGACCCGGCCCAGACTTGTTACCCCCGCACTTACTAGTCCGATGTTTAGACACACTTATCTTGCCTTTATATATAATATTTAACAAATCTCTACTCCAAGGATCTTTTCCATCGTATTGGAAGATATCTCACCTAACACCAATACATAAAAATGGCGATAAAAGGTCTGTTGAAAACTATAGAGGAATCGCCATATTATTGGCTATTCCAAAATTGTTCGAAAAAATTATATGCGCAAAACTAACATCTATTATAAATCCTTCACTCAACGAACAGCAACATGGTTACCGTAGAGGTAGATCAACCACAACAAATCTAATGACTATGATCTCTGATGTTTTAAGTAAAATGGAAAAAGGACATCAAGTGGAGGCAATATACACCGACTTTAGCAAAGCTTTTGATCGAGTCGATCATGATATATTGGCTTCCAAATTGGAAAAGATTGGTATCCCAGGATCTTTGCTCAGTTGGCTGAAGTCCTATCTCCACGACAGGTCTCAGTTCGTAAAATTTCAAGGTACCTTATCCAAACAGATTTTAGTTACATCCGGCGTACCACAAGGTAGTCACCTTGGTCCACTTCTCTTTAATATTTTTATCTCAGACCTATCTGATATTCTTTGCGATATCCCACATCTAATGTATGCAGACGACCTAAAAATGTACCATGTTATTAAATCGGAAACAGATGTAATTTACTTACAGTCGAAACTGTCATCTCTTGAGCACTGGTGCAATCAAAATAAACTACATCTTAATGTTAAGAAATGCTGCGTAATAACCTTCTCCCGTAAAAATTTGGTAACAAATAACAGTTACTTCCTCAATAGCATTGAACTTAAAAGAGTCAACCATATTGTTGATCTTGGTGTAGACTTGGACAACAATTTGCGTTTCAACTTACATTATGATAAAATTGTATCTAGGGCCAGCAAACTACTCGGTTTTATAAAACGGCGTGCAAAAGAGTTCAAAAATGTTTGGGTCACGAAAGCTTTATACTGCGCGTTAGTGCGCCCTATTCTTGAATATGGATGCATTATTTGGAATCCTGCTTTCGAATCACACAGTGAAAGACTTGAATCTATTCAAAAGCAATTTCTGCTTTTTGCGCTTAGGGACACGTATAACCCCCGTGAGTACAATATATTGCCACCTTATGATTTTAGGCTTAGCCTTCTGAATTTAATGCCCCTTTCATCAAGAAGGACTTTACTTAGTTCATGTTTTACCTTCGATATCATTAACGGTGTTGTTGATAGCGAGTATATATCAAACAAGATACGATTTAATGACCCGATCAGACGTACACGGCATACACGACTATTAAATGAATATCAACATCACACTGTCTACGCAAGAAATGAGCCGATAAATAGGTGCTGTAGAGAATTCAATAATATCAGCGAGTACTATTCACCCCCTATGTCTAAATTAACTTTTAAGAAAAATCTTTCCAAGTCCCTATTTCCGTCATAATACCTTCCTTCAAGCAACTAGGTTTGAAATCTTAATCTATAATTAAGCATGCCCTCTCCAAATCTTTTTTCCCTACTAAAAGCCCAATAATCCTGCGCTCTTCATTTATTGTCCTTTTAGACATTAAGAATTAAATGCTAAGACAATAAATAGCCAGTCCAATTCCCTATTCCCTTCTCAGATCTCTCCTAATCTTATCAAATAAAATTCATAGCTATATTACTATGTATAAAATATGTTAGCATGTAAGTTCCTTTTCTTTTTATTTTCTTCTCTCCTTTTCTTTTTGACGTGTTATTGAATTCATGTCGATCAGGTGGGCGGATTACGCCCACATTGATTTGCATATCTTCGAACACTAAAACAAGGAAATGGGAGAACGAAAAAAAAAAAAGAAAAAAAATAAACAAACCTGTTAGAATAAGTAAATTGCCTTGCTTAGCCAAAAAATAAATAAATAAATTCACCTCCATAAGAAAAGCATGTAAAATAATCCTTTATCGCGTCGTAAAGTCGTTGCCGTCTTGAATGTGTTCAGTGCATGAATCTTAGGCGGAAAAATTCAAGTCGCCAAATATAGAAGAATACTTGAAATGAAGAAACTTGATATGAAGAACAGTTGATATGTAGAAACTTGAAATGTAGGCAAAAAGCATGATTTAATTATTATAGGCTATCCCTTTGTTTGACAACACCCGTAAATATGTAAACAAAAATATATTCTCTCTCAAATATAAATTACAACCAGGGTTTTGTTGTCTTCTCAGAAAAAAGTTATGTTTCAGTGTTTCGTTGTGAATTTTTTTAAAAAAAGTAGTTATTCTATATATTGCTACATTCTATATAAAAATAACTGGGGCGCCACGATTTGAAAATGTTTTTTTTTTCAGAACAAAAGAAAATATGTTTGAACGAACAAAAAAAACGGTTATCGATTCTTAAAATTTTTTGCTTGGAACAATATCTGTTCAGTAATATATCTGTCTATATCTTTGCCATTATCTAATAGATCTAAAATATTGAAATGTCATTTGAAAGATAATTAAATTATCTACTAGAAAAAAATACAAATAAAATAAATTAAAGCAATAATTTTAGTTTTGTGAGCAGTTTTATATTACTTTTGCTTTTAATTAGTGATAAAACTGTTATTTTCTCAAAAATTTGCAGCATAAAGGTGTCAAAAATATATTTTATATTTAAAGCCTACAGCTTTATCTTTCATTTAATATACAAAAATCCATATTCGTTTTTTGAATTGACTCTAAGTTTAATATGTTTGTTGCAATAATCAACTATTTATTTTCATAAAATGGAAGCTGTTGACCAAAACTGATCAGCTAAAAGTCCCAATTTTTTTCCATTGCATAAATTGAAGCGTCAAGTCTTAAAGTCTTGACCAGTGGAAACCAAGATAAAGTTGTCATTTCTGCAACCAGTTGTGTATTCAGTTAGTGATAGACTAAAACAAAATTTAGTATTGACATTAAAGTAGTTATCAAATATATGATAAAAACGTGTGGGAAAGTATCTTGGTTGTATCTGATACCTGCGATCTGCAAATAAAGACGATTTTGTCATTCCTGACAATTTATGTCATTCCTGTAACAACTCCAAAAAAATAAAATGCGTACAAACCAACTTCATGATGCTCAAAATTAGCTCTCGAGCTGAGGACTTTTTCAGCCATGTATACTTATATAAAATATTTTTATTATTTCTATATTGATTTACACAACAAAACTCTCATTAGCTTTTTAAAAACTCAATAAAATTTGCAATCAAAACAAACAATAAGCGGAAAACGTAGTAGAAAAAGGAGTAGTGAAGTGTATCTTTGGGTATTTAGTACTACAAAAAAGTATGATATTTAGGCAACTGAGCTATATTTTGTCATTAAAAAACTACTTGTTTGTTTCAATTCAACCTCTTCAATTTTACGGGTGTATATCTTTCTTCTTGTCAGAAAACGTCAAACGAATGGACAACCTATAGTAATTAAATCATGGGAAAAAAGCAATTATTTGGCTACAACTTGTTTGCTTGCAAGTCGGTTTGCAAAGTTCGTAGAATTAACTTTGTGTCGTCATTGCAAACTTTATTTCTCGAGTTGATACACCAGTTTTACTTTAAAGTAGAGATGGGCGCGCGAGTGATTTTGACTCACGATCACGCATAGCCATGATTGAAATGTATTATTTTACTCACGATCACGCACGAGCACGATGCAATTTTTTGACTCACGTGTGCTCACGAATATAATTGCTTGCGATTAGGCACGCTTACTCACGAAAATACTTAAAGAATACACATAAGTTTTAATAAAAGTTTATTTATTGATTTTAAAATAAGAAACATAAATTCAATTCATCATATATAGATGCATCTTACATATTTAAATTATATGAATACATAAATCGGCTTGCAGCAAAATGATTAATTTCACGGTGTGACCTCCAAATAGTTTCAGCCTAAATTCTTAGAAATTCCGAGAGAGGAACATCTTATGATTATATTGGCACCATGGTATAATTATTTGACAAGGTAGTAGCGTAGACTGGTTTTTTTCTCACGAGGGGCGATGGGTAGTTGTCAAAATAAGCTGTTCATGCTGTTAATCAAAGAAATGTGAACAAATAAGCAACGACTTAAACATAGCTAGTCAATTGCAGCAAACTAAAAACATTCCAATAAACTTCGCGAACAAATTTAATGAATCAAAGAAAAGTTAAAAAAGCACATAGTTAGTCAACAGCAGCAAACTACAGCTCCTTTAGCTGTTTTTGACAACTACCAATCGCCAAAAAAACTGTCACGGCTACCTTGTCAAATAATTATACCTTGATTGCGATTAGTCCGACCTCTCAATTCCATCACAATTTTTTTTAAAAACATTTTAAAGTTAAGAAGTAGGAGTTCTGGTATTCCGACTTTTAACAATTTTTTACATATGCTTAGGTTGTGATAATTTACAAACAAAATGCACTTTTGTTTAATGAAATTAAGCATAGAATCTCACTGTGACACAAGATTTTTGAAAAAAAATTTTCAAAGTGTGTTTGTCACAATGGAGAATTCAATTTTTAATAAAATTAGCTCAAATGTTAGTGTTTATTTATTTTTTTAAAAATAGAAACCAACCAAAATCCTAGATAGTTTTGCCAGAATTCATTAAAATTATAAAATGTCGTTCTAAAAAGTCTACGATAACTGAAATAAGTTGAAAATTGGAAATATTGCAGCAGTTTTAAGGTGTTTTTTAAATTGACAATCACCGGTTTTTCTTATATGTGTTCGCAGCATACAAACTGCTGCAGTTTAACCAGTGGCGTACCTAGAAAGTTTAGCGCCCGGGGCGAAAAATGGTTCGCCACCCCCTCGTTTTATATGATCCTCATACATACAGACTCTGTAGATCAAGTAATGTTAAATTTTTCCACATAATTTTTCACAATTTTGATGCTCTATTTCATTCTTCATGCAAATTTGCGTACATATTCGTACGTCACTGACCAATCGCTAATACTTAACGCTCCCATCCGTCCTGTATTTCGCAGGACAGTCCTGTTTTTCGAGCAATATCCTGCATCCTATGTAACGGGCTCCAAATCCTGCTTTTTATTATTTTCTCCTCTTTTTTTATTTTCTCCCATGCTTGCAATTTAGTCAACTTTGTTTATTATTCATACTATTTTTAGTAATATGTCAAAGTTTTCCGTTAACACACTTTTACTTTTTTTACGAACTTGTTAAATGTTTCTGTGCGTGTTAAGCAATCAACTTGAAAAAATATTCATTCCTGGAAAAAACAAATATTGATAGTGACGTGTTCTGCTCAAAGTGCAAAGTAGTTCCTGGAAAATCTAATTAACGTGCCATTTTTATAACACTAATTTGGATTTTTTTTTATTTTTGTTATGTTTTTGTTGTATTTAAAAATTTAATATTTATATAAGATTGAATTTTATTTTTGTTTTAACAAAATTACATATTAAATACAAATATTTAATATTAATTGATATTTGAAGCTTATGCTACAATTCTTATATTATATAATAAATTTGATAATTTTATCAATGAAAATGCTTATTTTAATTCCTTTAACATACAAGTAATAAGAATTTTTTGACTTCAAATTGCGTCCTGCTAAAACATCCTGTTGTTTTTTTGCGAGACGTCCAGTAAATCCTGTAAAATCTTAAAAATTTTTTCAATTTGTCCTGTTTTTGGCGAAACTTGGTCGGATATATTTGATCGTCGATCAAAACTATAGATAGTTTTTAATGATGCGATATTTTCTCGCGGCCACAACATTGTGATACATTACGGTGCGCAGTGATTCGTCCCATAGACAAAAATCAAAAAAAATTGATGGCGAAAATAAGAATGTTTTGATACCGTTTTAAAGGTAAAACATCAACTAAAACATATGAACACAAATTTTTTTTAAAATTTAAATTTACGCCAGCTACAGGTTTTAAAAGTTGACTGTTTTTTTATGAATTTTATGTATTTATTATCGCATCTTGAAAAAAGTGTAAGAAAATTACCAAAACTACAATTTTTGAAAAAGAAATTAAAAGTTTATATTTTTGTAAAGACAATGAAAGGGCGAAGTTTAAATTTTTTACATTGTTAGAATAAAATTAATTATGACAATTTTGTGTAGCTCCAAAGTTAAGGTTTTTTAATACTTAAAATTATAAAATTGGCAATATTGCGAAGACATTCGAAAAAATATACATATAATTAAAAGACGTCCTACTTTTATTCAAAAGAGCGAAGGAAAACGAAGAGAAAATTGGATTTTCGTCTGAACAACTTCTGTTATATATTTCATCAATCGGACGAAAAGCTTACAAGACATTAGCGACAGCTTTGCAAATATTACTTACCTTACCTGTTTCAGTTGCTTCCTGTGAAAGATCATTCAGCAAACTTAAATTGATCAAATCTTACTTGAGATCAACCATGAGTCAAAGTAGATTATCAAACCTTGTAATACTTTCAATCGAAAGTGAAACTGCTGCAATGTTAGATTACTAGGATAGAATACGTGAACTTGCAGCAATTAAATCGAGAAAAGTTAACTTTTGAGTTTTTTAATTCTTATGAAGAAAAAGTTTGAGTTTTCAATATTTCGAGAATATGAAAATAAGATTGAAGTTTTATTTTTCATCAAAAATTCATATTAAATGTCAACGTCATCTTTTTCATAGAAGTAAAAATTGAGATTGTAATAAAAAAATTTTGTATAAAAAAATTGTTGTGTATCATTTCTTCATTTTGAGGAACAGCGGAGCTCGTTTTGTCTCCCCCAAATCATTGCGATCGCCCCACCTTTCCCCCTAGGTACGCGACTGAGTTTAACTAAATGATAACGGATTTTGGTCATCTGTGGCTTGTTAGAATGCTCAAACCAAATGCCACATTTTAACATTTTAATTTTTGTAGAAATAATTTTTTTTTGGGATAAATGCTAAAATTTTTATTTAAAAGTAAAATAAAGTGTGTGTTATGAATTGTGTTTATGTTGGTGCTCTTCACAATGCCTCATTCGGTGCCAAAAGCCATCACAAATAAGCAATAAGAGATTGCAAATTTTTATTCTTGTACCGCTCCTTCATTGTTCTTGTCGTTTGATGGAAGCGCTCGTCTTGTTCATCAGACTCGGAATATGCAATTCAAATTTATTGATATAATGCATAGATGGTGGAGTAAATGTATTTTAAGCGACATTCGAACATTGAGTTGGTTATCACTCGAACGTTGCCTTCACGAAATCCCAAACAACCAATTCAGACAGGAACACAGTGAATTGTGTAGAACATGCTAGCTGGACAAAATTGATTTTCTCACTTTGAGGAAATAATTGTTCAAGTTGATGAGTAATGATCTTAAAGAGATGGTATTAAGAATTTTTTTTGTCACTGGAAGATAAGTATTGAGTAATAAGCAGTGTAAAACAGGTATTTAGTTTTAATAATTTTATTTTGATTATCAGTTTAAATTAGTTCAGTTTTTAAGACGCAAGTACATTTTTCTGCAATATTTTTTTTAAATGTTTGCAATCTTATTAAAAACAAGTGTGAAAATAGATACATATTTTGCAAATTTACAAAACGGTCAGAAGCGCTATTTCTGCGCTATTTGTTTTTATTTTTAAGCTTCTAGAAGGTGGGACTTATTTGACACCGCTTGACACCAGGCTTATTTTAAAGCATATGTGTAATATGTGTTTATTCATTATTTTAAAACTGATTTGGGGTTGCGCACGAGCTCGCTTCTATTTAATTTCCTTTTTTTTAGAGTACACATTCTCCATGACTAAATGGAAATTGTAAGAAATGTCGTGTAAACCTTCAAAGAACGAAAGAAACGAAATTCTAATTAAGTTCGTTGAATCAAAACTTTATCTTGTCGTTGCTGATAAAAAGTCTTTAAGATCCATTAAAAATAAACTCACAAGATTTTCTAGCGAAAAAGTAATTCAGAGGCGCGCTTGTGGGAAGAGGAAGGAACGTTTGATAGAAAAATGTTTGGAACTTTTAAAGGAAGAAGTAATCTGTATTGTTTGAAATACTTTTTGTTTTTATTTTATGAGCTTAATTTTAATTTTGTAAAGTGTTATAGAATCTTGTAAAGTGTTATAGAATAAATTTTTACTGAATTAGTTTTATTTTTTTTATTTACTCTTCGTGTAACATTATTTTATATTATAAATGGGCAAAATATGTAGAGACAGGTTTTAGACAAATAATAGGCAAACAGGTTTTGAACATAAATTTTTTTTTAATTGATTATTGTTCAAGAATATGTATACTATTCAAGAACATGTTACAAAATATCAAAGCAATCCCGCTTATCATACAGATTCTGAGGTTTGGCGCTTAAAACCCGGAGCGCCAGAGTACCTTTAACTAACCAGAGTATCTGTAAACTCGCGTTTTTCTCGAAACAAACTTTTTCAAAACGGGCAAACAAAGTAATCGATCAATTTTAATTTACTTGTTTTTAATCTGTTTATAATGTAATTCTTCACATCTTTACCAAAATGAGCGTCTTAGTCAAATGAGCGTCAAAAATAACGTAAATTTTTCGGCTTTTTTTCAACGCTACATAATATTCTTAATTTTCCATATTTGCAGTTTTGTTAAAAAATGTGCGATGAAGGGGTAATTTTGAATGCATTTTTCTCTTTTTTGGAATGATGAATTGGAACCGAGCTATGATGTGGCCCGATTTTTACCTTGTTTTTGGCACACCAAGCGAAAATGAACTTCAAACTCTTCATCGAATCAGTCAAAATTTTGATTCAGCTCCAGACCTGCATCAATCAGTCAAAGGGTTGCATTTTTTACTTGTCTGTTGTTTAGTAGCAAATTATTTCTAAAAAAGTACTCATTTGAACACAAAAGCAGTTTTTTGAAGAGAAAAAAGGAAGAGTAGACAGAAATGTAGGCAAAAAAGTAGGCAGAAGAGTAACAAATGCCTGCATCGGTACTTCAAACAAAAAATCATGTGTAAGCAGAAATAAATCAAAAACTTTAGAGTGAGTAAAAGAGAGTAAAAAATCGCGATATACTTCAATCATTTGACAGAAGTAGGAACACCTCTATACTCATATATAACACAAATTAAAAGAATATTATAGCTACCGCTTTGATAACCGAAAGTTTTGCATAAAAAAATAACCATATCAAACAGGGGCACGGTAAGCACAGATATCATACAAAGCACACACTAAGTGTGAGAGGTATTTAAGTTTAGGATTTAAACTAAAATTTGTAAACATTAAAATAATCGTTATGCATGAAGCAATGAAAAACTTCAAGAAAATAATTTTGTCCAGCTAGCATGTTCTACCCGATTCACTGTAATATGCTTTGATATTTAGTATGCATTCTTTGTAGAGTTTAAATTTAAAATATTTGGATACAAACCACAACCTATAAAATTGGTGTCATCTATTCGTTTTTATTTTATACCTATACCTATTCGTTTTAATTTAATTTATCAAAAGACCTATACCAGATCTCTAAAATGTAGTGCGTTTAAAAATATTTTAGAAAAGATGAATTTCTAAAATTTTTGTAGTTTTAAGAACATAGTTTTTATAAAAAAGTTTATTATAAAAAAATCTTACTGATAAATTATTAACTGAATAAAGACTGTTTCGGTAGCAAAATGGGGACATTTGGTTACCAGTATTGGGGAATTTGATTGAAACGAGTTGGCAGCCCTGATTGTAGGGAAGAGCAAACCAAGTTTATACAATTCAACTCAAAGCTTGATTTTTCGACTCGCGTCGTTTCATCACCGAGGTCGTAAAGTGCGATTAGCCAACAGTAATTGCGTTTGTGGTCCATCTGCTGATGCGACTGACACAATTAAAGTACAGTTTTTAAATAGAATCAAAATGATTCGTAATTTGTGATGGCGTAATGAATCTTACGATTTGGCCAAATAATTTCCTCTTCACTTTAGCCTATTTTTCGGAGTAACTTAAAATAAAAAAAGCTTGATTTTTTTCAAGTAGCTTGATTTTAAATTTACTTGTTGCAGATCTCTGGTATGTACAGTCTGCGACAAAAAGTTAGCACTTGAACATTTCTCCAAATATATCATTTACTTTGAATATTTAAGCTATTTCTCTAGGTGTAATAAGTCATGTGGTGTGCTCTTTGGGTTTTTTAATTAACCAATGATTAAACATTCTGAGAGAAATACCGTTAGTTTACAAAATATGAAAAAATGCTGCGACAAAATGATAGCACATTATGATGGATTGAGTTCAGTAAGTGTTAATAATTCGATAAAAAACAAGTTAAGGTTTTAAAGTAAAGTTGCCACGTTAAATAAGTAAAAATCCTTCAAATTGAATTAAAATGGGTCGTTGAAAATGGCTTAGCAGTGCGGAATTGCAAGTTGCTTTAAATCTTCATTAAAATCAGTTCAATCAGTGAAATCATAAAAAATTAAACAAAAGTCGCAAAGTGAGTACAAATTTATTAAAACACCTACAAAATTATGGTAAAGCCTTTAGCAGTTGATGTCCAAGAGTGGTTACACGCCGAGATGAGTGCAACATGTTGCGGGTAGCTTCAAATTCTCACCTCACTGCCAGAAAAATTACTGAAACAGCTGGAGCGAAAACACAAGTCCACAACGTCCAAAGGATTTTAAGAAAATTAACTGCAATGAAACTCAAAAAATTACAAAGGAAACCATCACTTACAGCGAAACATCGAGCAGCAAGATTGAAGTTTGCTGAAGATCACTTTAAGTGGAGAAAATTAATGCGCTGCGTACTAATCACTGAGGAAAAAAATTTATAATTTCCTCGACGATCCGGATAGTATGTCTTTTTATTACCACTATTGAGTCGTCGTTAACACGAGGGTGGATGAGTAATTGTATGGGCTGGAATTGGACATTCTGGAAGGACTGAAATTAAGTTTGTTCCCACAAGAATGAATCGCCAAAATTATCTAAATTTAATTGATAATGAAATAGTTAATCGTGGGTCACAATTAACTAAAACTTCATTAATATTTCAACAAAAAAATGCCGCTGTATATACAGCAAGAATAGTAAAAAACTTCTTTCGAGAACAGGATATTGAAATATCGGAATGGCCTGCGCGATCACCTGACCTGCACATTATTGTAAACTGTTGGTGTTACCTTGCAAGGAAAGGTTATGCCGATAATAGGCAATATAGTACCATTCAGGAATTTAAGAGTAGCATAATTTCAAATTGGAAAGCGATACCGAGAAAATACATTAAAAAACTTTTTTAATCACTACCAAATTGCGGCACTGAAGTTTTAAAAAACAAATGGAGGCTCCAATCAATACTAAATACTAATATTATAAAAATGAAAAATTTACTTCTTTTAATTATTTGCTTTAGAATAATATTGTGCTATCTTTTTGTCGTACTACTGAATATGTTTTTGTTTTTTTCTGAACAACAAGTTCGATTTTTAAATGAAATTTATATATATATATTCATTTTGTTTTAAAATCTAATTTATTACTTTATAGCAAATATAAATTTTTAGTTTTAATCGCTTTCAATAAAATTTAAAAAAATTCCAATGTGCGATCGATAGGGCAATCTCTCACACTTGACCCCTCTAAAGGTCGATTCGCGTGAAATGTGAATTATTTTCTAAACTTTTGCTTAATTTTTTGTATGGGGGCTCGCAGAAGACTGATAGCGTATATTATTTATTTATATTTTTTCTAGACTTTTTTCTAAATTTTTTGCATGGGTCCCCCATGTTCAAGAGCAATGTTGCAATGTTTGAGGCAAACAAAAAAAGGATAATTTTGTATATTTGTTTGGCTCTTGTTTTCATTTCGTAGCTTCAACACCCACCAGACGGACAACTACGGTTGGCATCAAGCTGATGGTTCTTTCGATGGCCTAATGGGACGTTTTCAACGTTATGAGCTGGATTTCGCACAGAATGCCATTTTTATGCGGTTGGATCGCATTGCCTTGTGCGATTTTGTAGCTGAGACATTTCGCATTCGCGCTGGAATTATGTTCAGGCAGCCTCCACTTTCTGCTGTTGCCAATATATTTGCCATGCCATTCGAGAACGATGTTTGGTTTTCGATACTACTGCTTATGATCTTCACCGTTGGAGTGCTAGCCTTGGAGTTGCTCTTCTCACCGCATGTACACGATATGGACTTCTGGGACTGTGTGATTTTTGTTTGGGGTGCAATGTGTCAGCAGGGTTTCTATGTGACGGTCGTTAATCGCTCGGGTCGCGTAATAATTTTTACTACATTTGTGGCTACGCTATTCTTATTCACATCATTTTCGGCAAATATTGTAGCGCTTTTGCAGAGTCCCAGCGAAGCTATACATTCTCTGAGTGATTTAAGTCAGTCGCCATTGGAGATTGGCGTGCAGGATACGGTTTATAATAAGATTTACTTTAATGTAAGTTTGTGTATGAAGTTTGTCTGATGTGTTTTGTTAATATTTATTTACTATCTTTAAATAGGAATCCACCGATCCAATTACAAATCGTTTGTATCACAAGAAAATTGCACCAAAAGGTGATAACATTTATATGCGACCACTTGTGGGCATGGAAAAGATTCGTACTGGGTTGTTTGCCTATCAGGTTGAGTTACAGGCAGGCTATCAGATAATAAGCGACACTTTTAGTGAGCCAGAAAAATGCGGTCTCAAAGAATTGGAACCATTTCAACTACCCATGATTGCTATACCAACGCGTAAAAATTTTCCTTACAAGGAGCTCTTTCGAAGACAGTAAGTTATGGTAGCTGACAGTAAAACTTTACCCATTGCTTTCCACTAGACATAGTTTTGTAACATCATTCCCCCTCATGCAAACAAGCCTGAAATTAAAAGAAAAAAAAAACATTAAAAAAAGTGTAGTAAAAACAAGAGTATTCGCCAAGAATGATAACATAATATGATTCGTCATTTAAATGTTGATTGTATTAAAAAGACTTTTGGATAAATTAGCAAACCTTTGCTAATTTATTGCTATTAAATATTACTACTAAAATAGGCTACTTTAAATAAGTTACAAACATAGTTTTATTTACTACTTACTAAAATAAGTTATAAACATAGTTAAACAAAAGATTAACTTTGTATCAATATTGTTTCAAAGGCTGCGTTGGCAACGAGAAGTTGGTCTCATGAATCGAGAAGAACGGAAATGGTTCCCACAGAAGCCTAAATGCGAGAGCGGCATGGTTGGTTTTGTTTCCATTGGGCTCACGGAATGCCGTTATGCTTTGGCCATGTTTGGATTCGGCATTCTAGCAGGTGTTGTCATGTTTTGCATGGAGCATATTTTTAGGAAATTTATAAAGCATAATTAGACTTATTTGATTTGATAAAAGCAAGTTATTAGGAACAATATACAATTAATAAAAAAAAAATGTATGCAAATTTTTTTAAAAAGAAGAGATTAAAAAAATGTCAAAAAGATTGTGGTCCAACCATATCGGCTGGGCTGGCAATGGCATTTCACTCCGGTACGCTATCCCACTACTGCTTACCACGGGAACTCTTGGCTGCTGGTTTTCACCCCTGGCCCGTTTCATCCCTCCTTAGCCAACCTGAATGCCGCGGACTCCTCCATGGCACCCATATTGATGTTAAGCTTAGTGCGGACGTTCCGTCAACATGAACTGGCCCACTGCACAGGACTCCCGGCCTCAGACCATCCCACAATCCGACCTCACAGAAGCGTGATTACAGAAGATGCCAACCTTCCAGTCAAAGCCCTAGAAATTTAAGTTGCTTATGTATTGATTTCGTTTAGAAAATTTAATTGTTTATTTTATTTTGCATACAATTTTTTTATTTTTTTTTTATTTATTAGTTTTGACAATTGAGAAAAAATAAACGTTTTTATTAATATTGCAAGCAATGAAACTATGTGAATGAATAAAACATTAACGTAAACAAGTAGACAGAATCACATGTGTTTGTAGCCAACGCGACTTGGGGACGTCAGCAAGGCCAAAGCACTACAAATGTTTGATTGGTGTGAGTCTTTGCTATTACAGCACTGCCAGCTTCAAATTTCTGTGGAAAAAAATTTAATAAGAAAACAAAAACAGACCCACAAAATTAAACCATAGAGCGTATTTTATAATAGAAAGCAAAAAATAGTAATTATCTTGTGACTTTTAAAATTTTGATCAAAAAATAATAATTATTTCTGCTTTTTATTTTTTCAAGGCAAAAATAAAAATCAAAATCTGCCCGATATTTTTTAAGCACAAAATAATCAGTAATTTTGGATTTTTATTATTAAGGCAAAAATAAAAAGCAAAACTTGCCCGATATTTTTTTGGTCACAAAATAACTGGTAAGTTTTGATTTTTATTTTGAGGCAGAAATAAAAAGCAAAACTTGCCCAACATATTTTCGAGCACAAAATAACTTGTTTTTCTTTTTATTTTTTAAGTCAAAAATTAAAAACAAAATTAGGATTTCAGTTTACGGTTGAACCAAAATTGAAAAACTTATAATAAGGGATTTGTGCCATTTCGTAAGTGCTTCGTAAGGGGCCGTTCAAGTATTACGTTACCAGATTGGCTGAGTTCCTAAATGCATTTATGCAATGTATGTATCAGTGTGTTTCATTTTCAATTTGTCCTAAGTTTGAGCACAAAAACTGCGCACCTCTGTTGATATTCTTAAAAATAGTATAGTTGTGCAGTTTTGGTTAATAAGCTTCGGACCAATTCAAAATAAAACACACTGATGCATTGCATAAATGCATTGCATAAATGCATTTAGGAACTCAGCCAATCTGCTTACGTAATACTTGAACGGCCCCTTACGAAACACTTACGAAATGACATAAATCCCCTTATGAATATTTCAATTTTGGCTCAAACGTAAACTGAACTCATAATTTTGCTTTTAGTTTTTCACTTAAAAAATAAAAATCAATATTAACAAGTTATTTTGTGCTCGAAAATATGTTGGGCAAATTTTACTTTTTATTTTTGCTTTAAAAAATAAAAATCAAAACTTACCAGTTATTTTGTGACCAAAAAAATATCGGCCAAGTTTTGCTTTTTATTTTTGCCTCAAAAAATAAAAATCCAAAATTACTGGTTATTTGTGCTTAAAAAATATCGGGCAAATTTTAATTTTTATTTTTGCCTTAAAAAAATAAAAAGCAGAAATAATTATTATTTTTTGCTCAAAATTTTAATAATCAAAAGTTTTAAAAGCAATAGAAAATCAAGTTCTACAATGTGAGAGGATTCTAATGGTACCTTTAAAACAACAGAGCGACAATTTTTTCATAATGCTTTTTTGGTTTAAAAATCTAAAAATAATTATTGTTTACAGTCTCTGAATTAAACGCATTTATATATTCCTAAATATTCGGGAAAAAATGTAGATGCCATTTTTAGATCATACAAAACCTATTTTCGCATTTAATAATAATTTTCTTCTATTTTATAAAATGGAAAAAAATGAAATGCAATGAAAAATTCAGTCAGGAAAGCGTTCCCGTACACTTTCGTGTTTTTCTCTCTGTTTGAGAGATTTTATCTCTCACTCTCGCTTTTGACAGTTTTACAATCAGAGAATAATTTCATTCACTCATGAGTGAATAATAATTTATTCAGCATGAATAATTTTTCACATGGAATTGGAAAAGGGAGTTTTCATTTTTAAGATAAAGCTCAAGAAAATTTTGGAAATTGGTTCATCAGCGGTTTATCAATAAATTTGCACACCCATTGAAAAGACAGAGCGCCATCTGGTTATAATTTTTGGTTTTAATTTGTTACTTCAGAGCTTCAGAGTGCAAACCGTGGGAAACAGAGCGTGAAAATATTACAAAACAATTCTGACAGATAATCAAAAGGTATGTTGCTTAGAGTCTACATTATGATACAAAGGGCTTTACTTTTCATCAAATCACGATTCATTTTAATTTGTCAAGTTTTATTAAAATGTCAACTTACTGTTCCTGGAATCATGGTAATACTTTACAAAATATTAGTGGTACAAATACGTTTTAAGGGACTTACAAAAGATGGATTAACTGGCATTAAATTTCATCGGACCCTTTTGTAACCATGTAAGAATAAGAAGGAAGCTGTAGACTTGCAGAATTTTCAAATTAATGCAAATAATTTTCTGTACATACTTAACCTTCTCATAGCTTTTATATTTTGTAAGAGTTGTCGACTTTGTTTTGACAGTTAAAAACATACTTTTTTGCCCCTTTTTTTAATGAAAGAAATAAAAGTATGATAACTTAACACACTGACAACTGATTTAATAATGAACAGGGGTATTCACGATTTAGTGCCCTTGTCAGTGCAGTTGAGGACTTGTGAAGTTCTGCAGCTAGGTTTTCGTGAACACACCACTATCACTTTTTCAAAGCTGCCAAATTTTTCAATGTGAACTATTGCTCAAGTTTTAAGTTTAAGGCAATAGTAGAAAAGCACTTGTGCATATTTTTGACGCAAGTGTATTTTGTTATTGTAAAGTGCACCGCAACTGCTCTGGCAAGTGCATTGAATCGTGAATACCCCTATTGTTAGTAGACATTTCTACTTCTTGCATCTGTGGAATTGACCATCACAATTTTAATTTTTACAATTTTACAATAATAAAAATATAGAGTTCACACATACCTACATATAATATTTACAAATTCCTGATAAAATTTCGATTGAAGCATAAAAAGTAGATTTTATTTAGTCTGATATATATATTTATTTTTTTTATAATTGCTTTGGTATAGGAAATAATTTTCTAAAATTTTTGGTATAATTTAAAAACTAAGATAAAACTTTGTGCTATAAACATTTTTTAGGTAATGTTTATATGTTGATATTTTAACTTTTTTGATGGAAATATTTTTGTTCATAAAATATATTATTCTTTCCAAGCCCTCGTTAAATTTTTCATAGAATTTTTTCTGTATTTAATACCTATTTAACTTTAAACTTGAAGTTTTTCTCAAGAATCGGGTATACTTTAAAAAGAAAAAAAAAAAATCGATGGGTTGCAAGCAGGAGCAAACTAACTGATGTTTGAACTAAATACAATAACTATTTTTTTGTTTTGGCAAATATTGACAAATTGAGATTTGTTGGGTTAACCCTTTATATAGAAGAAGGGATAAAGGGTTTTTGCACCAACATAATAAGTATATTCTCACAGCGTATTCGACCGAAAAAGTTAGTGGTAAAAATATCTGCTTTGCCTTATAA
Organism: Dichetophora obliterata; assembly: GCA_963920525.1. Lineage (NCBI taxonomy): Eukaryota > Metazoa > Arthropoda > Insecta > Diptera > Sciomyzidae > Dichetophora > Dichetophora obliterata. Next base: position 47,675,835 of record OY986438.1, on the reverse strand, counting down.
AGCGTTTAGAGTATTAAAACATTACAATGCAGTCTATAGCAAAAAATATGTATTACATACAATTATAAAGAAAAGCTTATGGTATTAAGGCACGGTTTTTTCTTAAACTATACAGAAATTAGCACAGCAAAATATTGGAGTTTGGTTAGTTATGTTTACACACAAGTTTACACACAAATTTAAAGTTCCTCATGACGCTGTTTGGCGTCATTTAGATCATTTGTAAGCAACTGCTGTGGATCATCCAATTCTATAGTTTCTGGTAAGCTTCCTTCCTTAATGCTGCTAACAACCTCCACAATTTTCTCACCGGTATCGAAATCCTGTTCACGATCACTCTTTAGCTGTGCCTTTGTCTTGACCGTTGCACTATCGTCTTGTTTCTGTGTTGTCAGTTCAGAATCTTCAGTATCTGATATGTAGCCAATATCGCCTGTGTAGTGTGTTGGAAACATTATGAGTGGCGCTGCACTGAAAGCGATTAAATTACGCTCCGGATAAGCATCGCTCCAGGTTTTGTTTGGATGTCTATTGAACATTACGGGTAGATATTCATCAACTGGTATCATTTTTTCAAGTGGTTTTGCTGCAACCAATTTGCGTGCTCCTTGTTGTGAAATAACATATCCTAAAGTCCAGTAAGAGTAACCTACATGCACAAGATTTTCTGTATCCATAACCCAGGGTTCATTTTCATCCTTAAGACGTTTGCGACCGAAGTAACTGTGACCAAAGTAAAAAGCAATTGTGTGCATAAAAATTAAAAAATGCTACAACACCAGAATTAAGACTTACATCAAATCATATTCTACAACGTTACGTGCTTGTTCTAAAATCTTGACAGCACGTTCATTAAAATAGGGTTCAAAGCGAATATCATCCTCTAATATGAGCACCTCTTTTAGGTTCTTCTCTACTATTTCCTGCCAAATGCGATAGTGACTTAGAAAACAACCAACTTCTCCCATTGTCATTTGCCGATGATGATAAGGATCTTCATAGCCTTCAAGAAACTTGATGCCCATTTTCTGTATAACATCCAAGTCAAGTGTTCTAGAGGAATAGAGCGCAGGTTTTTATATGCAAATTTCTTGTTTCAACTCAATTACTTACTTTCCGTCGATAGCGTTAAAATACTGCACGTCCAAACCCAATTCATTGAAAAGCAATTCCATTTTTTGTCGGCGTTCCGGACGTCGGTTCAAATTAATCATGTAAATCTTGTCCAATGTTAATTTTTGCCTTAAATTTCAATTTTAAATACTAGCAATTAGCAGAAACTAACATATGAATTTAGGTTATATTTAATTACTTCTCTGGATTATGCACATACGATGCCAACGACTCATGTACTTCAACTGCAACGCCCAAATCGTGTACAATGTTGGTCTTAATGTTCATTAGTTGTTGCAGGTCCTGCGCCAAGCTGTCGTCGGTTTCAAGCGGTTGCAGAATGTAGCCATAAGGTATATCATTGCTTATGAACATGGGTATTTGAGAGCAATTTGCTGAAATGGCAAATATAATGATATCATCCAGTGGTCCGTCATATAGACGGCACTGACGTCCTTGAGTTGCGGCCCATTCAGCGTCGTTTATCTGCTGCTCGATGAGACGTTCACGATCGAATGTCAAGTAACGACTGGCCACGTTTTTGAGATGCACCAACACGGCACTGTGTACCATGGGGACCTGGAAATTTCCTTCCTTGTGAACCTCATAGATTTCCTTGTACTCCTCAGTGCGCTGATAATAGTAATCATCGGTCATGCCGCACCAAAAGTTGGAATAGAGTCCCTCGGAAAGTAGCATCGGTGCGACAATCGGTAGATGCAATTTAGTTAGGTGCGTCAAAGTGTCAGGGGAAGTAAGCAACACATCAGCATCCAGATACTAAAAATAAAAGTTTATGACACATCGCTGAACCTTAACATTTGTTGAGTTTTCCTACAAAGATATAGTCAGCCCATATTTTTTGGGCATGCGTTAGTGCCTGTTCCTTCAGCTTTATCAAATGAGTGAAACGTGCCATCGGCCATTCGTTCGGCGTGCTCTCATTCTGATAACGACGGGTATCGTTATCGAAGCTAAAGTCTACGTTGTGGTAAAATGGTTTTGTACGATTCAACCACAGCTGCAAAATCTCTACGCTGTTGTCTTCGTTATGATCAGATCGTATCCTAGAATGACGTCATTCCATTGATAAAATCACAAAAATTGGGACTAATTAATTTGCAGCAACTTACCAGAGCGACAGTCGGTCTTTGGGATAGCTGAGACGTTCCACGTAGTTCAACACATATGGCAAAACGTGTGCTTTGTTGCGAACAAGCATTGCAATTAACACAGTCGGAGGTTCCTCCAATACGTTGTTGCTACCAGCATCATCCGAAGCATTGATAAATCTTGATGCGCTTAGTAGCAAAAATACGCTAAATAATTGTGAAGTTAGCATAATTGTATGCGTCCGTGCCTTCTGTAAAGATATTCCTTTGCGTCCGCTCTGTATCTGCCGTTTTCAACCGGATGCAATGAATGAAATCTGAGAATGTTCCGGCATCTGCTTCAGTGCTCGTTGCCCATTTAATTTTTTCATGTTTTTTAATTATGTCTGTACTTTATGTTTTTCTTTACTATTCTATTTAGATCAGTTCAACTCTTTGACATTTCTTATCAAAACATTGATGTTGTTGTAAGCAATGCATGTGCTGGAATGAGAAGGCTGCTGAACAGCATATTCCGAACTCACTGCGCAGGTCCGTTTTTAGATTGTCAGATTAAATAATTCAACAGTCACTCCTAAACTTTGGACTGTTGCCACTTATTTGGGATTTTATTTAGGATGTTTGAAAAAACTTACAGTGACCAAAGAAGTAAAATATAAGGAAGTGGTGTAATAGCAGAAAAGTGTGGTATTTTTTATATTGGTGTTGGTTCACACAAGTACAGAAACAATCACAAAAGGTCGTATTCGGTTGTATCGTAAAAGAAGGCCCAAACTGTTAAAGTTTGTTCTTATTGCATTAAAATTTTAGAAACATTTCAAGAATAGCAACAACTCTAATTATTTAAAAAATTTCAGATCGCTCGCAATTGGCTTAGAAGTTATAGACATCCAACGTTGGAAAAAGTGGAGTAAAAATCTAGCGGATTTTTTAATTTTTCCAACAAAACTGAATTTTATGGGTATTAAAAGAGATATAATACCAGTATCTATTCAACAAGATATTAAACATAAAAAATACATGCATTTAAGATACAATAATTTTTTTACTTAAAATCGCTAAAATGTATTTAGTTGTTTCTTTTTAATAGGAAACCTTCGGACGCTGCTTAGGGATTACAAACCTCAGTAAGTCCAACACAGGCTTCGCTCTCTACAGTACTTCTGGATGTAGTTATCTTTTTAATAATTATCTTTTTAATGGATTGCTTTCGTAAAAGGTAAACCACTAGTTTTTCAGACAAATTCTAATTATAAAAAAAAAAATTATATCCGAAACAGTTATGCATGGAATTTTATGTTTGACACCTCGTTGAATAAATACGCGCATTATTTTTGTTTTAATGTCCATAAAGCTTAGTTTTGTTGAAAAACGAAAAAAACAGCAGGATTTTTAGGTAATTTTTCTAAATTTGAAGGCCTAAAAATTCTAAACTTGAACTTTAATTACAAATGAAATTATATTACTTTTTTAAAATCCTTATTTTTTTGTGTTTCTGCCTGGTTGTCGTGCAGAAATCAGAAAAATTTAACAAACAAGTACTAAGTCTCATTCACAATGCTAAAAATAAGAGCGCCCCAAAATATATATTCAACTGTGAAAAATGACTGCGCCCCTGAAGCAGTGTTTGTGTTTTGACAGATGTGGTTTGAGCAAACTGGCGCAAAATCAACGGGGTCTAATTTGCATTTTTAAACAGTTTTTAATTGGAAATATATATTTTTCTAAAACAAATAAGATAAAAAAATATCGTTAAAAACTAAATTAAGCACTTTTGTTAAAAGAATTTAAACCGTATGGACATATTTACCTGTGGAACGAAAGAGCATTGTTTTTAAGTTTTTGGGAACTTTTACAATTTTTAATCGCACAACTCATGTTGCATTTATTTTTGTGATTTTTTTCTTTGATATTGTCACTTTTTAAGCAGTCAAAAATGCTTAAAATTAAATTATTTTCAACTATTTTGCTGAAGAGTCCTCCAATCCCTCCAGGGTTCTCAGAAATGTCAAAAAAAACTCTCTTTCTCGCTCGCACAATTTAAGAATGGTGTGACAGTTCACGTACAGTGTGTGTGTAAAGGCTGGATTACCCAATCGTATTACCTTACGATTGTTGCCAATTGTTGCGCGACGTTGCCAATTGTCAAGCTAAAATCTGTTTAATGATAAATGTGTACAAGTCGTTACCGAAATCGTAACGTGGCGTGACGCAGCGTAGAAGTCTGTAGAAAATAGATTTATACGCTACGTTACGATTTTTGACAGTTCGACAGCTGTGTTACAAGCGAAGAAATTTGTTTAACTTCACATCATTGTAAATTTTAATACTATATAAGAAAGAATGCAATCTTTTATTGACGAGGAGAAGTCAATAAGCCTACTAGAATAAAATGAGTGCCCTGCACTACGGCGCCTGCACTACGTTGGATTACGATATCGGTAATCGCTTATCCTCGAGGCAACGTCGCACTACGCTACATCCCGCTGCGCCACCTCACGTTACGCTTGAGTAATCAAGCCTTAAGGGGCATGTCACACTAGCGCAAATACATACAAATTTGTTGTTGTTTTCGCGGGTAAAATAAGAAATTGGAAATTGGGAGAGCTTCTTTTACCCGTGAGAACAACAACAAATTTGTCCGTGTCCGCTACGTGTGTGAGCGCGCTCACTTTTGAAAGTAAACAGTGTTGTGAGCATTGTAGATTTATCGTCATTTTGACTATTTATGGCACGAATTATGACGTGAAGATTTTTAATTTTCATGCCAAAAATTACGATTTTCAGCAAAACTAACGTTGCAGCATGCTCGACAAAAATTTTGAGATGCAGTTATTATGTAAAAATAATAAATAAAAAGGTAAAAGTTTTGTAAAAAAACAAAGACTGAAAACTTTTGTTTTCATTACCTCTATTAAAGTATTATATTATATTTGGTTTAAAAAGAATTTCATCAAAAGTGAGCGCCGCTCAGAAAGTGAGCGCGCTCATTTATTTTGTAAATATAATATCATTTTCAGAGTACGCTCACTTTCGATCAAAAAGTGAGCGAAATTAACAGCCTTGCTATATAATTTCAGAAATCCCAAAAATCGCGCGATTTTTTATACAAAATGTTAATTTTTTGATATATTAGACGGGAAGTGCAAATTAAAAAAAAAACTAAACTGGTTTAGTTTATTGAAAAAAGTTGGGACTTACATATGTAATAAAAGTGTTCTATCTTGAAACGTAATGTATGGAATTTAATGGTTAATAGCTCATTGAATAGGTAATAGCATAATTTTTCTTTAAATATTCTTGCTTAGTTTATAAAAGTATGCAATTTATAGAAAAATAGCAAGTTTTTCGAGCCCATTTTCTTTAATTTGGACCCCTATAACTTCTAAACCAGATGAGAGCGACCATTAATTTATACAGATTTGGAATTTAAAGCTCTTAATACATACATACGTTCCAAACAAAAATAGTCAACAAAATAAATTTTGGCTAAAAACAAGATATTTCGAAATGTCGATCCAAATTTTCTCATTTTTAGGCTTAAAAGTGACATTACCCCAATTGGAGGTTATGACACTTTACATGCAGTGACATTGCCCCAAGTAAAAAATTTGGGATTATGTCACTGTATAAGGAGTGACATAATTCCAAAATTAAAAATTGGGATTGTGCCACTTTGGGCTATGTCAGGGTACCTAAATTTAGTTGTTTTCGACCTCCCGAAAGTAAATTCGAAAAGGGGAAGTTTCCTTCAGAATTTGGATTAGCAAATTTGTCGTATTCGCAGCGAAGCTTTACTTTCGGAATTTCGTTACGACGGATTCTGGAATAGGGCTGAATATGTAAGGCTACTTTCTTGAGTTTAAAAGCACAATTTTTGCTTCGTATGAAGAGTAGAAGTAGCTGTCAGCTTTTAAAAGAGTCCCTGCCAAGCCCAAATAAGAGCTCTTGCAAAGCTCTTTTTTCTTCTTCGTTTAAGTATGTATGTGTTAAAAATAAACTCAATATTTATATAAAATTTGATAAGTTTTTGTGATGATTGGAATGACAAATAAATTAAAGAAATAATAAAGTTATTATTATATCAGAATAAAAATATTTTCGTGTACTCGTTACATGCTGCGCATTTCGGTGCACTTTTGAATTTATCTGAAACGTGAATGTAGTACTTCGAAAAACTACAACGGGCTGAAAAAATAATTAAAATTAAGAAGTGTTTATTATTTAAAAATAGTTCGAACATTTTTAACATTCTTTAAAATCAACTAAAAGCTTTATTCAACTCTTAAGATTTTCTATTTTTAATAAGATCGCCTTTTTTCAAAAAAGCTCTTTATCAGATTTTTTAATAACTTGTTATTCCCAAAAACGTTATTGCATTAATTTAAAGTATTTTACATCTATTTGCTTTATATGCAATACAAAAATACATTTTAAAGCAAACATTATACTGAATCTACGGGTTTCAAAAAAGCCCTATAGTTATGTTTATTACTTTAATAGAGCCTTTACAGAGTAAGTAGTAAGTTTTCGAGTTCTGCTCTTTTGCAGATTTTATGAAATCCTTGACAGAGCTGTATAAAGTATTAGAGCTCAAAATGGTCAAAAAATCATATATAGGACATTTTCTTTTTAATTAAAAGCAACTCGCATCAAACAAAGCTGCGGTAAAGCTTTAACTGTATACACCTATGCAACAATTTTAGAGCTCAGCCGCACCTAGTTGCTCCAAGAATGTTTTTTGGGGAGACCCGAAAAATTTTTCGAGACGAGACTCAAAAAATTGTTCGTGAGATCGACTGATTCTTATTCTTCATTTAATTGAGCAGAAAATAAAATAAACCACAGCCTTTTCCCCATGAGTAAAAGTTCTCAAAAAATTAATATAATGCTAGGAAGGTCGGTGAAAGTGCGATTAGCAGTGCGAAGGTTTTTTGCTGTCCTAAAAAGTTTTATTTTTTCCATTTTTTCCAATCACCGACACAGATTTAATTTGGGTGTCATAAAAACCGATTATCGATTTAGAAACGGTCGGAACTTCCAAAAGAACAAAACCGAGTTTGTTTCATGACACCATTTGAAAAAAAAATAAAAAGTAAATTTTTTTTAAAAAATAAGCTTTTATTTAAAAAAGACGTGAACTAAAAATAAATTGAAGTGTCATTTGTCACATATGTATATAGTAGGTATATTCTAGGTGCAGAATCACCCCTCTCTTGGTTACTCATCATCATAATATAAGCGTACGTAAATTGGTAAGTTCTAAGGACTTATACAAATTTAGAATTTTTCAAATACATTTATATTTAAAAGCTTAAGGCAATGATATTATGTAGTAAACCTGTATAATGGATCGCGGACATCGGTGCCTCAAGCTTTTATATATAAAAGCTTATACAAAAGCTTATACAAATTCGAACTTTATCGAAAGGTCTCTACCACAAGATAGCATTCGGATTTGGGAATATAGGAAAATAATTTGTGCTGTAAATTTTAAAAATGAACAACTCCGTTATAATTTCTATCACTGAATAATCACTAAGTTTACTCATAAATATTTTTATAATAAGTTAGACAAATTAAATATTTTTACAATATAAGTCTTAGTCAACATTAGCGGCTACGAAAAAAAAAATATATATTTATATCCTTTTTACGCATGAATCTTAGCATAATTGGGTATATTAAGCTTTAAGCCAGGTTTAGCTTCGAAAAAGGTATATGATAACGTAATAGTGTCAACGAACTCCATTTTAGGATCATCAATGAATTCGGGATCAATGTAAAAAAATACTGGCATATCGACCTGAAACCTCACGAGTTAGTTATATTTTCACAAAAACATTTTTAGAACTAACCTCTTCATGCGGATTCAACTGCTGTTCTTCAAAACAGAAACATTGGATTTTATTAAAATAGGCCCCAGCTTCAAAGGGTATTACATTATATGTGCTGATTCCAATTACCGGCTTGTCGGTGGGATTTCGTGCAGTGTAGAAAGCAAGCGCGGTTTCACCTGGCGCCACTTTGATCTCATATTGTTGTGGTTTAAAATTCCAACGCATGGAAGCACCTATGTCAGCATTAAAGCGTATTTTTAAAATTCGATCGTCAACACGTTTCATGTGCTCTACTTTTTTAGAGTCATGTCCCTGGGACGTAGTGCCACCATAACTGTAAGCCTGTGAGAAAAAGATTTTATATATTATAGAAGAAATTCGATACGGCTTCGTTACTTGACAGAACATGCTGTACAGTGGCACTGCGGCGTAGCTTAACCCCATTATCAGGACACCACCAGCCGTGACATAATAAAGAGTAGACATAATTTTCTTCTTACTAGAGTCCCGTAAGGGTCTTGGTTGCTTTCCACCGCCAAGAGTAGTATCGAAACGTTTGGGTAGGTGCTGCTTTGCTGCTGTTGTTGTTAGATTTAACAACTGCTTGCATTTTCCATGCAATCTTGAGCATGTACGAAACATTTTAACACAAGTTAGCTTTAGTTACATGCATTAGAAGTTGTAAATAATTTGTGTAATATTGTAAAATTTCTTGAGGTTAGAGCAGCTGTTTTATTTTGTCTTATAAAAACAGCTGCGTGTTTTGACAGTTATAAAGAGTTGCATTGCAGAGGCACTGTAGTGCTGTAGGGCTGTAGAGTTGCCATGCCATTTTGAAATGTGGATAATTCCAGGAACACGTATTGGCTAAACTCTGTACTGGTTAGTAAAATGTGACAATTTAAAGGCGGCAATAAACAAAACGCAAACAACTACAGACCAATTGTAGCCTTGCCTATTATTAACAACGTTGTGGAGAAGATGATGAAACAACGAGGGACCTGTCATATATATCGTCGTTGCAGAAGCAAACTAACGAATCTGAAAAATTTTATTTTAAATTTTATATAGAACTTTCATTAGAAATGAAAAATTGAATTTTTCAGATTCGCTAGTTCACTTTTGTAACGACGATATGCATGCACATATCCCATAAAATCTGCGTCCTTCTGATTGATTTGTTTAAGTCAATTAAAACGCAATGTAAATATATAATTTATATGAATTTTTAATTCGTGTATTTTTTCCTTACATTCTTACGTTTAAAATACAAAAACCAAAATCTAGGTTTTTCTTTTCATGTTTGAGATAGCGGGAGCAACGGGTAAATATAGCAACTAAAAGTCGCATTTAGTTTTAAAATAAGTTATTAAAGCATTGGAAACAATAAGGATATATAAAATGTATTATTATTTTCGATAGCCACGTTGTCTTAATCCAAATTTGATTTCAGATTTGGCCTATCACGTCTGGTTATTGAGATATTGTAACCTACAAAGTGCTGTTTTTGGGTATAGGCTAAGGCATATTTAAGCGAGGAATCGTTTTTTTTTTAAAATGACTCGATAAAGCATGCAAAAGTACTATTTATTGCCTTCAAAACCCATGTTGATTCATCTCAAAAAATTTTTTTTTTATCTTTGACACTCTTTATTTGAATTTGAATTACATGTAACTGGTTCATTCGCATCTGTCGTACATGCTGATGACTAACTGCCCTATTTTGGGAAAATGGCAATTGTCATTCAGTATTTTTAAAATTTATATGTGTTTGTTGTAATTTTTTTATTTAAAATCAATATTTGAAGCTCAAAAATAATAAATTTTGATAAAAATTGTCACCTGCTTTTCAGATAGTGCACCCAAAAAAATCCTGTAGTAAAAATAAATAAAAATGTATTTAAAACAAATGTAAATTAGTAACTCACCGTCCAAATAAAAATGTAATTATTTTTACTTATTTCAATTATTTACTTTTATTACATCTTTTTTAACTACAGAAAATAAATACATTTACATTAAAATTAAATGTTTTTCATTTATTAATTAAAAAAACTGCAAAACATTTTCTGCCACAGTAAAAAGATTGCTTTTATTATAAGAAAATCAAAGAATTTTTGTATTAAAAAAATGCATTTTAAGAAGAATACTCACCACAGTTCTTCATAATGAACCTTTTATAATTATTTTAGTTGAAATAAATACAATTGCTATCAATTACATATTATGCAAATTATTTTAATGTAGATATTCTTTATTTAAATAAATGCATGTAAACAACTACTTACTACATGCAACTACTTCGTGTAGTATTAATTATTTAAATGTAAATTCAGTAAAAATATATTGAATAACTACATATATATTTAAAAATAAATAAAACTACATATATACGAAGTTAATTCACATTGTGTAGTAAATTTTACTACAGTATTTTTTGAGTGTGACAATTTCATTAAAAAAGTTTGTTTTTTGAGCTTTATACTTTGTTTTGAAATCACAATATTATAATAAACACATAGAAATTTTAAATATACTGGGTAACAATTGTTACTTTGCCAGAATAGGGCTGTGAGACATACAAAAGCACAGCTGAACTCAACTAAATAAATCCATAAAAGCAGTTTTCAACTTGCACCCGCGTTGTACAGCCCGAAATTTGAAATAATACTGCCAATAGCGTTTGAATCTACTAATAATAATACTGAATCTACTTCTATATAATAGAAGTATAAACTGATCCTTCAAGTGTATACAAAATATAAAATGATGCAACTATCAGCGCGAGCGCATAGTATTAATAAAAATCAAACAAAAATAAATGTGCACACAATTGAAAAATCCACATTTACCAGAAGTATACACATCTTGATTTAAGTGATTCACGAAGCACCACCGATATACCCAATAATGCTAAATTAAAAAATGAAGATCATTGTGGTTTTTATTATGGTAATTTTGTGATTTTCTTGTGTTTATATTGTGATTAATGTTATGCGTTTTTTCTTGCATATTTTATAGTCCAGTTAAAAAATGAAGTTTGTGAAAAAAAATTTGTGGCTGTCTTTTTCGAAATAGTGTTGCGAACAAAATAATTTTTAAGATAAAAATCTATTATAAATTTAAATAAACATAACTTTAGAAAAATATGTATGTTTGTATATCGTCGTTGGGCGTGCAATACCGTGGATACGTATGTGAAAACGTTCGGCGGATACGCGGTAATGCAATACCGTGGATACGTATGTGAAAACGTTCGGCGGATACGCGGTAATGCACGCGCAACGACGATATATAAGTGAAATCATGTGTTCTCTGACTCACTACAAAATTTTTAAAATACAATCCCAAACAACGAACATGAGTTAAATATTAGATATGTTCTCGTATTTTTGTAGCAGAAATTCGCAAGTCGTAAAATTTGTGAGAGTAAGCGAAAAAAATGATTTCTTTGCGTAAAAACTTGCAAAAAGTATGGGGAAAGGCTTTTCGCAAAAAGTTGCAACTTTTAAAGAAAAGTCAAAAACATATGGGCATATGTAAACTGGCGTTACGGACAAATTGTACGAAGGACTGTTCCGAAGTTAAAATACCCCCACGGACGACGGTTTTTCCAAATTTCATACCTAAAGTTTATATTAATTGTTAAAGGTTTTGTGCAAAATTAGATTAATTTTTGTGGAATTGAAATAGATTTTACTATTCTGGTGAACTTTGTATGGGAGGTAGGTACGGTTTCCATCCAATTTTTAAAAATTTCTTACTCAAAGTTTATAATAAATATTAAAGACACTGTGCAAAATTTGAAGTCATTACATTAGATTTTGTGGAATTTAAATAGATTTTACCGTTTAGGGTAAGTCACTTTGTATGGGAGGTAGGAATGGTCTTCATCCCATTTTTACAAATTTTATACGCAAAGTTTATAATAAATATTAAAGACGCTGTGCAAAATTTTAAGTAATTTTATTAATTTTTGTGGGTTTAAAGAGATTTTGGTTAAGTTACTTTCTATGGGAGGTAGTCATGGCAATCATCCGATTTGGCTCATTTTCGAACTTGACCTCGATTTTGGAATAAAAAGGTTATGTATTAAATTTCGTAACGATAGCTAAAAAATTACGGCTGTTATCGTGACCACAGACGGACATGGCTAAATCCACTCAGGTGGTGCTGCTGATCAAGAATTTATGTACTTTTCTATACCGGCCACGCCTCCTTATCGGCTTTACAAACGGAGTGACAAAGTAAATATAACCCTATTACGATTTTTAAACGTGGGGTATAAAAAGAATGAAAAGGTCTAATTTTCAAAAAGGCGCTTTTATGTTTGCGTTGTAATTAAGTAGAATTATATTAAGTAAAAACAATGTCCCATTTTCATAATCAAAATAAAAATCGACTCTAAATTTAGTATAAGCATTTTTTACAGTTTTTAATATATGTTGTCAAAAAGCTTGCACAAAATTTAGAGTCGACTTTTATTTTGACTATGATAATGGGCCATTGAAAACAATCGACCCTAAGGATTTTAAGATATAAGCAAAAATATGTGCTGGCGTTACGTTACAAAAATCGGAAGTGATTTTTGACTTGGATTACTAATTTTGTAAAACTCTCTGATTTTGGCAAGACTTTTTGTGTATAACTTTTTTTAGAAGGGCCTTAAACAGCATAAGTTTATTTTCCAAGTGATTAAATTTAAAAATCATCTCTGGCTTTTTTATTAGGCTTTTTGATTTGGCGTTATGTTATTTAAATTTCCATTGCAGTTGGTAATTAAGTAATTAGGTAATTAGGTAATATTGTAATTTGCTAATTAAAAAACAAAAATAATATATTGCCCATTCCTATATAATATATTGCCTTCCATTTTTACTAAAACAAAAAAGTTTACGCAACATTTACTAAACATTTACGAAGAAGAAAAACAACATTTGTGAAACAGTGCAGACAATTTGATCATCATAGTTAATGAATTTATGTAGAAATTGCTTAAATGTTTTGCTGTATTTTTATTTTTTATTGTGACAGCTTACGAATTTCTGCTTCTCCAAATTTGTGTTGCGGAAAATAACAACATTTGACAAGGTTTGAATTACTAATTTTTTATCTCTTTTGCGAGTTTTTTTGGTAGGGGAACAAGAAATAGCAGACCTATTTATAGAAAAAAATTAGTGAATAAAATTTGTTGATCGTGCATACTTTTTTAAAATTTTCATTTTAAAATTAATTACATATTTTATTTATTCTGAAAAAACTATTGTACATAGCAATTGAAAAATAACAGTTTTTAAGAAGCACCAAATTATTTTGATACCAAATTATATGAAACAAAAAAAAAAAACCCTACAACATAGTTCTTAGATAATTTGTTAAACATATATGGTTTTCTTCAAACTACCTCGAGAGAAACCAATTTTCAGTTAATCTACTTTAGCGCCGCCATTTTTAATTGTTTTGTAAGTTACGCAATACTAGTATCGCCTGTGGCCGAAATTCGAAAACAATCGACCTTTTGAAATTTCAATAGTTTTTTTTCTAATTCTGAGGCATGACCTTGCTTTAAGAAACTGTGCTGTACTAATAAAATCTTAAGTTTCAAATTATCGCAATAATTTTGATATAAAAATAGTGTAAATTTTTTAAAAAATATCTGTTTCAAGATATCGCCATAATTTTGATGTCAAAATAAAAGGAATTTTTCAGAATTTCTGAACCATCGACTTTTCATACAAAAATACATTGTACTGAAAGAAAACATCTATAATTTTCGAGATATCACAATTATTTTTATGTCAAAATATCGGACATTTTTTAAAATTTACTTTTTGCAAGAAATTTCACCATGACAATATATATTCACACTTGTAACATAAAAAATTCTTATTGTAGGGTATACTCAAGAGATGGCAACAAATGTCTGAGATATTTTTTGCACACCATATCGAAGTCTAAAATTTTCTTTAACATCATGTTTTTCTATCTCTTACAGTTTAGCTTTTTTTTCATAAATGCTCTTTTAACGCCCATACTTAAGACCAAAGGACATCAATCAAAACTGCAATCATACTGTGCAGCCAGACCTTTCATCTAATACCTCATTCACTATTCTACCTTTTCCTAGCCCTGAGATTCCTTACTAAAATTAATATAAACTTTTGACGTTAATATTTCTGGTCAGAGTTCATAAATTTAAAATCTAACATGATTCGGCACATCTATGGTCACCTTTCGAATGATATACGTTTTATTGACCTAATTCTAAACTAAATATCAAAAAGTGTACGATAATATTTGATGTTTGCGTATTAATATGTAAGATTTGTTTGTATGTCGTAATAAGCCTTCAAATTAATGTCGAAATTTTAATTTAAAAATCCCGCCTTCATAAGGGAAAGTTTAACGGATATCAAACTTTGGGGATTTGACTTAGTTACACATCACTTAGCGCACTAGACTCCGAGAGGCACTGGAATGTTGTATTTACACTTGCTGCTTATATCTACTATGGTTGCCATGCAACTGAAAAAACAAACAGTAGTTCTTAACAATTCATTTGCCGAATAAAACTGTTCCCAAATTAGCAAATAGAAACGAAACTTGAATTAATATTTTAAAATTAATTGAATTGTCTGCAATCAACATCCAATAAAAATACCATGAACTTTAACTTAGACGACCCTCTAGCTGATTTATTGAGTGACAATGATAACGATAGTTTTTTTGACAACTATAAGAAAAGTTCAAAACCACTTCCTCCTAAATCTAATCGCAAAATGGATGATCTATTTGGCATAAGGGAAGAAAGAAGTGACTCTAAAATTTCGTCAGTAAACAAACTTGATTTGAAGACTAATAAACCTATTGCAACAAGTACACCGCGTATCACGAGACAAAAACCATCTAACTCCATTGACGATGCTGATGATGATAACGATGATTTAGGTTTTGATCCAAAGAAACCAAAAGCCGTCACCAAATCAAATCTTTTTGACGACATACTTGCGCCCATGGAAACAAAACGACCAGCAACGGCAAAGCCAGCAATTTCAAGACAATCCACCGACACTACAACAGATACAACAACGCATACACAAGCAAGACCCAAGACCTCGACAGGTCGTCGTAGTTCCGGTATTTCTGCGGTGGTGAACCCAGATCCATTGGGGTTGTTTTCAACAACTACGAGGGAAAAAGATTTACATGTTACTGGATCGGAGATATCAACGCCACAAATGAAGAAGCGTGGCACAACTGCTGACTGGTTGGGTCTGAGTGTCGAGCCGGAAAAAAATAACGCCATAAATAAAGAGACACCACGACCAGAGTCACCAAAAGCTCAAAAAGCTGCTGGAACTAATACAACGGAGCCCAAAGAAAAGGCTGAAAATCTAAGTATACCCACCAAAACTCCGGAAACACCCAGGCACAACATGGTTGATGACACTGTTGTGGAGCATTTTAAAGCGCCTCAAACGACGGTGCCAGCTCAAAATATAATGCTGTTAAATACCATGAATTTGGAGGCTCAAAATGCCTTCAATGTGTTGCAACAGCAAGAATCTCAACTGACGCTGGCAACACAAATGAAACAGCAGGAAATGGCTTTGTTGGAAATGCAACGTAAACAGGAGACATTGTTGCAACAACAGGAGCAACAATTTAGCGCATTGTTGCAGCAGCAAGTGCAGCGTCAGCAACAATTGGAAGAGCACATAAAGTTGCAACAACAACGTATTAACAACCACATTCAATTGTTGATGACGCAGCCCACATTTCTGGCATCTACTCTAAATCGCTTTGAAAATGAAGAACATGTGGAAGCAAAAGCTAAAAACGAACTGGTCGTGGCACCTCAGCAGTCTTTATTGGAAGTGGTGCAGCTAGAAGCTGATGTCAAGCGTTTGGAATTGGAAAAACTACGACTGGAGGAGCTGGTGGAGAATATGAAAGTAAATTTTGACAAGGAAATGGAAATCATTGAGAGCTCTTTCAGGTAAGACTTTAAGTTACTATGAGCTCAAACTTTAACAGAAGATAGGCCATTTTCCGAGTAGTTATAGAATTATAAATATCTATAAAGTGTTTTCGATTTACGATCTTTCTAAAGGTTAAGTGAAATAACGTCCAATGAAAGAACGTCTAAAATAAAAAACAAAAAATGCGATTATATTTCAATTTCACAAAATATGACCCAAAATAAGGTGAGAAATATCGCTAAAAAAAAAATTAAAATTTCCCAAATGAAAAATGCCCCAAGAACTGAATGAAAATGATCCGAAAACAAAAACCGCAAATGCCCAAAATATTTTGGAGAAATAAGCAAAAAATAAACGACATTTCAACTCAACTTGTTTCGACTCAAAAAAAAAAAAACGAAATAAGCAAAAAAAAAAAAAAATTTTGCAATTCTCATAAGTTTCTCAATTCAAATTTGTTAATTGTTAATGTTGACACTTGATTCATAAAAATGAAATGAATGAAAATACCCCTAAATAAAATTGTAGCACAAATATGATATTTGAAAACGTTTTTCATAAAAATTGGCCCAGTACTTTTGGAGTAAAGTGGTAACACTAAAACTGCACTTCCATTTTAAATAAAAGTATAAATATAGAGGCTACATTTATTTATTCATTCCAGATGTTCGGAATGACTGTTTTTGTTTCTTTATTCAGTTTTGATTATCCGGAATATTCTTTTTGTATTTCTTTATTCTTACGGAATATTCCGAACGCGTTCTTTTTATACTATCAGCTAAGGTAGAATAAGAAGAATATTCCTTGTATGTGAGGTTATATTCGATTGTTTGAAGTAAAACTTCGTTAAATGAAAATGGAAAAATTTTTTACATTAAATGTTTTAGATTGCTTTGTTGCATTTTTATTTTTTAAATTTTATCTGGTGTATTTGTTGTCTTTAATTAAATACGAAAAATATGTTTCTGCTTTTAATAAAAACAAAATGTTCTTTCCTTTCCAATACTGTTTCTTTATTCATTCTCTTCTGGATAAACAACAATCTATTCTATTCGTTCTCTCCTTTATCCGGAATGACTAAAGAAATACACCCAGATTCTGAAGAGTTGAAAATCTTTCTTTTCAAATATGTCAAAACAAAACAAATGACAGTTTACTTTTTGACTAAACTATAGCTATCTCCTTCTAACACATTATTTGTTGCAACGAAATGGAAAAAAGACTCTTCTCAAATGTTTTTTTAGTCTTGCCACCAGAAAAAATAATGCAATTATAAAAAAATTCTAAAATTATAAATTAATGAATTCTTTAAAAATAATAAAAACCTTTGCTAAAATATTAACGATATTTGAAAAGTGTAAAAAAAAGACAAAAAAGAGGCAGGATGTGGTGAAAAAGACAAAAAAATTTTGCATTTGGAAGCAGAAAGACTCAAAACGTATAAATCTTTAATCCCTGGGTTCTTATGAGTCGATACTTATCAAAGTCGCCCAAGTCCATCGTCCAAATTTTTCACCTTTTTTTGCTCAACGGAGAGATATTTAAAAAATAAATTATTAAGAAAGGAAGTTATCGTTCTTGTCCTTTATTTGCTTAAAAACAAGAAAAAGTTAACGGTTTTTTTTTAAATTGCCTAAGTCTCTATGAATGTACAAATTAAAAATGCTTAAATCCTTTTCAGCCAATCATTTGGCTTTATTTTCTGGTGAGATTTAAAAATACCTAAGTTAAACAGATTCTACGTGATTATTTCGTGATAAATGACACGAATAAAAAATGTTTTAATGGAAGAATGGCTAGAAAAGTATAGAGTGGTATAAAAAATCTAAGAAAATCTCAATTCTTAATTTTTTATTGGTAAATTTCGAATATTAACACCAGCATGCTATAACTTAATAGATTTTCATATGCTTATTTGTTGTTGAAGTACTAAAAAATAAATTTGGAGACTCTTGCAGGGATAGACCAGATCTTAAATTTTTATAGGATACTTTATCAATTCACTCAAATCCAGCCCGCCTCTTTCTAGCTTGATAAATCGAAATCGCAATTTTTTCAAAATAACCTAAGTCCATAAATTTTTTTTCAAAATTGACTAAGTTCAAATTTGCATATCATACGTGTCTAAGTCCAACATTTAATCTGATATCACGTCCACGATGGCTTTCTTTTATGAATCTTCAGATGTTTATTTTTATAAGCATTGTTTGGTTTAGTGGCTACAAAACCTCATAATTAGTTTTTGTTTTTTTCTAATTCTATTATTTTTAATACAATTTACAAAAAACCTCTATCAGGAAGGTATTTTTGAACACTTCCCGCAACGAATTATAGGTGTGCAGGGGGGTTCAGAAAGTTTTTTATAAGAGCTTAAATACCAAAATTATTAATGCATCAAATTATCTTGCCAATATCATTTAAAATTATAGACCAAAATATTATTGAAAATAGGTAAACTTACTGTTCCATGAAACAAGCAACGGTAAAAGATGGGTTAATTAAATCTAATGGTCTAGTTAGCCTCGTATGGCACAGCAGCGCATGCAACGCAGATAAGCAGCTAGCACACAGCCAAATAAATGGTGATTATGCAACGCATAGCCACATAGTCAAAATAAAACAATAAAAAAAAGAATAAAACGATTTTATTTTAATAAATTAACCGCACTTGGTCAAACAATTTTACAACTTCACATCTGTTTTGCTAAAACGTCAAATACATGGAAGAATACACAGAAATCAAAATAAATAGATCTTCTTTGTTTTTCTATGTAGTCAGAGATGCATTTCCGTTTTTATCTGAGCATTGACATGCGTTGCCATGTTTTGCATAATCAGATACACACAAATCCCACTAAACAGATTCCGATGTGACGCTTGTTAAGCCATGCACTGATATGCCATGCGAGGCTAACTAGACCATTACTAATAAATTGTGTGTGGCATTTAAACGCCAAAATCAAACATGCCTAGATTTTATTTTATACTACGTTTCCATCTGCTCGAAAACTTGAGATTTTGAAACAATGATTTCAAAGTGCTTCCATGTGGCCATGGTAGAATAACCAGGTAGATGCACTAGAAATACGCTCTCTCCGACAACAAAACAATAACAAAGGCGTAATTATAATGTCAAAATGAGCTGTTTTGAAAATGATATCAATTTTGACTTTTTTATTGGATGATTATCAATTATAATCAATTCTTAATTATAAAATATATAATTATTTTTTGCACTACACAGCTGTTCTTCCGATTAGCAACTAACCGCAACCTCAACTTGCCATTAACTTAACCGGCACTTAAGACCTAACCGGTCATTGAGAAAATGCTTTCTTGCTAACAGCCGGTCAAAGTTCCGATTAGTGCTTGACCGGACATTGAGAAAACGGACTTTAATGTAGTAATTTCGCATGTTCCTTATTGCCGATCGGATCGAATTAAAAACGTAGCTGCAATCTTAAGGACAATTAATTTAATTTACTTTTTTCAAAGTCCCAGCAAGTTATTAATTACATTTTTAACATTACAATTTGAAAATTACACAGAGCACAATTACTTGCAACACAATACACATAATTATTTTAAGATTCTTTCTTGAATTTAGCACATCCGTTTCCATTCCGGTGGACTTAAACGTAAATAGCATATACTCCCAAGCAGTTTATCTTGAGTATTTCAATTGCGGTAACTGCAAATGTTTAACGACAACTCAGGTTTGACAACGGCTTTACTGGACTGCCTATAACTTCCTCCCGTCGCGATAATTCCAAAACAATTCATCAATTGTTGGCAAATAAACAAACAATCGTGGATTTCATTAAATAAATTTAATTTTTTCAAACAGCAATTTCACTTGTCAAAATATATTTTGACATTTTAAAGAAGCCGTACATAGCTTTACAAATAAATTGGTTACTGAACAATCGAAATAAGTAGTCGAATGAAAATTATATTAAAAGTAAACTTTCATTTGCTTCATTTAAGGCAAAACTACAATTAGTTATATATTATATCTTAAAACACGGCTCATTTTATAAAATTTTTAAGATTTTTGTTTACTTTTTTTACATAAAATCTGGGTACTCAATTGATTTATACGGTTACAAGTAAGTTAAACATCCCTATGGCTGAACGAATAAACATAAATTGTCAATAGTGACATTATAGTTAAGCCAATGTTTTGCTCTCTCGTTTTTTGCTCTCCGAATTGCATCTACCTGGTTATTCTGCCATGCATGTGGCATGTCATGACAGCTAGATTTCATTTGACAATTAACACTTCATTTGATAAATTTAAGAATGAGCAAATCGTGAAGGAGCTCTTACATTTTTTTCTCCAAAATTGCCACTATAAATTGCTCCTCTCTGAAGCTCCTAGCATATTTATTTTCATATTTCTTATGTCAAAACAAAGGCATTTTTCATTTTTATTATTATTGTTTTTTTAAATAATTAATTAGATGTCATTGCCAATTGTCAATATGAAAAATTTGACAAAAGCTGAATAGTGCTGGATACTGATATAACCGGGATATACCGCATTGCAGGGATACCGCATCGTATTTTATGAGATTTTGTATTAGATTTTGTTGAAATCACAAGATTTTAAAATCTTAAACTTGTATAGAAAACTTTGTTGATTTCAATATGGATTTTACGAAATTTCACAAAATCTCAAGATTTCGAGTAGATGGAAACATAGTATTAACCTATTGAATAGATTTTCAACTGATCAAAATTGGAATGAAATTCATTTTGGCCTTTTTGCAATATACGCGGTATTTCTTATTTAATTTTTGTGTAGATTTTTAAAAATGAAAAAATTTTCTGATCAACAGCTTAGAAATCTTTTTTCAACTGTAAAAAATCATTCCAGTATCACTTTGATATCTATCAATTCATAGTTTTAGCCAGTGGTGCCAACTACACGGAAATTACTGATTTCTACGGATATTTAAGCCTTGCACAGATAAACGGACAACAATGGCAAAATAAAGTAAATCTACGGATTTTTAAGAATATCACACAGAATTTTCGTAGATTTCGCTTTTTTGCACCATATTTTATGTCAAAAATTTTGGAATGGTAAAAAATGAACTTATCAATAAATAATCTATTTACATAATTTGTTAAACTTTGCGCTTATCAACACTTGCAAATAAAAAGACTGTTTTAAGGAATCTAATTTCGAAGTGAGCCATTGGGCAATCTCATTTGAGGCGAGTGTATACAGCTTAACCCATTAATGCGCACCATCAGAACTCGCAGAGTTTATTTTTAGAAATTTTCGGCATTCATTTGTACTAGTATCGCCTGTGGTCGAAATTCGACCATATCACAACCGATTTGTCTTTTTATTTACTTTTATAGAAGAACGTTTAGCAAAGTTAAAAAAACATCAAATTGAAAAATTCATTTGGCTAATACAATTTCAGTACTCATGAATAAATAATGAATGCAACTAAATTTTTTTAACCAATAAATTCGTGAAGATTAGTACTCCTTTTCTGCTGCTTAGAGCTTAGAGAGGGCGATTAGCTCGCATTTTCTGCTACTGACTCTCTGACGATGTCAGAGTTAGTGAGCACTCCCATAATTGTAATATTCACCGAATTTTAATACAACAGTTGCCAACTGTTGACTCCGCTGAATGCGGCTGTTGTGTGTTACCCAAAGCATATTTGCTATCTCCATTCTGCATCAACTGTTATAGCTCGGTATCCATTTTGTTTTATTTTTTTGTTGTTCGATGGTCGCAATAACAACAGTTACTCCTACCTTGTAGTTATTGTATCATGGCCAACATTCTTTATCAAACTATCGCGCTCAGCATTTAATTTCATTTAAAAATTTTTAAACAAAAAAGAAATATAGCAGTGATGGACCTGCCGACCGAAGTGAAAACTTAAATGGTGCCACTCCCCCTTGTCCAACGCCCATAAAATGTTACCAATTAAACTGCATGTGTAAATTAAGGTCGAGTACTGAATTTCGATGCTGTGCGACCTCTAACTTCAAATCTATTCGATAGCACAAATTTGGGTTGTATGGAAGGTGAAACTACACCCTTTTTCAACGCCCATAAATGTTATCAATGCATGTATAAATTGATGTTGAATTGCATAAACTGCATGTATAAATTGATGTCGAACATTGAATTTCGATGCTGTGCGACCTGTAGCTCAAAAACAATTTGGTATCGCAAGTTTTGTTTTTATCGAAGGTGCCACTCCCCCTTTTTTTATTCTCATAAAATGTCATCAGTGAAACGACATGTAAAAATTGTGGTTTAATACCGAATTTTGAGGCTGTGCGACCCATAACTCCAAAGCAATTTGAAATCGCAAATTTTTTCCACTGCCAAAATTTGAGCTGAATCGGGCCATTAGTTCCGAAGTCTTTTTATTTTTTCTTAAAAGTAGGCGTGAAGGCTTATTGTGTGAGAGAAACAGGAGACCGGCTTCGGTTTCATCCCTACTCCGTGCTGTTTACTGGGTGAGAAGTGACACCGGTAGACGCCTGGCGGAGATAACTTACAAAGTGATAATTGTTCAGTTATCAAGCGGGATGAAAAAGATTAAATTACTAAAATGACTTTTAAAAAATAGGGGTTGGTGATAGAAAGGTGAAAATTAAGGGTTGTATGTATTTTTTAATGCCACATTATAAAAAAACAAAAAAAAATTTTTGTCCAAAAAATAAAAAAAAAATGTTATGATCACTTAGGGGTATGAAAAATAGATACTAGCCGATTCTCAGGCCTATTGAATATGCATATTAAATTTCAGAAACAACGGTCAAGCCGTTTCGGTGGAGTATGGTAACTAACATTGTGACACGAGAATTTTATATATTAGATAAAGCTAAATTTTATTCCATAACTATCACATATAACAATAATTTTATTGTTTATATATCTATTACAAAATTTTGTTTACACGTAAACATCTTTTCATCGTAGTTCTCTTGACTTTGACGCGGCGGCAACCTCCTTCTGTTCAAGCTATAAGTTCGAAGAGAGAGTAATTAAAAAAAAACAACAGCAACAACGCAACACAGCTCTGTTGAAGTGTCTCTCACAGCTCTCGCACGCTACTCTCTCTTGTGAATGCTACAGAAACGATGTTCATCAGAGCTATTTGTTCCCATTATCCCATTGGGAAAAAAGGTTTTCACATTCACTTAGTTTTATCTATCTTGATGACAACTGATTCGAATAAAACCTATATTCTGCACATCTTCTCGAAAAAAGCTTTCCATCGGTACAGGATTTATGTGAATATGCTGAAGTTAACACAAGTAAAATGGTACCACCATTTTTTTGTTTGCGAATAATATATAGATAAGCAGTTTTTTGGTACTAACATTTATTTAATAGGGTTCAAGTTATATTTCTTGTAAAGCTTATTAAATTTTATTAAAAACAACACGAAATTTTTTAATTTTACTTAATGAAAATACCTGTTTTGCCTTAAGACATACAAATCTGAAAATAGTCTTTTTTATAAATTTGTAGCTTCATAATACTGACATTTAAAGAATTTTCCCGGTTTTTTTCTTATTTTTAATTAAAAGACCTCTGATATCGTCAAGATTATCTTCAAGAAAACTCTTTTTTTTTGCAGTGAAGTTATTAAAGTATCCAATAAGATCATTCGCATTGTGTAAATTCAATACTTCGGTTCTCCCTACTATTTTTTTTCTTGTGTGACTTATTACGAAATTTTTGTAGTCCCTATTTTTGGGTTCTTGAGCTTTGGGTTCTTGAGCTTTTCGTTCATACATTTCTTCGATATCGTTATAAGCCTTGCTATCGACTTTGTTAAACTGCTTTTGCATAGCATGGAAAACAGTACACGATCATTGTAAACTATTTAAAGAACATTAAGGCTGTGTGCGAATTGATCTAAAAGCGACCTAAACTTCC
This sequence comes from Dichetophora obliterata, assembly GCA_963920525.1. Taxonomy (NCBI): domain Eukaryota; kingdom Metazoa; phylum Arthropoda; class Insecta; order Diptera; family Sciomyzidae; genus Dichetophora; species Dichetophora obliterata. The sequence goes on along the minus strand of OY986438.1, from coordinate 47,651,858 downwards.
TAAATAATTAAGGTAATTCTCGAGCTACCTAAATGCTTCCTAAATTGGGAAGCACTGGAAGATCAATTCACACACAGCTATAATTATAAAATTCCATAACAACAACAGATATTAAGCACATGATTTTTATAAAAAAAAATAAAAAAACTAATGATTTTTTCACAAATTAGTTTGAAAGTTGAAAAAAACAAAGTTTTCACTTCTTAAAAAAAAGGAAAGAAGTTCCAAAGTTTGAAGGATATATCTTCTCACGTATAGAAAATAGGCAAAAACAAAAATGTCTTTTATATAAAACTTGGACATTTTGAAGTAAGATGAAGTCGGTTAAAATTTAAACATTTTAAAATTCGATTAATTTTTTCGATTTTAGTTATTTCTGAGCAAATTTAAAGCCAAGAAAATGCATAGTGCGCCAACCCAAAATATTTGGTTATATCATTTTCGTTTTGGGCGTTATTTAATTTTTGGTTGGTCTTTTTCTCATTTTGTTTTTGCCGACTAAATGTTTTTTCCCAAAAAATTTTGGATTTTATTTAATTTTTATTTGGGGTCTTTTTTACTGGACATTATTTCACTGAATTCTTTAGGAAGTTACTGTGTAATAACTCTAAAATAAAATAACCCCTACGAAAAAAATTACCAAAGGAATAAGTCCCAAAAGAAATAATTGCTAGAAATAACTTAATTGGGAGAAGAAAAGTAACTGCCAAAAGGGAAAATTGAAAAATTCGTAATATTTATTTGAGAGTTATTTTATATAAAACGAAAAATATGAAACAAATCCCAATGAAATAAGTGCAAACTAAATGAAATAACTCCCAATCATAGTTTAATAATACAAGTAGTAGCGACAGTTCTAGCTGCGGTCAACGAATGGCAAACAAAAGAAAATCAAAACGATCGCGTCCCATGGCAAGGTGTAAGAAATCAAGGTGTATGTGACGTCGACGTCGTTTGCTAAAGCTGTCAAACTTTTGAATGAGTGAAAGAGAATGAAAAGTTGATTTTGTATGGTTTGACAACTGGACAAGTGTTGGATTTTTACAAAAAAAAAAATAAAATATCGCTGTCGCCTTAATTTCTTACACTATGTGCCATGGCAGCTGATGCAAAATGGAAATAGCAAAAATGTTTTGTGTCAAAATGTTTTTTAGTTTTCTGTTGTTTGACATTCGTTGACTGCAGCTCGTGAGAAAAAGGTAGTTGTCAAGGCTACCTAATAGATTGTTATATCATGCTCCCAATAAAATAAGTTCAACCAATGGCAAAACTAGACAAGGTACTACCGGGCGAAGAGCCGGTGACCGCAACTGTCAAAACGAAGTCTCAACTCATACAAAATCGGACACCAATGAGAATGCAATGAGCCTGTTCTCACGCGCCTTACGTTAGGCGGAGCCTAATTTTGAAGTATACAGGTAAGGTGGGAAGTGGGAAGGTGACAAGTTACGTAAGGCAGCATTTTCAAAAATTTTAAAAATTTTGCGATTCATTTTGACGTCTGCTGCTTTGAAGTTTCATTGTTTGTCATTTTCCTCTTGGTTCTCTTATGTTTTAGCGCAAATAAATTTTGTTTTGCATTGGTTGGGTTTTCACTTTTACTCATTTCTAATTTTTTGCGTTGCTGTTTAATTTAAGACTTACAAAGTAATGAATTTTCCGAAATTTAGCAGCACTTTTATTGAGTGTTTTCGGAATTTAAAATAAGGCGGTCTTAAAAAAGTCGGTAGTAAGAACACCTGACAGATGCATAGTGTCAAAATAACGCCATTACTCTGCCCTTTTTAAGGCGAGTGAGAACAGGGTCAATGAAAAGGAAAAATTGGAAAATAGAGCAAAATGGCTGAGTTTGACAGTTATGGTCACTAAAAAAGAGAGCACATTCAGCCCTAACACTACCTTGTCTAGTTATACTATGATTGAAACAACTGCCAATGAAATAAGTCACAACGCAATGAAATGACCAATAGAAAAGTTTTAACTTAGTTGAAATTTGTTGAAAATATAAAATAATGTCCTTTATCTCTGCATTCTTCTTTATTGCCCGTTGATAATAATTTAATTTTATATTGATTTTAAGGAAACAAATCCAGGTGCTCGAAGAACATCTTTCAGCGGTAGAGACAAGACTCAAAAGTGAAATTGAAGACTTACACGTCAGTTACCGTAAAAAGCTTGAAGCACTTGATGAGGAGAATCAAAATAAAAAGACTGACTTTGAAGCGCAGCTTGCTTCGATAAAACAAGATAACGATGATGAGATACGCAGACTTCGCAAGTCACAGGAAGATGATTTAAATATGCTAAAAGAAGAACATCGGCGCATGCTCGAGGCGATACGTCAAACCAAGATGCTAGAGTTTGCTGCGGTGCAAGAGAATGGCTCCTACTTGGAAACTCTAAAAGCAGCCTCCAGCAACTTAGCTAATGTCAGTGATGGTTTGCAAACATTGCGTGATGAAATGCAACTGAAGATCGAAACAATCAACCGTGAGAGACAGTTCAAGTTAGATGCTCGAGAGAAGAGAATAGATGATGCTGAGAAACGATTGCAGCTATCGGAGGAGATGGCCGAAGAGGAAAAGCGACGTCTTATGGAATTGGTCAGTACCTTGGAGGTGCAACTTGGCAGGCAAACCAAAGAATCTGCTGAAGAGAACTGGTTGCTGCGACAAAAAATGGCCACGTTGGATGCAGAGCGAACGGCATTTGCACGGGAGAAGGTGCTCATGCGAGAACAATTCGAAAGGGACGAAAAACGCATCGGCGACCTAAAAGAGCAGCAGTTGGCGGAAACACAACGGTACATGTTGGAGTTACAGGAAGAACGAGCACGTCTTAGTGTGGAGAAAGTCAAGTTCGAGACGGAGCGTCGCTTGCTACCAAACAACGATCCGGAAAAACAACGAGCAGAAGTAGAGGCAACCATGTTGGTAGCTCAAGATGCAACACGTCAAGCAGACTCAGAACGGCTGAGATATCACCGAATGCAGCGTGAACTGGAGCAGTCAAAACGTAAGCTTGTCGATAAGGAAAATATGTTACGAATCAAGGAGGAGGAAGTGGAGCAAGAGTTGCAAATCATGCGTTTGGCAGAGCGAAAATCATTGGAGGCGCAGCAACGAGCACGCGTGGCTGAGCAAAACTTCCAGGCGAAAATAAAATATCTGCAGCAACGTATGCGCGAATTGGGTGAAAAAGAGGGACAATTGTCGCAGGAACAGCTTTTACTGGCTCAGGAGCACATTAAATTGCAGAATTTGAAGACGCGGATGGGCGAGCAAAAATGTACGCTCTGCAAGATGAGCGAACAAAGTGCCGAAATAACGCAAATGCTGCATGCGACGGACGGAGCTGATGCGAGACGCGTGCCATCATCCGATGAGGCCGCTACAATAAGAGGTGGTGAGAAATTTCGGTACATGTTGAGCCAAGGAAATGTGGTAGATCGCATGTTGGATGAAAATATTGCGGAGTCATATCGTCGCATGCGACAAACAATGGGAAATGGGGATTTTTGGGCAGAGTCTGTGCTTGACGATGACTCCAAAGAGTTAGCGCTTCACAATCTGGATACAGATTTTCAACTCAACAACGCTGATACGATGAATCAATAACAAACAATGTGTTCAACTTTAAGGACTTTTGACTTAAAAATAGCTGTTATAAAATAGTTTATAATTAAATGACTGATAAATGATTTATTATACAAAATACTGAAATTTATTAAAGTGCTGCTGAGATAATTGTATTTGTTCTTAAGTATCCCAGCGGTTAAAATAGGCCTGAAATAATACATTCAAGAAATAATACAAGATGTCATACTTACGCTACACCTGATATCGTATAACGTAAACTCAGGCCAAAATATCTCCAAGAAATTCCTCTGAAAATTCAGGCCTCAGGGAACGCTAAAAAATCAGGCCTTCTATCAGATAGTGAAAACTCTGTAGTGAATATTCGAACGAAAAAGCAAGGAAGTCTATTTGTCTTTTTAAAGTCATCTATTATAATTAAAGTTTTTTCTAAATGACCTTGTTATTTATTATGTTGATTTTATATAATTTAAATACAAATTCTAAATGTTTGATAGTTTAAATCATACTTGATTTTAAATACAAATTCTAGTTGTTTGATAGTTTAAAATCGTTTATTGAGCTTAAGGTCAAGGTTAGAACAATTAATTGTTCTAACGAATCTTTCCAAATAAACAACAACAACAACAAAGTTTTTTCAATATGAAAAGGAAAAAATCACTAACTGATTTTATTGCAATTTCGGCCCTGCTAAAGGCTTCATCAGAAATCTTTGTGATACCCGTTTGGAAAGATTCGTTAGAACAATTAGGTCTAACCTTGACCTAAAGCTCAATAAACGATTTCAAATTCTCAAACAACTAGAATTTGTATTTAAAATCATGTATGATTTAAGCTATCAAACATTTAGAATTTGTATTTAAATCACATAAAATCAACATAAAGTCATCTATTGTATTTATCTATACTTCTATATCTATACTATTATACAAAAGGCTTCTCACATATCTGCGACGACGCTAATCTTAAAAACTACTGAACCGATTTTAGTATTTCTTTCACTAATATAAAGCTACATATTTAACTTAAAATCTTGCATCCTTAATTTTTTTAAAACCACACTTAAAAGTTATTAAAATTTAAATTTATAAAGTAGCCAAAAAAACCAAACATAAAAATCATTGCTTCAATAATTTGTTAGACACACAAGCAGCACACAGCTTTATCTATCTTTTCCTCTGCTATTGTGTTTCTCATTGTTTCTATTGCGGTGCCAGGTAGCTTTTCACATTTGAACTCTTCCATTTTGAGTTTGAGTATGTTTAATGAGCGCTTTATAGAGCACACTGAAAACAACCCAGTGGTAAATGGACACTTGACATAACCAAATATTCCTAAAAAACAATGTAGCTGCGAGGCCTTCAACACCTGTACACAATTCTGAATTTCATTTGTTCGGGCATGGCCTCTAAACCACTGATGACATCTACCTTACTCAGTAAACTGAAAAATTTATAACCCTAAACTACTATTTAAAACATGATTTCAGAAAATTATAAATCTTTCAAAAACTTTATTCGTGTTACATTAAACAAAATGAAAATGTGGTTTTTTATATGAAGGAAAATAGATATCCATATCTATACTCTTATATAAAAGGAGACTCACGAAATTTGAAGCCAGACAAGCTCAATATCCGCTGAACCGATTACTTTTTGATTATTATTTATTATAATTCTTTGATTAATATTTGAAAATTTTGATAATTCTTTGTTTTATTCAATTGCTATGATAATTTCCAGTGTCATATTTTACAAGGTTTTTCGAAAAGTCTATTCTTTAATTATTACAAAATTCACGTATTTTATTTAATGCTTACAAGCTACACAATACAACAGCAAACAAAGGTTTCTTCTCTTTGTCGCAAGAGCTTTTCTCAATATAACACGGCAGCCATGTTATGGAGTTGCTTTCAGTCAGATTCCTGCTGTCATACATTATTGATTAATTTTCTTTGCAAATGTTTTGAGGGGAGTTGCCAGAATTCAGTTATAAGCATAAACTGTGTTTTGCAGCCTTGCCGCTAGCTTTTCTTGACTTGAGATTGTGTTAGTCTATCTATCTATACTATCAATCTATCTATACTATTTTCCAGCGGTTAAAATAGGCCTGAAACAGTACATTCTCTCAGGCCTAAGGGGCAATGGTAAGGCCTGAGTATTCAACACACCACTTGATTTCAATTCCCATTGAGATGTCATACACTGAGAAATAAAACATACTTTAAAATTAAACAAAAAATTAAAGTTTTTTCTAAATGACCTCTATATTAATTATGTTGACTTTATATGATTTAAATACAAATTCTAAATGTTTGATAGTTTAAATCATACTTGATTTTAAATACAAATTCTAGTTGTTTGATAGTTTAAAATCGTTTATTGAGCTTAAGGTCAAAGTTAGAACAATTAATTGTTCTAACGAATTTTTCCAAAGAAACAACAACAACAACAAAGTTTTTTCAATATGAAAAGGAAAAAATCACTAGCTGATCTGATTGCAATTTCTACTCTGCTAAAAGCGTCATCAGAAATCTTTGTGATACCCGTGCAAGCGCGCGTTAACGCACTGCACCATCGGGGCGATGAGATTTGAAGCGTCAATTTCTCAGTTTTTCCTCCATTTCATAATGTCACATTTGTTGTTGTATTTCTGTTTTACTTTAGTTTCTATGCTTATGTTATTATATGTAGTCCAACAGCCTGCTGGAAGTCTGCACTAACAAAGCATGTTTACTGAAGTTGTTTTTAGAATTTTTGCTGATTTTGTTTTCAGCTGTTTCCGTTTGGTCGAGCTCTACCATTTGATTAAAGTTTTTTCTAAATGACCTCTATATTAATTATGTTGACTTTATATGATTTAAATACAAATTCTAAATGTTTGATAGTTTAAATCATACTTGATTTTAAATACAAATTCTAGTTGTTTGATAGTTTAAAATCGTTTATTGAGCTTAAGGTCAAAGTTAGAACAATTAATTGTTCTAACGAATTTTTCCAAAGAAACAACAACAACAACAAAGTTTTTTCAATATGAAAAGGAAAAAATCACTAGCTGATCTGATTGCAATTTCTACTCTGCTAAAAGCGTCATCAGAAATCTTTGTGATACCCGTGCAAGCGCGCGTTAACGCACTGCACCATCGGGGCGATGAGATTTGAAGCGTCAATTTCTCAGTTTTTCCTCCATTTCATAATGTCACATTTACATTCACATTAACATAATTAATATAGAGGTCATTTAGAAAAAACTTTAATCAAATGGTAGAGCTCGACCAAACGGAAACAGCTGAAAACAAAATCAGCAAAAATTCTAAAAACAACTTCAGTAAACATGCTTTGTTAGTGCAGACTTCCAGCAGGCTGTTGGACTACATATAATAACATAAGCATAGAAACTAAAGTAAAACAGAAATACAACAACAAATGTGACATTATGAAATGGAGGAAAAACTGAGAAATTGACGCTTCAAATCTCATCGCCCCGATGGTGCAGTGCGTTAACGCGCGCTTGCACGGGTATCACAAAGATTTCTGATGACGCTTTTAGCAGAGTAGAAATTGCAATCAGATCAGCTAGTGATTTTTTCCTTTTCATATTGAAAAAACTTTGTTGTTGTTGTTGTTTCTTTGGAAAAATTCGTTAGAACAATTAATTGTTCTAACTTTGACCTTAAGCTCAATAAACGATTTTAAACTATCAAACAACTAGAATTTGTATTTAAAATCAAGTATGATTTAAACTATCAAACATTTAGAATTTGTATTTAAATCATATAAAGTCAACATAATTAATATAGAGGTCATTTAGAAAAAACTTTAATCAAATGGTAGAGCTCGACCAAACGGAAACAGCTGAAAACAAAATCAGCAAAAATTCTAAAAACAACTTCAGTAAACATGCTTTGTTAGTGCAGACTTCCAGCAGGCTGTTGGACTACATATAATAACATAAGCATAGAAACTAAAGTAAAACAGAAATACAACAACAAATGTGACATTATGAAATGGAGGAAAAACTGAGAAATTGACGCTTCAAATCTCATCGCCCCGATGGTGCAGTGCGTTAACGCGCGCTTGCACGGGTATCACAAAGATTTCTGATGACGCTTTTAGCAGAGTAGAAATTGCAATCAGATCAGCTAGTGATTTTTTCCTTTTCATATTGAAAAAACTTTGTTGTTGTTGTTGTTTCTTTGGAAAAATTCGTTAGAACAATTAATTGTTCTAACTTTGACCTTAAGCTCAATAAACGATTTTAAACTATCAAACAACTAGAATTTGTATTTAAAATCAAGTATGATTTAAACTATCAAACATTTAGAATTTGTATTTAAATCATATAAAGTCAACATAATTAATATAGAGGTCATTTAGAAAAAACTTTAATCAAATGGTAGAGCTCGACCAAACGGAAACAGCTGAAAACAAAATCAGCAAAAATTCTAAAAACAACTTCAGTAAACATGCTTTGTTAGTGCAGACTTCCAGCAGGCTGTTGGACTACATATAATAACATAAGCATAGAAACTAAAGTAAAACAGAAATACAACAACAAATGTGACATTATGAAATGGAGGAAAAACTGAGAAATTGACGCTTCAAATCTCATCGCCCCGATGGTGCAGTGCGTTAACGCGCGCTTGCACGGGTATCACAAAGATTTCTGATGACGCTTTTAGCAGAGTAGAAATTGCAATCAGATCAGCTAGTGATTTTTTCCTTTTCATATTGAAAAAACTTTGTTGTTGTTGTTGTTTCTTTGGAAAAATTCGTTAGAACAATTAATTGTTCTAACTTTGACCTTAAGCTCAATAAACGATTTTAAACTATCAAACAACTAGAATTTGTATTTAAAATCAAGTATGATTTAAACTATCAAACATTTAGAATTTGTATTTAAATCATATAAAGTCAACATAATTAAACAAAAAATTTTAAAATTGAAATTTAACTCATTTGCGTTTCTACAAAGCAAAATTTAAAACAAGCGTCTTTAATTTTCAACTATAAACTCATTTATGTTTTTTGTATAATTTTTTCTTATTATTTCCTTTCAATAACAAAAAATACATCGCTATCAGATATTGAATTAAAAAATTATGTGCAATAGAATCATTGAAAATTATTTCCAGAATTTTACATGCTATTTTTGAAGACTCCAATGATTGAAAATATTTTTGAATTGGTCTTACAAATATTGATCATAAGATGATATAAAAACAAATTAATTATTTTGATATATAAAAAGGGTATTCATGCAAATGGGCAATACCCTTATAAATGGTATAAGCTGTATAAGTTTATCAGCCTTATAAATGAACTGTCAAATTTGTATGGAGAAGCCTTTGCACAAACCAGATATATTTGCCCTTCGATTTAGTTGAGCAATCGAGGTGGCAGACTTTTATAATCAATCAGCTGTTTTCGTTTTTCGAAAGTTAATTTATTTCCTATTAGAAGCCGGCAAAAAAGCAATGAAGAGGTAAAAATTTTGTGAATTAGAGCAAAAGTAACAAATATTTAATTGAAAATTACAACTTATGAACTTATTGGCAACATATGCAGCATAGAACAATATATTGCAGATGAAATTATATGAAACTAATGAAATATCGACTTTAAGGACTGTTCATACAAACTGCCTGATAAAAATAACTAATTGCTCAAATTATAATATTGCCACTTTGCATGAATACCCTTTATATATTTCAAGCCGCAGTAAAACGCAAACTTCAAATGAAGTAAAAAAATTTGTTATTCGTGGGTCCCAGGGGTCGCTGATCACGACTACGAAACTTACTACGAAAACTCGAAAAAGTTATAAAAATGGCATCGAACAAATGGCGGTTTAATTTATTTGGTTTTAATTTTATAACAATATTTTTAAATTATATTTTAAAATATTTGTTTTATATACTAAATTTTTTGCATAAAATTTTTACAATGAAAGTACATTTGAAAACATTGCTTTGAAAACACAAACTTTTGTTTTAAATAAAACTTTAAAAACATTTGTGTTTAACTTAAATGAAGTTGTTTCAAGCTCTATTTCAAAAACAAATTCATTTAAAATGAACACAATTTCATTGAATTTTAACGCACATTTCCCTCAGTGTACTTACGTAACACCTGGAGTGAATACTCTGGAGTGAAAAAAACATGTAAACCTAATTTTCTTTTTAAAGTCATCTATTATATGTATTTATAATAGTATAATATACATACACACACAAAATATTTTTTCATTTATAAATTTTGCATTCAAATATCTTTTTGATAATTTTTTAACTATCTCCTTTTTTAAATTTGTAAGAATGAAAAAATATGCATCGACTACTTCGCATTGTTAGATTTTTATTTTAATTTCCCAAAGTTATTTGGTGCTATTACCACTTCGCTTCTCATTTCAACCGTCGCTCAGGTGCGAATACGAAGCAAATTCAGGCTTCTGCTAACTGAAAGCACTCATAAGCGTTAGGCAGCATTACATTCGCTTCTAAACTCAGGGGCATCTTCCGGTCTGAGATCGAAACAAAACAAAATGTTCACAGTTTGGACAATTTCAGGGAATTTTTCAGAAAGCTTGAATGGAAATGCTTATTCTAAAATCGGTAATGATATCATTCCCAAAATTTCAAAGCAAAATAGATCCTATTTTACACCCGATTTCATCAGGTATTACAATTGCTGACCGCTGGGTTAAAGCGTTGTGACACTGCACGGATGTTTGACAATCACGCGAGAATCACTGAACCGATTTAGACGATATAGGTCCCAAGCTATTGCTATTTTGCTACTCCTACTTTTCTCGTCTACTATATGCTAAAAATGCTATATTTCAGACGGTTTTAGTGGTACGAGACTAAAATTTGGTAATTTTATTTTTAAGGTTACTTTTGGCAACTGTACATACTAAAAATGTGTTTCACCGCCCCTTTAACCGCCCAAAAATCAATTAAAATGCTATATTTCAAACGGTTTTGGTCGTATAATACTACGTTTAAATTGGGCCAAATGACTCATTTGGAATCAGTTATTTTAAAGTGCTTACATTGTTTTTTTGCGAAAGCATCTTATTTTGTTTGACAAGTTCTTCGTTTTTACTGGTTGATATTGATGATGATATGCGTGTATAAAATGATTTGTTGTTTGACGTTTTCCTTTGTTTTTAGTGTTTTAGTTCGAATTAGTTTGTAATAAGTTTTAAGAACGTATCCAATCTCATTCATTTGTTTTAAATGAGTTGAATTGCAACTGAGAATTTGTATGGGAAATGAGATGACTTTGTTTCACATTTGGTTCAATGGGCTGAATTGAGTCATTTGGCCCAATGTTAACGTAGTATAAGACTAAAATTTGGTAATTTAGTTCGCACGGATACTTTTGGCAACTATCCTAAAAATGGGAGTATCCCACTTTAGTTACGCCCACTTTTGGGGCGATAAGCGTGGAGTGAAGATGGTTTGGGTCGCATTAAACACAAATCTTTCAATTTAGTTTGTATGATTACTCTTGGCAACTGTACTAAAAATTGGAGTGTCCCACTTTAGTTACGATCACATTTCAGTAAATAAGCTTGGAGTGAAGCAAAGCTCGCTAGGTTTAAGCTACATTGAGATGAAATTTTGGCAGTCGATTTGTTTCGAGTACGAGATGGTTTTAGGGTAAAAATGTTCCAGTACCCCCATTACCGCCCACAAATCATCAAAAATGCTATATTTCGGATGGTTTTGGTCTTATTAGACTAAATTTTGGAAATTCAGTTTATATGGTTACTTTCGGCAACTTTACTATAATAGGTGAAAATATGTATACAATTTTTTTTCAGAATAGCATACAAATTCAAATATGGCAGTAAGGCGGTCTGTGGCTCCTGCGTCTGCCGGAAAATACTTTAAATCAATAAAAACTCTAATAATATCGGAAATTTTTTTAATACACTAGATATACGTACAAAATATTTTCGAAAATTTTTCGTTTACCGATAGTTTTATTTATTAACGAATTTTCATAAAAAAATGCGTTGTACTTAGAAAATCTGTAGTTTTCGAGATGTAGAAAAAAGTTTAATGTCAAAATAATGAAAATTGTTCAAAACTTAAGAAGAATATATTCATGTTCGGAATCTAAGTTAAAAAATTACTTTTTTGAATTATAGTATAAAAAAAAAAATTAAAAACCCCCCGAAAATTTTTTCCTGGGTAAGCGCCTGTATCCATCCATTGTCACCAACAAATGTTCTTTTTATTTGAAAATGATATTTATTTGGATTAAAATTTTTCATGAAATTTAATTTTAAAAATTTGGACAAAACTTGGAGTCACGAAAAATTAGAAAAAGTGTATCATACACTATTTGTTAGTTTAATTGATTAAAAATTAAAATTGTGGTTAAAAATGCACAAGCATCTTGTTCATTCAAAAAATTCAGTTTTTTAAAAAAATTAAAAAAAATGTATCCATGGAACTTAAAATGAGGTTATTTCTGTTGTTAGAGGTCTAAAAATAGTAATATTATAAATTATAATATTAATAATAAATAAAATAAATATAATAAATAAATATAAATAATAAAGAAAAAAAAAAGAAATGTATTGCAACACATACATTTTTGTTTAATTTGTCACCTAGTGTAATCATTTAACTTGTTAAGATACTAAACTTTTAAGATCTGTGTAGAGAAGAGCAGGGGCGTACCGAGTCCATTTTGATTGGGGGGTATCAATTTATTTCAGCCAACTGGATGCCCTTAAGTCCCGACTTTTTTTTAAATACAACATAATTGAATTATGTAAAGTTACGCATCCGTTCGAAAAATATAAATAAATCTTAAGGGGTCTTTTCATTTGAAAGGCTAAGAAAAACACTTTGTAATTATTTTTACTAAAAACTTTTTTTAATGATGAAAAAAGAACTTGTGTACATCAAAATACTTATAATTAAGTATGTTTTGAATTTTGTTTTGGTTTGGCTTTTTATCTGCTCTCTTAAGCTTTTCGCAATTTGGACATAATTTTTCGAATCTAAAAAGATGGAAACGATTTCTCAGCTTTTACAACAGGTAACTGAAAATTGTTTTAGTTCATCTAAACGATAACATTTGAAACTATAAGATTATGTATAAGCAGTCAACTAAACCTCATAACTGTTTTTGGCGCCATTTTCAAAACAAAAATTGAAAAATTACCCTATATTTTTACATCTCTTACGCTCTAAAAATTCGAGTTTTAGGTTTTCATAGAAGATTGTAGGCACCCTTTAGGAAACAAAGCGCTTTGAAACCACTTTTAAAGCACTTAACAAAATCTTAATAGCGCTCACTTTACATTACTATCAATTAAACTTTACTTGTTAACTTAATTATTTATTTTTCACTCTAACTCACTTTCTTAAACTTTACTTTTCCAATGCTAAAATGCTAGTGATGACACGAATGCTAGTGATGGGATTGTCAGTAGTATCGAAGTAGATATCGAATTCGACAAGATATTCGGAGTAATCACAAAAACTTTTTTGAAGCACTAAGAAAAGCGAAAGCAAAGATCTTTTTTACAGCTCAGCTCGCAGCGAGAGCAAAGCGCTTCACAAAAGCACTGTGCAAGGTAGAATAAAGCACTTTTTATGTGCTTTTTAATAAAGTGCTTTAAAATTTCCGATAGGGTAATAATCTTAGAGATTTTGCAATAATATACATAATGCAAAACAGTTTCAGCTCAAATGGCCTTTTTCGTTAATCTTTGGTACCGTTTTAAGAAATCCTGAAATTTTTAACCCACATATAGTATCACTTTTCAATCTTTCGATCTTTTTGAAGTGAAGAAGATCCCTTAAAGGCAGTTTTCAAGTCGTTCCTTCTATCAAAGAAAATAAAATAAAAGTATTTCAACATTATCGAATCAGCATTTAAAAATTTATTTTCGTTTTTGTTTTAAAAGTTCATAGTTTATATGTGTTAAAAAATAAACACGGCTTTCAATTTCTTTTAATTGTTTAAATTAATTAAAAAAATAGTGTTTTAAATAAAAAATATATACTTAAATTTTAAGTATAACATTTAAATATTAATTCTTCTTTTTTTTAAGGTAGCCCATTGCTGCGCAATATTATCTAAGTTAATGAGATCAACTATGTCCTTTTCCGATGAAAGTATTAGTAAGTCATTAAGACGTGAGTCACTTTGCGTGGTTCTTAAATAATTTTTAACCAATTTTAATTAGCTGAACATTATCTCATTTCCTGAAACAGTAACAGGCACTGTGCACAGCAAACGCGACATTTTGTTAACTGCAGGAAGAGATTTTTTTATTGCATTCTGTAACATTAGATGTACCCGATAGAGTTTTTACGCCTTCGCATAGATCATAGAATACTTCAAACTTCAAATTCCGCTTTCAGTGGAAGTGAATCCAACAAACAATTTTTTGGTAACAATTTTATTGATTTTAGAATTCGCTTTTGGGTCAAGTTAGGAGAAAATAGAATTGAATTAAAGAGTTCATACAGAGGCTTTATTGTTTCTAAGCAACTGCTTAATTTATCTCGCATCAGTGAGGTTATCTTATCCAATACAAGTTCAAATTCTCTTCTATAAAAGTAGTTCATTGAAAAATTAGCCGCGTTGGCATTGTTATCAGCCAAACGTTTCGGCGCAAGACGACGGCGATGGCGAATTGAGAATTCCTTTTCAGCATCAACATTAAAAGATTTTAACAATGCAACAGCACTTCTAATTAGGTTATCCGTACCCTCAGAGTTCGAGTTTATTTTTTCTAATGATTTAAGGGCACAAGAAATAAATTTCATAGCATATAAAATATTCAGTTCAATGGCTTCAAGAGATTCAGTCAGGAGTTTAATTTTTACTAGCACATTTTTCATAAAAACAAGACTTATAATAAAGTCCACAGAAATGAGTTGGTTTGATAGCGAATATGCAGCATTTCGAGTTTATTTGTCAAATTTTTCAGAACTTTGAGAAATTTCGTTTAGAACATCAACAATGACATAAAGAGATGCTTTTATAATAAATGAATTTTGAATGCAGATTTAAAAATGGTGTTCTTTTTGCCATCATTTCGAGTTTAAAAGTTAAAACCGACCTTTTTTCAAAAGTTTGACTAAATCTTTCAAACTCATTAAATATTTATTTATTATAATTGTATTCAAATTAAAATGTTTAGTCTATGAAATTACAAATTTAACATCAGAGTTCTTGAGCTCAGAAAATTTCTTTAAATATGTTGGCCGATTTCAATTGTCATTAAAATTTTTATTACAAATGTTGGGTATTTCTGGATAAAAATTTCAATCTCAAAAAGTTCTACAAAAATGTATTAATTAGGTTTTAAAAAAGGGATATGTGTGGCGACTAAGTAAGCATTTGCTCGTTTCGCTTGTTTTATTCCACTTATTTTTTCAACTTTTTGACAAGGTAATTGCATCAGGGACTGTTATCATTAAGCTATATCCAAAAATTTAAGCATTAATAATTACTTTATGATTTTCTAGTTCTTGCTCAGATATAAAAATAGTAATCTGATTTTATCTTTTAAATCTTAAATAAAAATCATTAATATTTTTTTGGTCAAACAAAAATATCATTTTCGGTTTTTATTTTTGGTCAAGGATACGGTTGCACAATTGGACTAAAAATGGTCCATTTTTTCCATTTGGTCCGCTGCTCTCTTTTACATTACTTTGCATTACTATTTTCGTATTTTTTTGACAGAATTTATACTACTTTTCTGAACTTTTTCTGCATTTTGTCACAAAGAAACACTGGATTCGTTTGCAACAATTCAACGCTGATACGACTTAAAATGAGTTGGCGACTGAAGTTTGTTTAAGGTATGACTGAAAGTGAATTGGCCGACTGAAGATAGTTTAAGGTTCGACTTAAAATGAGTTGGCCGACTGAAGTTCGTTTAAGGTACGACTTAAAGTGAATTGGCCGACTGAAGATCGTTTTGGGTATGAATTAAAATTAAATAGCCGACTATTCATAATTATTGTTTATAAAAATAAATATTTTAAAAAAAACAATTAGGCCGACTCTAAAAAAGTAAGCAGGGTAGTCTACCCCCTTACCCCCGCTAGTTACGCCCCTGGAGAAGAGCAGTCGTGTATAACATTCCTGTGTTCACCTAAAGTCATGTTATAATTTTACCATGTTAACATTTTAACAAGCCGTAACAATTAAAATGAATACCCCTATTTATTCAGTCCACATGAAAGAAACACAGATGCATTTTTATCACTTTTGCGAGTAATTTCATCTTCATCCTGCTTAATTAGAATCGGTAAATTTCAAGGAAAAAAATTTACAAACACTATTACCGAGCGACAATGGCGTTCAGTACACATTTTTATAAATTCTAAATAATAAGGTCATTTGAAATAACCCGTCGTTGGTAAATAAACAATTATAGTCAAAGCAACTCTATATTAATTTTAAAACAAAAACCTTTTCACATTCTTCTCCAGCAGCGGCAGCAGCATCAGTCAATATTTGCAGAGTCTTAACAAGAACTAGTGTAGCGTAGTATTTTTAGCGCCCCGCGTCTAGAAGGTAGTTTTTAGAAATAAATAAAAGCATTTACAATGTGAAGGTGATGAACAAAGGCAACTTCTTAAATCGTTTCAGAGCTAAATAAATATTAAGTTACAACATAGATAAGAATTTTCGGCGAAGTATAAAGTCTTTGAAGCCGCAGTGTAAAGTTTAAAATTTGTCGCTAATGTAAACATTGGAAATAACTGTCATTATTATACTGAAAAATAATATAAGCACAAGTGACTAAAGAGTGTTAAAATATTAGAAATAATATATAACAAGGAATTTATTGCAACGCAATATTTTCTACACAAACATCATATTTAATAATAGTGCAAAGTATAAAAGACATTCTTCAAATCAATATTAAATAAAACGAAACCTAATATTCTCAAAATCATGTCGAAAATAGTTCTAGAGAATAAGAAATAAAGAGCCTGTAAGAAATCAAACTTCGTAAGCGAGGCATTTTCTAAACTGCCAATCAAATTTCCCTTTTTTCACTTCTCATTTTCTTTTTCTGAAAAAAACAATGCTATTCAACCTTTCTCGTCTGTCGAAGGATAAAGCAACATCAGTAGCAGATTACTTGGATTAAACGTTTTGTTTCTTCGTTTGTATAACACTAGATAGTTAAGAAAAGTGCGCAGCATAAAAATATGTCTAAAATATATATGCATTTACACCAGGCCCGTAGCCAAGATTTACCCAAGGGGAAGGGAGGGTTTTGATTTAAAATTAATATTGATAGTTTTTGATATCGATAAATCAAAAGGTATTTTTATATGTACATTAAATGTTTGCTCTCTCATAGACCAAATTGTTGACGTCCTAGAATAAATATAGTCAATTTAATATAAAAATAAAATCTATAAAGTTTCGTGCCGATTGATTTAGACAGCTGGACTAAAACTAGCTCAAGAGACCAATAAATGGAGAAGCAATTTACAAGAGTTCAAAACATTTCTTGATTTCGTTTTTAATGTTATTCGTTTTGTTTTTAATGTCATTGTTCTTTAAAATGAGTTAACAAACATAAAAATCGGATTAAAAGTACCAGAGTTGTGATATTTTACTTTTCAAAAAATGTTATTTTATTTCTTGTTTCAATAAAAACAAATTGTAAAAATCCAAATTGCAATGAAATTTTGTTGAAATATTTTCTGAAACAACACTTCCCCAAAGGATAATCAACGAACTTAAAAGAAATTGAAAAAAAGTAGTTTGTACTTCAACAACTGGTTGAAATTCTGATTTTTTTCCATAGAACTCACTCACATATTTTGTATGGCGATGTTCGCTTAATAAGTCAATAGACTTCGTTTGCATTTATTTTCAACTACTTGGAAACTAGTTGATTTTAAATTGGTTGATAATTTGAATAATTTGCAATTCTTGAAGATGAATTTTAAAGCATAAAAGATATCTCCAAAAATATCATAACGATTTAACTGAATATTATTTCTCAACTATTTACTATTTTAACGCTGTTAAAGAGATACTAATAAACTTAACAAAAGAAGCGGAACAGTTTTTAATGGATCTCGAATTTTAATGGCTTTTTTATTAAACAGTTTGAATTAAATACATCAATTCGTAATATGTTTTAAATAAACGAACAATTTGGTTGAAAACATTTTTATATGTTCAAATTAAATGGGGTAAATTTCCCCAGACTCTCTGTGAACTCATGGAGAGAGCATTCTTAATCCTTTCGAGATGGACATTCTCGTGTGGTTTAAGTGTAAGCCCGGAGAAAACAGATCTCATCTTTTTCACTAGGAAATATAAAATCCCCAATTTAGAACCTTCGCGTCTGAACGGCACGAGGTTGCTCTTTAGTGACAGTACGAAATACCTAGGAGTTATTCTGGATAAGAAGCTTATCTGGAATTTTTACATTAAGGAACGTGTTAAAAAGGCTAACGTAGCACTATTTGCCTGTAAAAAAGTGATAGGTAAAAAATGGGGGTTTTCCCCCAAAATAGTAAGCTGGATTTATACAGCAATTGTCCGCCCCATACAGATATATGGCTCACTGGTATGGTGGAGGGCCCTTGACAAGACAACTGCACTTCAGAAGTTTGCAAAGGTGCAAAGAAGCGCAGGTCTATGTATTACTGGGGCACTGTCCTCAACACCAACCAGCTTCAATGCTTCAATGTCATGCTTCACCTTCCTCCTCTCGATATCTTTGCCAGGGAGTGTGCCAACACAGCAGCCCTCAGACTGAGAGAATCTGGTAATTGAATAGGTAACAACTACGGCCACACAATTATTCTGAACTCGTCTGCACCCGATAAAACAGACTACTGTGTGCCTGTAAACATTGCTTAAATCTTGAAAATAACTACGTAGTTCTCATCCCTTCACGGCTAGACTGGGCAAACAAAATCCCCCTTAAAACCTTCGGCAGAAAAATCTTCACAGATGGATCCAAACTTCGAGAACAAGTATGGGGAGGTATTCACTCCCAGGGTCTCGAAATCAAAGCGTCCTTTAGACTTCTAACTATTGTAGTGTCTAACAAGCGGAAATGATGGCTATCCACGAAACCGCTACGATTCTAGGTCAAAAAGACCATGAAGGAAAGAGTATTTCCATCTTTTCAGATATCGACAACTCTGAAACACTCAATGAGTGCCGCAGATCTCTTAACGAGATGGCAAGGCTACTCAGGATCCACCTCATATGGGTACCCGGACATAGGGATATCAAAGGAAATAATATGGCTGACGAATTGGCAAGGAACGGTACGACCTCTTACACCCTCTTAAATGAGGACTTTATTGGTATACCCATTTCCTCCTATAAACTCTAGTGCAAGAACAGATCCTTAAGTCTAGCACAAGAACGCTGGGAACACCTTGATACATGTAGGATAACTAAGCTAACATGGCCTACCTACGACTCAAAATGCACCAACTCACTGCTTGAGTTAGGCAGGGTAAACCTGTCAAAAATAGTAGGATTCCTAACGGGTCACTGCCTGATCGGAGCGCACGCTCTTCGGTTGGGACTGGATCAAACTATTTCTGCAGAAGTTGCAAATCTGAGGAGGAGGAAGAAAATATTCAGCACCTCCTTTGCGAATGTCCGGTTTAGATAAAAGGAGAATGAGAACTAAAAAGGGACCATTTAAATGGACTTGCCGAAGTCTCATGCCTAGAAATCAAGCATATCCTTAAATTCATTATCATCTCGAGCTGATTTGAGGAGGGAAATCTCTATTAGGTTTTTAAAAGAGATTATGTGGTCTCACAATGGGCCTGCACTGACCTAAGTGTAAGAGTCGTCTACCGACTCAGCCACCTGTACCTAACCTAACCTATATGTTCAATGTTAAGCTTCTGAGATGGGTAACCATACAATAATACCATACAAGATATATAAATATCTTAGTTATTAACAATTTTAAACTAGGAAAAACACAAACAAATAAGGATCTACTGGATAAAGCAGCAAATATAAAAAAAATTTATGTGGTAAACGGGCGGGCCTTCAATTCAGATAAAGTTTCAATTGGACGCAAGCTGCTGTAGATAGCTTCCAATGTAGATAGCTGATCGGTTTGCTTGGCTACGGCAAGAGATCAGCACCACCACTATACAAAATGCGGTAATCCTTAAATTTAAGCCGGCAAGCACGACAACGCCAATTAGTGGCTGTTACATCGCCGTCTGGGTTGACCATAATCTTATCCGAACAATTCGAACAGAAAAGGTCTTTAGAATGGATGCGACTTAACGCGCTGCCAAAATGTGAGTCTTGATCGCTTTAATTCTTACGATGCTCTTCTGATTCTCTTTGTCACGCAGAATCATCCTTAGATGAAAGGCCGGCCATATTCGTCTAGGCCAAATGTTCCTGGAAAGGCTTTTTTGGTTATAATTTTCCCCCGCTACGGGGATCAAAAGCGTTGAAAATTACAGCATTTTTTTAAAAAATCGCTCCAAATTTTACCTTTTGGGTCTAGTTAAGGTTGTAGCTACCCTTTTTAGCCTTATTAAAATGCACTTTGATTTTTTTGTTTCCGATAAATTGGGACCAAAAGAGCTTGACATCGGCTGAAAAGGACTGCTTCTTTTATGCCACCTATCGAGAAAAAGACGCATTTAAAAACAAACAAGAAATTTATTTTGGAATATTTTTATATTATTTACACTGAAAATAAAAACGTACTTTAAAATTAAACAAAACATTTTAAAATAGAAATTCAACGTTTTTACGTTTCTACAAAACAAAATTTAAAATAAGCGTATTAAATTTTTTAACATAAACTAATTTATTTTTTTATATAATTTTCTCTTATTATTTCTTTGCAATTACAAAAAATACGTCGCTAATTGTAATTGAATTGAAAAATTATGTGCAGTAGAATCTTTGACAATAATTGCCAGATAATTGAGACCAAGCTGAGAAAAAACCCCGATTTTGCATTTGATTGTGTGAAAATATTTTTTAAAGTGGTTTTACAAATAATGAACATTAGATGAAGTAAAAACTAATTTATTGCTTTAATATGAAAGATGTTTCCATTCTTTAAGCCGCAACAAAACGCAAACTTCATCGAATGGAGGAGTTAAAATATGGTATTTGAGGGGTTCCAGCGGTCGCTAATTAAGAATATGACGAAGAAAAAATTTAAAAGTGGCATCGGAAAAATAGCGGTTTAATTGTATTGTTTTTAATTTAAGAACAATATTTTAAAATTATGTTTTAAAACATTTGTTTTCAATACTTAAGTTTTTGTTTAAAAGTTTTTTTGAAACAAATGTTTTTAAACTGTAAATGTTTACTATGAAAGTATATTTTAAGACATTATTTAATAAGTTTTTTTAAAACTTTTAAGTCTATGTATTATAGTCTTCACAATAAATACTTTAAATTGAGTCTTTTTATTTTTTTTCCCAATGTACAATGTCATCTAAAGATCTTTGTCTTGACCATAAACACACAACGGCTGCCATGTTGAGCTGAGTGTTTCTCTCGAAGCTCGCTAAAATTAGTTCATTTCGGGAGCTAAACCCTCCTGCGTACGCGCCTGCTTCAACATAACCAAAGTGAAATATAACTGTCATAGTAAAATTAGAGAAGGTAGAAGCATTTTGGGGAGACAGACTGCCGAAACTATCAACATGAAGTGACAGCTTATAGAAAATTTGAAACCGATGAGAAAGCAAAAATTGGCCGCATTTAGCAAAGTAAACTGTTGTGAACTGTTATGGTAGTGATACCGTTGGAAAGTTGTCAAGTATTCAATTTAATTATTATAATTATTTAATTATGTAAATAATTTAATTGCAAAAATAATTTAATTTAATCTCACTCAAATTTGCAGCGTTCTTTTAATGTTTCAGCGAATTTTAACACAACACCCAGTTACCAACTGTTGTCTCCGCTGAATGCGGCCATTGATTTCCTTTTGTGGTCAGCAAAAAGCTGACTTTGACAATTTTGGGTATGAGAAAGAACCTTTTCTTGTTCTGCCATGATATCTGTGTAACATTTCAACTGACGTTACACAGTATCTTCACTTACAATATTTGATTGCATGCGAACGGTCAAATTGTATTTCATGATAAATATCTCAAGTGAAAACCACTCATATCATGGAATTTATCTCTTGAAATATTGAGATATATTTCATGAGATGAGCTGTCACTTTATATCAAACAAATACAATATGCAACACAAAATCGCCGATTGAAATTGCAGCAAGCTGTGTTGCATTGAATTGGTCGAGAACGTGTTGCCAACTTGTTGTGCACATGTTGCTTCATATGAAGACTTCGATATAAATACATTGGTTAGCAACTTTTGTTGCAGTTGCATTATTTTTCAATTGCTCATGTGTAAAAGGCCTTAAGGCTAATATATAAGATTTGTATACTTTCTAGACCCTAAAGGGGCTTAAGCCCCCTTGTCTACGGGCCTGATTTACACACTGCCACAAAAGAAAATATTTTGTTTATAAAAAATGTGTTAAATATTTTATAAAAAATTTAAATCCACAAGAAAAAGAAAAGTTATTTTATCATATAATTTAGCTGTTGACTCTTCAAAAGTGTTATATAGTTTTGCAATGCAATATGCTTTTTTGTTACGTATGTTTGAAAAAAATATATATCCAATATCAGCTGAAGCCGCAGGCAACTTCATACAACCTTTATGGATCAATCTTTGTCATATTAAATTCCTATTTGATTAAGTCTATTCACTTCTATTTCACTTTTCGGCTATTTTTATCAGCACCCACCTAAAAATGTGAATAAACAAACTTTAGTTTAACAAGCAGAAGGTTATAATGGACCGAAATTTCATATTATGTCTGTGTGTGCCGTGCCTATGGAGCATATTGAATAAATATTATCCCACAGTATAATTAGATTTAGGGCTGTTCCATTCCATGAACGATCCAGGTTTAATGCCTTTTTAATACATATTCCTAAAATGAAAACGTATCAATCTTTTCTTTAATTTTTTTTGCGTGCTTTTTTTTATTAAACCTTGAAGGTAATCCGTCACTGTATTGACAAGGAAACACAGCTGTGCGCCACAGTAGGAAGGATGGATGCTTCACAAAATCCATCTCTATTGATATTAAAATGATATAAAAGCAATTGGCTTAGCAAGCATAAATTTTGTAAGGAAAAGAAAACTAAGGATATAATTACAAAATAATAATAAAAACGCATACAGTGTTTAGTTAGTATGGCAGGAGTAGGGTTAGTATAATATAGATGTCTTTTCACGTCCACAAAAGCCCATGCTTAATGCAAGTTTATGGAAAGTTAGAAAAAGTTTTCTAACTCTAAGGGCGCATTTATAGTGGCGACTTGTTGCTGGACCGGACCGAACCGAGAAGGAAAGCTGGAAAACGCTGCACATACAATCATATGAAACAAGCTCAAAGTGCGTATAGTACCAGCCGAGCTGGCAACTTCAAGTGACTTGTGCGCTGGTTTCCATCTTCCCGATTGTTGCTTTCTCGCTCGCTCGCACGGTTTGCTTGTGTTTTGATTCATTTTACACGTTGCTTACTTATTACTTTTGTTAAATAACATGAAATGGAAAAAGAAATAAGGAAAACAATTTTTTTTTTTGCTGTTGCTCCTTTTCTTCGTCTTTTCCTTGTTTTTATTGTGCACAAAAGCAAGTGTGTAAAATGAAAAAACGAATAAAAAGGGATTTTTCCAACAAAGTTGGCAACGTTGGCGGTAGCAAACTAAATTCCTCGGAAAAATATTGATATACGAAAAAACAACAAATTGCAGCACACTTGACTGCCAGCGTCGCGTCGCGATCGATTCTGTATTTCCTTGAATTCATTCATTCTAAAAAAACAAAGAACCACACGATAGCAACAAAGAAGACCAACAAGAAAAGTAATAAGCATACAAGAACACGAAATTGCGCTGAGTTGTTATGCTGTATATTCTTGACCGCAAAAAATACAAACAGAAACATAACTTTAAAGAAGCAACGAAGATAAATTACTATCAACTGTTGCACACAGAAAACAAAAAGAGAAATAGTGAAAAAAGCTAAACCAGCTGGTGAAGCAATTCGTCGATTAGCGGCTGCAAGTGCATTTCATCTAAAACAGAGAATCGAAGATTATCAAATTTTCTTATGTGCGCTCTTGTTTAGATTAGTTTTGTATTGCTTTGTTGCAATATCAAAAATAATAAAACAAAAACAAAACCTAAAGAAAAAAGTTAAAACCAGTTGGATAATCAAGTGGCTTCATGCGGCTTGAAGTCATAGCATAGCATCAAAAAATCTTGTTCCAGCAGCTGATGTACGTTTTTTTAATGTGCGTTCTTTCTACGATCTTCTTTTTTGTCAAAAAAAATTTGAAATAAAAACACAACAAAAACCAGCAGAAAACACTTGCGAAAAAAGTCGAAACAAGCTGGTACCTCAAGTAACTTGAAACGACTTGCAGTTGCAGGAAGCGCGTTTCAGCAGCGTTTTTCGCATTTTCGTCTCTGCACTTGTTGGTTTGAGGAAAGTAAAGTGAATGAACGAAATCATGTGGCTTTTTTGATGCTTCGGTTGCAAAAATAAACAAACAAAAAACTAATATATGCAAACAAACCCAAAATAGTCAAAACCAGCTGAAACAAGTCACCAGCGACAAGCGCGCACTATACACACTTCCAGCTGCTTTTGGCAGGACGCGTTTCCAGCTCGGTCCGGCCCAGCAACCAGCTGTCACTATAAACGCGCCCTAACACAGTGGGGAATACTTTCTTTTATTTATATAGAAGTGTGGAAGTGTATTTGTGCCTGTGTGTGTTGGTGTTGAGCGGTAGCGAGATGCCACATATTCGAGAAAATTTAAGTATAAATAAGTACTTCATTCATTTCAAGTTTGCTTTGACAAGAATTAATTTTACGATTAGTTGCCTTTCTTTATATTTTCAAGGAAAATAACATATTTTACATTTTGCAATTAATAGCTAAAATAAGTAGTTGTAGCCATGGTATAATTACTGACAAGGTAGTAGCGTAAACTGGTTTTTTTCTCACGAGCGGGCGATTAGAAGTTGTCAAAATTAACTGTTCCTGGAATGAATCAAAGAAAAGTGAAAAAATAAGCAAAGACTTTAACATAGCTAGCAGGGACCGAAAATAACAGTTATTTTAATTCAAAAAGTTAAATTTCTTTTCAAAAAGTCAAATAGTAAGAGTAAGTCTATTCGATATTTGAATATAGGAATGTGATGCTTGTTAGCTAAGGAATAATAATGATTTTTTTAAAAAAGTCAATAAATAATCGTTATTTTTTTACCAATTTTATTTCGATCAAAAATAAAAGTTAAAATTTGACTTTTATTTTTTCGATCAAAATAAAAAATCATATTTTCATTCCTATACCATCTGCTTGCAGTCGCTGTTTCAGTCGCTTGCGAAATAAATGAAAACAGAATGTGCAATGATAAGCAACTAAGCGATGTAATGCAACGATATGAAGATCAATAGCAATGTTTTTATCTCTGTGCAAAAATGTTACAAATATAGGTGTAAAAGAATAAAAAATTTACTCTGTTAAAGGGGGGGAGGGGGAAGGTGTGTTCGTTGGAAAAAGACCTACTTTCAAGAATTTTTTTAGAACACATTGGTAATATATATTTGTTTTAGAATTAAGTATATTAAAACACGTTATTTAAAGAACATTTAAAATAATTTTTGGAAAAAAATGTTGAGAAATAATGGAGTTATTGGAGTGCCTCGTAAAAATTTTGTTTTGCGGAGACCGCGATTCCTCAGCACTGGATTATCTGAAATAATTGTCGTGATTAGTTAATTAGTGTTTCTCGAAACTGGCGTCGAGTTTTTTTATTTTATCAATTTTTAAATTTTTTGCATAATTATAAAGTTGAAATGCCGATTTTTTGACAAAAGAATTTACCTATTTGTTATTGTAAGATTGATACTAATTGAAAAAAATGGCAATTTCTACATATTTGTATGTTAAACATGTTTGCAAAATATCAAAACGATCGGTTGAGTAGTTTTTTCGGAATCGTGGTCACCGACTTAAAAAATTACATGTTTTGGAAAATCGATTTAAAGTTTTGTACACAGGAAAATGAAAATAACTGGAAATTTCTTATAAATATCTACATAGAAATTCTACATCGATGCCAGATCCATATAGTATATCACTATCATCCAAGACATCTAAGGCATCTTTTTGCTACTGTCTACGCTGGATTCTGCCTTCTTTAGCTTCATAAGCTGCTTTTTCATCCGATTTGCTGATCCACAAATCGTCTGTTGCGCACTCCCATTTACTTGCAATTTGCCTTGAAGTGATGCCCATTTCTTGCATGAAGGTTAAAAAAACAGTGTTGCCTTCATTAAAAACACACGCTACTATATACGCGGCAATTTCGACGATAGTTGAGGTTTTGGACCGATTTTCCAGATAAGTTGGTAGTAACGTTCGTTGTTGTTCTGGGTGAAACCACCGAGACAACGATCCAGCAGTGTGCTTTTACTTAAATCTTTGCACACAGGCTTTATGGCTTCTAAAACATCATCTGGAAGTGCAGAGTAACTGTGTTTAAAGGATGGCAAGGTCTAAGTAGCTTCAGCTTTTAAAAAAAACTGATTTAGAGCAACGGTCATTCAAACTATCATAAATCCATCATTTTGCTCCGATTGACCTGAAAATTCGAAGCAATATTCTTGAGATTCTTGTTATACATTCAAAATATCGAACAAAAAAATAAATGAAAAAAAGTTCCAAACTTTACCCCTTAATTGTTTTGAAAATTTAAACTATTATAATAGTTAATAAGAAATGGATCTGTCAAATTTTTAGTCTCTATTTTTGATCAGAAAAATAAAAGTCAAATTTAACTTTTATTTGTGAGCAAAAAAATAAAAAGTAAAATTTTAACTTTTATTTTTGATCGAAAAAAGTCAAATTTTATCTGTTATTTTTGATCGTTACTTTTATCAAAAAAATTAAAATCAATTTTTAACTTACATTTTTGATCGAAAAAATAATAGTCAAATTTTAACTTTTAATTTTTATCGACATGAATTTTGTTGAAAAAAATCATAGCCGTTATGGTCTTTGATAGCTAGTCAACCGCAGCAAAATAAAAACGTTCCAATAAACTTCGCGAGTAAATTTAATGAATCAAAGAAAAGTTAAAAAATATGCAACGACCTAAACAAAGCTAGTCAACAGAAGCAAACTACAACTGTAGCTGTTTTTGACAACTCCTAATCGCCAAAAAACTGTCACTACGTTGTTAAATAATTATTCCATGGTTGTAGCGGTTTGGCGATTGCAAAAAAAATTTAGTCTCATTTTTTTTGCGCCTAATACTGTCATTATTTATTTGTCAATTCCTTGTAGTGGAATGTTTGATCAAAAAATAAATACCAGGGACATTCAAGATGTGATGTATTAAATCCGAATTTTTATATTTGATATATATTTTTATATCTTGTTATTGTTTTGTTAAAATCATAACATAATTCAATTAAGAAATGGCTTTTATTTGAATGTATACATTTGTCAAATGAAAAAAAATTATTTTTAGGAATAATTACTTTTTATATTTATACTAGATTGCTGCAAATTTGCAAACTAAGCATGCTAAGTTTATTTATAATATAACAGGACTTAGCAATATCTTTACATTCGTAAATATGTAACGCCCCCAAAATTTGGCTTGGAAAATTAATGAAATTTAATTTAATAAACTAAAAAAAACACAAATTTAATATTCGTAAAAAACTAAACTAAACTTTTTATTTTTTTTTTAATTCATTAATATCTTAAAACAATGTTTTCATAACATATTTCTGAAATTAAGCTTTCAACATGGTCAAATTTGCAAGCCCTTATGAAAATACTATGGAATTCCTACTTTGTTCTATTGTGTTTGCCCAAAAATTAGATGAACAATTCGACAATGTGAACAGAGCTTATAAAACAATAGCACACCATATTCAATCACTGGTCAGTTTAAACGTATTATTGAAAATTTAACGGCGCACAAAATGCCGAAAGATTGAAAAGAAACGCAAAGTGAGTTTATTTAGCGAATGTTATAGCAATATCCGAAAGTTTTTGCAGCCGAGCTTGAAAAAACTTTTTCATGTAAAACAACATATTATTTTAGCGAAACATAAAGTTGCCCGCAGAGTAAGCGCCGAAGCAGACAGGCACAGAAAAACTATGTGAACAAGAGCGAAAAAAGTTTTTTCTATCTCGTTTCTGCGCAGGGCCTGCCTGCCTGCCTGCCTGCTTCGGCGTTTACTATGCGGGCAGCCTAAGACACGGCAGAAGAAAGAAAAAATTTTTAATCCGACCGTCAATCTGATAAAAAATTACCAATCAAAACCGGGACCAAAGCTCGCAGAACTCAATTTGGATTTGTGTAAAACTTTACTCAAAACCAATATACCAATAAATAAAGTGAATCATCCGAATTTTGCGAAATTTATTAAAAAACACAACTCGCATTCTGCTCCTGATGAAAGTACATTACGTCGCAGTTACGTGCCACATTTGTATGAAGAAATAAATGATCGAGCAAATGATTGTTGAAAGGCTGATAGACAACATAATTGGGTTTCCATAGATGAAACTACTGATGTCGAATAACGAATGGTAGCGAATTTCGTCTTTCGGAATATTAGATGATGAATGTGAACGCGGAAAATCATATTGACTGAATGTCATGGAATTGGATAAAGTGAATGCCAACACAGTTGCAACATTTTGTACCAACTCACCATTATTTATATGGCCCAAAGGCAAGTTTTTATTTCAAAACATTTAATAGGGGTATTCATGATGTGGTGTATTTGTGACAAAATTATTCAAAATTTACAATACTTACAACTTATTGTGAACGAACCTTCAGTAAAGCAGTGTATTTTTAAAATCAGCTGATCTATTGTCTTCTTTGGTTTGCAAATATTAATTTAAATCATAATTTAACTAAAGGAAATCATACAAAAATTAAACCGAGACACTAAATTATATTAATTTGTATTAAATGAACTCACAGCGTTGCTGGTAGCTTTCTACATGCTAAGAAGAAATGGTTTTGCGATCAGCTGATATAATACACAAGAAAATTTATAAAGAATACAATAGGGTTCTATCGTAGTATTTTTGCCACAGCGTTGTATTCTTAATACTGCACATTTTGTTTTTGTAATTTTACAAAATTTACTACAAATATCAAATTGATCAAAAATACACAATACAAGGGCAAGTAGACCACAATGTGAATACCCCTAATGTTTCATATTTGTGTTTTTTAATAGGAATCCAATACGAAAATGTAATGCTTGTTGTTACTGATGCTGCTCATTGGCGTCGGAAGCGGGGGGAAAGGGGGGTAGTTGCCCCCCACTTTTTTAGCTAGATAAACAATTTAAAAGGAAAACTTCAAAAGTTATTCAAAATATCAGTTTTTTTTACAACGATAATATTTTTGTAGTATATATTTTCCTCTTCTTTCTCTCTTCTTCATAAGCATGCTTGCGGATAACCATTTTCTTTCTCTGTGTTTGCAAAAAGATACAACAAAATGAGTTTCTACTGCAAACCCACCACTTCAGCTTAAAGGCACCCTTAAGTATGTAGCTTAATGCTTGTTAATTTTGCAACTCTGGTAATCAAAAATTTGACATGTTCTTAGGGGCTTTCCATATAGGGCTGTTCACATTTCAAACCGAAATCAAATCGATCATCAAATGATTTGACAATTGATTTGACCAACAGAATTTGTATGGATTTGATGGCGATTTGACGAGTGTGAACACTTATCAAATCGTTGGTGAAATCGTTTGATGAAAATCAAAATTTTTTGATTTTTCTGCTGATTTGCCGAACGATTTGACCAGTGTGAACACTCGTCAAATCGTGTAGTACGATTTTGTCAGTTCAAAAAAGTTTTCAACCGGTGCACATCGCGGCAAAAGAAGGAGCGGAAGAAAATAATATCAAAATAATAATAAATAACTGTTGCAAACAATTTATAATAATTTATAAAATAATTTCTTCTTCTTCCAATACGATTTTAATAACAAAAGGTATTAACATTTTTCCGTCATCGCGATGTGCTTACTTCGGTGTTCAAGATAAAATGAAATTTGACGAAAAATTTTAAGAGTCAGAACACTTCTGTGGTCAAACGATTTGACAAATGATTTGATGAGCGGTTTGAAATGTGAACAGCACTTATTGGACGCCAAGTTGTACGATAAGTTAGATGGAAAACTAATGGGACTATTTGATTGAGCGTTCGAACGATCCAACTTGCAAAGCAACATCATTAATTGCAAGCTCTCAAGCAGAACACATCCGGCTAATAGCTAAGCAACTTTTAGATGCCCTAACAATTGAGCAGTAATTTTACATAGTTGTACAATATTGTACAATCGGCAGAAAAAAACCAAAAATTTCGACTTTCGTTTTAGCTTACGCATGGTACTACATGTTGTACAATCTGCCATATTGGTCCAATGTTTTGGACCATGCGAAAGCCCCTACTGTGAATAAGCTGATGAAAATCCACCTCGACGCTTTGAACAAACATCAAATCCGGTTCCTTCAGTATAGTTACCATTATATGATCGGCTACGAAAAGATTATTTCGAAATTTTTGATCTTCTCTCAAATGAGATAACGGCTAGATTCGATCAAACAGGTTAATATTTGACTTTTTTTTATTCATACCAGCTTCACTCAACCGATTCACTTTGATTTAACATTCGGTGAGTCGGTTGAGTGAAGCTAGTGTAAACTGGCACTTTGTAAATCTTATTGTACATTTAAGCAGATCTTGACACTCTGGAATCGTTGGAAAATATTGTAATCGAAGCCTTCAACGGAAAAGTGCCTTCTGAACAAAATCTAAAAACAAAACTAGATCTTTATGCAGATGACTTTTTTGCAGATGAAAATGCTGAAGCAATTGCTTGGCCAAACACCTTGAAATTGTAGTGGCATTGTATCCCAATTTGCGAAAAATTCGGATGCTGTAAAAAAACTATTAAATGAAGTTGAAAAAATTATTGCTTTGCTTTTGACTGTGCCTGCATCAGCAGCTTCATCTGAGCGTTCTTTTAGTGCACTAAGACGACTTAAAACGTATCTTCGAGCAACTATGACACAGAAACGACTCACTCATGCGGCACTTATACACATTCACAAAGATAAAACCGAAGAATTGAATTCGATGGAGGTGGTGAAAGAGTTTGTTTCTCGCAAGGACAGAAAGAAACATTTTGGAATAATTTAAATTGATATAACTTTTTGTACCTTATTGCATTTAAACCATGTAAAGATATGCCTAGTCTTGCTTTATAAAAGCAACCATTATTTCTTATATTTTCATATTACCATATGAAAGATCCTTGATCTCTAATATTAAAATTGGTAGAACTTTTAAAAATAATGAAATTTTAATATTTTTTATATATTTTTATATTTTTTTTTATTTTAAGCTAAAATAAAAAATTTGTTTATTCACATTCATGTTTCTTTGAAGAAATTTTGGTGAACTTTTTTTGCACCACCATTTGTACTACCCCCCCCATTTGTACTGCCCCCCCAGATGAAATTAGCTTCCGACGCGCTTGATGCTGCTGCTTACATACTCTCTGCAATGAATTTGCTAAGTGTGCTGTTTCCGAAAATGCTGCATGTGACATGTTTTGGTCATGGTTTGCATCGTTTGTCGGAATTTTTTTGTGAACAATTTCCCCAAACAAACGCCTTGATATCAAGCGTGAAGGCTATCTTCGTAAAAGTTTGTCTGTTGCACTTGTTCAATTAGAACAAATATTTTCATTTTTTTTTATTCAGTAACCATCACGCCGACATTTGATTGAAACGGCCAATATTCGTCAGCAGCTAGTGTTCATCAAAACTAATTTTGCTTTTATTGTGCAAGGAATCAAAACATTAGAATCAAAAGGTCTAGAACTGAAAGATTAGTTTCATGTGATAGAAAATGTTCACTCCAGATAAAGCTCAATTAACAATGACGAGTATGTAAAGAAATTTGAACGAATCCTGAAACGCAATGTTGGCTACGAATCATTGAAGAAATTAAAGGTGTTTTGTACGGAAATTTAAAAAACGGCATTGAAAATGAATACGTATCGGCATTGTCACCATTGAAGATTATGCTGTTAAAATTTGTTGTAACAACATCAGTGGAGATTAGAGCGTTCCTTCTCAACTTATAAGTCCATTTTGACTGAAAAACGGCGATCATTCACGTTTGAACATTTCATACTAGGGAAGTGCAACTGCCAGCAAAAGTCGACTTCGACTTTTTCATCCTTTGAAAATGTTTAAGTCGACTAATCGACTTTTTAAACCTTTAGAAGTCGACTTTTCAACATCTTTCGACTTTTTTTTTAAATATTTGTGTACCGCTTTTGTAGGGCAGTTAAGAAGCAAATGATTCAATACGAAAAAGTGCTTTACTGTAAAAAAATCAACAAAAACGTGGTACTTCAGTAAATAAATAAAATAAAAAAAACAAAATATTGCAATTTTAGTTTTTATATAAGATGTTAATGTTAATTTTATATGGTGGAGATGCGTACTGCGACCTAAATTAGTTCTATTGTACCTCCTTCTCAAAGCTCCGCTGGGTTTGCGGATTACAGAATTCCATCTAGCCCTATTTCTCTAATGAATTTGAGAATATTTTTAGGTTGGAGGGATGAAACCTGCTCTAGACTCAGCTCATAGTTCCCCAGTGCCGAGTTTACGTCTGCGAGCCACGGTTTGTGAGTAGGTGTGAGTAGGTGTATTGGAGTCTCCTCTGCTTCTTCACAGAAACGGCAGTTACTATCGGTTCGTATGCCCAATTTCATCAGGTGGTATTTGAGTGTACAGTGTCCTGTAAGGAACCCCGTTAGAATCCTTAAATTCGGTTTGCATAAGCTTATGCACAATTGTGCTCTCCGAGTGGTAAAATCTTTGAGGAGCAATTTGGCTTGTCTTAGCTAAAAAAAAAAAAAAAAAAAAAAGAAAGAATGTGTGCCCAATCCGCAGAATGGTTCTGATCCTATAAATTTTGTGGCTGCACCCTGTCGCGCTAGACCATCGGCTTCTTAGTTACCCTGTATACCTTTGTGTCTTGGGACCCAAAGTATAGTAACAGTGTTATTCTTGCCTAGTTCGTTGAGTTTTGTTAGGCATTCCCATCTTATTTTCGATGATGTCTCACAGGAGACTAATGCTTTGATTGCTGCTTGGCTGTCTGACATCACAACTATATCCTGACCTTTGTATTTCCGGTCCAGATTGAATTGTGCACACAGCTGTATTGCTAGGATTTCTGCTTGGAAAATGCTGGGTGTTGTCCCCATAGGCTCAGAGTGCTTGGTTCTTGCCCCATACACCCCTGCACCTATACCTTCCAATGTCTTGGACCCATCTGTATACCATGCTATACTGTGTGGTTTCTTGACTTACGATATCATCTCGCTGTCCCACTCTTTCTTGGTAATAAGCTTAATTCCGAAGTGTTTTTCGAAGTTATACCTTTTTACTATATCGTCTCTTGGTAGATCAATGTAGGGAGTGTGCTTTGCAATATCCTCCTTCTCTCTACTGATGATAGTTTTACCTAAACCTGTTCCCTCTTTTGCAGTGCACAACAGAGTTCGCTTGGCTACTCCCTCTATGACAAGGTGTAAGGGTGTTAGGTCCAGAATTACTTCTAGTGCTGCTATAGGGCATGTCCTCATGGCCCCTGTGATGCATACACAGGCCAGTCTCTGCACCTTTGTTAGCATATTCCTCATTGTGGTTAGCTTGGTTCTCTCAGCCCATGCTATTGCACCATAGGTGAGGATGGGTTTCACCATCATGGTATACATCCAGCAGAGAATTGTTGGGTTACAACCCCAACTTTTCCCCGCCAGGCTCCTACATACCATGAGTGCGCGCGTTGCTTTGTTTATAGCTACCTCTGCATGTCTTCTCCAGAGAAGCTTTGAATCTAGAGTAAGTCCCAGATACTTTACTTCTCCTTTGTAGGGAAATTCAGTGCCATCCATTCTCATTGTTCGGAGGTTTGGCAGGCTTCTTTTGTTAGTAAAAGGTACTATGGTGGTTTTCGCTGGGTTGATACTTAATCCCACTGTGTTGCACCACTCCTTTGTTACTAACAGTCCTCTCTGTATCAGGTTACAGAGTGTATCCTCGAACTTACCTCTCGCTATTATGGCGATGTCGTCTGCGTAACCCTGACATTTTATGCCATTCTCGGTTAGTATTGTTAATAATTCGTCCACAACAAGACTCCACAGCAGTGGAGAAAGGACTCCGTCTTGTGGGCAGCCTTTTGTTGTTTTGATTCTTATAGTGGTGTTAGCCACTTTTGTTTCTGCAGTTCTAGTGCTAAGCATTTGGCATATCTATCTGCTGAGCATATCATTACTCCTTTTTTATGTAAAGACTTCTTCGCAGCCTCATGAGAATTATTATCAAAGGCTCCTTCTACACTCTAAATAATAATTGCAAGCTTACTATCAATATCATACTAATTTTTTGGTGAAATTCCAACTAATGTGTAATTTTTCTATTAATTTTATATTGATCTTTGAGTTTTTACATTAAACACAATTCTTAGCAAAATTAAACAACAAATATTGAACTTTGCTGCAATATCAATTGCAATGATTTATATTACTACATAAATTCATAAATTACTGCAAAACTAATACGACTTTGCAGGATGACACTGAGCAACACCAGCAGCGCAGTTAAAATCGGGAAGGACCTCTCCCCACCATTTATTACCAAACGAGGTTTCAGACAAGGTGATTCCTTATCGTGCGACTTTTTCAACCTAATGATGGAAAAGATCATCCGAGCTGCTGATCTGAGACGTAGTGGCACAATATTCTACAAGAGTGTTATGCTGCTTGCGTATGCTGATGACATAGATATCATTGGCCATAATACGCGCGAAGTCAGTGCAGCATTTTCCAGATTAGAAAGAGAGTCAAGTCGAATGGGTCTGTCAGTGAATGCAGATAAGACGAAATACTTGGTGTCAACAAACAAACAGTCCCAGCGTCTTGGAACCCACGTTACCGTTGACAATACCTCATTCGAGGTTGTGAAGAACTTTGTCTATCTGGGATCCAGCATTAATTCAACCAACGACATCAGCATTGAGATCAAACGAAGAATAACTCTTGCCAACAGGTGTTACTTTGGGCTCAGTAGGCAATTGAGAAGCAGAGCCCTCTCTCGACGAACGAAAATCACGCTCTATAAATCGCTCATCATGCCCGTCCTACTTTACGCATCACAAACCTGGACGCTGAGCAGTTTAGATGAAAAGACTTTAGGAGCATTCGAGAGAAAGGTTCTTCGTAAGATCTACGGACCAATCTGCGTCAATGGCGAGTACCGAATATGGTGGAATGTTGAACTGTATGAGCTGTACGCTGACATCGACATAGTCAAGCGCATTAAAATCGAGCGGCTTCGCTGGCTTGGTCATGTTCAGCGCATGAAAGACGATGCTCCAGTGAAGAAAACATTCAATTCGGTACCCAGCGGCGGTCAACGCAGAAGAGGACGACCGCATCTTCGTTGGAAAGACCAAGTAGAGGACAACCTGACGAAGCTTGGAATTTGCAACTGGCGCCAGCAAGCGAAAGACAGAAATGGCTGGCGCAAATTCTTAGATAAGGCCAAGACCGACATACGGTTGTAGCGCCAACTAAGTAAGTAAGTAAGTAAATTCAATTAAAATTGAGCAGATATTTTCAACACATGCTCATTCGAGTCGGCTTGCCAGTGAGTGAAGATCACTCTTTAAAAATTTTCTGGTTTTAATTAAAAAAGTTTAGTAAGAATACGTTTTTCGAAAGAAGTTTGTTAAGTGTTAAGTTGTTAACAGTTAAATGAAAACAACATGTTAATAAATAAATAAAGACCGTTAAAAAAAAAACAAAAAATGCCTGGGTTTCATTTGTCTACCTCTTTAGGATACTCATTGAGAAGAAATTCTGTATGCAAGTGTCTGCTCTGCGTTTTGGTATTTCAAGTACCAATTTATTTGAGAATTATCATTAAAAAAATCAAAATATGATATATCTCTGCACTACCGCCAAAACTATTAAGTTATAAGATATATTAAAATATGTTTTAATATGTGCAGAATGTTATAAGGAATGTTTAAAAAAAATTTATTCACTTGAATAACAGCAGAAATTTGTAAATTAATTGTATTAAAACTACGCAAAACTTGTTGAATTTTACTAACATAAGGGTAGTAATTTTAAAATAGTACTACATATATTACAGTAACATTAAATAATTGATGTTTAATTACGCTACAATATCAATATTATTGCTTTAATATTACTATATATTTTTATCAAAATTAAAAACTATTTGTTGAATTTCACTACATATCAATAAACAAACAACATGTTGAATTAAATAAGGTTGCGTAAGTTTACTACAGTTATGGTAGCTAACCTGTTGCTTACAACTATTGTAGTAAATTTCAACAACAACTTTTTAGAGTGTAGCTATTTTGACTAGGTGGGGCAATATAGTTTCTGCACGCTTTTGTAGAAGTGCAGGAAAGATGCCGTCTACACCTGCTGATTTGAATGGTTGAAAGGTTCTCAGTGCCCAATCTAAACGAGCCTTAGTACAAATGCTCGTTGCGAGTTTCCATTCTTCTTGATTTAGAGTAATTTGCCTGTCTGCCGTCTCATACTCAGTTACTGGTGTGCTGCCCGGGAAATGAGTTTCTAAAAGGTGACTGGCTCGTTGATCTTCTCTAAGCGTATAGCTTCCGTCCGGCGATAAAAGTGACATTCTTGTCTCCACTCTGCCTTTAGCCATTGCTTTGAGTATCCTGGCTGCTGCTGGCGTGAAAGAAATGTCTTCACAGAAAGTTCTAAAGCTCTGTCTTTTGGCTTTCCTGATTTCTTTATTATACTCCATCAGAGTCGCCGTGTAGTTGTTCTTATATAAGATAATCAGACTTCTTATGAATAATTTTTCCAGGGTAATCGTAAAAGGGACAGTTAATTTCCAAGATGAAGTTTAAGAGCATTTTGGAAATTTCTTCATTAACTAAAAAGTTGTTAGATATAACTTTAGAACAGTTCAACGTAGATATGTGATATTTTTGGAGTTGACGACTTTGTTGTCGTACTATCGTTTTCCTGAACGTAGAAAAACAATATCTTAAGATGTTCAGGCGAAAGCCTGTTTCGCAATTGGTTCGCTTTGGGACCAGCATGAGAAAATAACCTTTCGGATGGCACCGAAGTTGCAACAATTGATAAATATTTTTTTCACACGGCCCAAAACAAAAGAAAAATGAAGTTTGAGTGCATTTCCAGACAACAAGCGGATTTTTATTAAGTTTTCGATCAACAGCTGAGCGGGTCAGATAAAGGCGTAGCTGAGTGGGCAACCCTTCAATTTCAACAGTTGTAGAGTCCATGTTTGTTTTAACCACATCATCCAAAAAACATAATACGCCACTGTTATCGGATTCTTGATTATTAGGTGTCGATGCCGCTCATTGGCGTAGCAAGCGGGGGAAAGGGCGTCAGCTGCCCACACTTATTTAGCTAGATAAACAATTTAAAAAGAAAACATCAAAAGTTATTAAAAATATCAGTTTTTCTTACAACGATAATATTTTATATTTTGCTCTTCTTTCTCTCTTCTTCATAAGCATGCTTTTGGATAACCATCTTCTTTCCCTGTGTTTGGAAAAAAAAGGAACAAAATGTAGAGTTTCTACTGCAATTCCAATTTGAAAAAAATTCGGATACACTGAAAAAACTATTAAATGAAGTTGAAAAACTTGTTGCTTTGGTTTTGACTGTGCCTGCATCAGCAGCTTCATCTGAACGTTTATTTAGTGCACTAAGAAGGCTCAAAACGTATCTTCGAGCAACTATGACACAGAAACGACTCACTCATACACATTCACAAAGATAAAACCGAAGAATTGAATTTATTTATTTATTTATTTATTTCACCAAGCAAGGCAATTTACTAATTCTATTTACATTTTTTTACTTTTTTTTTTTTATTGTACTCACATATTATTTAAATTAATTTCAAAAGAATACTTAAACTACGCTTATATATCTTAAGTACTACTTTTAGGGGATGACGGAGGGGGACTAGACCAAGAACCATAACTCTGTAGGGAGCAGTGCTTGAAAAGGACAAATTATTCCGAGTCAAAGAGAGACTTTGAGAGGGTTCGCTTAAATGTGGATTTTGGTATGGATGGTGAATAGTGCTCGCTAATATTATTCAAAATTCTACAGCTACTAATGGGTTCATTATTTGCGTAAATAGTGTGGTGAATATATTCATTTAGGAGCCGCGTATGCCTAGTACGTCTAATTGGGTCATTTAGTGTAATTTTGCTGGAGATATATTCGCTATCAATAGCTCCGTTAATAACATCAAATGTGAAACATGAACTCAGTAAAGTTCTTCTTGATGATAGAGGCATCAGAGAGAGGAGCCTGAGTCTTTGTTCATACGGTGGCAAGTTGTTATAGTCACGGGGGTCAAAGATATCTCTTAACGCAAAAAGCAGGAATTGTTTTTGAATGGATTCAATTTTGTCGCTATGAGATTCAAAGGCTGGATTCCAAATGATGCAAGCATATTCAAGAAGTGGTCGCACTAAGGTACAGTATAACGTTTTGGTTACCCACACATTTTGGAATTCATTAGCACGTCTTTTTATAAATCCCAGCTGTTTATTTGCCCTCGATAAGACTTTATCAAAATGTAGATTAAATCTCAGCTTATTATCTAGGACAACTCCAAGGTCTACAATATGGTTGGTTCAGCTCAGAACAATATTATTAAGGAGGTAACTGCATTCTGGTATCAAGTTCTTACGGGAAAAACTTATCACGCAACATTTCTTAACATTTAAGTGAAGTTTGTTTTGATTACACCATTGCTCAAGGGACAGCAGTTTCGATTGTAGGAAAGTTACATCAAATTCTGATTTAATGATCTTATATATTTTAAGGTCATCTGCGTACATAAGATGGGGAATGTCACAAAGAGTAATAGATAAATCTGAAATGAAAATGTTAAAAAGTATTGGGCCAAGATGACTACCTTGTGGTACATCAGAGGTGACCGGTATATCATTTGAAAAAATGCCTTGAAATTTAACAAACTGCGATCGTTCGCAGAGATAGGATTTGATCCAATTGAGTAATAAACCGGAAATGCCAAATTTTTCTAACTTCAAAATTAAGATATTATGGTCGACACGGTCAAATACTTTACTGAAGTCTGTGTAAACTGCATCTACTTGGCGTCCTTTTTCCATTTGATTTAACACATCGGAGACCATGATCATTAGGTTAGTGGTGGTCGATCGGCCTTTCCGAAACCCATGTTGCTGCTCGTTTAAGCGGGGATTAATGAGACTCGTCAGCTTATCACATATTATCTTTTCAAATAATTTTGGTATAGCTGACAAGATGGCAATGCCTCTGTAATTTTCAACAGACCTTTTATCGCCACTTTTATATACAGGTGTCAAATGGGAGATTTTCCAGTAGGATGGAAAAACACCTAAGGATAAGGATTTGTTGAAAAATATAAATAAGGGAATGGCAAGATTGTTTATACATTGAACTAACAAACTTGGTGGTATGAGGTCTGGTCCAGGTCCTTTGTTTGAATCAAGTTCCATGATAGCATTAACAATTTCATCCAGCGTCAGACTGATATTGTTTATAATGTCTGTCGCATTAGGAGAGGGGGAGGAATAGAGAGTCTGGGTTGTGGGAGCACAGACAACTTCTCTAAAGTGATTTGCAAAAAGATTACAGATCTCTTGGAGGTTGGAAGAAATTGTATTGCCTTTAAACATAGATGAGGGGTATCCAGCTGATTTACGTTTGACATTAACGAAAGCAAAAAATTTTTTAGGATCTCTAAGAATTTTTTCTCCAATAAGGTTGGTATAAGTTCTATGAGCATCAGTTGATTTTATAGAGAACTCATTGTAGTGCTCTTCGTATCTCATTTTGATTTCATCGCTTACATTTACGCCTTTCTTAATGAATTTGTATAGCTAATTTCTTTGGTTTCTTATATGTCTGAGACTTTGGTCAAGCCATGGTTCTGAAAGTTTATTTTTTTTCTTTATCTTAGGCACAAATTTTTCAATACTTGTGAAAAGGCGTTGGTAGAAAAGTGAAATAGATCGAATGAATTTAATAGATCGTTCTAGTTATAGGCATTCAAATCAATTTTTATACTGTCATAATCGGCATTAAGAAAGTCGAACACAATTGTGTTATTAAATGAGGTGGTAAAATACATGTTGTTACTAGGAAATTCTACAGTTAAAGCAGTGTGGTGGAGTGTATCAGAAAATAAGTGTTCAGCCTGAGTACTTGCTTTATTTCATCATACGAATTAGCAAAGACTAAATCCAACCAGTTGCCGTTCCGATTTGGGGTTGGATTAACTTGTTGTAGGTCATTGCTATAAAAGGAACTAAGTAAATGAAAGTCTATCGAGCTTAAAAGGTTAATCGGAAGAAGATAATTGTCATTTTCATCGACGATAAATGAGATATTTGGACGATTGAAGTCTCCAAAAATTATAGTTGCGGTTAACGATTGGACTGTTTCACATAAATCGTTGTATGTTGTTTCGATAGAACAGGGGAATGTAGAAGACAACAATGTAAATAAAAATTTGATGGAGGTGTTGAAAGATTTTTTTCTTGCAAGGACAGAAAGAAACATTTTGGATGAATTTAAGTTGATATAACTTTTTATACCTTATTGCATTTAAACCATGTAAAGATATACCTAGTCTTGTTTTATAAAAGCACAAATTATTTCTTATATTTTCATATTACGATATGAAAGATTCTTAAAAAAATGGTCTCTAATATCGAAATTAGAAAAACTTTTAAAAATAATGAAATTTTAATATTTTTTATTTAGTTTTATTTTTCTTATTTTGAAACTAAAATAAAAAATTTGTTTATTCATATTCATGTTTCTTTTAAGAAATTTTGGTGATTTTTTTTTGCACCCCCATTTGTACTGGCCCCCCAGATGAAATTAGCTTCCGACGCGCTTGATGCCTTTATCACAACTTTTTCATTTGAAATTCTTGCTTGTCTCATCTCGGCATTCACAAGATCACCTAAATGGAGGAGGGGTGGGTGGGGTTAATTTTGAAGTAATTATTTATGTACTGCTGCTTACCAGATTGCTTGAGAACACTCATGGATATTTTGAAATGCGCTTTTTGAACCTAAGATCTAGAAGTGTTAAAGAAGCGTATGGTTTTACCAATTCAATATTTTATTTTTTTTGTGATTTCAATGGTTTTACCAATTCAATATTTTATTTTTTTTGTGATTTCAATGGCAAGCACTTCTTTTAAATTCTTGCCAAGCAGAACATTCCTCTGTTTTCTATAATAAAAAATTAATCGATTTGAGAATAGCTTGAATATTGTGAATATAAATTTGTATTAACAGCGCCATTCTGTCAAAATAAAAATTGTTACCCAGTATTCTTGATATTTCTATGTGCTTGTTGTAATGTTTTTCTTTTCAAAACAAAATTTTAAGCTCACAAATAATAAATTTTAGTAAAAATTGCCACCTCTTTTTTTTTTAATTTTGCTGACCACTATTTTACATTTATCGAATCAAGAGTTGCCAACGCAGCTTTATTTGTTGTTAAACATCTATTTTATTTATTAGTTTAGAGAAGACAGTTCTCAGATTAGCGTTAAGGTTTTTGTTTCGCATAAAATGAAAAAAAGTCGAAAGTAAAAGTCGATTTTCGACTTTTTTCAATATCAGAAAGACGATTGCCAAAAGTCGAAAATAATCAAGCAAAAGTCGACTTTCGACTTCGACTTGCACATCCCTATTTCAAACAACATCTACTTTTTGTTTGCTTATAAAATTTTTATGTCACTTCGAATATTTGTGTCAATGAGAATCAAAAGTGATCAATTCCACTTTTAACGGTTTGGAGTAAATTAAAAAAAAATGTTAAGACTTCTGGAGGTAACTATTGACATTTTTCAATTTTGTTGCTTATAAAGTGGACTTTTTAAAACCTAACTGCGTAACGACTATAGTTGAAAATTTATTGCATTGGTTTGTATTTATTAAGCAATTTATGTTGGAATAGTGTTGTTTTGAAACTCACTTAGTGGAATAGAGTCGTATAAGACGATCTTCGGCATTAAATTCGCAAACAGGATCATTAAAATTATTATTGTTCATAAGATTTTTATAAAATTTTAAGTTTTCAAGCATTCTCCATTCATTTCCAAAGAGCTTAGATTGAAGTTTGATAAAGTCGTCTATTGTAC
This sequence comes from Dichetophora obliterata, assembly GCA_963920525.1. Classification (NCBI taxonomy): domain Eukaryota; kingdom Metazoa; phylum Arthropoda; class Insecta; order Diptera; family Sciomyzidae; genus Dichetophora; species Dichetophora obliterata. Next base: position 47,609,790 of record OY986438.1, on the reverse strand, counting down.
TTTCATTGATTTTTACTCCCGATGGCAATATTGGAGGAGACATGGGAAAACAAGAGTTTTACAACGAATTTTGACTCACCAATAGAAGATCTATAAAATTGTTCACCTTGAACTCATACAAGGTAATTTTTACACTTTTTAATTATAAATCGTTTGGTCTCGTTGAATTTAAAGTGCCAAGCAGATGACGGCTTGAAAACCTTCGATACTTCGATACTTCGATAAATAATCTTCTACTGATATTATAGCCTCTCTGACTTTAACTTGCTTCTCAATCTGTGCAAATACTCTGTCTGGAGGAATATAAGAATGGTCAGTAACGGGAAATATTATCTCGACCGTCGTAATGTGTTTTGGAGCTTTATTTGCCATCCAGTATTGGAACATACCTTTCATAATTGAGTTTTTGTTTTGGCCTCCGCAGCCATCAGCCATTAGTCGAACTATTGTTATACCTTCATGATCCATGTTGCATAGATGATAAAAAAACTGCGGAGGCGATTTCATTAGAACCTTTAGGGCGAGTGTTCTCCATCCAGTTATATAAGAAAACGTTGTTTTTTTGTGAGAAATGAATGGGCAGTACCTGCATCTACTCCAAAAAGATTAAGGATAATTGACGGGTGAAGTAAGCTGCTTGGTCAGCTACTTTTGGAAGTAACATATTCTTTTGACAATTAAAGGATGTTGTCAGTAAATCTACACAGTGCTGTCACGACAAAGCGTCTAATTTGAGAGAACGTAAACTATAAACTGTAGGGATTAGGCCTAATATTACACGAGTTGTACACCTTTCTGGAGAACTGAAAGTAAAGGTGGAATTGTGTCGTTTTGATGCCAACAACCAGGTGGAATAGATCATCTTTGATTCTCAAATTGATTTTTAGTACCAAATAATTCTGGAAATACAAGACATAAGAAAATTTTGAATACAATCATTTGTAGCATTTAGCAAGGGTAATCAGAATCAATCGTTAACTCAATTTTTTCCAAAAGTAGAATTGATCAATTTTGATTCTATAGACACAATTTAACAAATAAAAAAACAAAATTCTTAATTTGCAAAGAGTATATGCAACACTCTTTTTATACGCATAAATTTAACTTTTTATTTGCTAGTTTTTGATCATATTAAGTTTTCCGTGCATAATGCATGCATATTTAAGCACTTAAGCACCGTGCATAATGAATGCATATTTTGGCAGTTTTCCGTGCATAACTATCCGAGCTGTAGTAATTTTGAATGCATATCGTTTGATCCGAAAAATCACGATACCTTTGTTTTCACTTTTGTTGTTTACACGAATCAACTCATAACAAAGACTTTTACACGTAAACGCAACTTCAGTATATGATTTGGTAAGATTTTGTAGATCATATTAAAGTGGTTCAATGAAATAATTATTAAATAAAATACAATTATTTTATTAAAATTTTGATGCTCTGGGGGAGTTGAACCCAGAAAACCCTCTTGGCTACGGCCCTGCATTTTACAAAAACAAAATATACGGCATTTGCCAATCTACCCAAGTCAGTGTGAATACCCTTTAGGTATGTATGTAAATAGTATGTGTAGCTAAATTAATTGGACGACAACATTTATTTTTAACAGTGCAAACTTCAACAGCTAACTTACTACATGATAAGCTTGAAGTTTTTTGATCGCTTCAATTGTTCCAAACTGTATTTCAGTAGCACCTCTTTCATGTGCAGTTAACTGTATAAAATAAAAGCAGAAGCAAAAAAGAAACAAAATCACTCCAAATGATTGATGTGCTTTTTCCCCATTGTTACTGAACACACAAACATTTCGACATCCGTTTCCGTTTGACAGTTTGAAAATTCAAACAATTCAGCGCAGTGAACACACCCACCAGCAATTGTATTTTTTTGCTCACTTATCGTAGTTCTTTACTACAACTTACAAACGGCGGTGGTTAAAAATTCTATTTTTTTTGTCACTGTTCACTGCAGTGCAACACTATCAACTTTAACCTCAATTGCTTTAAATTAAAGAAAATCAGGGTTTGATGAAGCAAACTATTCAATAAATATTCGGGTTTTTTTCTTGCAAAATGTCACAATCTCTAATTTAACTGACGTTCTAATCTCTTTGAGTGAAGATTGTCTTAATTTAAAATTTTACGCTTAGAGCGTATATTTTGCTAACTTGTCAATGACAAACGGCAGACGGCGCAAAAGTATTCATCAACGCATCAATTCTTTCAACATCAATCACTGTCACGAGGATGCTGCATATTTTAAAGGAATGAACATTGGAACGGGTCTTCGGAAAAAAAGGGTGAAAGAAACGAAAAAAAAAAAATGCTGCCGAAAATGTTGACAAAATTTATGAAACTAGCTATGTACGTCGGTTGTAACGAAGTTGGCACTGATGCGGGTGGATGATCAATTTAGAGAAAACTAGATTTGAGTTTAGTTGGTGGACCGAAAGATAACAAAAGGGTAAGTGTCGAAAATATAAGTTTTAACAATTAAAGCAGATAAGCGAAATTTGAACATGTTTTAATTTAGGTTGCTTTACAAACTTTTTTAATAACATGCTGAGAGTTTGAAGATAGGAAGTTGCGGAGAACACTTTTCAATGAAAATTATTAGTGTTGGGTAACTTTGGTGAGCCACTTGCCACAAGTTACAAAGAAGGCGCGACATATTGGCCTTACATCGCTTAGCGTCGCCTCTCCTTTATAGATATTGTTACAATAAAAAACATAAACCACGGCAACAACAGCTTTCAATTCAGTTTATTGAGAATTTCCATAAACATGGAACTTTTTTAATCTGCACAACCTTTAGATGAGCTTTACTTAACTTGGCAGGTAAAATAATTTGCATATGTAGTAGTTTGCGGCAATGTTAGGTTGAATTTAGGGGCAATGTAAAAATTCACAGGGGTATTCTCAACATATAACTACAATAAACGTGGAAGATGAAGATGAGGAGTCGAAAAGATCGAGCATTCAAAAGACTATAAAACTTTTTTCTTAAATGAATTTTTATTAAAAATCTATGGTTAAATTACGGCTATTTGTAGAGTATTGCTACTTGTATTTTTTTTATTTATTTTATAGAAAAAATTGCCTGATGCTTTCTTCGTATCGGTTTGTTGACATACAGTGGTTTTATTCCATCTTTAAGTTAAAATTCAATAGAAGTCTCATCATAGGATTGTTATTATTAGTTTTGTGAGGTTTTACTATCACTGATTTTAAGAAAATCAAATGAATATGAATAATTTTTCTAAAAGTTCCTGATTACAACAAGTAAGGAGTCACCTTCGACTAAGCCAAAATTAAAATACCCTGAACTAGTGTCCGATCGAATATTCGGCTTCGGCTTCGGTATTCGGTTAAATACCGAAATATCCGGTATTTAACCTTCGGCTTCTATATTTGCCAAATATATTGCCAAATGTTTTTGTTTTTTGTAATGCAAAATAATTTTTTACGCATATATTTTTTTTGCATTTTTCGGTAGCTATAACTTATTAAAATATCATTCTAAAAGGTTAAATAGAAATTCGTTATTGCTTACAAGTTATGACCCTCCGAGCTGACCGCGTCAAAGCAGGAAGCGCACTATACTCAAAACTTTAAACGTGTTTTCTTTAAAACTGCGTTTTCGGGCTTGCGACTTTCATAACTCAGTCGATTTTTAACGAATCTTTATGTTGTTTTTTTTTAAAAATACAAGTTACTAAATTATCAATGGACCATAATCCAAAAAGTAACAAAAGCTTTCAGTAAAAATTACAAAAATTATTCCACAATCACATTCATACTTAACAGGAAAATATTTTTATTTTTTTTTAGAATTAATTTCGCGACCTGTGGAAAGGTCGCCACCTCAGTTCGTGCTTTAAGCACTGTTCCACGTCGCACCTTGGCTTGCTGCAGTATATTAATTAAATAATTATTGATTATAATCTAAAAATTTTATAAAATCTTCTTCAAAGATGTCGTTTCGACTAACACTGCTCACTTTTTTGTTTAAAACTTTTTTCTCTCATCTGATCGAGTTCTCTATCCATATTGTAGTAACCACAATAGTTTTTAAGCTGACGGCTTTTTAATTGGATGGTGTGAATCTTTTTATAAATGTAGTGTACGTCGAAGCGACTAACATTGGCCTGAACGTAACTTTTTATACCGCCACGCGTACTGCGTAGGGGGTATATTAACTCTGTCACTCAGTTAGTAACGCTTATAAGGAGACATGGTAGGTATAGAAAAGTATATATATTTTTGATCAGCATTACCTCCTGAGTCGATTTAGCTATGTCCGCATGTCTGTCTGTCGACACCATTAGAGCCACAATTTGTAAGCTATCGTAATGAAATTAAAAATATATACCTATATTCAAATAAGAACATACAATTCGGGAATGAGCAAAATCGGATGAACACCACGCCTACTCCCATACGAAGTGACTTTATCAAAACGGTTTCTCTTAAAATGCCACAAAAATTAATATACGAACTTGGAATTTTGCACATTAGCTTTGGAGTAAAATATTCACCACATATTTGAAATTCGTCAAAATTGGATGAAAACCACGACCACCTAACACACAAAGTGGCGTAATTATAATACAAAACCTTCATAAATTCAACAAAATGATGGTTTAAACTTGATATTTTACACATAAGCTTTGATAATTAGGATAAACTCTGAGCTCCAAATTTTATATATTTGGATAAACACCACGCCCTATAAAAGTGGGGTCATCAGAATTATACAACATTGACAACTTCGTTTATAATAAAGTACGGGTGTGGGGGTATTTTTAATTCGGTAAAGTCGAAGTTAATTCCTTTGTTGTAGGAATATAGTGTTTTGGTTATAAGTTTTTTATAGTGGTGCAACGAATTGTGTCTCTAGTGCTAAACAATTGATTTATACTTTTTTGTTTTAATAATAATAAATAATGCTTTATTCGTTTAATGATAGAAGAGCCTTTTGATTTTTTTTAATTTTTTTTTCAATAATCTTGGGTGATATATCTCGAACTGATGAAATAAGTAGCTTATGAAAATATGTAAAAAATAAAAAAAAAACAAAGACCAATATTATAAAGTTTTTTGATTTTGAGTAAAATATACATAGTTTTTCCATTTTCAACAGCTTTTAATGTACATTATGCACCAACAGCTCCTCTATAACGAGTTTTGGAGCGTGTTAGTCGAATCGACTAACATTGGTTATAATGTATTAGAAATATGATTGGTCATACAGGGTTAATGAAATTGCATATTTTTCGGCCTGTTTAACCAGACTGGACCTTTGATGAAGAGACTTTACTTAAAAAAATTTTGTTAGTATTCCGCTTCATTCGGCTTCGGCCAAAAATCTTAACACTCTGCGACTGACGTGGGAGTATGACACACACCACAAAATCGAAAAACTTGTATTGAGTCGTTTGATGATGATTTATGCCATATCAATAAATGTTGTTTAGCCTTATATGTCTTTTTAATTGTATATATTATTAATTTAAAACAATAATGCAGACTCCTAACTTTAAAATATAACAGTTAAAAGCAGAAATATATAACGAATTTTGAAAATAAAAGCTGTCAAATAAGTGTTTGGTGTACTACCACGTCAGTAGGATTGTAAAAATTAGGGTACGTCAGTCGCAGAGGGTTAAAGTACCATATATCTGAAGGTACGAACGTTTTAAAAATAATTTTGTATGGGAGATAGGCGTAGTTTTTATTTCAAATTTCAAACAAGAATGGATTTATTTGAAAACTTATGTGAGGCGGTTAAAAGCAAAGTGGTCTAACCCACATACTGAAGTTATCGAGAAAAATGTGTTTGAAAATATTAATGAATATTAAAAATGGGCGAAGATGGTATACATCTACATAAAAACAAAAATAAACTTAAATTATCTTTCTTCGTTTCTAGTTGTAAAAACTTCGTTTTTAGTTGTAGAAGTGTAAAATTTTGCGGAACATGTATTTTTATAAGGTGCATTATAATCAATAAAAAAGTCGATTTTGAATTTTTTGTAACTTACGGCTTTTTTGATTTCATATGACGATATGTTCATTATGATGTATAAAAATGGATGTATGTATGTGGGTATGTGGCTACTTCACGTATAGACTCCAAAACCGCTGAACTGATCCTTATGAAATTTTCAGGGAAACTGAAGCCACATCTTGAGAGTGTTCCATCTTGAGAGTGGTTTGGTAACGATTGGACAAGGGGGCGTGGTACCTCCCATACAAGCCAAATTTGCACTATCGACTACAAACCAAATCATGGCAATTCCGGAGTTCTACACATTTTTATAGTGAAACTTGCTGTGTAGATGCTCCAAGAGGCGGTCACTATATATAAATGTTTTCACGCCCATTTTTACCGCCCACAAATCAATATCTATCTATGTATATAAAAAGCAAAACGATGTGTGTTTGTGTGTGTGATGCCTGTAGACTCCAAAACTACTTGACCAATTGACCTGAAATTTTGGCAGTCGATTTGTTTCAGGCACGACATAGTTGAGGGAAAAAAGTTGCCAAACCCCTTTTTACCGCCCCCAAATCAATAAAAATGCTATACTTCAGTCGGTTTAGATCGTATAAGACTTAAATTTGATAATTTAGTTTGTATGGTTACTGTCAGCGACTGCACGAAAAATTGGCTTCCACGCCCCCCTTTTTCTGCCCACAAGTCAGTTAAAATGCCGTATAAGATAATATTTGGTAATTAAGTTTGTATGGTTACTTTTGGTAACTGTACTAAAAATGGGCGTTATTGCTATATGCTGCACCCACTTTTTGAGAAATCATTAAAATTTACATTTAACGAATTTAATTCATTAAATCATTAAAATTTACATACAACGAATCGACTATTGGGTCGATTGAGCCACTTTAGTTATACTCACTTTTCGTGGGGTAAGCGTGGAGTAAAGAAAAGTGTGACAGGCTTAAGCTAAATTGAGCTGAAATTTTGTCAGTCGATTTGTTTCGAGAACGAGATGGTTTAAGGGAAATAATTTTGCCGCACGCCTTTTTACCTCTTACACAACATTAAAAATGCTATATTTCGCACGGTTCAAGGCGGTCTGTGGCAGAACAACGTCTGCCGGGGAATACTAATGTTAATATATTTTGAAGAAAATACAAAAATACTTTTTTCAGGTTAATTTATAAATAAAGCTGTTGTACCCGTTGCTCTAATGAGTTACGATAGCATTTCATTTACCCTTTTATCACAGACACTATTCAACACTTAAAGTAAAAATTTTTTTTACGAATTTTAATCGTAATTTTCAGCCACGAATAGAATTCGTAGAATAGACGTAATTTGGTTCAAGTTACGAATATTTTATTTGTATTCGTACAAAAAAATGTATATTGTATGAAAAAAAATGTATATTGTACGAATACATTTACGAATGATTCTAATACCTAGTTACGTAAAAAAACCTTCTGTTCAGTGTGAGGTTTAAACCGCGGTTTTTTAGCTTATAGGCCACGCACTCTTCCAGTAGGCTTCGGCCACCTTGCAATCACACATTTCCTTATATTCAGTAATTGTTTGACAAACCAGTCTGAACGATTTCAGTAGTGAATTTTTTAGACTTAATTCAAACTTCGTACATTCTACGAATAATGCGTACGGTCAATCACGAATGAATTTTTTTCTACTGATATTATTTTTAATTCGAAAATAGTACGAAAGCATTAGTAAATACAACGAATGTAATAAAAGAAATTACGAAGTTATTCCTACGAGAAATTGACGAATGTTAAGGAATGATATCCTTATTTATTAGTCGAAGATAATTCTTCACAAATTTATGCAAATTTATGTTTTAAAGTCATTGTAAACAAGGAGAAAGCAAAGTAAAATAAATTTTTTTATAATAAAAATTTTCCCAAAAGTCGACTATTTTCTAGCATAAAAATTATCCAATTTGGATACTTTTTCCATTTTTCTTAACTTAATTAATCTGCAGTATTTACATTTAAGAAAGTTGTAGCGATATAGGCAAGAGCAAAGCTTCTTACTCATGTTAGAAAAAGAAATAAGTGGATTGGTGTCAATTCGGTGTGAGATCCGGTGAAAAATATCTCCTTAGTATGGGAGGAAATTTCAAGAATAGTGACAGTTAAAATTTGACAACGGATGATATGGATTTTGAGCTCCTAAATCCAAATCAGTCTGCTCGAAATCGGTTTAGGAGTTAAAGGCTTCCAAAGTTACAAAATGGCCTAAAAATTTACTTCGTTTTTTTTCAGTTTTCCAAAAAAAAAAGGTATAGCAGTGAGAGGACTGCCGACCGAAGCGAAAACCTATACATAAAATATTAGTATTCCCTGGAAGACGTTGTCCTGCCACGGACTGCCTTACTGCTATATAAACATTTTCATGCTAATATAGGGTTTGTCCGTCCTATATGTAGGATGAAATCAAAAAGTTTTAAAAGTTCCGCTCTGCTCTTGTTCTTCCTGTGCGTCCTTGTTTGTAGATTTCCTTGGTAATTGTTGTTGGCGCAGTTAGCCGGAAATTTTTTATAGACGTTGTGAATTCTAATCGTGTAGCTACAGTCGGCATATGAAATTAGAATTATTTTTGTTAAGAGCTTATAACAATTTATTAAATTTTTTATATATTACTGAAAATTTTTTTTTTATGCAAAAGTGTTACCATATCAAAAATACATATAATTAAAGTAATTTATTTAAATTATTTCATTATTGAATTAATATAAAAAATTAAAGCTTATTTATATCTATTTATATCATAACAATAACACAATATACATGTTCACCATATCTATATTGCGTTGTGTATTAAAAATAGAATATTCTAAAATTAAGAAATATTTATAGCATATAAATGATATATAATTCATATAAGAAATTGAAGCTAAACAGTTTAAAAAAATAGAATGCTTAGGATAAGCAGACCTTAGTTATTCAATTACTACTGAAAATATTAATTATTTTGCAGGTTTAATACGTAATTGTTATTATATATATATACATAAATATTCTTTAAATTTCCTCAATGAGCTAAATTGTTCACATATATGAACTATATATATATATGTAAATATGTATATGTATAGATATATACATATATATATGTATATATCTATATATATACATATATGTATAGTATATATATACATATATATATATGCATTTCCGATACGGTAACACTTTTACTAAAAACAAATAGATTTACCAACATTATATATATCTTTAATTCATATGTATGTGGCAACCCTTACATTATTTAAAAATTGTAATTTTGAACTATCACACCACACCCTGTATTCATTATCATTGTTCTTTTTTGATGCGTTATTCGCAAAGCAAATAAGCAGTTAGTTTTTCTTTGGCAGCTGCATATCAAGTTTATAAAATCATTCGCTTACATACTCTCATCAGTTTCGCTTCATTTCAATTGAATTTTAGTTTAAGTTCGATTTCAACAAATAAAAGATTAACTTTAATAAATTTTAATAATATACACACCACGAGATTCTTATTTTAAAGGGAATTGACAAAGATCCCAAATGTATAAACTGTTTTCTAAATTAGTTCGATGTCATATGCTGACTGCAGCTACAAATAAACATCCACAAAAAATTAAAGCTTACTGTACAACAATAACTACTTAGCAAATTTACAACAACAACGCATAGAGAATTACAAGATCCCAGCGGTTGCGCAGCGTTAGAGGGGATGAACCGAATTGGCGGCGTAAAATATACAGCACTTTGCATGCTATATTTTCTGTTTGCCTGCTAGCAAGCACTTAGCATTTGCTTGTGCTACTGGTGATGGCACTTAGAGGATGTTGGCTAGCAAGAAATTTTGCACTGCACTTGCTGGTGGTGGCACTTGGAGGACGCTCACCAGCAAAGAAAGCCAATTTAACTTTGCTGCACTTGCTGATGTTGGAGACCGTTGGCCCAAAACTTGCTGATGTTGGAGACGCACACACAAACTCAAGCACTTTCGTTCATTTTTTTCATTAATTTGTTATTTTGTAAGTTTTTTAAGTTTACAATATTACAAGTTAATGAAATATGTTGCAAGTACAAGCTCTCGAATTAAATATGTCGCAAATTGAAAAAATGCAAATAATATAAAATATTTCTGCTAAAACACGACCGAAATGTGAAACGTCAAAATTTGCAATTGTCAAAATTTCATCGTCCATTTGACACTGCAAAAGAGACAAATTTATTTCAACACACACAAATTTTATTCAACCTTATATTTTCTATCCTACCACGACTGAAAAGTTTCCTTTTGACACACACCCTTTATGAAAAAATTTATTTATAAAACAATGGCCGCATTCAGCGCAGACAACAGTTGGCAACTGTTGTCTAAAAATTCGCTGATTGGTCGATTTTTGAGAGCGCTAACTAAAACTGATCAGGCATCGGATGCCATTTAATCGAGCGAACAAATTATATGCTACATGAACACAACTGTTTGCTTAGTAGTCAGATGCTGTTACTGACGCTGTTAATATACACAGAAAGAACGCAGCAAATGTAAGTGAGAAACCTTTGCAATTGAATTAAATTTCATAAAAATTAGATATAATTAAATTGAATCTAACTTCTGACTTGTAGAGTAGCAACACATTCAGAGAAAAACATCGTGAACTAAGGTAGCGCTACCATCACAGTTCACAACAGTTGTCTGCGCTGAATGCGGCCAATGATAGTTGGCAAATCTGAAAATAAAATGGCGCAGTGGTGAAAATAAAAAGCCACTGACAAATACAACAAGTGTGAAAATTGTCAAACTTTGTTTGACGATTTGTAATAAAATAAGAGCATGCATGTAATTATTTGAATGTTCAACATATTCCTTTATCACAACTTAAAGATTAAAATGTTAAAACACTCAATCTATACATTATTTTTCTTGTTTGCAAACGAAGTTCCAGCAGAAAAAAATAGGAAAAGAAGAAGATCGATCCATTTTTAAATCTCACCATGAATAGCAGCTGTTTGAGTAAAAGAAAATTTTTCAAAAATGCTGACAAATACAACAACTGAAGAAATTGCCAAACTATAAAGGCATATATATACCAATATAAACCGAATTAATAATAAGTTTTGGTTGCAAACATCTTATCGCAACCTAACTTAAGTATTTATATACTAACAAACAGATTATATGCATTAATTTCAGGAGTTGCCAAGTGATTTCTTTGTGAGCTTGCGGCCGATTAAGAACAAGAGTGACGATCACTGTTGATTTTTTTATGCAAACCAATGATTTACCCTCTACCAAAATCGTTCAACGCGCCTAAAGAAGTTTTCACTTCAAAAATTAAAATTTGAAAATATTTCGGACATGACAAGAGAAAGATTTTTACAGTATATGTAAAAGATATTGGATTTTCTTATGTGTTCAAGCGTGTGTCAACCGGTGTAGTGTGCGTATCGTGTTTACAAAATTAGCACCAAAAATCGTAATATATAGGATACATTTTGTTTATGTTCATTCCAGATTCCTTAATGCCTTTGCCTCCACCTAGAACAAATCCTGTAGACGCCCATGATAGAGGGGAAGGAGTTTTAACCGTATATCCTCCTCTTGACTCAAACTCAATTTATGTATATTTAATTAAAGAATCGTTTAGCAGTTTGGCGTAACTTAAATATTAACTCTGATTTTATCACTTTTCTAGCTTAAAATAGAATCAATGAAAATTCTAATAATGTACACATTCAGTGTAACTATATTAACGCCATTTCTAAAGCAGTTTTCTCATTAAACTTGTCGTGCAACATCTATTGTCAACATCAATTTTTGTTCTCACAATTTTTTGCTTATCTTCAAATCTCGTCATATAAAATCAATTAAAATCCCTTTTTTCAGTAGCAAGACAACTACTGCTGATTTTTATTTGCTTGCACTTTTTGGTTCCCTTTTAGATTTTTTCCATTAACTTTTTTTGCACAAAGTAAAGATGACAACTAGTTGATAGTTGACACGACAAAAATTGCTTAAATGAATCGTGAAACTGACAAAAGTTGTTAACTTTTGTGCACACAATTTGAACTCTTCAGAAGATTTGCCAGTGTTGAGTGTTAAATTGCGAAAATTGTTGCCTGCGAAGGCTCTTGAGTGGATGGAGTGGATGCTGGGCACTGTTCCTTTATGGCAAAGAAACCAAGTATTATTTTTTTCAAGTTGGGTTGGCGTGCAAGTTTGTTGCTTGCTTATCTGATTAACGACATGAATTTAACAAGTTTTGCACGAAAATTGATTGAAATACTTTGATAAGAAATTTCGAGCTCAAGTAAAAGTGAGTAAATGAGACATTTTAGTAGATGTTGATAGGCGAATAGTTTTGTAAGATGTCGAGAACCAAAAAGAGACTAAAATAAGTAAGTTTTTCTAACTGGTAATACAAAGAAATTATGCTTTAAACTGTTTATTTTTATAGTCAGCCTATTTTAAGGCAACTTCATTCATTGAAATATGCAAGATTTTAACTCAAGTGTGATTAAAGGGGAGGGAACTCACTTCGGATATTTACGACTAAGCTGTGGTCAGTGAGATAGGACTTGAGTTATTGAGTTAAGTGGAGAAATGTTTGGTATCATCACTTTTACCATTATGAGAAGCAGATCACGGAGATACTACGATTTCAGAAGCGCCACACAGTGAAACGTGGATGACAAAATTAGTTATGAAAAAAAAGTCATAAATTTGTATGCAAATTTATAGTTATTGGTCTTAATTATGTGAATCTAGAATAGGATTATTTGATATCTTTCCATTTGTGGTAGTAATGACCTTTATACGCTGCATTGAAAATTTGACTAAATCATAGTGTTTATAGTGTATATAAATAAAATTACTGAATATTTTTTAAAATCGCAAAAATTTTAGTATAATTCATATACAAAACCATACCAAAAATATGTCTCACAAGTTCTTGCTAAAAAAATATAGTTAAAAATCTGAACAAAAATATATTCAAATACGACAAAAAAGGTCCTAGGAATGCAAAAAAAGCTAAATTTCTATATGCCAGTGTCGTAGCTAAGATTTTCCAAAACAAAAAATTTGAAATAAGGTTTAAAAACACACTCACGATAAAAAAAAGGCGACTTTATAGTTTAATAACAACTATTTTTCCTGAATTATAATACAGTGTGTCGAAATCGACAAAAAAAAAGCAACCAAACTTTATAGAAATGCTTAAAGAGGCACATGTTAAGAGTCCATCGCACCTGATTTGAAGTCTTAGTTTTGTTACAATTTTTTAAATTTTTTTGCAGCATTTTGCCTTACTGGAATTTCCGTAGAATTTTGCGTACAATATGGATATGTAAAAAGAAATTTGATAAAATACAAAATGAAGCGTGTAGCGAACCAAATTCTTGTACTTTGCTTTAACTTAAAAATAAAATTGTGTTTCTATAAATTTTAATTAAATAATTTAATAACGGGTACCACAGATAATTTTTGTAAGAATTGAACTACTAATAGAGGAATTCAATTGAATGGATGGATAAGTAACAATTTGCTATATCTAATCAAAACATTAAATGATTTTACTGAAAAATCAGCTTTTTTTAATCTTATTGAAGAAAACGAACGATATGTAATTTTATACTGCGAGAACTTTTTCCCAATAGCTAGACAATAAATTAACAGCACTCTCACTGAAACCAAATAAAATCTTGAGTTTTTTACACAGACATTTATGGTTTACTTTATCAAAAGCTTTAGAGAAATCAAGCAAGCCTAGCAATGTCATGTTACCAGCATCATATTCCGACCTTATGTCGTCCAGCACCTTTACTACAGGTGAGGAACACCCATGCCTTGCCCGAAAACCCTACTGAAATGGGGATAAGAGTCTTTTATCGTGAATGTAGCTTTTTATTTGTTTAGCTATTAGCTTTTCACATATCTTTGCAAAAGGTGAGAGAATGCTTATAGGCCTGAAATCGGTAGGCCCTGAAGGGTTGGGTTTTTTTGCCACAGGTAACACAATAGCAACTTTCCATATGTCCGGGAAAAATGACGATGAAAAACAGAAATTAATAAGGTGTGTAAGCTGGTTAATTATATGAGGTAATATAATTTTTATGAACTTAATAGGAATTTCGTCTTCAACCATCGCATTCGATTTCAACAGCATCACACATTTACCGACGTCAAATTCATTAACAGGCACAAAATTAAAAGATTGCTGGTTGGACATATCACAACTAACATGCATATTATGATCAGTCATTAAAGAAGAATTGTCTAAGAAAAAATTATTTAGTGTTTCAGGGTCAATTTCGCAGTCAGAGTTTTTCTTATTACACACCCCCAGTTTTTTAATATTAGCCCACAAAGTTTTTGAAGGTAGGGATAGGTTTAGCTTAGCTGAGAAGTATCTAGCCTTAGACTGCTTTGTTATTAAAACAGCTTCGTTTCTCGCTAAACTATACTGCTCCCAGTTTGCAGGTGATGGGTTTCTTCTTCATAATTTATGCAACTTGTTTCTATTTTTGATTGCATTGAGAACATATTGGAAAAACCAAGGACAAGACACATTTTTCAAAGAGGTATTTAATAGGAGTTAAGAAGGCACTAAGTTTGTCATTAACAGCACTACAGCGATAACATTCATTAAAAGAAATCAAGGATATGTCATTGAACAAAGACGGATAGGTAATGTGTTTGAAATCACGATAAGAAAATGAATTAGAAGAAACATTATGAGACAAATTAACATTTAACGTACAAAAAATTAAGTCGTGATCAGAGAGAAAATAGATCTGATCAAACAAAGAAACAAGATATGAATCCGAAACAATAAAATAATCAAGAAGTCTTGGATTGGAGTTATTAGAAAACCGAGTAGGCAAAGATTCATTAACAACAGATAATCCTAACGTAGAAATTTTATCGTATAACGATTGTTTTACTGAATCATTCGACAACAGATTAAAATTAAAATCACCACACAATAAGATAACGTCATGATTGGCTATATATTAAGTCAGTTTACAAAACACGGGATCCACAGGATGACATTTATTGGGGTTATACACACATGATAACAAAATTTTGGTGTTATTGTCAGATATACTTAAATTTAGGAACTCAATTCCATGTCCACTCGATTTACTTATTATTTTGGCTGTCAGATTATTTTTACAGTAAACAGCAACTCCTCCTCCCTTTTTTTCATATCTATCACTTCTGAACAATTTATAATTATTAATATCACAGATGGAATCATTTATACAGTCACTCAGCCAAGTTTCAGAAACGCATATAATGTCAACTGTTGAGTCTTCAAAAACATATTTAATGTAGTCCAGTTTAGCCGAATTCAAGCTCCGGGCATTAAAATGAACTACATTAAGGCCAGTATGTTGTGTGCATAACACCTGTATTAAAACCTTATGGCTTACATTAGCGCCAACAGGCCAATGATTAGAGCCTAACATGGAAGCGAAAAACAAGGAGAGTTAATTTTAGGCAACGTGATAAAGAGTACAGATAAGCAGAAGAGTTGAAAGAAGAGAAAAGAATTACAAAAATAAATTTGTTAATCTATAGTAATAAAACTCATTTTCTGTTTGTTTGTTTGTTTGTTTGTTTGTTTGTATGGCCTTAATACAAATCTAAACGGCTCAAAGGATTTTGTGCACACTAAGTATACATATTAAGTGCATCCCAACTTAAAATGTTACATACTTAGTTTTTGCCACGCCCCCTCTGAAATTTTTCAACTAACGGTAATTTAGTTATTATAAAACTTTTCTCCATCGGAGATTTTTGTGTATTTAATTTTAAAAATTTTTTGTTATTCTGACATCAAAAACACTGACATATCTTCAAAATTGGAGAAATTTTCAGTACAACGACTTTTTCATAAAACATCATTGCCTAAGAATGAGAAAAAAACGACATGAAAATCAAAGTTTGGTCTTTCGATGCAAATATCTCCGCTGTCCATTAATATATTTCATTAAAATTTTTTTTATTCAAAAGTTCAATAAAATCACTTTACAAAAATAGGTTGAACTGTACCGTTAAGTCAGTGTATATATGTTTTATGATTATGTCAAAAAAGGTCCAAAATATTGACTTTTTACTCAAAAAAAGACTCAAAAATTCTTGTTGTTGTAATACCTTTCATATGACATAGCATTTATTTGCAAAAATTCTTCCAGCTAAGCGCAAAAATTATTTTACTGTTTCTGTCATCAAAACCACAAGGGTTTGATTTTTTTCGCGAAATTGATTTTTTCCAAAATGTTGTTTTTATATTTTTTACAAAAAAGTTAAATAATATATGTGAAAAAATTATCCCAATATCTCTTTCCAATCAAAAGTTATCGCTAAAAATCTATTTTTTCATACCAGACTATTAATAAAACTTAGTTTTGTTTTAAAATTTTCTGTATAGTTTGAACGTCCCCATTTATCTCTAAGAATGCAGTAGTGTGTCTAAAGTAATTACGAACATTTTGGATTAAATTAAATCTTCCTTATAGTAATCTACTTAGTTTTTTGCCTGAGTATCTGATGAATATCTGATGTTGTTATGCAGCTAGCAGATAAGTTTTGCGAAATATTTTGCGAAAATGCTATTGCTTCCAAACTTTTTAAAAGTAAAATAATGCAGTACTGCCAGTTTTTTCAGTCGCTGCGTCATCTAGCGTCATCAACACTTAAAAACATAGAATTGGATCAATTTAAATGTCCAGCTCACTTGCTGGATTTTTTGTTGTTTTTGCTTTGCTTGCAAATGCGATTATATGATCCTGATCTCCAATGAAAAAACGCAGCTAATAAAAATTTTAGTAGGTACAATCATTTTTAGTACAACGAATTTTTTCATAAAACATTAATAGCTAATAATGAGAAAAAAATTATATGAAAATCAAAGTTTTTACTTTTAATGCTAATAACTCCGTTGTTTTTAATATATTTAATTAAAAATTTTTTTGTTAAAAAGTTCAATATATTTTTTAATATAAATTTTTGTTTGGACGTTAAAATGTCCATATCTCAAGGACGCATTGAGCCCACCATAGTTTTTATTTTATTGAAAAGGTAATTGTGCTTGCTTTAAGATTAAGTAAATATAAAAAGTCTTTTTAATTTTTAAAATATGTTTTTCGTACCCCTTCTTTGAACTCAATTAGCTCACCGCAAGAGATGGAACCACCAACAACAAAAATTTTCCAAAGTTTTTTTGGATTAATGTTCGTTCAATTACCTTTCTAACGGTAGCTGACAAATAAAATTTAACATGTTTTTCATTGGTCCAGATTTTAACAAACATTTAATCGAGAAGTGTATGTTAAAATGTTTATATAAATGACTCTCGAGTAACACCGGGTATATCAGCTAGTAATAAATAAAAAAAATAAAAGCTTAAATAACAGAAGCAGCATCATTTGAAAACCCATCAATAGCTTTGTGCAGATCATCCAGCACTGTTGATACGAATCCCATCAGCATTTTTTTCCATTCTGATGAAAATTGAACCACGATACGTGAAGGCATTGCAAATGCTCTTTTGGCGTATACAGACAATCGCAGCTTGAAGTATCTTACGACTCTCCGCATCCAAACTTTCATGTAAATATATATTGTTGTCAGTATCAAAACCCGCAGTTCTTAGATTTACAGCTGATTTATATCGCCTCCGAAAACCTCCAAAAACTTTCAGAACGCGGCTGCGATCGTACGGAGAAAAGAATTTAATAATAATTAGAGAGTTTGGATTTTTGGGGCTTGGCTTGACTCGAAATATATCTTTCATTTGGGGTGGCTGAAGCTCAATGTAGAGGCAGATTTGATTAAAAATACTCTTTAAATTTTCCTCCTTGTAGTATTTATAACTTTCGATTTTTATCTAAGTTTTTTGAATATAAGCATATACGCATTTCATTACGATAGCTACAAAATTGTGACTATAATCGTATCGGCAGATTCGACCGTTTTCATCCGATTTTGCAAACTTTCGAACTTTATCTTAGTTTTTTTTTGCTAGTTAAACATGGCTTAATCGACACAGGGGGTATATCGACTTTGCTATACCTACCACTCCTCCTTAAAAAAAAAACGGCGTAAAAACAGAGTGGAAAAGCTAATATATACCTTAAGCTGAACGCGTGGGGGTATAAAAAAATTAGAGCCACATTCAAGATTAGTTTACAATAGTTAAATCTTTACTTCAACTATCGTATTGGCAGTAATACATTTTTGTAATTAAAATCCCACCATGGAAAATCCTTCCAACATAACTGAGCTTATGTTACTTTCTAAATAAACGGCCCATAGATAATCCTTTTTTTATATTTCAATAGTGAGTGTGAACTTTACGAGTAATTTGTTTAACATTTGGTGGTATGTAAGAAAATTTTTACACATACAGTGTTGCGCAAAACAATAGCAACAAAATAAGTGCGCTGCAACAAAATCGTGTATCTTTTTTAACATTGGGGACTCACAAAAATGATTATAGGAATCAAAGCATATATAAAACAAATCAAATTTAAATTTGGTTTTGTTTTTTTTAATTAAATTTCAAATTAATGTGGCTACATTCAATTTGTCTGAGAGCAAAACAAAAGCAACAAAACTTGAAAAATGTAAAAAGAGAACAGAAGTTCCAAGAATTACCGGTTAAAGTTCCGTTATTGTAAAGCACGTGTTGTTTGTAAGTCATAACCATTTAAGTTTAGTTTTGTTTTTGCGCTAGTTGTCATATGACTATTCCATTTATAATGGCACGTTTTAAATACTGTGAAGCTCTTAAATTGCAAATTATTTCCGAATATAAAAACGGAAATTCACAAATGTCTAACGTGAAATAGTTTGATATTAATCAGTCAATAGCTTGCAGACTAATAAAGAAATATACCATCACAAAAGACGTAACAACGGTACATTAAAGAGGGCGGCCGCGGAAGACATCGCTGCGTGATGACAGGAACATTTGTGGCGTGTTCAAACGAAATGCATTTGCCACATCCAAAGAGGTTGTTCGGACACTTGATTTAGATATTTATCACTGCACTGTACGAAGACGAGCCGTTGAAAACGATTAAAGAAGTTACAGACCGGAAGAGAAACCTTTGCTTATAGCTAAGTATAAAAAATAAGGTGAGGTGTTACAATTTAAACAATTCTTTCTGAAATCGTGACAACAAGTTGCAATTTATTGTTTTTTAGACTCAGTCTTGCAAAAGAGCACTTAAATTGGACGGTTCAAAAATCGAAAACCGTTTTTTAGCGATGAATCAAAGTTCAACTTGACTAATTCAGATGTGATGTGCGCGGTACGGCACCACCCAGGTACACGACTTGAAGCCCAAAACTGCAAAATAAATTTTAACCACGGAGGCGGTGGCATTATGGTCTGCACTTGTTTTTCCTATAATGAAGTTAAACCATTACAAAAAATCGATGGAATTATGGATCGAGTTGTATATAATGACATTTTAGAAAGCAAGATGCAACCACATTCAGAGTGAAATATGTCGCTTCAGTGAACGTTTCAAAGCTCATCAAAGATTACATTTGAGGCAGTGGGATTCAAGACCTTGATTAGCCGGCACAGTCACAATCACTTGAATCCCATTGAAAATCTTTTTAGGATTTCGAAGGTAAAAGTTTCTGGTCAAAGGTTTTCCAATAAGACTGCACTGTATGAAGCCCTGAAAGTTAATTGGGAACATATACCTAATACCAACATATCTAATTTAATAGAGTCGATGTCGCTCAGATGTGCAGCGGTTATCAAGAATAATGAATCTTACACCAAATATTAATTATGTTGCTTTAGTTTTGCTCTCAGACAAACTGAATGAAATCACATTAATTTTAAATTTAATAAAGAAAACAAAACCAAATTTGAATATGATTTGTTTTTAATATGTTTTATGAATATATGCTTTGCTTCCTATAATCATTTTTGTGTGTACCTAATATTTAAAAAGATACATGATTTTGTAGCAGCGTACTGATTTTGTTGCTATTGTTTTGCGCAACACTGTATGTACAGTTGTGTTCATAAAAATAGTAGCGCTTAATTTTCAGACATGTTTGGATAAATATAACTAGCCTACAATTTTCGGATGCGGTAAGCCCATTACCATTCCTATATGCACTTTTAACGCCGGTTCCAAATCTGCACTCAGTTTCCTTCTACATTGTACAATTTTCAAGAAACAGGGTGTTTTACGTGTTTGGCAGATGTTTAGTATTATTGATCTAGAATCTAAACTACTAATATTTTGTTTTTTAGAAAAAATATCAACTTTTTCATCAATATATCAACCACTATCGTGTCATGTGTAATCGTCAAAATTTAAAACGTCTGTTTCTCATGTTAAAATACACTTAATCAACAGTTTTCTTCTAAATTCTAACTTTGAGTGATAACAGCTCCGCTAAAATAAAAGATACAAAATATGTTGATATTTCGTTGGATAGTCTCAAAATTTTAGCTCCGCTACCGCACATGACACGATAGTGGTTAATATATTGATTGAAAGGTTGATATTTTTGCTTAAATACAAAATACTAACTTTTATTTTGCAATGAGTAGTTTAGACTCTAGATCAATAATACTAAACATCTGCCAAACACGTAAAACACCCTATATCTTAAAAAGTGTACAACGTAGGAAGGAACTGAGTACAGATTTGGAACCGGCGTTGAAAGTACATATTGGAATGATAATGGATTTACCACATCCGTAATTTGTAGGCTAGTTATATTAATCCAAACGCATGAATATAATAGCGCTACTACTTTTATGAACACAGCTGTATGTATAAACACTTGAATATTAAGTTTTTACATCACACCGCAAGCAAAAGTGCAAAAGGAGAATTCAGAATGAAATAACAGTTTTAAAATTGCAAAAATGAAAAACAGCAATTATATTGCTTATAAAATTGAAAGTCTGAATAAAAGGCTATAATTTTTTTTTCTTATAAAAGATGTTTAGATTATTTTTAAATCATGACACTAGAATCGTTTAGACTGGTAGCGTAATGACACAAATAAAGAGATATTATTGAAAAGATATTGGAACAAAAACCTTTCACTTAAAGATCTATAGCTCAATAACTAATCGAAATAACGATTTTTTTTAAAAGATCAAAGAACCAAGGCATGCGCCTTATACAAACAAGGTTTGGTCTTTGACCTGAAAGGAAAGAATAGATTATTTAGAGGAATTGATTGAAACCATACGTGAATTATTTATAAAGCAAAACAACGTGGCTAGTGTTATGCCTTAACCTCGGCGAGTATTTCCAGCCCTTAGTTGTTCGTTTCCATTAATTCCACATTTTCCACAATTCAGCTGTGAATTTTTTGTTTTCCATAATTCTTAAATGTGCAGGAAAGAATAAAGAAAGTGAAAAGAACCATGCCCGAGCCCGGATTCGAACCAGGGACCTCTGGGTTGATAGTCTAGCGCACTCTCCACTAGACTACAAAGGCCGATATTTGTTTGAACTAAATAGTTTTTTTAAAAATTTATTATACGACAAACTTTTTAATGTTCTTTTACAGATTCTGCTTCAGGCTTTTTTGGTCAATTTGGCTTCAAATAAATCATTTGATCAGATCAAAATGAAAATTAGCAGATGACACTTTCAAATTGACTTGCTGCCCAGAAATCGTAATCGTGTTCAGGTCTTATCTGTTAAGTTTTAATATTTCTAAACTATTGAGTAAAATTGAGTTAAAACAATTTTGAGTTACTCTGAGATTTTTTTTTTCAAGTGTCTTTGTAAATAAATATTTAACAAAACACCTCTCATAATTTGTACAATTTTTGTTTTGGTTTACATATCTGCATACATTCGTACGTACATATCTTTTTTCAAAAATGTCAAATAAGCAAATTCGACAACAGATGTGTATGAAAGAGAACGTCTTCAAAGAATGCAATGAAATACCGCAACAGTAGATGCGGAACAAGTTTTAAATGCAAAACAACGAAATTGTAACCTTAAATATAGGTCACTAGTTTTCTAGGTGAAAAGTTTATTTAACCAATGTTTTTTACTCAAGGGCCCAACAGTTGGCCAGACATCGCGTTAAACAGCAGAGCAGCAGTCTGTTTCGAAAAACGTGCCCAGTGCTCAGTGCTGAAAAATGGATACGAAAATTTTTGCCATAACAAACCTTGTGCTTCTAAGTAAGAGAATTCAATTTGTGCCACTTCATAAACTTAAGCAATTCAATTCGAAGTAAAACGCAAGTGCAAGGCTCATTTATAAGATTGCGGCAACTGAGAGCGAAAGAAAGCAAGAAAATTAATGCATAGAACAAAGAAGAGCACAGTGACAGTTCAAGCAAAGGCGGATAATGAGTGCATTTCTCTCAAGTGACACAACCTTATAAATGAGCCTTGCGCAAGTGAATATTTAATTAAATACATATATATTTTTCCTCTTTGCTACATGCAGTATCGCAGCTAACACTCGGAGCACCCACTCAGCAAAATGACATTGATGGCTACTCCGGCGGCGGAACTGATAGTTATACCAATGTGATGGGTCACTTTAAGGATTTCCTAATGTATCTGCCTGTTTTGATGACCACGTTCAAAGAGACCATGACCGGGTTTCCCAAATTTGCTGAAGGTATGCGAGTTTTGACATCGAAAACTGGACGTTTAGATGACGATTGCAAGTGCAAGAACACTAGCAATGAAATTTAAGCAGTTGTCGAATGTGTCATATAATTATTTATAATCTTTAGTGATTAGATATTCTAATAAGTAAAGTCGATTGTTTTTTAATTGTAGTACTAATAAAGTAATGAATTTAAGTTGCACGTTGAACGCGTCAAATATCCATGTAAACATCACAGCTGAAAACTTTGTGCCACCAATTTACAGATGAAGGGGCATCGTAATAATGCAGAGTTTGAATCTATATTTTTAACTATAATGTAGCTAAATATTACTATAATATGTAAATAAAGAAATCAATTTTAAATAAGTTAAACATAACTTCTAAATAAGTGTTGAATATTCTTGGCAACTAGAAAATACTGTCTCGAAGAACCGTTATTCGCATTATTTACTGGAATGCTTCAATGCCAGTTCTTGTAAATGGTTATGGTAAAATCCTTTCAAATTTATTTGAAAACATTTCGATAGCTTTATGCATTACTGACGTAACACCTTACCCTTCAACAAATTCAATTCAGCTCAAAATGATTTGTCTTTTGACCCAAAATACAATACAAACCGCTCTAGTTTTTGATTTTATTAATTTTTTTATTTCTTTCATTTTTGTTTTCGTATTTATAATAAATTATGTTTTATTGCATATTCAAAAATGTAAGTTAAATTTTTTAAAGTTTTTTTTTTGATAAGTTTTCTTTGTGGAAAGTCCTTAAAACATTTTGAATACTACAATTTTGTTTTTGGTTTTTGTTTTTTACATTTCTCGCTATTGCAAGTTGAAAAGAAAACTATTGAAAGAACGAACGAACGCCTGGTGAAGCAGCGTTTTATTACAATTTCTCATCATTAACATTTATTTATTCAATTATTTATTATTGTAAAATTATTTTCTCTGTTTTCTCTGACCTTTTAATTTACAAATACAAATACATATATATTTATATAAATAATACTACAAACTCTTTCTGTATTTTTGTGTGTGCTTAGTATTAAAACTATTTCTTTAAAGATACCTTTTTGTTGAAAACTCAGTTTTTACCAAAACTTTCTATATTATTTGTTTAAGTTTATGTATGTTTAAATATTTATATATGTTAAAAAGTCACAAAATACAAGTCACAACTACTATTCCGCCATTTTGTATTACCTTCCTTTGCATTTACGGCCATTTCCTGTTACATTTTTTCACTTAAAAATGCAACGCTGTTATATATTTCTTAGCTTGTTTCTTAAATTAATTTCATTATGAATGTTTTCTTATTATATTCAATTTCAATTGAAGTAAATAGTTTTGTTTTTAATTTTTTTTAAATAAAAATATATATCGTATACGTTCAGATTTTTTAAAAAAGGGTTTTTTACTCATAAAAAGTATGCTTTTTGGATTTTGAAAGCTTTGGAAACCAGCAGTTAACAAATATCGAATATCTGCAAGTTTTTTTAATTAAAAATATTCCAAATAAATTATATGTTTTATTTATTAACATACAATATAAATCACTCTTCAAACATCATGTTTTGCTTAAAAGTAGTTTTTAGCTTTAAGTATTTAATTTTGTTTTTTTTTTTCTTAATAAGCTGTCTTGTCATTTACGTATTTTCGTTACTTTTTACTTGCAATTAAAAATGCTCAATAAACACTTAAAATAATTGTTTAGATATTTTAAGGTACATTAATTAAAAGTAATTCATTAACACGAAGCAATTAATTCATCAACTACTTAAGAAGCTTTTTGAAAATATCTACATATATATTGATATCCAAGTATGAATCGGTTTTTGCTAATATAAAATATATTTATTTTAATATAATAATAATATATAAAGTGATACGTATTTTGGGTTGAAAAAGCAAATTTTAAATTTATGTTAGAAAAAAAATATTTAAAAAATCATAACAAAAAAAAATTTTTTTTATCGTTCCTTTCTTCGTTTAAGTAATGAAAATCTATTTTTTGAGATATCGTTGCGTGTCTTTTAGGCTGTATAACATCTACAGACTCCTCAATCTCAATATCCATGAACCATAAATCATTCTGCATAAATGTTATGAATCCTGAAGTAACAAAAGAGTTGATTCTTATGTGTTTGGGAATACGGACTACACACTTTGAGATTTTTTATTTTTAAGAAGTTCTAAATTTGCAAAAT
Source organism: Dichetophora obliterata (assembly GCA_963920525.1). Classification (NCBI taxonomy): domain Eukaryota; kingdom Metazoa; phylum Arthropoda; class Insecta; order Diptera; family Sciomyzidae; genus Dichetophora; species Dichetophora obliterata. Next base: position 47,584,920 of record OY986438.1, on the reverse strand, counting down.
TTATTAATTGAGTGATAAAGCAAATATGCTTTGTTATCGTCTTCTGAACCATTCCTAATCTACTTTACTTTTTTCTACACTCTTCGCAAACAAAAGTTTCCATATTCGTAACGAATTCGTTACAAATTTTTCGAAATCATTTCGAGTTCGGCATCCGAATTCGTTCCGATTTCCGACACGAATCCGTAACGAACTGTCGTAACGAATTCGGAAGGAATTTTAGTAATGAATTCGTAACAACTTCGTAACGAATTGGAGTATCGTATTCGGAACGAATTCATAACAAATTCGTAAAGAATTGACGCATCGAATTCGTAATAAATTCTTAAAGAATTGAATTGTCGTTTTCGTAACGAATTCGTAACAAACTCATAACAATTTTTTAACGAATTGTAGCACCGAATTCGTAACGAAATTAAGCACCAAATTCGCAACGATCTCTTAACGATTTTTTTACCGTATGTAATACAAAATTAAATAACAATTTCGAATCACAGTTTAGCTAATCAATCTTCTTAAGATGCCCCAGACTATATGTTTCGTACAAATGACATGCCAAAAATTGCAGATCCTTTGAAACTACTATTATGAAACATATATAAATGTGAATTTGACATGTCGTTTGTATTTGCATCTGTAAAAATTAAAATAAGAACCATCTCTAGTATCATCTGTTTTAAAGAAAATGTTGTTTAAAACTAAATTATTTTAAAAATGGCAAATTATTTAAAATGCCGCCTACCAATTTTTTTCAACTCGAAATATTTAAAACACCTCACAATTTAAATTTGAAAATTGGATTTCGGAACTCTTTCGAATTTTTCGAAAATGTTCCGAAATTACTGCTGCGAAATAGTTATGAATTCGTTACTTGCTCGAAGTACTTACGATCTAATCGGAATTCGGAGAAATTCGGAAACTTTGGTTTGCTGGGATATATAATAAGAATATTGTTAGATAGCTTCAAGACTGAATCCTAGAAGTAGTAAAAATGTTAGATTTTAGTTTGAAAAATAAAGACAGCATGCATTTTTTCTAAATCACAAAAGAATTTATGCAAAAACTATAAAGTAAGAAGTTAAAGTTTATTTTGAAATCATAAAACAAAATAACACTAAGAAACCAAGTTAAATCGCTACTCAACTGAAAATAAAACAAACAAAACAAGTTTTTAAATAAGTATAATATTTTATTATTTATATGCATTTCTTATGTATAGGAATTTCACACAGTAAAAAAGTTGAATTTTGTGTTTCTTATAATGTAACAAAAGTACAAAACAAAATAATATAAAATTAAAATAACTTTTAACCTACAAGGTTTGGTATATAAATAAATTTTTTTCGATAGCTAAATAAAATTATTTCTTGCAATAAAACTTAGTATCTAAACAACATCTTTATCTGTTGTTGCCTAATTTTTAGTATTATTTTTAGTTTTTAAATAAGTGCTTTTTACAATGCAATAAAATCTTCTTTGTTATTGTTGCTTTTTTGTTTGCAATCAAGTTTTTTTCCTATTTTTTTAAAAAAAAGTTTTGCGTTTTTTATTTATTTCATTTTCATAACTTATCTTTTCAAAATTTTTTATGAACTCTTTATTAAGTATATTTTTTAATACAAGTTTTGTTTTTCTAACTTATAACTAATATATATTCTGTAAATTAACTTCATTTGATTTCGTATTCATGTTTCTTATTTTTTACTATATACAGCGGATTTTTTGTTTATTATTATTATTATCGGTTATGTTTTAGAAATTCATTTAAATTAAATTTATTACATACAATTTTTATGGCTTAAGTATTTTTGTTTTTAAAATGAATTGATTTACAAATGATTTTTATGTTTGGGTTTTTTGTTTTACTTTCATTAAAATGATTTAATATTTTTATCTTAAAATAGCATTTTTTTTGATTTTGCAATTTTCTGTGTAGTTTATTCGACTTTTTTTTAATTTCATAATAATACATTTATAAATATTAATTTGTTTTCAGAGTTGCTTGTTTGTTATTGTTTTCATGGCATGGCGCTGTGGTTGGCAGTGGCAATTGTTGTTGTTGTTCTTCTATTCGTTTTTTTGTGTTAAATTATTACAGTTACCTACAGTTATTAAATAAATTTTAAATCAATAAAAAACAATTTATATGTTTTAATTTTATTTTTGTCAGTCTGTTGTTAAAGAAAAGTAGTAAGAAAAGTAGTAAAAATGTTGCGCATTTCATGTGCAGTTTTATTAACTATGATTTTGTATTTTTTTTTGTTTTTGTTTTTTTATAAAGTTTTAATTGTTCTTTATATTGTTTAAATTGTGCTCTTTCGAAATGTTTCAACTTTGATTACAACTATTTTTCATTGAAAATGGACTAGAATTATTTATAGATGTATTTTTTTTATAGAATATTTTTTAATTTTATTAATTAAAAAATAAAATTACTTAAGCTTAAAAGAAAATGGCGTTGTCAACATTAAAAATGCTGCAAGAAGTGCAACGAAGTAAAGCGAAGCAAGAACTATAGAAATGAGCAGCAACAAAGAGCGCCACCTAGTGTAGCAAGTCTGAATTTAAAACAAATTTTGAGCTTTAAAATGTTTCTGAGGCGATTTCAAATAGAAACCGATCAAATATAGATTAAGAGTTATTGTTTTTTTTTTTTATAAAATTGGTAGTTTTGTAAATATGCATAAAATTTAATTTTTCATCCACACTTTCTGCATTTAAAAAGTTTTTCTTTAAAATTAAATACGTATACTGGAAAGTCTTTAGTTTTTTTTTTCATGACAACTCTTTTTTACTCTCTTAGACCAACAAACTTGCTCGCATTGCACTTTATTTTTTCGGGTCGCTGCTCTTCGCGTGCTCTTGAAATCTCTTTTTTTTCCTCTCACTGCGCTTCACTTACAATTGACTAAAACTACTCGTCGACACCCAGTGCGCTGTATCTGGTCGCACCATTAACTATATAGGACCGTAGTCGCTCAAAGCTTGCCCGGAGTGTTGCCCTCCGTGCTGCCCACCGGGCAGTGTCACCACCACAGAAACTGCACGTGAATCTATCACCGAGCCTGGAGCTGTATTCTGTCCGTTGCCACCACCACCACCGATGCCACCATTACCATAAACACCGCCACCATTGCCTGGCGTTCCCACGCTCATGCCACCGTTCCCTCCCATGCTACCGTGTTGTAACATCCCAGGCGGAGCTCCCACACCTATGCCACTGCTCATGCCAACCGTACCCGCCGAACTCATCAGAGTACCATGACCGCCCACGCCGCCAAGCACGCTGCCGCCGCCAATTGTACTGCCGCCACCCGCCATCGTTGAAGCTCCACCTGACTCTCCATGTCATACGTGACTAGCTGCTGGTTGCTTAAGAACATGATGATGCAAATGATGGTGGCTTGTTGAGGCCACCGAAGCGCCACCTGCTTGTGTGTAGGGCGTGGCGAGCAGCGAACCGGCCGCTGAGCCCACCGGCATGCCCATGCCAGAGCCTGCATATGGATGCGGCACCGGTGGACGTTGTTTGATAAGCGCCTGATTGGCACCGGTGCGATCGGGTGAGCCAAAGAGACGTCGCCAAAAGCGACGCCAACTCTCAAGAGTCTTGCCGGACCAGATCCAGACGCCTGAAGTTATGCCCACGGCCAAGGCCATGAAGTACTTCAGCATGAGCACAGAGTAGAGCGGTTTTTTACCAGGACCGCGTATCGGCGCACAGGGGCAGGCAAGTGCCTTAATCCAGTCCTCAAAATATGCTGCCTCGTATAAATGACATCCAATCACAATGGTCGCTGGAACGGTGTAGAGGACGGAAAATATTCCAATGCGTATCATGAGCTTCTCAAGCTTGTCAGCCTTGACGCCAGCTCCAACACCACCTTGTTGCTTAATGACAGAGCGAATGCGGAAAAGTGAAACAAAGCCAGCCATCAGGAAGGTGGTTCCAATCACGAGGTAAACAAAGAGCGGAGCAAGCACAAAAGTTTTCAGATGATCAGGATTGAGATTTCCTACATAGCAGATGCCGAGTATGGGATCGCCATCGACTGCAGAAAGCAGTAGAACAGCCACCGATTGCACAGTCGGGATAAGCCACGCTGCCAGATGGAAATATTGAGAGTGCTTCGTTATGGCCTCATTGCCCCACTTCAGTCCAGCCGCCAAAAACCAGGTAAAACTAAGCACAACCCACCAAATTGAAGAAGCCATGCCAAAGAAATAGGTTAGCAAAAATACCATCGTACATGCATGCGGCCCCGTCGAACTCTCCTTTAGTACGCGACCATCACAGGCGATCTCATCGTTTTGTAGAAAGTTTTTCGACAGATAGCCGACAGCAACCATGAAGTAGCACGCGGAGAGAAACACTATCGGACGTTCGGGATATTTAAATCTTTCGGTGTCGATGATGAACGTGGTGAGTGTCATCAGCGTGCTGCAGAAGCATAGGCCCGACCATAGCGCGATCCATATGCCGGCGAACTCCTTTTCGTCGTTTGTGAAAAACGGTCCCTTGCATGGTATGGCGCAGTTTTGAACGTCGGCGATTCTTTGTACAGTCGAGTTGATGTACCACGGATGATGATGCGCTGGTTGCTGCAGCATTTCCTTCCCTAGGAGTGGCGGACGGCATGAGCAGGTGCATTCCTTTGCGTTTGTTCTTTCTCCCAGGGAGGTTTGGCAGTTTTTTGAATTTTTACCCTTGCATTTTTGTGTCGAGCCGCCACCGTTGCTGCCGCTTCCGGATTGCTTGCGTTTGCCGCCACCGCTGCCGCCAGCACCACCGCTAGAATCGCGACCCGAACCACTGCCACCGCTGGAACTGCTACCGGACTCTGTGTACGACGGTTGCTCCATGCAAAGATTTTCTGGATCTCCGTGAAATGGCAGGTGCTCACAAGCCATGCGTTCGGGCCACTCAAAACTGTATTGCTGCATGATGGGCGCACACCCGGCACGTGCGCGTTCGCATACTGAGCGACACACCGGCAGAGGCTTATGGTAGTCATCCAGACAGATAGGCGTGTACATGGAGCAGAGGAAGAATTTCAGATCGGGTGAGCACTTGATTTCCACGAGAGGCCAGAATTGGTGTACCTCCAGACCAGCTTCGTCCTGTGTCTCGTGGTTCATCTCATTGGGAAACGAGGTCATGTTGTAGCCAATGCCACGGCACATGGGTATCGTGATCTCTTCGCAGCGCGAGTTGGGATCTTTAGGTATGGCGGGAAGACCATAACCAGGCGCTGGACTCACTTCCATCGAGTGAGAGCCGAGTCCCATGTGACCACCATTATCGCCCAGGTGTTGCATGCCGTCCGCGCGACAGCTGTGTGTGTGAAGAAGTAGGAGTGTCAGCAGGACGGCGAGGGAGAGCGTTGTGAGGCGTCGTTGTATGCTGCGTGCAGCATATCGTGTCGTCGGCTGCCGCAGTTGCGCCATTTTTGTTGAAATGTGAAGTTTTGTGTTTTGCTGTGTAGTGCTGCGAAGACAGTCGCCGAAAAAAGCTTCAAGAAGCTGTGATATGGAAAAGCTTTGGGCTGCTGAGACTGATCGAGCGAGCGAGTCCTTTGGGAACCAGCTGTAGCTCAGCGTTGAAACGAGTAAGGAGTTATTTGCGTTGGACTTACTGTCAACAGCAAGCGCGTCAAATTCGTTGGTGCCGAAATGCGAACGTCATCTGCAAGGAAAAAGAGAAAAATTTGGATGTTATAAAGTTTGAATAAATAAAAATTACACGTTTGTAAAAAATTTGTCTGTGATGACATTGTAATGCATAACTGTAAGCGGGATGTGGTAAAATCTGACAAGAGCTTTTGTGGATCGTTAGTTTATTTTCATTGTTAACAGTTTGGCTTTATTTGTGAAAATTGTGTTATTGCTTATTTTTGAACCTAGTTAAAAATAACTACGGTTTTATCAAATTTAAATTCTGAAATGCTAAAAAAAAGTTAAAAAATCATAGAGGATAATTTCTTGAAATTGTTCATGTTCTCTCCTATCTTTGGCGTCATAATAGCATACCTATTGTGAAAGATAGATGCCATCAGTGGAGGCCTCGCAGCTATTTTGTTTTTAATTAATTATTGGCAACGTCATATTTACATTAACCGCTGGGTTAAGTCCCGCTGGTAAAACTTTATCTGTGTATCGAATACATTTCAAGTAATAACTAAATATTCTATCATTCATCCTATTGCAATCCAGAACTGTAAGACGTAAGTCTGTTTTGTTTTGTCCAAGAGGACTTTTAGTAGTAGTAGTAGTAGTAGTAGTAGTAGTAGTAGTAGTAGTAGTAGTAGTAGTAGTAGTAGTAGTAACATTTATTATATCTTTTTCATTAAAATACATAACATAACTTAACATTAGGCAAACAAGTTATTAATTATATTTCTAACATTCAATTGCTATAGTTTGAAATAAGAAAAGGATCTGCAATCTATAGTTCACAATGAACTAGAGGCGATTGCAGTTACTTAAGTGAATAACTAAATAATTAAACACAATAATATATTTATTATAACGTGCAGCGAAGTGGGGCCAGAAAATATCTTTATAACATAAATAATCACACAAAAAAAGTAGTGAAATAAAGAAAATGAGACCTATCGGGAATAATTTTCATGCGGAATCGAAAAAAGAGTTTGAATTTTTAAGACAAAGCTTCAGAACATTTTGAAGATTTTTCATGAAAATTTGTTGATAAGCCATTGATGAAGAAATCAGCATTCAAAATTTTCAAAATTTTTTTGAGCTTTATCTTAAAAATTAAAACTTTCTTTTTTGATTCCGCGTGAAAAATTATTCCCGATAGGACTGATTTTAATAAAAATATGTATGTATAATGAGAAAAAAAATAATATTTAGAGAAACTAAAAAACAAAAAATTATTAACTACCAACCAACACTGAGCAAACAATCAACATCATTGTAATTAAGACTAAAAAGTCAAGCTTTAACATTCCAAAGAAACATACATTACGAATACATCTTATGCTATGAGGCAAGTTGTTAAAGAATCTGAGAGCTACTGAAGTATAAAACTGCAGAAATAATTGCAGTGAATACTGTGATACAGTGACAAGATTCTGAAGATTGATTCTTAAGTTATAGCTTATTGAGTATCTACTTATTAGATACCCAGATTTGATAAAAAATATCTATAACACCTTGAAACAGTATAAATGCTGTAATGGTAAGATGCTCAAATTTCTAAAAAGAATCAGACTTCTATCACGCCGAGATCTATTGCAAATAAGACGGATACCATAGTAAATTGACTTGAGAAGTTCTAGATTACAATAAGGTTTTAACAAAAAAAAAGTGTCTATTGCAGCTAATGGATAGTTTTTAAGGGCTCGAGTATGTTCCGACCAACTCATCTTGTTATCCAACATTAATCCGAGGTATTTAAAGGTTCAATACTAAACCACTTAGAAGAGTAACAAAGAGCCTCAGAATAAGTATGTAAAACACTATATGGAAAACAGATATTTTTACTAGACGGGAACTTTTTACAATTGAAAGTAAGCCATCATGAAAGTAAATTTGTGGAAAATCAACTTGTTTATCTAAAGCACTAAAAAACATAACTATTTTTTTATTGCTAAGCATAAATTGATGAACTTTAAACCAGTAACTTAAAACAGCTAGATGATCATGATTTAAATCTACAGCAAGGTTTAATAGTGAGGTACCCTTAAACGTTCAGGCCGTGTCATCAGTAAAAGCATTTTCACTACTTTGAACTTTTGAGAGAAAAGTGAATTTATGAAGATTAACAACAGAATAGGATCTAGCACTGAGCCTTGTGGTACACCCAATTTAACGTGCAATGAAGAACTAAAGTGACCTTTAAACTTAACTTCATGCTGTCTATTTGATAATTAAGAACCAAGCCAATTATATATTAGCCTCTGGAGCCAAAATTATACAGTTTTCTTAATAAAATATCGTTGTTGATTGTATCGAAAGCTTTGGTAATGTCCACAAAAAGAGCAGCAGTAAATTTTTATTGTTTAAACCTGAGTACATATTAGAGCAAAAATTCAAAAGAGTATCTTCTGTTGACAGACCAGATCCAAAGCCATACTGATATTTACTAAGAAGAGAAATATTTTCTAAAAATTTTACAGCTTTTTCAAAAACTTTGGCAAACATTGGAAGGATAGGTCTATAGTAGTAAGTATCATCATCTTAGCCATCTTCATATCACTCGGAATAAACCTGTCTCAATACTTAAATTAAACAAATGGCTTGAAACATCACATATATTAAAAGAAATTTTCTTAATGAAATTATTGGAAAAATAATAATAAAAAGCAGAATTCGAATTTTTTAACGACATAATAATTCAATGCACCTCAAAGGAAGAAATTACATCATAAAAAAAACTATCTGCTAGAATTTTTGTATTAAAAACAGGTAAATTATTTATAACCAATGTTTGAATTAGTTTTATTATTTTTTCCTTTATTAAGTATATTATTTACCAATTTCCACTCTTTTCTAATGCCCCTTTTGCTTTTTGGAATTCATTACAATATAAGTTATTCTTGCATAACGTTACATCTTGAAACACTTCTTTACAAATAGATTTATAAGAAGAATTAAGTATAGGATCAATTGGAAATATTTTTTATGCTTAAATAGCTTGTTTTTCGCTTTGATTTTATGAAGCAAGTCATTCGTTATCCATGGCTGAATTTTTTTCAATTTGCGATTCTTGTGCTTTAAAGTTTTTGTACAACTTTCAACAAGCTGGTTTATATAAGCAGTATAAGCTTTAGAGGCATTGAATTCATTAAAAACTGTAACCCAAGTTTCAAAACAAAGAGAATTGTAAACTAAAATCTGTAGAAGTATAAGTAGAAGGAGAGATGGACAAATTATTTTTCGTTACTTGACAATTAGCAATACTCAAGACAGTTAAACAATGATCAGAAATCTGAAAGTCGATCACCGAGCTATAAAGAGACAAATTAAAATTTTTAAAACAAACAAATATGTGGTCAATACAAGTTTCAGACACTGATGATATACGAGTTGGCTAGTTTATACATGATTCTAGGCCAAAGGAAGAAAGTTGATATAAGTATCTGTCACTGTGAATGTTGCTTTAAAGAATATTTAAGTTTATATCGCCGATTAAACACAAATCGGCATCACTATCTAAGCTCACAACTACGGACATTAAAACAAAAATGCTCGAAACTTATACCAAAATGAACAAAAGCAGCAATACAGCCAGATGCATAAGTATTATTACAATTAGCTATAAAATTGTAACCATTAATATTAAACTTCAGTTAAAAAAAAAAAAATAAATGCTTATTCAAAAGAGATTCTTAATGCAGTTATAAATTGTCGAAATTTTTTGATGATTTTTTAATGAACAATTATTTGAATAGTCTTGGTCATAGAATAGGTCTTGAGAATGAATATTGGTGTAGTTGACAACAGGGATGCTGAACAAATTATCATTATTAGTACTTAAGCTAACGAGCATTAAGATATTGACTCAAGATCGTCAAGCTTATTTATAACAATATAATTGTCATTATCCCTTTTCCTTATGAAAAATCTAACATTCCTGACCAAGAAATATTTAAAACCTCTATTCCTCTTGAGTTTCTGAGCTGCTTTCAACAATAATCTTGTATCACTATCTAAACTATCACTATAAAAATTTTTAAGTTTTTTCACAACCGAAAATTTTGGTAGTTAAGTTGTTACGCTTTTTAAATTTTTTTTTAACACTTATTTTTTGTGTGTAATCCTGACATAAATTTAACAACTAATATATATTTGGATGTATTATTTAGGGCCAGTTTTTAAGTACAAGTTTAAAGTCTAGTCGAATTAAGCCGAAATTCACACTCACAAAAATTTGACGTTTAAACTACTCGGTTTAGAAATACATTAAATGATAATTTAAGTCAATTTAACTTCAACGAATGCTAAAATATCTAGTTAAACCTAGTTGAAACGTCCAACTTTAGTGATTTAAGCTATGTTTAATTTGACTAAAGTTTAAACTCGTGCTGAAAAACTGGCCCTAAAAGTATTTATTTTTTTAACGAAGCAATCAGCAGTATTGCCCACTGTAATATTTTTACCAACTCCATGAGTAAAGACTTTGAGAGCGCAATCAATGGCATTATTATGGTTCACATTAGGAATTTCAACTATTTCCACACATCAGTAGCGTAGTAACTGGGTAGGGGTGCCAGGGAGGGGGAGGTCCGTCCCAGGTGTACAGCCAGCAGGGGTGCAAAATTGACAAACAAATTTTTTCAACATAAATCTGTATTATAATTAGACAGCGGAAAATATGAAATTGCATATTTGTATTGAATGATCACAAAACAATTTCGATCACACAGATATGCGTCCCGATAAATTCTATCTCGGAAAACATAACACAATTTTTGAATATTTGCATATTGCATACAAAATGCATACGTATATATTAAGTGCATATGCAAATTAAAAAATTGCATATTTGCATATTGTATGCATATGCAAAATTAATGCAAGTCCATTTAATCGCAAATGTACGTTCGTAACTTCTATCATAAACATGAACGTTTTCAGAGGGTACAGGATAGGGATGCCAGATGCGCTGTTTTAAACAGAACAGTACTGTTTTTTTGGACAATGTACTGTTTTATGACATGCACCCAAGACAGTACGAAAAAGTTCTGTTTTTTAATAATGTACTGTTTTTTGTATAAATTTTTCGTGTTGAAAATATCTTTGATTTTCTGAGTGCGAAAAATTAGAACGTCTAATTGTTAATAAAAATTTTTTTTCATAGTCGCCCGCAAAAAGCACTCTGTTTTTTAAGAGTTTACTGGTTATCTTGGATATGTTTTAAATGATGAAAGAACTGCGCGAGAAATTTGAACATCAAAAATATGCAGGGTTTTATGGCTACTCAGCTGAAACCAACATTAAGAGAATATTTAGTTTTATGTTTTTTTATTAGAGAAAGGAAAATATAGACTTGTATTAAAAAATTTGAAAAATGTGGAAAGAAGCTTCTTCGCATACATAATGATATTTTCTGAAAAGCGTCAAAATGTCACCATCAACAACTTAGAGGAAGTTTTAATGTTTAATATATTGCAATATGAATTATAGAACATAATTTTGAACAGATAATCTATATATAAATAGGCGTATGAAAAACAGGCCGGTACCATTTTCTCCCGTGTTTCTCAACCGATTTGAATAATTTTTATTTGAAATGAATAAGAGTAGGGAGAAGGAGTGCACATAATGCTTTTTGTGATCTTTGACCTGGAATATAAGCGTTCAAAACAGAATTCATTAAATAAAAGCTAAGCTATAAGAGATGGAAGAAAACGGTGTAAAAAGAAATTTTAGACATTGCTGATATGTACAAAATATACATTTATCGCTATCTCTTACTGATACCCTACAATAAGCATTTTTTTTATGTAACGTATGCGAATATATATTGGGATTGTAAAATTTCTTACAAACAGTAAACTTTGAAAAACTCCCGTTATTTTGATATTAAAATCATGACGATATCTCGAAAACTGTAGATTTCATCAGTTTAACGTATTTTGGTTTGAAAAGTCGTTGGTTTACTGAGCGGCAAACTGAAAATAGAAATAGATTCTTTTTTAACCTTTTTCTACACTTATCTGAGAACAAAAGCGATTTCATATCACATTGTAGGTCGAATGTCACAGTGAAAAGGGCGAATAGTTAACATAATTATCTGTTGAAGGCAATAAAATAATTTTTACATTTTTAACACATTTTTCAACAAACTTTATAGATATTTCAATTAATTTGGAAATATTATGAATTTTGAACATTTTTATTACTGCATAAGCAAAAAGTATGCAACATATTTCTTGCATATGCATTTGTGCCCATTTAGAATACATTAACGATGGTCACTGATATCTCGATTACGGTGAAAGGTACAAAGTTGAAATTTGGTGTGGTAGTTTTTGTGAGCAATATAAGAAATCACAAGCAATTTAAAATAAATCGTACAAAGCGTGTGGGAGCCGCGGTTAATGGGTAAAATAGTTCTGTACTATTTCCAAAAAGGACCAGTACTGGTCCCTCTAAAATACAGTTTTACTTTGATCGAACTGATGCTTTTAACGTGTTGATGTCATAGAAAAAGACTATTGTACCTAAAAACATTTTTTTTTCTCATTATTTGAACTAGTTACATTATGAAAAAAATAGGTACTTTTTGCTTCAGTCGTAAAGTAAATCTTAAAGTGGTTTCAAAGTGTTCAAATGTTAGAGGCATTTAATTCTTATCTGTTGCATGTATTACGCAAAGAAGTGCTGCATCACGTAAAATATAATGCATTTATTTTATTTTATGTAGTTACTTATTTCTATATATAATGCAAAAACTAACCTTAACTTAATTCTTTAAATTTGTTCCTCAAACTGAAAATTAAAAAATTGCCACAACACGTGTTAAGATTTAATTTATTTTTGCCAGTAAAAATTTTGACAAGAAAACAAAATAAAATCAAAGTGAACTGTTCTAAGCTGAAAACTTTTTGTACTATTTTAAATCAAGTACAAATTGACCTAGAAACGAACTAGTTGTTTTTTTCCAATTGACTTCAAAATAACTGCTGGGATATTTTAAAATTATTCTTAAAAATCGCCGAGACATTTTTCGACTTTGAAGCAACAACTTATCCTTCATATTTCTTAAAGTACTCTAAGGATTTTATTTGTTGAAATTTTATTTAATAAGTAAAGTAATAAGCAATAAGTAATAAGTAACCTTATAATAAGTAAACATTTTGCTTAGAATCACTTTCACATTAAAAAAATTGGGCTGTTTTCATATACTTGACATGGTAAAATTTTTAAATTTTCACTAATTTTATCTCCTAAACTATTTGAGAGCTTAATTTTTGAGAGGCTCCAAATACACGTCAGAAAAAAGAGCTTCGGGACCTAAAGTAAATACACGTCATCTATTCCAAAAATTTTAAGCCGTATATGTATTTAAAAATATTTTGTATGGAGATTTTAGATATGGATAAGGATACCTTCCTTGGGGGTACAAAATTTATTTTTCCCCAGGGTACCAGAAACCCTAGTTACGCCACTGCCACAAATTTCTCACTTTCTTTTTGCATATGCATTCTTTGTTTATGAAATAGTTTGATTTAGTTGCTATGGCAGCACAACGTGTTTTCTTCCGAGAAAGTGAAGTGATTTTGTGAAAAGAATTATTTTTAAAGTTTTGCATAAAGAAAAGTGAAAACTATAGTGAATAATATTAAACAATATAGAAATAAAAAAAGCGAATAAAAAATAGAAGACCATTTAAAACTTCGAGGAATTATTGCGAAAATAACAAAGGTTCATCAAGTCGCAGAGCGTGTAGCAGCTTCTTCCCAGTGGTAAAAGGACACATGACGTAAGTAATTATTTCTTAAATACAATGTAGCTGCGGGTCCTCCGAAGTCTGTTTACTATTCTCAATTACATTTGTTTGAACATGGCCGCTAACACACTCATGACATCACCCATCACAGTAAGCGCCAATGTGAGTAGGTATGCGCAAGATAGGGGAGAACAAAAAAGTTTAACACAAAATTGGAGAGAAAACAAATAAATTTAACGAAAATCCTCTCTACGCCAAAAACACAACGAAAACGATGGAGAAAACACCGAAAAGAAGCAAACAAAAGCAAATGACGCCATAAATTATTTCCACAATAATTTTTACAATTTAATCAACGAATTTATTACCTTTTATCTAGCACTTTAGAGTAAATGCTTAATAATATTTTATTTTATATATAAAACTTTGTTCTGGTTTAAACAAAAAGATTAAAAATTTTCACAAACACACTTCACTGCAGAACTCCCTGTTAGAAAACACCATGTGGCTACACAGACGAATAAAGCCGAACTGACAATGAAAATAAATTTATGTGAGTACAAACAAGATTTCGTTTCCGCTTACAGTTCTGCATTACAATGTCATCACCGATAAACTTTTACAAGCGGGTTGTTACTCTCTCATTGAGTGTGGAGAGAGATAGAGAGAATAAGCCACCCGCTTGTAAAATTTTGTCGGTGATGACATTGTAATGCGGAACTGTAAGCGGGTGTGACAAAATCTTCTTTGTGCTCAAATTATTTTCTTTTTATTGTTCAAACAACAGTTTGACCTTTCTCCTCTGCGGAAAAACATCGTGTTTTCCAGCAGGTAGTTTTGCAGTGAACTGCTTTTCAAAATTATTTATCTTTATGTTTAAAATAGAACAAATAAAATAACTAAGTGTTATTCAACATAAATTCTGAAATTCTCGATAAAAGGCATTAAATTCGTTTATTTTCGTGTATTTTTGGCAGAGAGACGATTTTCGTTCAATTGTTTTTGTCTTCTCAAATTTTGTGCGTCATTTTTTGCTCTCTCCTATCTTGTGCATACCTACTCCTATCGTCGCTTACATTTGTCGTAATTGAGAATTGTAAACAAGCTTTGGAGGCCTCGAAGCTACATTGTATTTAAGAAATAACTGGTTACGTCATGTGTCCATTTACCACTGAAAAGCCTCATATAAAAAACCTTAGTGAGCGCATTGAAGGTGGTCAGTGAGCAGTGCTGCCAACTTTTCAATTCGAAACTCCACCAAAAAGGCGAAAAATGTGCTTTTTCTTAAAAAATGCATCAGATTCATTAAGTTTTTAAAATATAAAAATCAAATTAAATTAAAACATTAAATAATATTCTGAACTGCCAGCTATTTTATCATTGAAAAAACAATATTTCTCACAGATTTATACAAATTTAAAATACTTAAATTAAGCTTTTTTTGCGAATCGAACACAAAACATTGTCATTGTTTTCATATACTTAAACCATTAAGTTACATCTTGAAATCAATTTCTATTAAATATTAAGTCACGTTTTGTGCCTCCGAAATTAAAAAAAAGATTTTTCAAAATGCACCAAATCTGGTGGAAAAGCACCAAGTTGGCAGCAGTGTCAGTGAGTCTACATAAAAAGAGGGTTGCCATGATGCTTATAAACTTAAATGCTTAAACTTAACAAAAACAATCTGCAAATGAAGTGCCAGCTTATGCCATGGTTGCCATAAGCACAATATTGTGAAAAATTTTCTTAAGAATTTACACTACCTTAAAAATTACAATAAAAACAAAAAACAACAACGTGTTACGCTTTGCTTTTTGCTCTACTGCTGTTTATTTTCTTTCCGGTCGCATTTCATCCCCTTTCATGGTGAGTGTAAAAATTTTATTTTTCTTTTGCCATGTGTGTAAATAACAAAATTTATTTTTAAATATTTTTTCACAAAATAGTAAAATTAGTCTCTGGGAAAAAGAGCTAATTGTAGTAAATTTCGAAATGATGTGAAGAAGTCACTGAGCAAGACACAGATTTGATAAAGAAACATTTTGAAAAACTGAGTATGGCTTTTAGCTGTACAAAAATATAATTGCTGTTATAGAAGAATACTACTGACTTATATGAAGACAAAATGATTTTTGGGGGCGGAGCTTAAGTTGAAATTTAAAAATCTCAATGTTGCACTCACTATTTTTTAAATCTGAACTGTTGTTTTAAATCTATTTCTAAATATGATTGTTTAATTTCTTAAATGCGTTTTACTGCCCCGTATATTCTCCTTTTAAAGCTCCAAAAGGGATAAAAAAAAATTACATTTTTATGTGGCAAAACGAATGTTAAATCCTAAAGTATTTTTTCAATATCAACGCCTCTTAAAAATGTCCCAATCCCACATGACAGCGTTAAAGTATTGAATTTCACCACATTTTATCTCCCACACTTGAGCGACTTTTGTTGACACAATTGATTATTAAACACACAACACTTAAAAAGTACCCATTGTGTCGAGAGATCCCGTTTCCATGCAGTTCACGTTACCGATCCACTTTATTTCATTAGCAACAACAACGGCAACACCAACATGAGTTATTAATTAAAATGTCGTTCATTGAAGCGCGCATTACAAGAATTCATTCAACTGACAAGCATTGAAGAGAGTGAATGAAAATTACAAAATGGACCAACACCCTCAACTCTCCCCTGTCCACACTGGCACGCATAGCCGACAGCTTGTTGTTGTTTGGGCAAAACAATAACTGTGTTGTTGCCAGTTTGCTTTCTTATTTTCTTATTTTCGGCAAACAGCGTTGACAAAAATACATTTAAAAATCAGCCAACAGCCACCCTTCATTCAAAGTGACAGCTTCCGAAGTGTCAACGTTAAAATTTTTCCCTCTCTCTGTGTCTCTATTTTCTCTATCTAGCGCCCCACTGCATACAACTCACACACATACACTGCATATTTTTGGCAACAGCTGCTCTCAGTTTGCTGTCACTTTAAATTCTATTTGTCTTTGCTACGAATATCCTTTTTATCCTTCTGTGCAATTGGATGCTGTACGAAGAGGATGAGTGTGAGGTTGAGGAGTTGAGGAGTGTGGGTTGGTAGGCTCAAATTTGCTACAGTTTTCTACTCAACTGTCAGTTAAATGTCAGAGCACCCTCGCGCTTTGCTATGAGTAAAACGTAGAAAAGCAAAAAAAAGGGGAAAAAAATAAAGTTTTATTTTTAAATATGGCAGCATCGCCACGCTTCGTCTGCTAGTTCATCATCATAGCATCGTGTAACGTCCTAGCAAGGATCAATTTATGTAAATGGTGTGGGATATGTGACGAAGAAAATCTCAGCTGTGTGCTGTGCAGGACATAAAAAGGACACTTTGTGGTACGGAAATGGCAATTTTGCATGGAAGAGTAGCAACAGCAAAAGCGGGTGCAAGTTCAAGTGTTGCTTGTTAGGTTTTTTCCATTTCTGACAGCATTGTTTTTGACACATAAATTGAATTAATAGTAAAGTTTGAAGCGTTCAAGTTTTTCTGCCCTATTTTCTATTTTTCATAATTCTTGACCTCTTCCCCTTAGTTTTGTTTTGTCTTCTTTTAGTTCTCTGAAATCGATTAACGAACTTAAAAAACTAAACATCATTCCAAACCGTGCACAAAATACATTATAGCAACAATATTTTAAGGATTCGGACTTAAAAAATAGATTTTTCTTTGATTTTACGTAATAAGAAAGTTACAAATTATTGGGTCTCGAGCAACAGCTGGAAAGTTTTTTAAAAATCTTTTCATGATATTAATTTTTTTATCACATAAATTTTTCTGTAAGACGTGGATCAGAAATTTTGAAACTGTTTTCTTTTTTAATTAGTCTCCTGAATATGTCAGTGGAAATTACGCAAAACGGTTTTACTCAAAGATACCCTTTTTTGGGAAATCGCAAAACAAGATTCAGCATTGCTTAGAAAAAACATCTTCCAATGACAATTTTCCTAAATTACAACTGAGCTACGGAATTTTTGCTTTAATAACCCCATTAGTTCAAGAACTATTGTAGAAAACGGATGTTTTTCCAGATGCACGGGTTATCAATGAATTCACATTAACATTTCTTTAAAAAAGATTCTTTCTTATCCCTTTCGGCCCTGGCGGTGGACATTGCCACCATCAACTTTAGAGGTTTGAATTACCGACGCAACAGCATATTCCTACTACTCACTGCTAGAGGTCGCTTCAAACGGCCTTTTACTTCTGAATTTTGACCTGCACCCGCCATTTTATTCGTGTCGTTATTAATGTGCTTATAAGTAATAGACAATAGGGAGAAAAACTATTTGCTTACGGAAACAGGGCTGAAAGGGTTAACTCGAGTTATGCAGTTTTGGGTTATTGGGGAGATTACGGTTTCCGTGGCGTCAAAACCTGAAAAAGCAGTTTTGTAGTACTCATTGAGCAAATAAGATCCACCGATGGAATTATCGATATATCAATTTGTTATTGAGTTATCGGTTTTTTTGAACAAATTTTCACTTTAAGAAGCTTATAAGAAAATGTGGCTAGATCTTTCCTAATTTTACCGATCTGAATGATTCGGATACCATTCGAAAGAAAATTGATATATCTTTAAGATAAAAGATACAACAAATAATTTCTTGTCAACCCGGTCCGCGCTATTGACTGTTTTTTTAGTATATCATAATTTTTGTTTGCACAAAACCGTTATTTCCTAAGGGGAAATTTATTTATTGCTAGATTATGATCTCTTTTTTTTATTATGACCTTTTTCAATCTGGCCATAACCGCAAATCCAATTTTGGGGATCATGTGAGGGTTGTAATCCCTAAGCAGCGGGCAGAAATCAAAAATTTTAAAATGATATAAAATAGCTTATAAAAAATTCATTCTTGAAAAGATTTAAAAGTAAATAAATTACCTTTTGAATGACACATTAATCTTTTGAATCGATTGGGTTTTGACAAAAATATAAATGTTTACTTAAACAGAACTTTAAGCAAGAAAAAACATCGATATATCGATAATTCCGTCGGTGAATCTTATTCTGATCATGAGTACATCAAAACTGCGTTTTTAAAATGAACGATTAGTTCAAGGTTTAAAAACAAAAAACCATATGTTCAACCTACTACGTACACAAAAATGAAAAAAACAGCAGGAATGGAGAAAAAAAGTTTAACATATTATACATCAAAAGAAAGGTCATTGTTGCAGCTTTTAATATATGATGCTTTTGTTATACTTTAATAAAGGAAGTTTTGGAGAAAATAACGGTTTTATGCAAACAAAAATAATAATATGCAGAAACACCGTCAGTAGCGTGATCGGGTTGGAAAGAAATGATTTGTTTTGTCTTTTGTTTTAAAGATATATAAATTTTCTTTTGAATGGTATCCGAATTAATCTGATCAGTCAATTTTTAGCAAAGATATAGCTGAGTTATTATATAGACTTTGTAGAGTAAAGTATTATTTAAAAAAGCGATAGCTCGATAACTAATCAATGTATCGATGAATCTTATTTTCTCAATGAGTTCTACGAAACAGCATTTTCAGATCTTGGCGCCACGGAAACCATAGCCGTGCCGAGTTATTTCTAAAGATGTATACATTTTCTAAGATAATCCAATATTTTTTAACCCTGTTTGTAGTTTCATAAATCTGCAGGCTGGCAACCACAAATGCTCTAAATGAGCTACTAATTGTCTTTTGTTGTGCGTTGGCGAACCATTTTAGCTCTCTATTGGAAAATTCTGCTCAAAGTGCAATTCACAATGACGCATCTAAGTTTATACAATGACACCCTCTTTTTTTATTGTCCGACAGTGTTGACAATGCAACGCCAGTGGGTGTCATGCGGGTTAATAAAGGGTTGATTTTCCACCCTCTTTCTCTCTCTCTTAAGTATGCCGCACAAATGTTGCTAAGCCATTTCGTTTGAAAAATTCTTTTTTATTGCACAACTTATCCTTACAAATGCTGCCAGCCAGCCCCAGCAGTCTGGATGAGAGCGTGAAATGAAAATGATGAATGTAACCTTAATGACCGGCAACAATGCAGCTAGCAGGAAATTCAATTTTCTCAACCTTCTTTCGTGGTTATTTAGTTAATGTTCTTGGTACTTTCAGTTATATTTTTCTTTTAATATTTTTATGTGCGAAAAACTACAAACATGTTTTTTGCAGTAACTCTAAGCAATGGTAGCGAATTTTGAAATTACAGTGTTTATTCTGTTATTTTTTGGCACTTGTCTGAAATATTGTTGCATGCTGTTTGATTTGATTTTTTTTCCCTTAAACTTTTATTCCTTAAATATTCTTAAGTGGTTGGTAAACGAACTAGAAGAATTTGAAATCAAGTGAATTTTTTGTAACAGTTTTGTTCATTTGCTTGCTTGACAGATTTTTGTTGAATTTAATTTTTAAAAATATTCCTAATTTTTGTGCTACTCGAATATGCAACCTCTGTATAGAGAGTAGGATCTTCTATCCTTTAAGCAACATAATCATATCGTAGGTGTAGTTGAAATACTTAGTAACCCAATTTGTTTAGATTTTAGGGATATGAGCCCATATTTCCATAGTAAAAAGTGCGCCAAATCGATTAAAAAATTCCTCGCAATCCAAAGAGCAATAGTTATTGTGCTGTAGCCATTTAAAAATATCACGTATAAAATATCTCGTGTGGGTAAAGTTTTTTTGATATCCTGGAAAATTGGGGTTTCTTGGCTATGAGGTGTTAGAATATCTCAGGTGCTAGAATGACAGTAAAATAATTAGAGGTAGGTGTATCTAGGTTCTTATACATAGTTGTTTATTATTAGTTATTAAGCTATTAGGTTGTGTCTTGGCTACCCAGCAGAAAAGTGGATCATCCTATGAGCGATCTGGGAGTGCTTCCTGAAGAGCAGTGGAGTGCTCCTTATTGATCCAAACTAGGTGTATTTTGTGTTCTCTTTTAACATTGCATGTCCTAGGAAGGGTAGTGCTCCCTTTAACATCGCAGAGGAGCTCAAAAGGAGCGATCAATAAATGATACAAATGGATCAGCAAAGGAACATTTAAAATATTTTTTTTTGTTTTTTTTTTAAAAAGATCAAAGAACCAGCATGCGCCTTATACAAACAAGGTTTGGTCTTTGACGTGAAAGGAAAGGGATAGATTAGCTAGAGGAATTGATTGGAACCATACGTGAATTATTGATTAGACGAAATAGACGTGAAAGACAATGATTAACCTCGGCAAGCTTTTAGTTGTTCCTGTCCTTTAATTCCACATTTACCCACAATTTAATTGTGGATTTTTAGTTTTCCATAATTCTTACATGTAGAAAAGAACAAAGAAAGTGAAAAGAACCATGCCCGAACCCGGAGTCGAACTAGGGACCTCTGGATTGTAAGTCTAGCGCAATCTCCACTAGACTACAGTGGCCGATTTTTTACAGCAAATAATGATCGAGTTTCTTACAAAGCACATGCCTCACTTTATGTTCTTTTTTTTCATTGATTGCTCGCCTATTGATTTTTTAAAACAGTAAAGGAGCACAAGAGCACAAGTGCTCACTTTTTGATAGAATAAAACAGCAAAAGAGCGCTCTGTTGTTGCTCCTCATAGGAGCGATCGCATGTTTTTTTACTGGGTATAGTAATAGTGACTGAATAAACCGCAAAGCAATGATTATGATTGAATATTTTCAGATTCTCTACTGAAAAAGTGCTACTCTAAATGGCAATATATCAATCTTAATTAAACTTTCGAATCCTAGGAATGTTTTTATTTTGTTTTAATGCCACAGACGAGTTTTTTAGGGTAGTTATATGGTTAATTTTATATTCAGTGACTCAATAATAATGTGACCTCAAATAGGTCACAGGTCTTCAAGTTAATTACAAGTGACATCTACATATCAATAATGAGTTTAATAATGCAGACATCATACCATGTAGGTATGTAAGTGTTTCTCAAATTTGTATTGTTAAGTTTGGCATGCAGCTGTCTCTCCGTCTGTCAGTCCGTCAAATTATTTTTTCAAAAAAATTATTTATCAAATTACGAAAATTATGATTCTGCGAAAAAGCGTCTAATTTGATGCGTCTTTTTTTTTTGTTTATGTTAGTTTACGGTCAACATTTATAGACATCAAATAATACCGATCATTGTTTATATACTATAACTTGTACCAAAACAATTGGCAGCTGTAAGTTTGGCGAACATGTAATTTGAAATAAAAAAGCAAAAGTAGTGTGGTTCTGTGATTTCGATGCAGTAAAAAAACGCTGTGTGTAAATTTATAGTTTTTAATTTTTTATGAAGTCTAACTTATCAAAGAAAAATATGTATTTTAAAATTTTTTTTATTTCACTAAAACTCAATTCAACAACTGATTTTGTTAATCTGACATTATAACATACAATGTTTAAAATACTTAAGAGAGTCCTTTTATATACGAGTTAAAAACATTTTTTTTAAAACTATGAAAATATTTCAATATATTGATAATATAAATTACTTTTTACTTTAAATAATTGTTATTTCTTTAATTATGACTGAAAAAAATAAAAGGTATTTTAGTTTAAATTTGAAAAGTCATGAGGTAAAATATTATATATGTATATATCAGACCTGTGAAGTACTAAGCATATATGTACTTTATTCTATATCATGTAAGTACAAGTACCTAGGTACTTAAAAAATAAATACCAAGTGCAAGTACTTACAAACTTATACTTGCAATTTTCAAGTACAAGTACTGTACTTTCAAGTATTTCTCAAGTACTTTGCTAAGTACTTGGGATTTTGGCAACACTAAAATTAAACTTATTTTAAGTACATGGTTAAAAATCTTGGACTAAATTTTAGTCCACTAAAATATTACTGCATATTCTTAAACCTTGCGGTTTGAAATTTAAACTTTGCAAAAACTAACTCATAATTAAAACTTTTCTGTACTAAAATTTAAACCAAAGAAATATAATTGAGTTTTTTTTAGCTTTTTCGTTTTAATTTGAGAACAATTCTGTTTTACTTTTTGCTTTTAATAAACAAAAATAAATCAATTCGTTTAAGTGCATTGTACGAATGATTGTGTACATATAAATAATAATATTCGTAAATATCTCGTACGAATAGCTTCGCAATTTCTTTCATTACATTCGTAGTATTTACTAATGCTTTCGTAGTATTTACGAATATTAGTAGTAACAATTGAGTCGTAGGCTGCCCGTACGAATTATTAGTAGAATGTACGAATTATTAGTAGAGTCTAAATAATTGAAAACCGAAATCATTAAACCTTGTTTGTCGAACATCTGCAGAACATAAGGATCTGTATGATTGTAAAGTGACTATAGACTTCTGGTAGAGTGCGTGGCCCGTAAACTAAAGAGCTAGGTTCAAACCCCAGCTCAGACAGATTTTTTTTTGGAATACGAATAAAATATTCGTAATATGTACTAATATACGTCGATTCTACGAATCCTATTCGTGGCTGAAAACTACGAATAAAATTCGTAGAATGGACGCAGCTTTTAGTAATATTTACAGACAAATTTTTTTGAGTGTAGCCCTGGTAGCCTTATAACAAATAAAAAAGTTATGCTCTTTCACATTTCAACATTTTTATGTAGATGAATCGAGCGAAGATTTTACGCCAACCCAATCCACATCATTGCAAAGTGCGGACTATATCAAAATTGTAGAAGAGCAATTTTATAAATACATCAATGATAAATCTTTACATTTTGAGATGTTGCAATGTTACCTTCTTACGAAGGACTTATCAATCTTTTGAAAATTAAGTTTTGATAAAGGCCAGCACTAATAAACTATAATGATATTTTAAGGGTTTTTTTACTAATTTTTTACAGTTAAAAATAATGAGAAGTTGCTGAAATCTTTGACAAACTCATGCATTTTAATTTGTTTAAAAAATATTGTACAAAATTCTCCAAGTACATAACAAAGTACTTGAGAAATAATTGAAAGTACAGTACTTGAACTTGAAAATTTCAAGTATTAGTATGGAAGTACTTATACTTAATACTTCTTTTGTAAGTACCTAGGTACTTGTACTTGTACTTGTACTTATGTTTACAGGTCTGGTATATACAGGGTGACCCGTGTAAGAGTGCGAATATTTACGGTGGTGAAAGAGGTGGCCAAGTTAAGCAAAAAATCGTGAGAAAAAAATAGACCCCCCTGTCTATTTCAAATATTTTACTAAATTGAAAACATAATGACAATATCTTCTAAATAATTGTATTTTGTTACGAAAAAAAAAAACACTATCAGATCTGTTCGAAGAGACATCCATTGTTTTGGATGCAATACATTATTCTTCGCCTTATTGCGTGTTTGAGATTAATTCCTTGCAGTTCTTGGCGTACAATAGAAGCAGTTGAATTGATTCTTTCGATCAACTGCTCTCTCGATGTCAGTTGTTGTACTTATACGACTTCTTTCATTCGTCCCCACAAATAAAAAACAAGTGGAGCCAAGTCGGGTGGGTCCATCTTGGACCATTTCTTCCAATCCTGCATGCTGGATAGTTTCTATTTAACCAATCTTTAACAATTTTACTGTAATGGGGCTGAGCTCCATCATGTTGAAAGATAATACCGCGTCTATTACGTAAAGGTACATTTTCTAATAGCTCTGGTAGAGTATCGCAAAGAAAATTTAAATAGACTTTTGCATTTGTCTTAATAGACAAACAAGCAATACCTTAATAAAAAGTATTAGCTCAATGTGTTTTCAATTTAGTAAAATTTTTTAAGAACAACTAACTGTGTTATTTTTGAAGATATGTTAATGATTTTGATGTCGTTGAAAATAAAATTACATAAAACACAAATTTGAAGCTAAAAAAATTTTGATTATACATGCGAAATTTTAAGAAAACTGTGCTCAAACTTAAAATTTTGTAGTTTCAACGGATTTATTTCATCTTCACACGAGCACAGCACGGTAATGGATAAGTTGGGTGGGTTCGTTGGTACACCGTTAGAAAGGTAAATTTATTGGCTTTAAAATGAGCTCTTAAAATAAGTTTTTCATGATTTTGTTTTTCCGCTAGAAACAATAGCCAAAGTCATGAAATAACAATTAACCCCGTAACTCCTAAGGGTAGGAAAATAGACCCTCCCTCCCATACAATTTTTTGATAAGCTTAACCTCCTCTTTCACCTCCGTAAATATTCGCACTCTTACACGGGAAACCCTGTATATAATGTAAAATTTTTAAATATTATTATGTAAAACTACGAAAATACATTAATGCCTTGATAATAAAAGCCGTTAATTACTTAAAATTTTATTTGTTATTTCCTTAAACGTGCTTAGAAAAATTATAGGCATCAGGTAAGTGAATGTCAGAGTAATAGCTTTCCTAAAAAGGTTTAACTTTTAATATCACTCCAACAAAAAATTTAAATATGAGCCATAAGAATGTCCAGACTTTTGTTAGGAAATGTCAAACAATAACTTTATGTCGTAATAAAATTGTGTTGCAACATTCATCATACATGTTTCACCTACACAGTAATATACATTTCTCTAGTATTATAAATTAAGTCCACAAATTACCTCTTTCCTATATAAGGTAAACTTTTGAAATGTCAAAGTGACAGTTCTCGTAGAATCGATAAACTTTTAATATAATTTCAATAAAAAATTGAAATCTAAGCCTACAGTAGGAATAACCAAAATATCTTTAATTATAATTTTAGTTCTCTTAATTTAACTACAGAAATTTTTATGACAATCGCTCAATTTCTTTTTCTCATTATTTTTTTACCTTGCTCTTTCCAACAACTTACCAAAACCATGGCCAATCTTGGCATAAAAGCATTTTGCCTTAACTACTTTTATGGCATACTTAATTTTCATTCATTCGATGCATTCCTCTGGTCCTCTGGTCTTCTCTACGCGACTTTACCACTTTTACTCTTCTTTGCATTTTTATGTGACATTCGATTATTTTATGATACGAAGAAAAATAAAACCAATTTACATGAAACACGCCTCGACAAATAATGATGTCGTAAATTATAGCAAACGGGTGGGTTAGAAAAAGTCACAAATAAAGTAATAGCCGCATTTTAACAAAAGGAATTAACGAAAAGTAATATAATTCTTGAGGTTAATTTTTATGGAAATTAAATTGGATTGTAGGAAAATGCGTTTTTATTACCGTAGTTGTAGTTGTTGTTGCTGTTGTACCGCTAGATTTATTGCCAACTATATCAATATTAAAAGAATTTTATTAGTTTTGCAAGGCACACTCTTAAAAATTGGCAATTTGTAGGTTCCAACAGTGTTGCCACATAAACAGGCTGTACTTGTATTCACCAAGGATACTCGTATTTGGAAAAAACTTAGCAAAAAAACATGCCAGGAAAACTGTACTTAAATCATTGCAGTAAATTTGGAGCAAATGTTAGGGGCGTAACATGGTGGCAGCACGCTGCTCCTACATTTCCCAAAGAATTTCTCGGCTCTTCTGGTAAATGACATTCTTAATTAATGCTTGCATTTTTTCATTCAGCATTCTCTTTTTGCTTGCTTTAACAACCCGTGTCTAAACATTTTTGACCAGTGCTGCCAGTAAAGAAAATTTTGTGTGTTCTTTCTTTTGTTCTCCCTTTTTATTTCTATTGTAAAAAAGCGCACAAAATTGTAGGAAAAGTCTTATTAATTGCCGCATATTTATCTTCATTATCAAAAAATAAAACACAAAAAAAAAAAACAAATTCAAGCCTACAATATATGTTTTATAGCATGCATGGTGGATAATTATACAGTATATTCGAGGTGGGAACATTTACTATGAAGGACAATTAAGAGCTTGGGACATTAATTTTAAGTGGAAAAAAATTTGCTTCCTCTTCTTATTCTTAAGAGCTTGTTGAATTGTTTTTGCTTATAAAACTAATAATTTAAGCCAGCATTATAGCAAAGGAAACCCCCCCTTTTTCGTTATAAATTTCAATCCTTTTTATATTATATAATTCTAAGGCTGGGGCCAAATTACACGGTTTTGCAGCGATCGCGACACCGCTCTCACGCTCTTTTTTCTCAAATGCGGCTTAAAAATACTGACTTTTGCATATTTTTATATTATTAAAAAGATTAAATTAATAAATGTATTAAAATACCTGCAAAATTCAGTATTTTTCAGCCGCATTTAAGAAAAAAGAGCGTGAGAGCGGTTGCGCGATCGCGGCAAAAACGCGTAATTTGGTCCCAGTCAAAGCCTTATCGCAGTGATATACTACATGAAAATGTTAAAAATCTTATTTATAAATACCACACAAAAATGACCGCTAACTCCATACGAAATTATATTTTATGTACTTTGTTCTATTGAAAAAAAAAAATATATTAGCATTGATATTTTTCACGCCAAATATTTTTAAAAGCAAAACTAACAAATTTGCAATGATTTCGGGTGAGTCTAATGAAATGTATTTCTTATTCCCATCTGTAGATATTTAACATTATTATTTATACTTAATTAAGACGGTGGCTAAGATAAATAAAACTCCAAAGGCAGGTACCTATCATGAAGGCCATCAATTGAAGCACAGGCGCGAATAACGTTGTAAGCGACAACATTGTAAGTATTCACTTTTATTCATTTTACATGCACTTTTATTCATTTTTTTAATTTATTTTTGGATATGCGATAAAAGTAACTGCTCAACTGGTTACTCAGTTCTGTATTTATGTAATATAAAAGAGTAATTTTAGCAGGTATTTACCAAAAAAAGACTCTGAAATAATGTCGCTTACAACGTTATTCGCGACTGTGCTTCAATTATAGAAGATTATTTATGTTCATCGTTTTCAAAAGCCAGCCAGCCTTAAAAGTTTTACGACATTCTTCTATTGGTTTCTTATATCCAAAATCTATTGAAATTGCGATATGGAAATTTCAATCAATGTCGATAAAGCTATCTTTCTTTTTTTCCAATTTACTTTAACTTTACTTGCTTAAATGTTCTTCCATATTGATATCGTTAACGAAAAAATGTTTTGCATCGAAAACAGGTTTTTCTTGATATTGAAACGCTATCGTTTCAAACATCATTAACAATTAAAATGATCACCTTAACGATATCATTTTGATATCAAACCGATATAATTTTATATGCTGGGAAAGTATGTTTTTGAAATGTCAGAGTGTGAAATATTGTTTTTGCTAACACGGGGGTTACACGACACAGTACTGTTAAGACAGTCGCAACACATTCATACACTCACTTTTGCAGCTGTCTGCTCTACTAACTTTTTTGTAGACAGTTGGCGGGACAGTATCAAGGACAGTAGAATGATATTTAGCATATCAAATAACAGAAGATGATAAAATTAAATAGAATTAATTGGAAATCAGCAATACTTTAGCGTGCTCGTAGTTTGAACAAAAATTTCATCATAAAATATAAATTTTTTACTATTTTGTCTACTATCTTGCCAACTGTTTTACCAACACCTGGACTGTTATTCACAGACACAAAGTTTAACAACTAAAATGTATTTCTCACTGTCTTAACAGTACTGTCTCGTGTAATCCCCGTGTAAGGGGTCGTCCATAAACTACGTTACACATTTAGGGGGGGGAGGGGTTTTGAAATGCACTACGATAAGTAACGGTAGGGGGGGGGGGGAGGTGTTTAGATATTGTAACGTTACCAAAAATTAAAAAAATCGACGAAAAACCTCTAATTAATAACACAATCATTTCAAAAATTTTTAACTTTACATGTTTATGTTTGATCGTCTAAATTGATGGTTAACTTTTTTTTCAACGATTTCTTCCACCACCTTTTCCCTCGACACAGGAACCTTTTGGTATTCCTTCACCATCTCAGCACACGTCTGAAAAATTTGGGTCTTTGCTTTTGCGACAGGCTTTGATGTTAAGGCCTGAATGTTCTTGATCAAAGGAGATACCGTATGACATGTACTGTCCTTCTCAGAAAGAAGAAATCGGTTCAAGGTCGTGTCCTACCTGCGGCTTGTATTTCGTTTTTATAACTTCTATGAATTGCCATAAGTTTGTATTATATCGTTTACAATAAATCGGAATAAAAAATACTATTTAAATAAATCAATTTTCAGAAAGCATTTATACAAAAACACAGAACTTGGTGCAGCTTGGGTGCAGCCTTTAAGGGTACTCTGTCAAAGACCAGGTGAATTTCTTTGCGTTAGAAATGAGGATTCACCTGAATGGGTCGACATAGAATCCGATGAAAAATTCTATTTTGAAGAATCCTCAACAAAGCTACCAGCTTCTTCTATCCCAGGGATTGAGCGCATTGAATCTTGGATCGCAGATGGAATAGCTTTTACAGATGATATTAATTATTGATTTTTTCCAATTGTTCCTTTAATATATCTAGTCATACTAGTCACTAATACTAGTGAAAATTGTTAGAGCTAGTCAAAATATATAATCATTCGAATGAATTAATTTCATATGTCACGTTACTTTATCGGGGGGGGGGGGGGGGGTTTTGAAAAGCACTATGAAAAGTAACGCAGGGGGAGGGGGGGTAAAAAAAACCGGAAAATCAGTAACGTAGTTTATGGACGACCCCTAAGGTTTGGGCAAGTTTCATTTATATAGGTTGCGTACATTTTTTGACGCATTCTTATCTTATGTAAACAAAAATATTTTGACATTTTCCAAATAGGGTTTTATGATGCTTAAGAAAAACGAATTTTTCAGGTTTTGGCTGTGTACTTTTTATACTACGTTTCCATGGCGAGTTAAGCCGGGGTTTATTCGAGATTCACTCGCCATAGAAACTTGAGTTGATTTGAATTTCGTTAAATTCACGAAACTCCACGAAACTTGTTAGATTTAAGCAAGGTTCATTTATATAAAAACGGGAATCTAGTGACAGATGTCCAGAGTACACTGACGTTATGGAGGGAACACTTCTCTAAGCTTCTAAATGGCGACGCTGACAACAATCCCGCCAATAGAGATGATATTCCGGAAACCCCAATTTTGGACGACAGCGTTGAGGTTCCGCTGCCCGACTATGATGAAGTTCTGACAAATATAGCTCGGCTTAAAAATAACAAAGCCGCGGGAGCTGATAGCTTACTTGCTGAGCTGTTTAAGTACGGAGGCGAAGCTCTACTTAAATGCATTCACGAGCTTCTATGCAGAATATGGTCGGAAGAATGCATTCCGAACGATTGGAATCTCAGTGTGCTTTGCCCAATCCACAAGAAAGGCGATCCCACTATCTGTACCAATTGCCGTGGGATAAGCCTTCTTAATATCGCATATAAGGTCCTGTCGAGCGTTTTATGTGAAAGATTGAAGCCCATTGTAAACGAACTGATCGGACCTTATCAGTGTGGCTTCAGACCTGGAAAGTCCACCATCGACCAGATTTTCACGCTACGACAAATCTCGACACCCACCATATTTTTGTCGACTACATAGCCGCCTTCGACAGCCCAATAAGGAGGCACCTGTACTCCACCATGTCTGAATTTGGTATTCCTGCAATACTAATACGACTTTGCAGGATGACACTGAGCAAATCGGGAAGGACCTCCCCCCACCATTTATTACCAAACGAGGTTTCAGACAAGGTGATTCCTTATCGTGCGACTTTTTCAACCTAATGATGGAAAAGATCATCCGAGCTGCTGATCTGAGACGTAGTGGCACAATATTCTACAAGAGTGTTATGCTGCTTGCGTATGCTGATGACATCGATATCATTGGCCTTAATACGCGCGAAGTCAGTGCAGCATTTTCCAGATTAGAAAGAGAGTCATGTCGAATGGGTCTGTCAGTGAATGCAGATAAGACGAAATACTTGGTGTCAACAAACAAACAGTCCCAGCGTCTTGGAACCCACGTTACCGTTGACAATACCTCCTTCGAGGTTGTGAAGAACTTCGTTTATCTGGGATCCAGCATTAATTCAACCAACGACATAAGCATTGAGATCAAACGAAGAATAACTCTTGCCAACGGGTGTTACTTTGGGCTCAGTAGGCAATTGAGAAGCAGAGCGCTCACTCGACGAACGAAAATCACGCTCTATAAATCGCTCATCATGCCCGTCCTACTTTACGCATCACAAACCTGGACGCTGAGCAGTTTAGATGAAAAGACTTTAGGAGCATTCGAGAGAAAGATTCTTCGTAAGATCTACGGACCATAGTCAAGCGCATTTAAATCGAGCGGCTTCGCTGGCTTGGTCATGTTCAGCGCATGAAAGACGATGCTCCAGTGAAGAAAACATTCGATTCGGTACCCAGCGGCGGTCAAAGCAGAAAAGTGCAATTGTACTGAAAAATCCAACGCTATAAATGTGTGAATCCTCTCACACATTTCTCTCTTTCTATGTTAACAATTCGATATTCAAGTAAAGGAGGGTTTTCTTCCGTTTTTTATGCGTGTTTTTTTATTATTATTTCGGAAAAATTATGCAATAGACGCAGTAAACGGTAACGTTACCGTTGACAATACCTCCTTCGAGGTTGTGAAGAACTTCGTTTATCTGGGATCCGGCAATAATTCAACCAACGACATCAGCATTGAGATCAAACGAAGAATAACTTTTGCCAACAGGTGTTACTTTGGGCTCAGCAGGCAATTGAGAAGCAGAGATTTTCTCGACGAACGAAAATCACGCTCTATAAATCGCTCATCATGCCCGTCCTACTTTACGCATTACAAACCTTTAGTTTAGATGAAAAGACTTTAGGAGCATTCGAGAGAAAGATTCTTCGTAAGATCTACGGACCAATCTGCGTCAATGGCGAGTACCGAATACGGTGGAATGATGAACTGTATGAGCTGTACACTGACATCGACATAGTCAAGCGCATTAAAATCGAGCGGCTTCGCTGGCTTTCAACAGGTGTTACTTTGGGCTCAGTAGGCAATTGAGAAGCAGAGCCCTCTCTCGACGAACGAAAATCAAGCTCTATAAATCGCTCATCATGCCCGTCCTACTTTAGGCATCACAAACCTGGACGCTGAGCAGTTTAGATGAAAAGACTTTAGGAGCATTCGAGAGAAAGATTCTTCGCAAGATCTACGGACCAATCTGCGTCAATGGCGAGTGCCAAATACGGTGGAATGATGAACTGTATGAGCTGAACGCTGACATCGACATAGTCAAGCGCATTAAAATCGAGCGGCTTCGCTGGCTTGGTCATGTTCAGCGCATGAAAAACGATGCTCCAGTGAAGAAAACATTCGATTCGGTACCCAGCGGCGGTCAACGCAGAAGAGGACGACCGCATCTTCGTTGGAAAGACCAAGTAGAGGACAGCCTGACGAAGCTTGGAATTTACAACTGGCGTCAGCAAGCGAAAGACAGAAAAGGCTGGCGCAAATTCTTAGATGAGGCCAAGACCGACATACGGTTGTAGCGCCACCTAAGTAAGTAAGTAAGTAGTCATTAATATAAAAGTTACGTACATCAAATACAATGGGTCTACATCATCGAATACAATTTAAAAATGTACGAGTCTGAAATTTTAACAATGCAACACTTAGCTGATGCAATGTTTAAGGATGCACA
This sequence comes from Dichetophora obliterata, assembly GCA_963920525.1. Taxonomy (NCBI): domain Eukaryota; kingdom Metazoa; phylum Arthropoda; class Insecta; order Diptera; family Sciomyzidae; genus Dichetophora; species Dichetophora obliterata. The sequence goes on along the minus strand of OY986438.1, from coordinate 47,552,920 downwards.
CAGTAGTAAAAATTGTTTTTAAATGCCGCATTAATTTCAGAATCCGCAATTTAAACTCAAGCCTTGAACAGCAAAAAATAAAATGCAGGTTAATGGGAAGCAAGAAGTTACGTAAAATTTTAGTATAAGACTAGGATCAACTAAATTTTACCCAATTTTTTTAATTTTACGTATAAAAATAAAAAAAATAATATATCTTGGCTTTAAAATTAACTTTTTTACACTCAATAGTTCGCATGTGAATTCACACGTTTAAAAATAGTTTTCCGAAAAGTTTAGAATTTATGTTGTGTACTTTATCTTCTATCGTTTATTTTTGCAGGTAAGTAGAGGCAACATACAGACACGTAATACATGATTTAAAAATCAGTGACCAATTTTACATAAGCAATGTAAGATCGAAGTCAATTCACAAAGAAAGAAATCACAAACAATTAGGAGTATTAATAGTAGTAAAATAAATATAATACTATTCAATTTACTACCAAATAGTATCATATTCCAGCAACCGTGTGAATTTTTTGCTCTAATGACTACGCTCTCTTGCTCTCATTTTAACATAAGGCTGCCGAAATGAGAAAACGTCAAAAAAGTACGCAACCTTTTATATAAATGAACCTTGGGTTTGGGAAGATTAATTTTAAAACAGCGTAACTTTTCACATGTACACAAAACTCGCAACAGAAAAGAATATAATTCAGTCGTTCGGTGACGGCTATGCTGTGAAGACCTATGTCGGACATTTTATGTACACTCTTAAAAAACCAACGTTTTGGTTTGTAGATTCATAATTCTTATGCATATATTTTTTATTATTTATTTTTTTAAGATTTAATATAATTCATACACATTGCCTCTTAAGATTCTTTGCATTATTTTTTATATTATTTGTATTCATTGATTTTCTGATACTTAATTTTTTGAGGTTTTGATTATAATTTTGATGATTCGTATATATTAGGTTTTAATAATATTAAAGCAAAAACGCAACAAAAAAAAAAAATGTTTGATTCTGAATCGCAATGCGATTTCTGTTCTGCAGAGAACCTTAACTTTTTGCTATTTACTATTTGCCACTGCAAGCAAACTAATATAATTTATTTACTTAGAAGAAAATGCTGGAGCACTAATGACATAAAAGAAATAGTGAACAATACCAATAACTAAAAATAAAAAATAAACAAATATTACAGTATGTGTGGAGGTACAAACATACAAACTTGCAAATCTAGATAATTGTGACAACTATTTCGCTCAGTGTGCGCTATTCGAGAGCGCACCAATACTAAGAAGACAAAATAAAATGTGACTGTGTTAAAATGCCCAGCCCTGATTTAAAACCATTTTTAATGTTTTCAAATGTAAATAATTTAAAAATTCTATATAATTATAACAATAACACCTTTCAACAAATTAACTTTTGCGTGCACACATGAGTAAAACCTATATATTCTGAAAATAGGGGAAAAAAAGATACCTACCCGTTAATACTTCTCATGCTAACTTTTTCTTTAAAAAAACCCTTAATAGCCAAAAATTCCTTCTGAATGCAAATATGATAAAATAAAATTAGTAAAAATGTGATATAACAACTCTTTTATTTTGTTATAAATTTTGAACGCTTGTTCTTACAATTGAAGGATCCAGGATTTATATCATGACAAAGGGACCAGCAGTACTCGGCGAGCATGTATCGAATGTCTTTTCATTTATAACGCGCCTCAATTATTTTGATATATTGGTAAAACGTTCGCCATGGTCGTTACTAAAATCACCAAGTTTAGGCGGTAAGAAATCCAAATGGTTATGGAGAAAATGCATTTTTAATGACATGTTGACCCATCGCATGATTAGAACAGAGCTACTAACGAATAGCATGGAAAATATCAACGTTTATGAATTCCATAAATGTTTTCTCCCTGCAAATAACGTCAAACTTAACCACAATTTTATAAAAACAAGTGTTTTTGACTCAATGGTAACAAAGCATAACTTTTGTAAAATAAAGATTCTATGATCGATTTATTTTTATTACAAAAAATTTCGTACGAGTTAGAAACCGTTTTGCGTCTAAAAATCGTAAACGAATTGATCTAGAAAAACGGCCAGACACGGCTAGACCTACTTTAAGAATATATAGGCCTTGCTCATGTGTGCAAACATGTGTCGGACGATGTAATGACTACAATAATTTAATTTTAAAAAATTTTTTCATAGAGTTAATTTACAAAAGTTTTTAACAAATTTTATTTTTTCTGCTGAGAAATCATTTTCAAAAATAATTTTCGACAGGATTTATTTCATTTATTAATTTTAATCTTTAACAATTAATATCATTTCTCAGCTGAGAGTTCTTATGCGATTTTACGAAGCTTGTAAGTTGGTAAGTAGGCTTCTTACTGGACCAAATTTTTTGACAATTTAGCAACTTAAAGAGATGTATTGAAAACCAGCAAAAAGATTCATATAATATGTTCAGATATGGCAAAGCATATAAATATGTTACAAATGTCCAAAAAATTCAAACTTCCCACAAGCGCGTCAGAAGCGAATTTCATCTGGGGGGCAGTACAAATGGGGGGGCAGTACAAATAGTGGTGCAAAAAAAGTTTACCAAAATTTCTTCACATGAAACATGAAGAAGAGATAAAGAAGAGGAAAATATATAATACAAAAATATTATCGTTTTAAAAAAACTGATATTTTGAATAACTTTTCCTTTTAAATTGTTTATCTAGCTAAAAAAGTGGGGGGGGGGCAACTGCCCACCTTTGCCCCCGCTTCCGACGCCAATGACTTCCCACCATTCAGAAGTGCCTAATAAGTGTTGCCAATTCAGGATTTTTTGCCTATGAAAAACTTTTCAGAACATGTCATTAAAAATTCTTGCTGCATAGCTGCTGTTAACAAATCTCCATAAAAAAATCTACATGCATAATTAGTTTTTTCGTTATTGTTGTTGCTGTTTGTTTTGCGTTATTAATTACCACTGAAACAAATAATTGATCAGAGAATCCAAAATATTGGTAAAAATAAAAAAAAAATATCTATATGATAATCGCGCTCAACTGTCAATATATAAAATTTCTTCATTATTTATGGCTTTAAAACGTGTAGTTTTTGTAAAAGGCAACAATGTACGGTTTTGTTGTTCTGCTTGTAAAATATAAAAATTCGAATTTATCAAATTTTACTCAATATGCAGCTTGTGTGCGTCAGTCAAGGCAAACATTGACAGTGAGTTGAATTAATATGGAGACAGACAAACAGACAGGCAGTCTCGAAGACAGTTAAACGTAGAAACATTTACAAAGAGCAAAAACAATGGACATGTTTGGAATTCTTAAATTTCAAGCTGGGTGCCAAAATTATAATAAACATTAAAATTTTTCACTGACTATGGATCCATATGAACAAGTTAAAAATGCCTGATTTATACAACACAAAAGTTTTTATGAAATTTTGGGAGAACCAAAAAATATCTCTAAGCAGTGCTTTATTACATACAAGACAAAAACTAGCACAAATTTATTGGCAACTTATGATAGTGTTGAAAATTGGCAATACTAACATAAAAACGTTGTTTTAAGCGTGCGTGTTGAGATCTATAAAAATGCTGCCATAAAACCCGATAGCAATAACAACGACTAAGTTAAGTAGCACAGTCAGTTAGAAGCAAAGATACACAATAGAAAGAAGGTCTAGCTTCACGCTTTGCAACATACTTTTAGGCTCATAAAAGTTGCAAAAGCAAATTAAAGAACTCATATAAAAATTCGGCAAAATTTATTCACAACAGCAAGGTTTCAATGAGGCTTAAAGGTCTTTTAACGGTGTCTGGAAATAAAAGGTGACAATAAAATTTCCGTAATAAAAAGAAAAACCAATGTCTGCGAGATATATTTTTAGACAGTTGTTTAGCTGCCAAAAATATTGCTAAATGATTTAACTGTAAATTAAATATTCTTCCTAAAAGCTATACCACCATTAATATGTCACTTGACTTGAGTAAATGACTTCGAATCAAAACAACTGATTCAAGAAATAAAATATAGTGCACCTTTTGCTATAAAAGTAGTCATTAAACAGCTTGGTAGAAAAGTATTTAAAGCGACATCTACTAACCAGTAGAAGAAACAAAATTTAAAGGCCATTTATATATCAATATTTCATCTTGTCTTAGAACACAAAAAATATTTTGTTTTTATATGTCAATTCATTCTTTGTTTACAAGTAATTTAAAGTTGACGTTAAAGCTCTGCAAAGATTTATATTGTTATTTCTTTTCTCTGCATTGAGTACGCATGAATATTTCTCTTTGAGATAACGATGGAATGGGTATGAGAGAGTACAATTACCATGCGTTAAAAATACGAGTTTGAGAACATACACAACAAATCGATATATCGGTAATATTGTTATCTTTACTTGCAACATCTGGAGCATGTGACAACATGCAGCATGCACAAATAACCCTGTAGGAAAATCAACTAATATAAAAGTAGTTGAAAAAGAAGTTTTTGTGAACCACAACTAGTTGAAATTCTGACTTTTTTCGGTAGAACATATTTTATATGGTGATGTCCGCTAAATAAGTCAATTGACTTTCGTCTGCATATGTTTTCAACTAAATGTTAAATTAGTTAAAATTAAATTATTTGTTTAACTACTTTAAAATAAATCAATTGAAAACCGCATATATTTTCAACTACTTGTTAAATTAGTTAAATTTAAATTATTTTTTTAGTTACTTTAAAATAAATCAATTGGAAACTAGTTAATATTTGAAAACTTACTGAAGATGAATTTAAAAGCATAAAAATTTTAAATTTCTATACATCAAAGAGATCATTTATTTTATCGTTTTGGGGAAAAAAATACATAAATTCATATCAGTGAAAGCCTAAAATGAATAATATTTGATGAAATAGCATGGTTAAATATATATAAACTTGTAATCTAATAAAAATTTGCAATAAAAACATGTCAAAATCAGAGTAGTCGCCGCCTTAATATAATTCAAAGTAGTTTTTAAGCCACTTGTTTACTTCAATTACTTTATATATAATGCAATAAAAACTATTCAAAATTGAAGTGGATGCCGCCTTAATATAATTCAAAGTAGTTCATAAACCAGTTTATTTTAAATTAGTTTTGTAATTAGTTGTTTTTAAAAACAAGTTAGTTTGTTTCTATAGGGAAATAGCGAAAAAAGAAACAAAAAAAGAAACACTTTATATGTACTTATATCCCCCATTACATTCAAGTTTTCTACTTATTTCATAAAAAAAACAAACAACAAAGGCATATTTTTAGATAACTTAATGAAATTAAAAATCAGTGCACATAATATTGAAAAAATAATTAAAAAAAATTACTATAAGAAAAAACGTAAATTACATGCTAGTGGACATTTTTACGTAGGTACATATGACCGTAGGATTGACATGCGGCCGTAGAAAACAACATAATACTTTATTAACACAAAGAGAACGATCTGGTATATCCATATTAGGGGTGTTCATATTGATCAAATCGCTCATAAAATGATTTGACAAATGATATGACCAACAGAAATAAGTATGGATTTGATGGCGATTTGACGAGTCTGAACACTTATCAAATCGTTTGTCAAACCATTTGACGAAAATCAAAATTTTTGATTTTTCTGCTGATTTGACGAACAATTTGACCAGTATGAACACTCGCCAAATTGGGTAAAACAAATTTGTCAGTTTAAAAAAGTGAAAACCTGAGCACATCGTGGAAAAAGAAGGAGCGGAAGAATATAATAAAAAAATAATAATAAATAGCTATGGCAAATAATTTATAATATAGTTTCTTCTTCTTCCAATACGATTTTAATAAAAAGTGCTGCTAAAAATTTTCCGTCATCGTGATGTGCTTACTTCGGTGTTGAAAACACAATGAAACTTGGCGAAAAATTTGATGAGTATGAACACTTTTGTGCTCAAACGATATGACAAATGATTTGATGAGCAATTTGAAATGTGAACACCCCTATTGAATGGACATATCCATTGAAAAAAAGAGTTAAAACAGTTACTTAACTTTGTGGAACAGATAAAGAGAAAAAAGCTTGCACTGAAAGAGAGCCAGAGAAAGAGATGATACGCTCTCTGCTCATTCCAAAGCAAATAAGCATATGCATGGCAGAATAAGCAGGTAGGTCCGGCTCACGCGTTAACGAAGAGTGGAAAATGAAATGGTTTAGTAGTTGTCAAAATGACGAAGTTAGTAAAAACGTCAAATAAAATAAGAATATTATGTTTTAAAATTTTAAACAGTGCAGACACGTGTGTTAGGTTTGTTATAATTTGAGTGAAAATATTATAAAAACAGTGTAAATAAAACTATAAAATGCCGAGACAGTGTTTAATTTGGAAAAAAGCAAAGAAAACAAGTTAACCAAAAAATCAACTGCTAAACATGTACATAAAAAAACTCGACATGAACAGCTGATTTTGACAACTAGCACGTTTTCTCTGCTTTCTACTTCATTCCTCTCCGAGTCGGCCCTACCTGGTCATTCTGCCATTAGCATATGTTAAGTTCTACTCTTTATTGTATTTGCATCAATAATATCAGGTTCCTAAGCTAGCGTATACACGGGACAGTGCAAGTCCGCAAAACTAATTACATTTAAACATTTTTACTAATACACTCACATTTGATTCACTGTCCGCGGTTCACTCTTCACTACTGTCAACGAAATTTCAGAGACAGTGGATTTTGGCACTTGCTGACAGTAAAGGGATTAAAGTGTTGCTTTTGTTCATAGAAGTAAAATATAAAGAAGCGGTGTAGTTGAAGTGAATTGAAGTGTTTTAAAAACACAATGAAGTTGACACGAACACAAAAACTTTCAAACAGGGCCGCATTCATAGTAAAGAAAGGCGAAAACTATTTTTCGTATTTTAGATGTATGGTTACTAAGTAATTTTTATATAGCACCATTAAACAATATGGTGCGTTACCGATTTTTGTACACAGAAAAACATTAGTAAAATGAAAATAGCTACTTTTAATGATTTATTAATAATCTAAAAACTAAACAACTGAAATTCATTCTAAATTAAACAAATTAAATTCCTTAAAAAAGGTAGTTTTCTGTAGTTTTTCCGAAATGTCGGCTTTTCATTAGTTTTTTTTATATAAATTTACCTAGTTATAGCTTCCAACGTTAGGGCGCTAATAAATTTTAATTTTAAGTCAAGTATTCAAAGAAATCTGTAAAAAATAAATAACTGTTAAAGCTTATCCTCATACGAACAAAAAATGAAGGCCCTTATATTTGCACCCTACTGAATGAATGCGCTCATGAAGCAGAACTTGTGTTTTGACGGAAACTTTTGCTCCCAAATGGCGGGCAACAATATTTTTTCGCCATTTATTTTGCTCGCAAGGGCTTATGCCAAAAAATGACGCTCTATCTCGCTTCCTCAATTGACAAAAAATATAATACACGTATAATGTGTGTGAGTAGGACACCGTTTCCTTATCTTTTATTTCTTTTTTTGCTGTGATTTTGGATATATTTTTCGGATTTTTGGGGATATCTGCTATTTCAACAATAAAACCCGTATGATACTTCATTGTTTTGTCCAATTTCAAAATCTGAAAACAAGTGCCGCGTGAGCTAGACAGATATATAGTGTTGGAAAAGGATGAAAGCATTCTTCGTGCCACTTTTTTGCATCTCCGCAATGTGACTATTTTATCTCTCTGTTCTTCTCGGCTGCATAAGAAAGATTTCGAGTTTGTTTTTGACACTTAATATTTAATCGAAACTTAACGACGAACGAATTGAGAGAAGCGTCAAGAACAATGCACTGAAAATGCTGTCTGTCGCACATTTTTTTGTCCAATTCGTACTATATGCGTATACTCTCAAACTTCTTGAATTTTAGCTTTAGCACTATTTAAAATGCTCTAGTTTCATTGTCAATGAATAAAAATTGGAAAATGCAATAAAGTGTCATACGGGCTTAAGCAATACCAAAAACTTGTTTATGATTGCAAACAAAAATGTAAGTGAAGCTATATACAACGCAAATATTAAACTAAATTAAATATATGTAATTAATAGTCACATAATTAAGAAGTTTAAAATATTTTATAGTTATATATTTAAAAATAATTATAAATAATACTGTAATTGCAGCGAGAATCTTCGCATTCGACGACATATTGTTAATCAACCTGCACTTACACTTAAAGTCGCTTGCAACTTGCAGATAATTTCGAGTTTTTTTAGAAGACAATATGTGTGCTTTACTTTCGAACTTGTATTGTCCCGTGTAGACGCATTGTAAACGCCACCCAAAATAGATGAAACGAGACATAACGAGAAAATTTAAGCATATGTGAACCAATGTTAATAACCAAAATGGTGTTACGTATTTCATCAATCAACTGATCAGCTGATTCAGACGAGTTGAGTTAATCTCGAATTATAATAGACGTAACGTAATGTTGTCAACTGTCATCATGACGGGACGCAATGTAAGAAAACGTTATAACAATTATAATTGGCAGTAGCCAGGAAATTGTTTCTCGTAAATAATTGCACGTTCCCGTACAAGTCCAATTAAAATAAGTTCAATTAAAAAGTCATCCATAGCTGTGGATATATAGAACTATCACATGAATAATGAAAACTTAACAAAAAACGTAGTTTCAACAATACACATTGCACACTAATCGAATCTAACCTCAATGTTCAGTTGCTTTTTGACAAGACGTAATGTAAAGTAACGTAGAAATCCAAAATCCGCGGATCTATACTTCCCGTCACGTTATGTTCCGTTTACTATAACCACCTGTATAAAAAAACATTGTTTCAAACAATAAGTGAAAGAACGCACTGCTCAACTGACATTAGATCACATTACGTTACTTCTATTATAATTGGACCTTAACTCTTTTCATTTTGGGTTAGTTGTCAAAACATCCGTAACGAGTACAGACGTTCGTCAAATTGCTATCGTCTCGTCTCGGCTATTTTGGTTGGACCTTTTCTTGTTATATCTGTTTGTACAAGTAGACGTGTCAGTGTATTTTTTTGCAATGAAATAAAACTGAGTATCGTGCAGTGATAACATTCTTTGTTTTGAAAGGTTTATTAGCAAAAAAAAATAATCATACAAAAATTGCTAAAGTGTTAAAGTGTTCCTTTATTTCCAACTGTGCATTGATAGGATTTAGAGTTAAAAAGTGGTCGTACAAGCGTTGAAGATGAACCACGTAAATTATGTCCAAGAAGTGCAAGAATGCCAGAAATCATTGAACAAGTGCATGTTATTTTTTGTGAAAAATCAAAGTATGACTAAGCGTGAAATTGCTGATACCAAATGAGTACTCAATATTTTACACGAAGAATAACAAATGAAAAAGCTGTTCAGAAAGTCAGTGCCGCATTTGTTAGTGCCGCAACAAAAACCAAATGGAAGCTAAATTTCTCAGCGTATTTTGAAGCGTTTTAAACAGAATAAAAAAGATTTTGTGCATCGTTTTATAACTACGGATGACACTTAGATCTGCTACCGTAATCCAAAACTGAAACAAGACCGTCTTCAGTGGACTGTTTCTGTGCAAGTGGACAAACCTTTCCTCACCTCCAAAATGGGTGAAGTCAAAACGATCGGCAAAAAAGGTTATGGCATCAGTGTTTTGGATGTAAAATGGATTTTGTTGATTTATTATTGTTGAAACCGTTTGGTTTATCTGAATGAAAAAAATTCGTGAGAAAAACCTACTTTACAAAGAAAAAATTTTTCATCCAGAAATTCCACGTGTTCTCACAAGTATTTTGTCGAAGGCTAAATGGAATAAATTAAATTACGCATTGCTTGAAAATCCAATGAATTCATCGGATTTGGCTCCCAACGACTACTACCTCCTCACAAACTTGCAACAATTCCTTCGCGGAAAGCGTTTTTTTGTCGAATGCAGAAGCTATTGCAGCCGAGGAACAGTATTTTGCAGAGCTTCTGGAAAATATTTACAGAGATTGTATAAAATTATTACATGATCATTGGAATGACTGCATTGAAGTTGAGGGAGATTATAATAAATAAACAAAGCTAATGTCATTTAAAAATACTTTTCAACCAACCTGCCGTACCGTTAAAGCTCCGAATATAAGAAATTAATGTGATTCTTGGTTGTTTGTTTCATTACATTTCATCATTTTTTCTAATACTTTTTTCAGTTGCTTGCCCAAAGCTTTTTAAGAAAATTTGAAATAAAATCCAAACGTGACTAAAATAGCACAAACTAAATGCACGCCATTTTGTTTTTTTTATTCTCCCTGCCAACTAAAGCAGTGTGCATAAATTAAAAAATAACATTAAGTGTTTGTTCAAGTCTTCACAAAAATAACAACAACATCATCATTTCAATGCAATTGCTGTAGTTTTTCTAAAAATTACAAAACAGGCGATCATTAGGCACGATCTGGCAGCACGTTACACAATAAATGTAAACGATGTTTTTTCGCTTAACGAGCGAGCCTCAACTAAACCACTTACATTAAGCACAACAAAAATGGGAAAGGCATTAAGGAAGAACAATAAATAAATAGTAGAGAAAGAATAACAAAGTCATGTAGAAAACGCTGCCACCTTATTGTAGATTGGTACATTTGGTACATTGAGACAATGTTTATTTTTAAAACCAGCTTTTCGTGTTGTTGCTGTTGTTGTTGTTTTTACTGGCTGGATGCCACCCATATTGTCACTAACGCCTAGGCCTTGAACCGCAGGCATCATCAGTTAAGATCACTTGAATTGTCTGATTTGAAGATGCTATCGTCATCGACAACATTTTGTGACCAAAGCTGAGTTTACCAACATGCTTCGTTATGGAAGCGATACTCAAGGGTCTGTTTGTTCCTTTTTCTTTTTCTTCATCTTCTCTGACTTCATCCATGTCTTGCTGTTTTTCAATAATTAAGCAAATAAATACGAGTTAGGAAATACAACTGAAGTGGTCTGTAGCTTTTTAGATTTTAGAGGCACGTGCAAATTGATGGAAACCGAAGTGGCGGTGGTAGTGTTCATTTCCGAGCATATCTCAATACATACATACTATCATGAAGTGTTCGAAGAGCACTTGAGATATTAAAAATTTTCCAAAAACTCTCTTGAAATAATTTTAAACTGACAGCCTAAAAGCTAGCGATTTATATGCTTTATTCATAAGGTAATTAACTGATTTATTAATGGTATTTTGTAAAGATTTAAAAAAAAGCTTTTTAAAAATATTTGAGAAAAATTTCGGAAAACAATTTTTAAAAGCCTTAATTTTATATTTTAATATTGAGCATACTTTTTAAGATGTTAGTAAATCTAATTTTTTTTTTGTAAAAACTTGCAGATTTTCTAAAAAAACTATTTTCTCTTAGTTATGCAAACTTTATTTTGTTTTAAATAAATTCATTTCCTCAAACCAAAAAGCTTCATACAAAGCTCACAAAAGTTTTATTGAACAATTTCAAATGGAAAAGAAGTCTCAAGTAGCAGTAAGTAGTAGAATTTTGCCTTACTTTTTTGCTACTCAAAAGTTTACTATGGCTTTATTTTGTTTTTTATGTAGTGTTGAACTTTGTGCTTTTTGCTATTTCGCTTTAACAATGAATGGCCAGCAACATGTTGCTGCAGCATTTGAAGTACTTTAAACTAGTTGTGGTAGTTTTTGCTGGTTGGTAGCCCAAAATAGAGAAAAAGGGTATTTAAGTAAAAAAGCCAAGAAGAGCAAAAAAATAAAAGAAAGTCACAACAACTGACAGAGCTGTAGAAATCTGTTAAACGTGAAACGTGACTTAACTTTAAACGCGTTACTTGCTGCCAAGCTATAGAAAAGGGCTTTTATTATGCTAGCTCTTGTTGTTGGCGTTGTTGTTGGATGTGTGTGCTGCGCTTTTAAGTGCTGCCACAAAATTAAGAAAGCCACAATATAACCTATTGGACTAAAGTGAAAAAGGCAAACTGAAGCAAGCCTTGAGGTTATTTATCAAAAAATATTTTCCAAAGAGAATCAGACATAAATAGAGTTGCCAGCTTGATAGGAGATTTAAACATTCATCAAATAGTCGTAGAAAGCTGATATAAATGAAAAAAATTAATTCAAAATAATTATTGTCAAGGTTTTAGGCAAAAGCGGTTAAAATTAAGGTATATTTTAGAAGACGTTTTCTAAGTTTACTATTTATATTATACTAGCTGATATACCCGGTGTTAATCAAGAAGTTATATATCTATACCCCAAATTTTTGACCTTTTTTGTTATCGCCAAACATACAAAAATCCTCAGATTCATCAAACACCTTAAATGTTTAGGGTAAATAATCTGCCATGCAAGAATTTTCAAAGTTATATTATTGCAATTTGGTAATTGCATACCTTTGTGGTAAGTAACATTCTTGGTTTAGATGTTTTTTATTAGAAAAATTTTGTTTTCTATAGGAACATGCAAGTTGCTTAAAATTTTCAAGAAATTCACACTACAAAAACTTTCGTACACGGTCAAAAATCTTGGACTAATTTTCAATCCAATCGTTGGAATCATGCATTTTTTAATACCCTTTCTATTAGAATTCAAACTCTTCAAAATAATAGACATTTTTTTAATAAAACCTGGAATAATATTTAATACAGGTTGGATTAGTCTTTAAAAACAGCGTTCGGCTTGGTTCGGTTCTTATGCATGTTTATCATTTCTTTATACATGTGGCTTCACATGTGGGTTCGAATCCCACATGTTTTGTTAATTTTTTATTTTTGTAAAAAATATTTTAACACAAGCATGCATTAAAATTAAGTCCCATGAGAGAATAAAAATCAATTGTAATATATACCGTAGATTATATTTTAATACAGTTTCGGTGTCATCATATATACAATACAGGATTTATTAGAATTTAGTCCAAGATTTTTGAGCGTGTACCTGAAACGCACAAAAAGTTTGTAGTACTAATTTTATTTTTGGTGAAATAGAAAAATAAAAAATCAATCAAAAATGGAAGTGCTGGCTTTGAAAGTAAATAACTCGGTCATATTACAAAGGATTGCATTAATTTTTTGCTTGTTTGTAATTTTGATTAATTGTCCGTCCGTAATCGTGTTTTAATCTTTTTCATTTTCGTTTCCCTTCTAATTTTTATAATTTTCCAGAAAAAAACCTTAACGTATTTTCTTATTTCGCAAAAAACTTGGTAAAAATATTTATTGTTGAAAAATATTCAAAACCAAAAATGGCTTTTTTAATGTTCTTTCATATGGTATACATAAATGTAGGGTTGATGTAAAGTTTCTATGGTAAAATTTTAAAAACATTTTGTACGATCGAAAAATCATGCCTATCATAAAAATTTAAGATTTTTTTTTATTTTTATTCATTTTGTATTTTTGTAATTTTGCTTGCATAAAAAGTAATGGTGTAGTGAAAGAATCATGAAAATTTCCCAATTCATTTCCGAGTTATACTCTCAAATACCCTTTTTAACACTGCCACAGCAACAACAGCGCCACCTGACTGGTCAAACTTTAGACCTAAGCCAAAGCTGTTGTTAAAAAAATTATAATGTATTTAAAAAGATCATAGAAAATATTTATACGTGCAAAACCTATTTTTATTGATTTTATGGAATAAAATAGAAATATATATATAGATTTTATAAAAGAATATGTCTTTCTTTCTTACATATGACTTGGTTAAGCGTGAAAGGCATGAAGTACATCAGCTATCTGATGATGGAGCCATCGATTTTCTGCCATTCATCTTAAAGAACTGTTTTCAGATGCTGCATCAACTCGAAGTGGCGCCCGCTTTTATAAACTTGGGCCGAAAGGATGCCCCACAGGTTTTCGATAGGATTCAAGTCATGGCTAACAGCAGGTCACTACAGTACGGGTATATTTCAGATTTATTGAAAGTCATTTGTGGCTCGGGAAGAATTTGTTGGTGAGTTGTCCTGCTGAAAATTCCAGGTATCCTGGTATTTATAGCATGTGAACTCAATAAACATATCATCTAATAACTCAGTATACATTTGTGCATTCGATTTGCACGAAATAAAATACAGGAGTAACTTTCAAAGTATCTGAAACCAACTGAAATCATCAATGATCTCCGCCCATGGTTACGCGCATACCTAATTTGTCATGGCTATCGCAAATTGTGCCGGTATTTCTGGCCACCGTCGGACCCGTCAATGTGGAACCTTTTCTCATCACTTAATATGACATTTCACCACAACTCATCCCTTTCTCCACAGCAAGACGTTGAATTCGTCTTTTGTGCCGTTGGTCAATCACGGATTTTCTTTCACTACGCTTGATTATAGCACAGTTGCCAGAGTCTTTTAAAAAATTTGTTATGGTGTTTCGGTGACGATTTGTCCTAGCAGCTATAGCACCTACTTTTATATTGGCTACATTAAAGCCTTTTATATTTCAACGATCTTTTTTAGATAAAGTGGCATTTTTATATGAAAAATAATATAACTCTAAAATATGCCCATATTTTTTTCCAAAAATGTATTACCGTTATGTTTATAGTTTTTCTTACTGAGGTTATCAACAAAATTTCGTAATTTTTACGTTATAGCAGTTAAAACACAAAAAAAGCAATTGTGCACATACATATAAATATTTTCTATTGCACACGCGAGATTTCAGAGTATTTTCGATTAACGGTACTACGAATACGAGGAAGAGAAGAATTCTTCGTTAGACTAATAAACTTCATCCATTAACAAAAATTTTGGCATACTCAAAAAAATTGTATTGTTATAAGCCAGGGAGAAAAAATAAAAAAAATATTTGTGCACATATAAATATTTTACTGAGGTAGATTGCATTCTGTTTCTTCAATGCACATTCAAACTTTCTTTAAATTTTATTAAATCCAAGCGAAAAAAATAAGACATCTACTGTCACGTGTCGGACGGGTCCAGCCAACTAACGTTGCAAATCGTGTTCGATTACAAATTTTAGCGAAAGTAACTAACATGGGGAAGAGGTATTTGAAAGTCAAATTTTTATTACTCATAAACATGATTTCGGCGTAAAAAGATTTTAAATAAAGTCTGTAGTTTTTTTTTTAATATTATATTTACATATCCTCACGTAGCGACAAATCACGTCACGTGTCTGACAGAGTGACACTGTTTTAGTTTAATTGGGTAATTAAGTAATTAGGTAGTTTAGTAATTATGTAATTTAGTAAATAAAAAACAACTTTAGCATATTTCTCTTTCCTTGCCTCAACCATTTTTCCATTATCTTTAGACAATGCCTTCCATTTTTACAAAAACAAAGAAGTTAACGAAACATTTACTAAACATTTACGAAAAAGAAAAACTACATTTGTGAAACAGTGCAGACGATTTGATCACCATGGTAAATGAGTTTATACATAATTTGCTTAAATTAATAAATCTAAATTGTTTCTCTTAAATAATAACATAAAATTATAAGTTTTTAATAAGTTTTAATTTTTTTTGCACGGTTGACTTTTCTGTGGAATGCCCCATCAATATCACCAGTAAATTTTTTTTCTTAACATATTTTTTTTATATATAAAGATGGCGCTGAAGTTGGTGGTTTTTTAAATTATTTATAATGTGATTCAATACATGATTTACCAAAATTAGCGTCTTTGGATAATTTGTCTTGTTTTTACACGAAACAATATGGTCAAAAATAATGTGAATTTTTTTTGATGTATGTTTCCGCTTCATAATTTTCTTTATTTTTAGATTTCCATTCCACTTTGGTAAATGATGTGTATTCAAGGGTCTAATTTCGAAAGAATTTTGTTTTTTCAGACGATCTGGAGCCGAGCTCGGTGTGGCCCGATTTTCACCTTTTCTTAAATCCTAGCTCCATATTTATGTATAAAAACTATATGTTACAAAAAAAAATTACTTTATCCAAACGGATGATGTAAAATTAACATGCAAATTAAATTTTTATATATTTATTTACTTATTTAATATATTCTATCTATTTCAAATAATAATATAGACAATATATATTTTTATAAAACATCTAAAATATGCCTTAATTTCGATAGATTTTGCCAAGCCTTCATTGTTATTTTTGTTCTAGTAAATGGAGATTTACTACACTACACTTTCTTACACAAGAAGTAACTGGAGATTTTTTATTAATATTTTTATATTTTATTTTTTTGCATGCAATCTTAAAATTTTTTACAACAGTCTGACCACTTTGGTTGACGGTGCGTTCATGGATATAGGCACAGTTAAAACGTGTGCCACTTGAGCATATTTTTACGAGAACTAAACAAATATTGTTTTGTTTGCTAATGTCTAGAAAACTCTACTGACATTTGTTGTAAATATGTCTTGAATTTTCGTTTTTGCTTAACGCTTTGTTAAAAAACTATTATAAATAAAATAGAAAAAAAAAACAAAATAGTAGTAGAACAACAACAGCAATAACAACAATGACAAGTATTGATTTCCTAAACTGCCTGTCATTTTCAGTTGTTTTTCTTTGAATTTTATTTTTGGTTTTTTCCTTTTTTTTTTGTTTTTGTTCTTCAATTTCTTCAATTTCTTTCAATTCGAAAGGATTTTCTTAGTTTTCTCAATTTCTGTGAAAGGTTGTTTTTAATATTTTATTCATGGGATCTATAGTCGAAGAAAAATGTAATAATATGGCAGCAAAATGCATAAATCGTGGTTGAGCGTGCGTATTTTGAGCGTGTATATTTAGATGTGTGTGTGTTTGTGTGTACATTGGAAAATTCATGGGGGGAGCGGAAGGAGGTTAACTGTTGACTTTGTGATTTGTAGAAATACTTGTAATACGAACGAGCATCAAGCGCAGCAGCAGGAAAAATAATTTGTAATTTAAAAATGGGCTGCATTTATTTCTGTAGTGGTTGTTTCTTGCTTATTATAGTAGTAGCTGCTCTTCTTTTTGCCACTGTTGTTGTTGTTGTTGGTTTTATTTTCTAAAACGTTGTTGTCTGCTGTGCTGTCTGCAGTTTGTTTATATTGATTACAGCAGTTCCTGCCAACTTCATGTTTATTTAACTAATGAAGTTGACTGCGTTTTTTATTTTCACTACATTTAACTCCTTTCGCTGCTACTCTTTGCTGCTGCTCCTCTTTCGCCTCTCCCTGCTCACTTTCATTGCGCACTTTTTTGCCACAACATTTTCAAAGCGTAGTTAAGTGTTTCGCTTGTTAGCATTAAAAAAGCATTTGTGTACAAATAAAAACAAGCTGTAGGTACGACGAAGCTTAACAAGTATTTTTGTGTTCATTGCAAAAAAGTAGCAAAATTTCTCAAAGAAAAAAAAAACCATTGAAAAACACTGCTATACATTGAATATGATAGAGCCAAAGAAAGAGGGAAATAATAATTTTTAATTAAGAAAACTGTCAAAAAGTCAAATGCCAAATAATATGGCAACACAGCTCATTAGCAGAGTTTAAATAAAGATCAAAGGTTTCACACTACTTATAATTTTTTCCCTTTATTTTGCTCCTTTTTTGTATGAATTTAATACATACTTAGTACTTTTTACCAAAGCTTTGCTGGCTATGCAACAGTAAAGCTTTGAGCTTATTTTTGATAACTATGATTTTTAATCCACAAAAGCTTTAATTTTTTAATGCTGAAAACCCTTTTGGCTTATTTTATGTTAAAAAACTGTTAAGTTAACTTTTTGAAATTTTTATATAGTTTTTAGAAGTTTTGTGTACAACTTGATTGATAGAAGCAGTAAGTTGTAAGATTATACAAAGCGTTACAACGAAAAAATAACCACATCATACATTTTTTTATAACAAAATTTAATTTATTTGACAAATTTATGTAAGTAATAAAGTAAATAAAGATTTTGTAAATTGTATTAAAAACTACAATTTATAGTTTGATGTATTCATTATCTTTTAGCTATAAGTTTATTTATTTTTGGTGAATAGATCGAGAAAAAAATGCAGTTTGCCAAAAAATTTACTGTATTTGGCACTAAACTTGGCTAGATTTTTAAGAGAGCAAATTGCTCTTTTACAACATTTTGAATGGATCCAATTGAAATGCTAAAAATATACGCTAGACATGGGTAACGCTGCGCTGCGTTGCGCTTTTAAGTTGAAGCACTTGAATGCGTTACTGCGCTAATACACTTGTTTTAAAAATAGTAACGCAATAGCGCAGTAATACAAATAAAACGCTTATAGAAAAATAAGGAAATTTTTATTCAGTGAGCAAAAATTGCCCAAATTTTACGATGCCTTAAGCATAGCAACAGATTGTTCGAAGCGAGCATTGTTAGCTTATTTAAATATGGAAGGAGTTGCGGAAAAGATGCTGTTAGCATGAGTGTTTGATTGTTATGATGCTTTGCCATTCACGGAATGGTTTTTTAATATGTTTAACAATATTAAGTCGTGTTCATAACTGTTTAAAAAACGTAAGTGTTACTGTTTGTTATTGCGTTGAAGATGAATATTGCGTTAATAGTTAAAAGTAACGCAGTAACGCAACACCGCATCAAAATATATCATATATATACCGCATCAAATATGCTTATTTTTTTAGATTTCTATACTTTCTAGATACATGAAATCAAAGTAGCATCCAACTTGTCTTGCGCACCAGAAATATGTTTGTATATATGTGTGATTGAAGTATAAAATTGGTCAATTTTACAAGGTTAAAATTTAGAGCTTAAGGCCAATTTTTAATGAATGCTATGTGCTTATCAACATGATGTTAATATAGATATCGTAGCATTTTAAACAACGCCATGACACAATTGCGTTAACGCATTACGTTGATATAGTCAAATGCGCTTGGGTTGGTGTATCAGCGTATCATCTTTTGATGCGTTACCCATGTCTAGTATTCGCAAGGTTTTTAATTGTTATATGACGATTTTCGAGCACAAATTCTATGGTTTGCTTGACGTTTTGCTCATTTGTCGATGTTCTTGATGAAGTTCGACGCTTTTTCATCCCTCTTTACGCCTTGCACTACTTTAACACTCTTGTTCTTGATAGAGCTCGGCCATCGAAGACTTCTTCAATTGAAATTTTTCAGAAACTGCATTCCGCAAGCAAAACATAAAATGCATTACTGTGAATAACTGAATCATACATTGGAAAATGTCGAAAAACTTTTCTGTGTTGTTCACAAAAACCAGCTTTAAATAGTAAAACAGTGAACATTATGACATAAAATATGATGTCAAAGATACTGCTACCAACTTAAAAAAAAACAGGTGCGTCGTTGGACACACGAGAGAAGCGAAGCTTTTTCACAGTTTCATAGATTTGGCAATTTAATGGTTTTTCTCATAAAAACTTGTGATCGATTGTTAACTTTTCCTTCGCGCTATGCAAAAACAAAAAATATGTACCAACAACAACACAAATGCAACACAAATGCACGAATGCATTCAAATCAATAAAAAACAAACACCTTCTTAGCGATGCTGATGACAACGTGTAGTAAGTAGAAGCCACATTTTTATTAATTTGCGGTACTTTTGTGGTTTTTATAGCTGCTAAATATGTAGGAAATATAGGACGACCAATACACTATCCTTTTAGTAGATTACTATAATCTGCTCCAACATAGCTTCACGCATTCACATCAACAAGAAAAAACAAAACATCTACTTAACGATGCTGATGACAACGTGTAGTAAGTAGAAGCCAACATTTTTGTAACTTTTTTGTATTTTTGATATTTATAAAGCAGCCAATACACTCCTTTTACTAGATTTTTGTGATCTGCAGCAACATAGCTTCAGTTAATACTTAATATTTAATGAACCACTTTGCGTAACAAAGAGTTTTGGATTGGTGGGTAGCGTGTATAACTATCAATCGAAGGGGTATGGGCTCGATACTCACGGCGTACAAAGAAATATCATCTTTGACCAGCACTCCCAATCCACTTGTATTATCCTTTATTTTTGAGAATTTTTGCTCATTTTTTTCTATATATAGTTTATGTCGTCTGATTAAGGTTTTGCACTAAACCTTATGATCCGCTCACAAAAGTATTCCTTATCAAAAACCATAAAAGATCTTTAAACAGCAAAATCTAATTGAAGAACTCCATTAAACAAACAACTATAAAAATAAGAAGAAGGTTCTGAGAAAAAAGCGTTTAAGTAACTAGTTAAAATATAAAGTATATTAAAAATGTTGATTTTTAATTGTATTTAAAATTGTATTTAAAAATGTCAACATAATTTTATAATTAACCCTATTTGTCCCACAATTATACATTTAAATGTTTTGATTTTTTGCATAAATTAAGATCAATTGGCGTAAATAAACTTCACATGCATTTCTATGAAGAAATTTTGTGGCTCCATATTGAGCCGCTGGGACAATTCGGGTTAATTTTTTTTTTATTTATTTATTTGTTAACGTCTATAAATAATATCCTTACAGACTAAGCAAACATAATTTAAAAGTAATAAAAATAAAGATTAAAACTAGTTTCTATTTAACAACAGTGTAATAGTGGTTTTAAAAGCAACTTTGGGCATAGAAAAATCGAGTAAGTTATTATTATAGATGCTGTTTAAAGCTATAAGAGCTCTATTAATTGGCTCATTAGTGGCATAATTAGTTCTATGACAGCTAATGTAAAAATAATTCGAGCTCCGTAACGACTTTTGCGGAATATTAAACGATATTAATTTAAGTAAGTTTTCACAAAAAGAGCGCAAAGCAAATTTTAAGAATCTTTTTTTAACTTTTTCCAGTCTAGCAATATGTATCGAGTAAAAAGGACTCCAAATAAATGAGGCGTATTCAAGGCTAGATCTAACAAGGGAAGTATATAATGTTTTTAGTGTGTAAGGGTCAACAAACCCAACGCTGTTTCGCCTAAGAAACGCTAAAAGTGAATATGCTTTAGGGATAATTCAATTTAAGTGAGAGCTAAAAGTTAAGCTAGAATCAAAAATTACTCCAAGGTCACGAATTTCTGATAATCTGGCTAACTTAGTGTTATCAAAATTATAATCAAAAATAGTTGGTGAGTGGAGCTTGTAATAAGAGACAACATAACATTTTCCGAGGTTAAGAGATAATTTGATTTGTTTAAACCAGGAAAAGACATTATCAAGATCAGACTGGAGACGAGAAGCGTCGCAATCACTTTTAACTTTAAGGAAAACTTTAAGATCATCCGCGTAAAGTAAAAATTGAGCATTAAGAAAGCATTTAGAAACGTCATTAATGAAGATAACAAAAAGTAATGGTCCAAGGATGCTACCTTGTGGAACCCCAGACACTGCTATAAATGGCGAAGATTTTGCATTGTCAATGACAACATAAGAAACCCTATTTGAGAGGTATGAACTCATCCAAGATAGAAAAATGGAATGAAAACCAATTTTGGCAAGCTTGAGCAATAAAGTATCGTGTGACAACCTGTCAAAAGCCTTAGAGATGTCAGAGTAAACGACATCAAGTTGGTGCCGATCTTCAAAAGAAGAGATGCAGTAATTTGTGAAGACACTCAGGTTAGCTGTAGTTGACCTGCCAGATACGAATCCATGTTGGTTTGGACAAATTTTATCTTTAACAATTTTTTCAAAAAGCTTTGAAACGTTAGTCAACTTTGAGATCGGTCTATAGTTTAGAACATCGTGCTTGTTGCCAGCCTTGAATATGGGTGTGATAAGCGAAACTTTCCATTTATCAACGAATTCATAAGATTTTAATGATTTATTGAAAATTATATAAATTGGTACGGATAAAGAATGAACACATTGTTTAAGTAAATAAGCACTAAGACCATCAAGATCGCACTTAACTGAATTTTTCAGGGAGGCAATAGCTGTTTTAACGTCAGACAGGGAGACCGATAAATAGCCAAAGTTTACGCAAGAGTCAATATTATCAACAACCTGAGGGTTAACAGAAGCCAAATTTTGGTCAAAATTAGACTTAAAATAGTCAGCGAACAATTGAGCTGTTTTAGCAGCAGAGTTTGATATTTTATCCATATAAAACATAGAAGAGGGGATAGTTGATGAAATATTTTTAGATTTTATAAAGCTCCAGAAGGACTTGGCATCCGTTTGTATACGATTTTCAATGCTAAGAATGTACTGCTTATAAAGAAATTTGTTCAAAAAATTAAATTCACGAGCGAAATGTAAATACTTTGCTTTGCAATCGAGGTTTCCAGTTCGTCTAAATTCATTGAAAGATTTATTCCTTAAATTTTTCAGTGTTTTCAACCCTCTAGTATACCAAGGAAGCTTATGTAATTTGGTCTTAAAAGGAATATTATTTGCGAAGATATTAGATAGGTGCTTAAGAAAGATATCATAGCAACCAGGAGCATCCAAATTATCCAACAACGATTCCCAATTAATATCAGTAATGAGCCGATTACAATTTTTCAAATCGATAATGAGCCAAGATTACAATTTTTAAAATCATAATGATGTTTTGTAGAACTTGTAACACTGAGAAATTCATAAAATTTAATATTAAAGGCAATGGCCGAGTGATGAATACTATGTTCAGAAATAGGGAAAGGACACTCATATAAATCAAAACTAAGTGACTTATTTATAAAAATTAAATCGAGTAAATTACGTAACTTATTGAAAATGGTGTTAATTTGTGAAATTTTTGAAAGTGTCTTCGTGGAGATCAAAATTTCTAAAAATCTAATTGATGAATTTTATATGTGGTACGATTCTTCTTCATTTCATTCGTTAGTAATTATAAGAAGGAAGTTCTTTTTGTAATTGCTTACTCTTTTCTTAAGAAAAAAAATTCCCTTTTATATATTTTATACGACGTTTATATGTGCTATATATTTTTTGTTCAGTAAAAATGGCCCCCACAACGTGCTCATTCAGAAAAATAGCTTAGTTATTCTTTTGCAACAAAGCTGTTTAACTACATTATTGCTTAAACCAGCTAGCTTAAACCAGAAGTGTAAACAATTCTTCCTAAAATCCAGATAAAAAAAAGGGTTAACGATAATTATTTAATTTTTATAAAATAAATAAAATAAAATATGTACATTAGGCTGGGTCAATTTGCAAATCGATGTTGCCTGGGTGATTTGAAAAAATGATGCCTGAAATTAAATTCTTGCACCCGCTTCAACCTAAAAACAGTCTAAAAAATTCGTAAAGAAAAGAATTCACTGACCCCCTTAATAAAAAATAATTTTCAATCATTTAATGCCATATCGACTTGTAGTTAAGCTCATTTTATGATTCCGACTACTTTTTTTAAAATATTAGCACTAGCACTAGCTTTTTACTAGACAATTTGAGATGTTAGTGAATTTTTTCATTTCCCGAGTAGTAACTTTAAATGCATCACTGATCCTGTCAACAACCATCTGTTAAAAGACAACTGTCAAAATTTCAGCTCGCTGGGACGCTTAGTTTGGCAGCCGTTGACAGCAGACGATCTTGTGAGTTTTGACGAAAATGGAAAAAAAGTGAAATTCGTGTGTTCATCAAGCATTACTTTTAGCGCAAAAAAACCATCAGCCAAATCTAGGAAAGGCTGATAAATTCTATGGAGACTCTGCAACATCGATTGGAATGATTTACAAGTGGTTTACTGAATTCCGATGCGGTCGTACAAGCACAAGTGACGCCGAACGTTCTGGATGCCCAAATGAGGTCACCACACCAGAAATGGTCACTAATATTCACGATATGGTGCTGGGCAATCGCAGAGTTAAAGTGCGAGAGCTTGTTGAGGCAGTAGGCATCTCAAACGAACCGGTGTGGAACATTTTGCGAAATCATTTGGATATGAAAAAATTATCCGCAAGATGGGTGCCGCGTTTGCTCACTCTCGACCATAAACGCGATCGTGTGACTGATTCAAAGACGTGTTTGGCGATTTTGAACAAAGATAAGAAGGATAGTAACAGTGGACGAAACATGCATCTATCACTACATACCAGCGATAAAGGAACAGAAGAAACAGTGGACTTCACCGACCGAACGTGCTCCGAAGAAGGCGAAGACGGTGCTATCGGCCGGAAAGGTTATGGTGACAGTATTTTGAGATAAATGCGGTAAAATCTACATCGATTACCTTCCACCGAAAAGAACGATCAATGGCGAATACTATGCAGCTGAACTGGACCGTTTCAACGACGCTTTGAAATAGAAGCTTCCCTATTTGGAGAGGAAAAAAGTGCTCTTCCATCAAGACAATGTGCGTGTTCAAACATGCCTAGCTGCCATGGCAAAATTCCATGAATTCAAGTAAGAATTGCTTCCTCATCCAGCATATTCTCCAGATTTGGCGCCTCTGACTATTTTCTGTTTTCAAACCTGAAGAAATGGCTCGGCGGAAAGAGGTTCACCGCCAGAGAGGAGCTCATCACCGAAACAGAGGTCTATTTTGAGGACCTGTCGAAAGCGTATTTTTTGGATCGGATCAAAAAATTGGAGGAATGTTGGACGAAGTGCATCGAGCTAAAAGAAGACTATATTGAAAAAAAAAACGTTTGTTTGCCGTAAAAATCATTTCTTGTTTTATTTTTCACGGAATTATCAAACGGCCCTCATATACTCATAATTCTGTGATTATTTTTGTTTCGTTTTGCTTTCTTTGCACTTCTCTTTATATAGAAAAATTACTGCACATGCATTTTTTGATCCCTAAAATCTTTTCTCAACTATCTAGGTTTTCATCTTAACAAAAAACAAAGGAAAACAAAGCTGTTAAAATAAAAGAAAAATTTTTAACAGAAAACATTGCATACTTTACGGCATCAAAGGAAATTACTGTAGGCGGCTTGCTTTAAATACTTTTTCTGCTACCTTTTTTGCAAGTTAAGCACTTATAAAAGCATGACGTTATAAAAGCCGTGTATGATGCATAACGACCGACATACATGCATGTGCATACACATGTCAGTAGAAATAAATAAACACACAAAAGCTTTAACCTTTACTCTTGTTGGAAGATGAAAAAATTTATTGCAAGATACCCTCGTTGCTCAGTGTTGCATTCGATACACCAAACGCAAAAAGTTTCTAAACACGCTTTGCAAACTTCAAAGATTAAACGTAGAAAAGCAATTTTACACGTTTTCATTGGTGCTGTTGCCACTGAAGCTGCTTAAGTTTTTTTTAGTTTAGTGTCGCTGATTAACAAAAATTAATTTTAGATTTGAAAAGCCAAAATAAAAACTGATATTTCATTCAAATTTAGGTATGCTTAGGTTTTTAAAAAATGACAGTGCTATTGGCTTCAAATTGCCATTATTCATTGGTTGTCACGTTGCTTTGGATATGAGCTTGATTTTGGTTTTTTTGTTTGTTGTTCTATTTATTTTTTGCTGGAAGTGGGCGTTAAATGTCAATGAATTTAATGGGTGGACGCGCAGTTTTCTTATTGTTGCTTTATCAAAGCACAAAGTGTGTGTTGTTTTTGTTATTTTTTGTTGTTTTTTACCCTAACTGCTGTTCAAATACAAGCAAAAGTAGGAAAAACTCAACAAAGTTAAAGGAAAATGCGAAAATGATGAATGGCTGCCATGCGAGGGTGTATGTGTGAGTGTGTTTGTAGGTTTTTTACAACCTATAGAAGTACACCACACAGCGACCTGAAGTGGAGTCGAGTGATGTTTTTTTTTAGATCTAGTTGTATGTGTTTGTGCCTGTTTGTGTGCATGTGTGTGTGCGCGCGCTTTTTTAAGGTCATGGAACTTGTTGTCTGCGCAAAATTACTTACAGGGTGAATTCATTTTTTTCTCAAAATTCGATCAAGTAAGATTTTGGTTTCTGTTTAGACGCCTGCTTCTTTGTATTAATGTATTATTTATTTTGACACGACTTAGGAAAAAAAAAAATATTGTTCCATCTCAGCTGCACCCTGTTTTCCAGCGAATTGTTTGTTGTTCTTTGTAGCAATGTGTGTAATATCAACGTTATTATTTTCTGTTCTTGATGCCAACTGTTTGACTGTATCAAAGTTTATTAAAAAAAAAAACGGTTTTTAAAAGCTTTTTCCCCTCACACACTCACTGCAGCTCCTTTGCTCAATTGCTTTCGCGGTTTGTTTTGATGATTTACGCTCTTTATATAACAGTTTGTGTGTTGTGTGTAAGAAAAGGTGTTTGCTTGTGTGAGTACTTGTTGTTGGCACTGTTTATGGGCAATATTGTCAAAAATTTACAATTCAGGCCTGTTTACTTATTTTTCTACTACTTTTATAAAAAAAACAAAAAAAAAAAAAGAGCAAAAATTTAGATTATCTCTCAGGGCTACCAAATAGCAAGGTACCCACTAGGAAAACATTTCAAATCATTGACCGTTGTCAATTGTCAATAATTTCAACACTTAAACCTAATTTTTTCCAACACTTTCGCATGAAAAACAACTATAAGCCCCAAACCGAAATAAACAAGAGATGGCAACACATGCTTCAACTGCTCATATAAATGTATGAATGCTTGTGCTTAAGTTGGCAGCCGTTGCTGTCAAACTTAATTAAATCTTGGCTTTGATTGATGTTGCATCTGTTCGATCGATGAGTGAGCGAGTTGGCTGTATGTGATGTATCGAAAGCAAGACAAGGAAAGACACGCACTTTGGCTACAACGTTTAACAAAGTGTCTGCAGGAAAAGGGTTCATTTGGGTCACCACAACTCGTTCTCCTTTATTGCGTTTATCGATGACATGTGACAGTTTTATTGTTATTTTAGGGCCACTGACGATGTTTCTGTTGATGTTGGTTGTTATTACTATTATTGTTTACATTTAATGAAACTCAATGAGATGGAAACCCAAAGATGTTGCCATCGTAGAGAAGTGGAATAAAATTGAAAAAGTTATTATTGTTTTTTTAGGACACTTGAATGGGATAACTAGAGGAACGATATTTGTTAGAAAAATAACAATAAGAGTATTGATTGTAGCCTCAGCGAGCCAATTTCATAGTGTAGCAAAAGCCTAAGCTAAAGTGATTTACCATGTCCCTCAATATTTCTATCGGCCTTAACTGAAATGTATCCATCTACCATAAAAGTCATAAATTTAAAAGAAAAACTTCACAAAAATATTAATAATCAATTTTCTAAAATATCATAAATAAATTGACACTATGGAAAAATATTTAAAATGCCGCCAAAGATTCAAGCGGAAAAAACTAAAGAACCAAAAAATCATAAATAAAACAGCTCATAAATATGTAAGAAAAAAATGAAAAATAATAATTAAAAAAACACACACGAACACACACAATCGCACGCACCACAACCGCGGTAACAATGGAACGAACTTCTAATTTTAGGCACTTTAGAAAATACTATCTGGTTGTGATAAGATTGGAGTTACTCAATGTTCGTCAATAATTACACTATGCAACAACCGAAATGTGTTCCGGTAGGAAATATAAATTTCTGTTGTGTTATGGTCCTCCAGCTACAAAAATAAACAAAATGTAAAATTTAAGGGCTTATTGCAAGAAAATCATAGGCCCATAAAACATATTTCCAAATAATCGACTCTAAAGTTTTGAAAAATTTTTTTTGCATGAAAAAATGGAATTGAACACGGAAAAATTTACAAATAGGTTGGAGATAAAAACCTATAATAATAATAAGAAATAGCAAAAATCTCTTCAGTGGTGGTTGTACATTGAGTAGTTGTACATTTGGAAAGGTGCACGTGCATTTTTGATTTGAACTCAAGAACGGATGGTCCGATTTGTTATCAACCTAAAATGGAATTACTTTTTTTTTAATTTAATACTCTTAATTTAATAATAAACACAATGTTATGACATAATTTTTGCAATTTTTCGCTGTTTCGGATAAAATTTTTATGGAAATACGAAAAAATAATTTTTTAGCAAATTTTGTCCAAATTTTTTATAAAAAATTTTACAAAAACATTAGAAACGACAAAAAATGTCTAGTTTAGCAACATGATTGTAAAGCAAAGTAACTTTTTAATAAAACCAGACACTCTTGGGATGAATAAATTTGAAATCATTCAAAAATTTACTGAAAGTAACTCATTTCAATGAAAATTACGAATTTTTGTTTGTTGAATAAATCAATACCAGGAGCACATAAAAAGGCGTGGCAGGTATTAAAACAGTTTTTACATTACTAGCAAATAC
Source organism: Dichetophora obliterata (assembly GCA_963920525.1). NCBI lineage: Eukaryota > Metazoa > Arthropoda > Insecta > Diptera > Sciomyzidae > Dichetophora > Dichetophora obliterata. The sequence goes on along the minus strand of OY986438.1, from coordinate 47,524,754 downwards.
CCACTCTTCACCTGCGATAAAAATATTAAATACTATGTAAAAATTTTAAATCTTAAAATAAGAGTATTTTGTTTTATCTTCAAGTGCAAAATATGAAATATTTGTGTTTATTTAATAATTTAAAAATGGTGTTAGTATTAAAAAATTATCTTATTTAATTTGAATTACCTTCTTAAAGTAATTGTAATGCTGACATAAAGTTGCTTGGCTTTTTCCGTATTTTGATTTTTTAACCAGCACTGCATAACAGGATTATAAAAAACATTGGTACGAACTTTTTTAAATTAGTTATTAACCTATTTACCACTGGGTTGTTTTCAGTATGCTCTTTAAAGCGCTTATTAATACATGGAAAAGAGAGATAAAGCTTTATGCTGCTTGTGTGTCTAACAATTTAATGAAGCAATGATTCTTATGTTTGGTTTTTTTGGCTACTTTATAAATCTAAATTTTAGTAACTTTTAGAAGTGGTTTAAAAAAAAATAGAGATTGCAAGATTTTAAGTTAAACATGTAGCTTTATAGCAGGGAAAGAATTACTAAAATCGGTTCAATAGCTTTTAAGTTTAGTGTCGTCGCAGATACGTGAGAAGCCTTTTATATAATAGTATAGATACACCAGCATCACTTTCTGAGTCAGTATGTCCGTTTAAGATCACGACCAAGTTTAAAAATGAGCCAATTTGGATGAAAATCACGTCAATATCTGATAGAAAGTGACTATGGATAACAGTAAAAATCTTTTAAAATTCCACAAAAATTAATATATGGTCTAGAAATTTTGCAAATGAGATTTAATATGATTTTTTTTTTAAATTTAAGCAAACCGAATGCAAACCGCGCCTACCTCCCATGCAAAGTGACTAAAGGAAAACGGTGATATCTCTTAAAACTTTACAAAAAAATATCTTAATGGCTTGCAAATGTCCACATATGCTTTGATCTCAACTACGCAATTCGAATAAAATCAAATGAAAACCACGTCTAGATCCCATACAAAATGGCTATATGAATACGGCTAAAATCTCTCAAAATTTCACACAAATTAATTTAATGTCTTTGAAATTTACTCACAAGCTTTGATCTGAAATACGCACTTTGCGCTTTAAATTTTACAAAATCGAATGGAAACTCCACCTATCTTCCATACAAAGTGACGTTAACAATAGAGAAAAACACTGGTAAATTTTACAAAAATGTGATGACTTGATTTAAAGCTAACACATACTCTGAATTGAAAATTTTGTTAAAATTGTAGTAAATATATAAGAAGAGATTTTTTTGGGAAGACTTTTGAAACTTCCGTTTTACATTTTTCACTTTTACTTTTGACATTGAAGCCGAAGTGACATCTTTAAGACAACAAATTAAATAAAAACTATTTTAAATATTTAAATAAAATTGATTACTATTGAAAAATTCATCCAAAATGAAGCCATTTTAAAAAATAAAACTTCATAACTTCGAATATACTAAAATATTGCTGTGTGTGTATTCTTACTTCGGAAAGAATTAGGAATTATCTTTATTAGTTTTTTATAAAACTTTTTACGTTTATTAATAATTTTTGTAAAATTTTGCTGAAAAACTTAATTTTTTTCGGATTGAAATTGAAAAGACAGTGTCATAACTAGTGTCCGACCGAAACCGGATATTTGGCCGAAACCGAAACCGAATATTCGGCCATTTTATTACACACTTCCGTACACACTCAAAATAGTACGCACCTACAATGTAGATTTTTTTAGAACTACAAAGCAAAGTATTTCTGTTTTTCTCTAAGGTTTAGTATTATAAAAATAGAAATATGTATTTCGTTTTCTTTTCCTTTATTCCACACACACAGAATTCGTTCGGAAGATTAATTATCAATTTTTGGCTTAAGTACCTATAAAACTTTAATGGTAATTGCAATAGAGATGATAATATCGAAAATGATAGAACTCATAAAATTAACCAAAATGTTTTGCGTAAACACGATAAATCAAATTATAGACGAATTCATAATTTTTGTTTTGTACAATGCATTGTAAATGTTTTTATTAAACCAAACTTATATATTTGAATTAAATGATTGATGCAAAAAATTTTGGTATAATTCAAGAATAGCGAAAACACTCTTTTTTAATATTTTGTTGTTGGATTATACGGATTTTTACCTCCTAAATCCAAATTTCAGGCTGCTGGCAATTGGTTTAGAAGTTATAGGCCTCATAAGTTGCAAAATGGGCTACAAATCTTTCTGCTTTTTTTAGTGTTCCGCGTTATGGGTATCAGTTAATGCGAGTACCTATTCAAGGAGGTATCAAACATGAAAATTCATTCATAACTTTTTAAGATATACCTATTATTATATTTACAATTTTTCTGGAAAACTAGTGGTTTCCCTTTTACGAAAGAACGACACTAAAAATGTTCATATCTTTAAAAGTTATGCATGAATTTTCATATTTGAGTTGGTACCTTGTTGAATAGGTACTTAAATTACCTATCTTATGATACCCATTGAGTTTAGTTTTGCTGAAAAATTTAGGAAATTAGCAAGATTTGTAGGCTATTTTCCCCAACTTTGGAGGCCTATAACTTCTAAATCAATTGCGAGCCTGCGAGCCTGCCAATATCAATATAATCTGCAAAAAAAAAAAAATTAAAATTATATTTGTCGCTATTCTTGAAATGTTCCTAAATGTTTACCAAAAGTTTCGGCTAGTTCTCTATATGGCCGAATAGCCGAAACCAGCCGAAACTGCCAAAAAGGGCCAAGACTGGACGTAACCGAAACCGAAACCGAATAGTCGGTCGGACACTAGTCATAACATTATTTATCAAGGTAGGTTTTAGGCAAAAGTTGTGAAAAACAAGGCAAATTTTAGAATATGTTTTCTAAAAAAGTTTAATATACATACAAAAAATTCAATTTGCATGTTAATTTTACATTGTCAGTGTAAGTAAAAAAATATTTTAATCGGTCGGTTAGTTTTTTTGCAGTAGTGGACAAGTATGTTTCGTGAAAAACGCGTTAAAAGTTACTCTGGTTAGTTAAAGGTGCTTTGACGCACCGCGTTTTAAGGCCTACAGAATTTGTATTATAAGCGGGATGGATTTGTAAATTTTTTACATATTCGGGAATTATTGTAAAATAATAATCAATTGAAAAAAAAATTAATCTTGAGAATTGTGTGCCTAAAACCACCTTTAATTATTACATTTGATTTTTTTTGAAATTTTAAAGCTCAAATCTGATAATTCGTTTTCGATATATGATCAAATATATACGAGCATCTTTTTGAAAATCACTTTTTTTTAAGAAAAAAGTTTTTTTAAAAAAAGTAATCCATATAATAAAACACACTGGAAATTTATAGTGGCTACCGAAACACATTTAGGTTGTTATCTAGTGTAATTATCGCATTTTTGTGACGTGCTTCATTATCTTGATGGACATTTCTACTTATAAAAAAGCACTACGATAAAATGGGGTGATTTTGGACACGAACTTATTCATTTACGTGAATAATGCGGTTTCAAGTTGGTGTTTCACTTTCCATTTTGGTAGTAGTAAATTTTAATATTTTGTTGTCATTTTATATTAACTAGTATCGCCTGTGGTCGAAATTCGAAAAACTTTCTGAAATTTCAATCGTTTTTCTCATTCTGAGATATTGACCTTGCCTTAATAAAATGTGTTATACTAAGAAAATCTTAAGTTTAAAATTACCGCAGTAATTTTTATATAAAAAAATGGATTTTTTTTAAAATAACCTATCTGTAAAGATATTACCCAAAAAAAATTTCGTATACCGTTATTTTTCTCAACCAGGACTTTAATACAAAAATGCGTTGCACTGAGAACAGTTTCAGTTTTCGAGATATCGTCATAACTTTTATGTCAAAATAAAGAGAATTTTTCAGAATTTACTATTTGTAAGAAATTTCACCATCCCAATATGTTACAATATATTCACACATGTTACATAAAAAATGCTTATTGTAGGGTATCCGTAATGCCGTGGTTATGCTAGCCAAACATGTTCGGTGTTCATTTTTGTTAATTTGTTCTCTTCGCTAAAATGTTTGTTTGGTGATTATGCTATGATTGGTGGCACAGTTGCATTATATGTAATAGTATGTCAAAACGCAAAAAAGCACAACCCTAATTTGCATTTTTGTACTTAAAATTAACGAATTAAAATATACGAACTGATATTATTTACTCTGAATTTTTATTATAATATCTTAAACAAAATGGTTTGCATATATCTGACATGCTAGCTAGCTGTTTATGTTAAGGGTTACTGGAAGACACAATCAACTTCACTTTTTTATACTTTTACCTACTTTTTTGATGCTATTATACAAAATGACTACAGCCAACACTGGAAAGTTCGTCATGTTTGGCGTTTCAATCAGCAATCAAAATGTTCGGTCCGAGAGCGAGAATGTGTATATGAGAAAAAGTTCATTTCTTCATTTTATACGTGAAACAATAACAACTAAAAATGTTCGGCAATCATGTTTGGCTAGCATAACCACGGCATAAGAGATAGTGAAAAATGTTTTTCCTACATTGTATTAATGTCTAAAATTTCCACCTACGCCATGTTCTTCCATTTCTTAAAGTTTAGGTTTTACTTCAGAAATATTCTTTCAATGCTCATATTTCAGGTAAAAGGTCACATAATTATTCGGTCAACTTCTTCTCCCTACTCTAATTTATTTAAAAAATTATTAAAATCGGTTCAGAAAAACGGAAGAACTATTTCTCCTACGCCTATTTTGATATATAACGAAATGGCTTAAAACATAGATTTGTGTATATAACTTTTGAGTGGTTTGAAATATTTGAAAATTTTTTGTACAGAAATTATTTTTTAAGCTGTAGCGCTTTGTAGAAAATATAAAAATAACATTTTGAAAAATTTAATTTTCATCAAAAAAATCATAGGGGGTAGCTCATGATTTTCGATGATAGAAACTGTTTTTTGCATTATGTGTCAAAATGAAGCAATTTTTGCTAATAAATGATATGTCATATAAAAGAGTGTGAAAAAAGAAAATTTTATAAGAAAAAAAAGTACAAAAAAAAAAACGTTTTTCCTATTTTTTGAGCAAAAACTTAATATTTTAGAGGTTTTTTGAAACCATATAAAACATTGAATTAGTGAGATAACGGTTAATCTTTTCTTATTTCTTCAAAGCCATTTAATTGATCTTTCAGACAAAGAAAATTAGTTGAAAATCGATAAAGAAATGGCTGAGATATTTGCTTGCAAAGTCAAAACTTGAAATTTCAATAGTTTTTCTCATTCTGAGGCGATGGCCTTGCTTCAAGGAAGTACGTTGTACTGAGAAGATATACATTTTTCGGGATATCTAAATAATTTTATTGTCATCATAAGGGGATTTTTTTAAAATTATATCCGTGGAAAATATTACCAAGAAAGCTTTTGAATACCGTTATATTCCTCAACCAACGACTTTTCATACATAAATACGTTGTACAGAGAACATCTATAGTTTTCGAGATATCTCTATAATTTGTATATCAAAATAACGGAACTTTTTCAGACTTTACTATTTGTAAGAAATTTCACCATCACAATATATATTCACACTTTTAACATAAAAAAAATGCTTATTGTAGGGTATCCGTAAGAGATGGTGCAATATGTTGGAAGTATTTTTTGCACACCTTATCAATGTCTAAAATTGCCTCTTACGGTATATTTTTCCATCTGTTACAGCTTAGCTTTTATTTAATAAATGCTCTTTTTACGCCCAGTCGGAGTTTACCAATCTAAAATATAATCATACTGTGCAGCCAGATCTTTCATTTGATACCTCATTCTCCATTCTACCTCTTCCTAGCCCTGAGATTCCTTACTAAAAATAATACAAACTTATAACGTTCAAAAATTTAAAATCTAAAATGGCTCTGCACATATTAGGCTTAGTACCTTTCGAATAATATAAGTTCCATTGACCTTATTCTGAAATTAATATCGAAAACATTTACGACAACATTTGACGTTCGCCTATTATTATATAAGATTAAATTTTAAATGTTTGCAAAAATATGCCTCGTTTATTGCTTAATGAAAATGTGAATTGAAAAAGCTCATAAAAAACAAGTTTGCTTACTTTTTTCATTATAGAAAATTTTTAACAAGTTCTGCAACGTGCTTATTGTTGATTGATTTTGCTATAATTTTTCCTTTCATAAGATACATTTTTTAATTTTTTACATCTGGCAAGATCATCAGCTAAAATGCGTCACTGACAAATCATTATTAAAGCCATTGATAGTAAAGTCATTCAATGCCTCACACGCTCTTTCATTTATAGCGTCGTAGTCTGTACGATGTGGCAGCACTGTGTTTTTCCCTTTTTTTTTATTTCTGTGTTGCACTCAACAACAAACAGCTGCTTTATTTTTTTCACCAATGAACTTGTTTGCTCTGCTTAATTTTACAATATTTTTAGTATATTTTGTAATTTGTTTATATTAACTACGACGGCAAGATAAACACATGCGTGACGCCATCTTTGTTTTTTTTTTATTTTGAATTTTCAGCATTTCAGCCCGTTGCAGTTGTTTTGTTGCCAGATCGTTTACAAACATTTGACATGACATTTTAATAGCCTGCTACATTAATTGATGCTGTTTTGCGTTTGTTTTGTGGTTTATTTATGCACTAGAAAATTAAGTTGATTTTTTGTAAAGTTAATATTGTTGTAATGCCTCGCTCTTAATTAAAAATTTGATAGTCAAAATTTAATAAAAAAGTACCCTTAAAAGCAGTTTATGTGCGAAAATATTGCTTCAATTGTTTTATGAATTGTAAAAATTCTTTTAATATCATGTTGAGAGTAAATTTAGTAAATTTTTGTTTTATTGGGAAATTCATTGTATACACTTATAAATAATTACCAAATAATTCGATAAATAATTCGATTTAATTTACTTAATGAGCATTCATTTAGCCTTAAATTCAGTTTTTTTTTGTCTGAATCGTTCGAACTAGAAGTTACATGCATTTTACCCCCTTTTAAGAGTGGAGCTTTAGTTTCTTAATGCATAATAACAAAAAATTATTGGTCATTTCTTTTTATTTCCACAAAAATTTGTTTATTTCGTGATTAAAAACTTAAAATTGAAGTTATTATTTAACGACATTTTCTATAAATCTCTTAACCAAAAACATAATTTTAGAATGTGAGCCATTTAAATATGTGCAACTGCGAGTTATTTTAGCTTAATATAAATTTGTTTTGCCATCTAGCGCGATGTCGCATCATTGCTCTTCCCAACACTTTACTCCCATTCCAAAGATTTCTGGCAAATGATGGCAACCCTGCTTAACTTTTTCCGCACGCTTTGTTGATTCCATCATTAAGTGTGAATTTTTAACGTTTATCGTTTATCGTGTAAATATTAGCCGCAACTCGTTTATTATTTCGTATTTCGTTTTGTTTTCTTAAAAATTAAATGCATAAATAAATTTATTAATTTTATCGGTGTGCCGAAACATTTATTTGGCTGTGCATAATAAGTTTTTCATTTGCTGTAGATTTATTTTATTTCTTTTCATTATTTTTAACACAAATTAAAATTTGTTATTTTTTGTTATTTACTTTGTTGAAACGTGTGGCTGGCTGGTTGGCGGTTTTTTGTTTGTTTTTCTAGCTGCGCGTCTGTCTGTCTGATGCTGTGCCGCTGTTTTGTTTGCCATAATTTCTAAATTTTTATTATAATCTTTAGCAAACAAAATAAACGCCATTTTCTGCACATATTTATTGAATTTTCCATGCTGAATTAATGCCTCATGCCTGAGCTTTATTAGAGTGTGGGCCAGGTTTTGTTTTGGTCTTGGGTGGGGTGGTTCTAAATCATGCTAGTCCATAATTTGTGTGGATGTGTGGGTGTATTTATTTATTTTTGTCTGTTCGCCATGTGCACATTAGAAATGTGTATAAAGACGGATATTGCTAAGATTCTTTTTAACTTTACAAATTTGCTCTCTTAAGATGTAGCTTTTCAGATTTTTCTGGCTTAATGAATTTTCGTGGCATTTTTTGAGTCTTTCACGCATTATTTTCTTTTGTTAATTGGAGCGTTGGCAACACTGGGGGACTTATTGTGCTTATTTAACAGATCAATTAGTGGTAAAGATTTTGCTACGCATAGTATTGAGAAAATGTTTTAAAATCAATTAATTTTAATTAAACACAGATTGTTGAAAATGTGTTCTTGTGTGTAAGTGTGTTTGATGAATTATTAGCGATTCACAGCCAGCTGGTTTTCATGAAAATTTTAAGCATACAAAAATACTTTTTGGAAAGGTGGCAAACAAATTTTATTTAAAAAATCAGGGTTAAATTTTATAGCGCACATGGAATTTATAGGCTGTAGTTTAGAAAGCTATTAATTAAATGTGATGAAATATTTTAAAATCTAGACATGGATTTTCGGGCATGGAATAAAAATACTTGGTAAAATCATTCGATTCGGGATGCAGTGGCATATTGGAGCTCAGGGTGAATGTTGAAATCCAGCAATAGGCAAGATAAATTAAGGTCGATTGCGAAAGACAGATGATAAGATGACTGAGGTGACACTGTGAAAATATTTAACGACTATTAGTCTGGAATCGTAGTATCTATAGATGAATAGTCTTGGTTGAAAATAAAAAAGATGAAATTTAGTTTACTCTTAAATTCCTCAAGTAACAGACGGATTTCCAGCGATATGACGATCCGAAACGTATTTAAAAAATATATAAAAATTTGCTTAGAATGCATCAGTACTCGTATTATAGAGTAGCCGATACAGTTGCCAGACCTAAATTCACTAAAAACTCATCGATGCAGTGTTAAGAAAGGGAGTGTAAAGCATATTCCAAAATATAATTAAGAAGAGCAAATACAACTTTGGAATCAGTAGGGATTTTTTTCAACTAAGCCGAAGTAAAAATACCACCACATACTTGTTTAAGGAAATTTGATGTTATAAATGTTTTATAATACTGCTGGCGTCACTTTGTATAGGCGATAGACGTATTTTCATCCATTTTTTTCCAAATTTAAAACTCAGAGTATACTCTAAATCATACATGCCCACGTAGAAGCCCGATTGGCCCTTCATACAAATTTTTTTCTATCTTGATTTTGTCTTTGCGCTTAGCCAAATAGAAAGAACACCTGCACAAAACAAACACACAAACCGCACTCGTTCCCTCCAGCACATATTTCAACACGCTTTACAATAACAATAACAAACGCACACTCGACGATGTCGATGCTTTAGCTTTAGTACCGTTACTTGTGTGTCGAATAATTTTTGCATGAAGGTATTGTTATTGTAATAGAAATTCAGTCTTGTCGCAGTGCACTGGCAAATAACATTGCGTTCATTGTGTTGTTTAATTGTTATTTAAGATAAATTTGCTACAGTTTTTTATATTTTAATTTGGACTTTTGATCATGACTTTTGATTTGATTGAATTGATAATTTTTTTTTTGTTTTGCTTAATTTCTTTACAAACGCAACGATGTTCAACATTTTGTGTTTGTTTTTTTGTTTTTTTAAGCATTGGCCCACGCTTAAAATTCCTTGGGCATGTATGCTCTAAATGTAAAAGCTTATTTGTAAAGTATCAAGTCCATACATTAATTTTTTGGAATTTATGAAGTGCTTACTTTTTATGATGCCACTTTTATGCGAAATTTTCATTTCTTTTTGTAGTTCGAAGCACATGTGCAGAATTACAAGACCTTAGATTAATTTTTTTAGAAACTTACTGTTTCAATAGCTTTCAAACGCTCCCCTGCGACCTTACGCCTCAACAGATTGAGCAACTGACCAGCAAGGAGAAGTTAAGATGGGCGATCTATTCATTCCAACCTTACAAATCTCTGGGTCCCGATGGCATTTTACCAGCCCAACTCCACTATAGCTTCAATGCTATAGTACCCTGGCTTCAGACAATCTACTTTGGTTGCCTACTCCTTAACTATGTATATTCCAACAGCTTGGAGAGAGACAAAAGTTATCTTTATACCGAAAGCGGGTAAGTCCTCTCACACTGAAATCGAATGACTTCAGACCTATAAGCCTCTCTTCCTTCCTGGTTAAAATTCTAGAGAGACTTATTGGGCTTCTTCTTAAGCCGAAACTTGACAGGTTTCTAAAATTCCAACATGCCTACATTTAAGGCAGATCTACAGAAACCGCTCTGCACTCTCTTGTGTCTACCATCGAAAAATCACTTGAGAACAAAGAATACGCGCTTGCTGCTTTTCTAGATATGAGCTGTTCAGAGCACAAGTGGCGTAAGTCCATTTTTGGTAGTTTTGAGAAAATTGAACATTTAGAAAAATTCTTATAATAAATTCCAAGTATAAAAAAACTCAGTTTTGCTTATAAGCTAGGTCAAGAGCATAAATGTAGCTATCCATATCGTACAAAATAAACTAAATAATACACAAAAATGATGCAGAATATTGCATATTAGTTAAAACATGTGGACTTGCGCCACTGAAATATTTTTTAAATTTCTCGTTTCCGCTGTATAAATCTAATAGAAGATATTTATTAAGAATTTTTTGATAAGAAATGGCCGCATTTTTACCTAGAAGTTGGACAAAACCACCCCTTAGTGATTATCTCCATTATTAAGGGAGATATAAAATGAATGGACTTACGCCACTTGTCCTCTGAAAATTTTTTAAAATTCCTCCTTTCTGCTGTAAAAATGTAATGGACAATATTTTTAAGAATTTTTTGATGTGAAGTGGCAGCATTTATACCTACAAGTCGGACAAAACCAAACCTTAGCGATTATCTCCATTATTAAGGGAGATATAAAATGAATGGACTTACGCCACTTGTCCTCTGAAAATTTTTTAAAATTCCTCTTTTCCGCTGTAAAAATGTAATGGACAATATTTTTAAGAATTTTTTGATGTGAAGAGGCAGCATTTTTACCTACAAGTCGGACAAAACCACCACTTAGCGATTATCTCCATTATTAAGGGAGATATAAAAGGAATGGACTTACGCCACTTGTCCTCTGAAAATTTCTTAAAATTCCTCCTTTCTGCTGTAAAAATGTAATGGACAATATTTTTAAGAATTTTTCGATGAGGAATAACAGCATTTTTACATAGAAGTTGGACGAAACTACCGTTTAGCGATTATCTCCATTATTGAGGGAGATATAAAATGAATGGACTTACGCCACTTGTCCTCTGAAAATATTTTTAAATTTCTTCTTTCCGCTGTAAAAATGTAATGGACAACATTTTTAAGAATATTTTGGTAAGGATTGACTAAATTTAGTTTCAGAAGTGCGATTTTAGCATCCGTTTGTGATTTTTTGAATAATTGAGGAGGCCAGAATGCATTTATTCTTATAAAAGTTTCACAGTTGAAATTAAACACAGCTGTTTCTATTTAGTAGGGATGTAATAATATGTAATATTTATTAATATATTCAAAAATTTAATAAAAAATCTTTGCAAATATAAGTTATTTTCGTTATCGTTATCTTTTTTTTATCGGTGTCGTTATTTGGAGCAATGGTAAATTTTCGAAAAGGTATATATCAAAACTCCCTTTATAATGAAAACAATCGCTAAGGGATGGTTTTGTCCCACTTCTATGTAAAAATACTGTCATTCCTCATCAAAAAGTTCTTAAAAATATTTTCCATTACATTTTTACAGCGCAAAGGAAGAATTTTAAAGAATTTTCAGAGGACAAGTGGCGTAAGTCCATTCATTTTATATATCCCTTAATAATGAAGATAATCACTAATAGGTAGTTTTGTCCAATTTCTCTGTAAAAATTATGTCATTCCTCATCAAAAAATTCTTAAAAATATTGTCTATTACATTTTTACAGCGGAAAGGAGGAATTTTAAAAAATTTTCAGAGGACAAGTGGCGTAAGTTTATATCTTCATTTTATATCTTCCTTAATAATGAAGATAATCGCTAATGGGTAGTTTTGTCCAATTTCTATGTAAAAATGCTTTCATTCCTCATGAAAAAAAATTCTTAAAAATATTTTCCATTGCATGCTTACAGCGGAAAGGAGAATTTTACAAAATTTTCAGAGGATAAGTGGCGTAAGTCCATTCATTTTATATCTCCCTTAATAATGAAGTTAATCGCTAAGGGTAGTTTTGTTCAACTTCTAGGCAAAAATGCTGCCATTCCTCATCAAAAAATTCTTGTAAAATCTCCTTTTAGGTTCCTACAGCGGAAACGAGAAATTTAAAATAATTTTCAGTGGCGCAAATCCAAATGTTTTTACTAATATGCAATATTCTGCATTATTTTGGTGTATTATTTAGTTTATATTTTACGATATGGATAGCTCCAATTATGCTCTTGACCAAGCTTATAAGCAAAACTGAGTTCTTCATACTTGGAATTTATCTTAAGAATTTTTCGATTCTTTTATCTTAAGAATGTTCGATTTTCTCAAAACTACCAAAAATGGAGTTACGCCACTTGTGCTCTGAAAAAATAATGGTATTTTTCAGAGCAATAACAAAGTGTTGCATTTTATTCAGAGATTACGTAAGCTAGGAGTTTCTAGCCCGTACTCATAAATAGGGTACATTTTTCTCTTCACTTCTACGTACTTAACTCAATTTCCCTAAAAAATGGACTTACGCCTTGTGCTCTGAACAGCTCATATAGCAGGGGCATTCAATAACGTCCTTCCATGTGCAGTCACCTCGGCCTTGTCGGAACTGGGGGTGGAGGATTTTCTCGTGAGTTTCATACACCAGATGCTCTTGGGCAGGGTGGTGAACTCAGGACTGGGGGATCCTCCACTCGCAGGTTTGTAAGCAGAGGTAGTCAGCAGGGAGGAGTTTTGTCTCCACTTCTGTGGTCCGTGACGGTTGACCAGCTGTTGCGTATCATGGAGGGGGAAGGCTACAAGGTTGTTCCTGATGCAGACGATATTGCAATCATTTTTAGTGGAAAGTTTCCCCAGACTCTCTTAATTCTCTTGAGATTGGCATCCTCGTGTGGTTTAAGTGTAAACCCCGAGAAAACAGATCTCATCCTTTTCACTAGGAAATATAAAACCCCTAACTTAGAACCTCCGCGTCTGAACGGCACGAGGTTGCTCTTTAGCGACAGCACGAAATACCGTGGAGTTATTCTGAATAAGAAGCTTATCTTTAATGTTAACATTAAGGAATGTGTTTAAAAGGAAAACATAGCACTATTTGCCTGTAAAAAAGCTATAGGTAAAAAAATGGGGTTTTCCTCCAAAATAGTACGCTGGATTTATACAGCAATTTTCCGCGCCATACTTATATTTGACTCACTTGTATGGTGGAGGGCCCTTGATAAGACAACTGCTCTTCAGCAGTTTGCAAAGGTGCAAAGAAGCGCTGGTCTATGTATTACTGTGGCACTGTCCTCAACACCAACCAGCGCCCTCAATGTCGTGCTTCACCTTCCTCCTCTCGATATCTTTGCCAGGGAGTATGCCAACACAGCAGCTCTCAGACTGAGAGAAGCTGGTAATTGGATAGATAACAACTGCGGCCACACAATTATTCTGAACTCATCTGCACCCGACAAAACAGACTATCGTGTGCCGTGCTTAAATCTTGAAAAGAACTACGTAGTTCTCATCCCAGACTGGGCAAACAAAATCTCCCTTAAAGCCTCCGGCATAAAAATCTTCACAGATGGATCCAAACTTCGAGAACAAGTAGGGGGAGGCATTTACTCCCAGGATCTCGAAATCGAAGCGTCCTTTAGACTTCCTAACTATTGTAGTGTCTACCAAGCGGAAATGATGCCTATCACGAAACCACTAAGATTGTAGGTCAAAAAGACCTTGAAGGAAAGAGTTTTTCAATCTTTTCAGATAGCCAAGCTGCACTGAAAGCACTGAACTCAAATATTGACAACTCTAAAACTCTCACTGAGTGCCGCAGATCTCTTAACGAGATGGCAAGGCTACTCAGGATTCACCTCATATGGGTACCCGGACACAAGGATATCGAGGGCAACAATTTGGCTGACGAATTGGCAAGGAAGGGTACGACCTCTAACATCCTCTTAAATGAGGACTTTATTGGTGTACCCATTTCCTCCTATAAACTCCAGTGCAAGAACAGATCCTTAGGTCTCGCACAAGTACCCTGGGAACACCTTGATATGTGTAGGATAACTAAGCTAACATGGCCTACCTACGACTTAAAACGCACAAACTCACTGCTTGAGTTAAGCAGGGTAAACCTGTCAAAAATAGTAGGAATCCTAACGGGTCACTGCCTAATTGGAGTGCATGCTCTTCGGTTGGGACTTGCATCAAACGATTTCTACAGAAGCTGCAGATGTGAGGAGGAGGTAGAAAATGTTCAGCACCTCCTCTGCGAATGCCCGGCTCTAGCTAAAAGGAGAATGGCAACTCTGGGCCATCCCTTTTTAAATGGAATTGCCAAAGTCTCATGCATGGAAATCAATCATATCCTTAAATTCATTATCCGCTCGACCTGGTTTGAGGAGGGAAATCTCTACTAGGTTTTAAAGAGATTATGTGGTATCACAACGGGCCTGCACTAAGTCTACGAGTCGTCTATCGGCTCAGCCACCTTTACCTACCCTAACCTAACCTCCTTTTTCAATAGAGCTACTTTATATTAGAGGTAGTCGTAGCTTGTTATCCGATTAAACTTATTTTCGAGCTTGATCTATATTATTTAGCGAGAAGTTTAAACATATGTCGAATTTTAGCAAAATCGTTATTAAAAATGTTTAAAAGCAACTTCAGTGGACGTTTTAAAAAATTGCCATAGAGGTAGGGGCTAACCCTAATACCAATTTTAGCGTTATAGAACGATTAAAAAAAGACCTGTATATTGATTGGAAAAAGGTTCTGGTTAAAAGAAGGAATCCCATGATCACGAAATGACAAAAAAAGTTGTGACCATTTTGAAGACAGATCCAAGCATTTCGGGAAGTAAACTGGTGGCCGAGCGCAGGGCTAAGAAAGATGCTGGGCTGAAGATAAACAAGGTGCAGAAAATTCCAGACAGAAACGCTGTCAAAAATAAAACCCCAAAACAACAAATAAAAACACAAAATGTTGAGAAATACGAATTCTGTATAATGAACGACAAAACTAACGTTTAAGCAAACTTTTCCCAGCTTTCTGGACATGAATTTTATACGCCTGATTCTTTTGAAAATATCGTTGAAAAATTCAAAGTCAAAAAGGTGACGAAATTGCTAAAGAAATTCCGTTGTGGCAAAAGAAGTAGGAATTTCGGGACATCGGGCTCAATTACCGGCGATGTACAGGAATGCTTACAAAAGAGATTGCTACCATTTCTACACCAAAATGAAGTGACTAATTTTTTTTGCCTGACCACTATGGTAAAGCGGCCTAGAGTGGTTTTAAAGGAATGAAGTGTTTTTGGTGCCCATAAAAGCCAATCTACCAAACTGATCAGAACTAAGGCCAATTGAGAGATACTGGGCTTCAGTTAAAAGGGAGAGAAAGACAACAAAAAAAGTGGCCAAAGACACTAAAGACTTTAAAAGAAAGTGGTAGTAAGAGTGTCGGACACTACCATAAAAAAATAAATGGGAAGGGTTTCTGAAAAAGTAAAAGCATATATTAAAAACAGTTTCTGGATTTTTTTATTTATTTATGATTTTCTAAAAACAAAAAAATAATAAAATACTTTAGTCAATAACAATCAGACTACCGGTTCAAAAGATTTTGCCATTTTTGTAGTGGTCAATTTTATTCTACGCGGTCCTTAATCGTAACTACACAGATATTGCAGTGTTTAAATTCACGGAGAAATGCTTAAAATTGTCCATGAACGTATATATATAAACAGTTTTATATAAACAGCTATTTCCCGGCGTGCTTTGCTCCGACTTACCTATATATTTAAAAATTTGCAGCTTATCTTGTGTGTCTGTATCGAAATAATCGGACACCGAGGTAAAAATTTTCTGAAAGTTTGAACTCGATCCGACGGTTAGATTAGGTGTACTCTATTTTATGGTTTTTGAGATGCATGGGTGGTGCCACGATCTCTTTTCTAATCTCGCACATATTTTTTGTAATGATAAGTTTGTATAAAATTCATCGTTATTCACAATTTGAAGGGCTTAACTTCCATAAGTGGCAAAATAGCGTGCTTAAGTTATTGAAGTTATATGGGAGGTGCCACGCCCCATTGCTTATATCACTTATATTTTTTGTGGGAATTGATTTTGATAACAGCTTTGATTTAAATATTAAGATCTTAGCTTTCATGTTCTTCGGTTATGATAAATTTCGTTGTTAAGCTCCATCTATTGCAAAACTTTTGCACTATGTGCAGAACAAATAGCTTTCTGTTCAGAAAGCTCAGTCTGTAGCTTTAACAGAGTAACATCCCAGCTAGCACAGATTTCGATTTGTAACAAAAATATGTTATAATTCGGTGGTATTCCAGTTTTTTTAAACAAATTAAGTCACAAACGGGTTGTATTAAAGTTTCAAATAAGTAATTTGTAACAAATCATTCGTTTTGTTGCAAATAAGTCAAACTGCGGTGTTAATTATGTTACGAATAAATGCACTTGTTGTACAAATGTTTCATAAAGTTTTAACATTATTACAACACGTTTTAACATTGTTACAAATACAGTAACTAGTTAGCTACCTAGATGCGACTTAGTTGCTTTATGTTTATATTAAGTTATATCAATGTAACAACAACTAAATGTTCAAAACTTCGGTTTGAAAATGTTTTTTTTTAAGTTATAGGGAAGTCACTACAACTAAATATTTCCAATTTTGCTGTGACGCACTAAAATGCCATAATCAAAATATAAATTTTATTGTTAACAAAAAATGCTGTGTTGCTTGTCAATTTCTTTGTGTAGGCTTCTGCTACTATGTAATCCATTTTTGTTTTATTTCAGCGTTCAACGAGACTACCAAGTTGAACAAATTTTTAGTTCAATTGCAATAAATCATTGTGAAGTTATGAGAATTGGTTTTGTTGCAAGAAGGTTGAAATGAGGTTTTTATTCAGTTATAAGGACACTGGAAATAGTCATTGTAATTGTAACCTTATTACATTATTATTATTACAATATTATTACATTATATTACATGAAACATTATTATAACTCAAAAAATGTAGTTAGGAAAAATAACGCTGAATTAAGGTTTTTATTAAGTTGCAAGAATATTGAAAATAATCATTGCAAACATGTGCTGTAAAATGACTATTATTCAGTTGATGCAAGTTTAAAAAACATAATTGTAACTTATAAAATTTTGCTTGCTATAAGAACGATGTATTGAAGTTACTATTCTGTTGCAAGAACTTTAGAAAAAACCATTGCAACTTATATAATGTAATAGTTATATGAACGTTGTATTGGAGTTATAATTCAGTTGCAAGAAATTTTGATTAAAATTGTTGTAAGTAAATGCTGCATAAAGGTTATTATTCAGTTGCAACAACTTTAAAAAAATATTTGTAACTAATATTTAGTTTGTTGCAAAAACTATGTATTGAGGTTATTATTCTTTATGTATTGAGGTAATAACTTTGAAAACAAGCGTTTAAAAACTTCATACTCGCCATATTTGATTTTTTAAATTTGATTAATTTGATTTTGATTGGAATAAATTAAAACACAATTTTCTTTAGCATTTATTATTTTCTCTAAGAATTTTCAGTGCAATATGACACTAGGCCTTTGTTTTAAAATTTTAGTGCATAACTCTTCATATTTTCAATTTAATTTCACATCTTTTTATTTCATTCCAATTTGTTTTTGACTTTTAAAATACACTCTAAAATATTATCACTGGTTTCATTAAAATTATATTAAAGAATTGTGTATGCAAAACATTTGAAACTTTTTAAGAACTTTTTTTTCAATCCGGAATATTTATGTCATCAGTACTCTTTTCTTGTTAAAAAATCTGTCATTATAATAAAAAAAAAATGCAATAAAACAAAATATTTGTTACATTCACGTTATTTAAACTGAATTAACACAAAACACAATAAAAACTATTTTGGATGTTTCATCTTGTGGCGTGCAACTTAAGTTTGTATCAACAACACATTTATAACATTATTATAACTCGTTTTTCACCTAGTTGCAACCTAAGTTGTTGCACAATAAGCGTACAATACCTGTTTTTTTCAGTAGTAATTACGTTACAATTACGATTTATATCTGTATTGGCGACACTTTTGCAAACTTTTTGTGCTAGCTGGAATTTTTTACTCGAGCTTGCATTTTTGTTTGTAAATTGTTCCAGTACTTCTGTTACATAAGCTTGCAAGCTAAAAAAACTAAAAAGAGTCAACAACAAAACAGCCTCTGAGAATGAAAAGTTCAAAAAGTGCTGGAATGCTTTTGAGTAAAAACTTGTAACTTTTGAAATTTTTGAATTGTAGTAAAAAATTTTTATACAAAGCTTGATAAATACATTACATTTGTGTAGGTGAAACATGGAATTTTTTATAAGGAGAAGACATGTTTTATTCTCTTACTGTCACTTTTTTCTGCAAAATTTTGGTGTACAAAAGCCGAATTATATGAAATATGAAAAGTTCAACATGGCGTATGAGTGCCATTTAAAACAGTAAAAATTTCTGAAACGCTATTGTGCCGAAATTTTTTCATTCTGCTATCATTGCTTATCGGATTTTGCTTTAAATTCTAAGAAAAAAATCGTCGGAAGCATATAGGCTTGGTCATGGAAGGACTATATTAAGGATGAAGCATTCCGGAGAGCAAAAAACGTGAACAAAACATTGGCGTGGGCATAGTTAGTTAGTATGTTGTGGGTCCATGTGCACTGCGACCGATAGGATCTATTGTGCATGCCCTTGATTTACTATCCAGATTTATGCTATGAATACACTTTAGCACTGTTTCTGGCTTGGTGTTCTAATTGTAATGTTCATTACTGCCCCTCCAAAGTGGAGACGTCTCAGACTAAAGATTGCCAGACATTCACATAGAATTTACTCTGGAGTTTCTTCCACCTCCTCGCATAGTCAACAGACATCTGATTCAGATACACCTATTTTTTTAAGATGGTATCTGAGTGAACAGTGGACCTGTGAAAAGCTATTAAGATTTCTAAGGTCTGCTTTTGTTAGATTGAGTAAATTTTTAAATTTAGCTTTACTGGGAGTTGAACATTTCTTAGCTTGTTACTGTCCATTAGTATCTTTGCACTGATTTTTTTTGGCGTAGACATAATGCCACTTTCGACATTTTACGTTTACTCGTTCAGCCATAGTAATGTATAAATCAATTGAGTACCCAGATTTTATGTGTGAATATGTAAGAAAACTTAGCAAAAGCCTTAAAAATTTAATAAGCTGAGACGTTCTTTCAAGATATAACACAAAAATTAATTATATTTTGGCTTTGAACTAAGTTTTCAAGTTTACTTTAATAAAGTTTTAATTCGACTACTTCGATTGTTCAGTAACCAATTTATTTGTGTAGCTATGTGCGGCGCTGCTTTGAACTGTTGAATATATTTTGACAAGGAAAATTGCTGCTGGAAAGCAAAAAATTTGTTTTTATTTAATGAAATTTGCGATTGTTCGCTAATTTTATCGTGCTGGGACGGAAGCTAAAAATTTTTGAATTGTTTTTGAAGGAGCATGAAAACTTCTCGATATCACGCTACGGAGTGCACACAGCTCATTTTCACACAGCGCACATTTTCCATATTCGAAATCGACGGCAAGTAGAAGAGAGAGCGTGTTTCTAGTACATCTACCTCATTATAATTCTACCATGGGCACGGGGAAATTTGTTCCCAAAAATTTATAATTTTTTGGAAGTTTAACGTGACTTGATCACGAAATCATAGATTATAATATATATATATAATTATTCTTTTATTTTATGTCAAATCCAGTTTTAGAATAAAATAAAATAAAATCAACTAAAATCCTTTAAAATCATAGAAAACCATACATAAAATCAAATTCTCCATACGAAATTTTGCTGATTTTGATTTTATTATATATTAAAGTTTGCCATGACGTATGAGCGCCACTTTATTCAAATCCAATTAAATGACACTCATCCGTCACGGTTCACATTAGCAAGAGTTCGTTTCAAACATTTGGTTTTATATGAAAACTGGAATGTATATAAATGTTTTTATATGATTTCAAATTAAAGTCCTTAAATAAAATGACACTCATACGCCATATTGTACTTTTATATAACATACAATTTTTAAACGTAGCTTTGGGGAAAATTAATTCATCGTACTAATATGTTCCCGGTGCTTATTTTTTTAGAACTTTACGCAGAATTCAATGATTCCAGAAGATTCTAGAACAACTATATTAATCTACTATCGTGAATGTTTTATTAGAAATTCAGAAATTAATCTGTTTAATTTTTATATACAAAAACCTGTATGTATTATCAATTCGGTCAGCAAATATTTATTTGAATTAATAGCATTTTTGCAAATGGTGCATTAAAATACTGCAACACTGGTATGAATAATAATTTAAAATCACAGCGTAAGCTGCATTAAAAATGCTATAAAAACACACACTCTTTCACACACACACACACATGCATTTTCTACTACCAACCCACACACATATGCTCATAGATGCCACGCATATAATATAAAATAAAATATTCTCCATGCTGCCAGCTGCATTTTGCATGCCTTTGTTTTATTAATAATGCTATAAAAAAGGTAGATATTGGTTTTGCTATAATAAAATAAACATAATTTGTAAGTCGTAAAGTTAACGATCATAAAGCTTTTATAGCAGATAATTCTTTGATTACAAACAATGATTTCATTGTATTTATTGACTCAACAACACACAAAGTTGGAAAAACAAGTTTGCGTTATTTAAATATTTCTATATGTTCGTGTGCTTAAAAAAATTTTAACTTGGCTTATTTGATAAAAATTACAAGTAGGCAGAACTCTACTTGCATTCAGTTTTATAGAATAAAGAGTAATATTTAGCAAGATACATTTTTCATTATGAATTGAAAATGAAAATATTTATGATCTATTTAATAACAAAAATAAGATCATCACTTGTAAGTTTCTAAATCAATGCTCTCTACAACAAGCCAATATAACTTTTTTATGCACGTTTTTTACTGTCGTATAAAAATGTTCAAATTATTATTAGCTCGTTTCCATGAGCATTTTATATGGGAAAAATACTGTCTTTTATGAACTATCATGAATGAAGAAAAACTTTTATGCTTTCCACATGCTTTTGTGTTAACGCATATTCAAATAAAAACTATATGTCAGACTGTCTTTATATCAATACCACGCTGAATTGTCATAAAGCGGATGTTAAGTTTAATGTACATGTGTTTGAGACACGCTGCAATTCAGCTAAAAACTAGTCTTCTACTTCTGATGGATTCACAGACACACATATGTTAAGTTTGGCAGACACAAATCAATTAAAATAACAACACATTTAGCCAAACAACAACAAGAATACAAAACAACAGTCAGTCATTCAAAAACACAGACTTGCCCACCAGATGTTGACTAAATTAGAATTACAAATTTTGCTGTCTTCAAGTAGTAGAGAGCCTTTATTTTGCCTTTGGATTTAATTTCAATTTTACACTGTTGCTATTGCTACTAGGAATAGATAAAAAAACAACCAACGCAGTAAGAGTGACACGAAAACAATGTACATTTGCTTATGTGTCTCAGACGAATATGCAAACCACACAAAGAAATCGGGAAGGTTGTAAGAATTAACCAAGATAGTTTTGAACAAGTTTCTAACATGTCGCTCTAACATGAACGTGTCATGAGTAGGTATAAATGTCAAAATAAATGGTTTGCGGATGCACTAAAATTTATTCACTCGAAACATTCTATGATATTACAAAAGTATAGATTTTTATTGAAATGGAAGTATCTGGGATTAGACAATTAAAACACAAAACAAAATTACTACAGAAAGTTCAATATTATGCAAAATTTCAAACATTATCAAACATTACGAGTAAGATAGCAATAATTGAGCGCCTTGCTTATTTGGCTTACTTGTTGCTTCTTTGTTAACCAACTCGAAAACAGCGACAGACTCCTACTTCACATGTCTGGACTAGGTTTTGCGTTCGACACAGACATGCTAACTAGATTTAAACGGCTGATCATTTTGTTCCATCTCCTTTCTTTTTTCTTGCTGCTCAGGTAAGAGAGAAAACAAAACCTTTTTAAGAAGTAATAACAAGTTGCAAGGAACGAGGAATCAAGTTTTTCGAATATCAACAACGTAGCAGCTCGTTAACTGAGCTCAAAAACAAGGTTGTAAAAAAGATAATCATGGCAAACCGCAGCAGGTCAGGTAAGAAGGTTGTGTGCGAAGACAGAAGAAGCACATGACAAGAGAGAATATGAAAAGGTGCCGGAAGGTGTTGAGGGAGAAATCAAGCAAGAAAATGAAGGCAAAGAAAAAAGATTTCATCTGTTGATTCGATGTTTAAGAGTAGGTACTCTCTGTGCATAGGTAGGATCCTCTCTGTGGCAATTATCCTCTCTGTGGAATACATATCTCTTTATCTCTCACCTAAGATTTTTAATTTTTTAACGTTTGAAATTTAACTTTTTTATTGAAACATATTTATATTTGTTTGGGTTTTGAAATATTACTTTTATTTAATACCAGTATCGGCTATTTTGTCTGTTGTAAAGGTTCTGTAGCTGACGGGGACTCTAAATGCGGCTTTAGAAATCTTATGCCCTAAGGGCGCTCCAAGAGGAAAAGCAAAACTTTCTTGGTTGGTGGTCAAGGGAAATTAGCAATCTAAGGTCGCAGTACAGGAAGATTTTTAATAAAGCTAAGAAATCGGGTAGAACTCAATGCTGGGATGAGTATAAATCCAGTTTAAAATTTTTTAAAAAAGCACTTCGAAAGGCTCCGCGCAATTACTGGATGCTTTTCTGCGGCAATATAGAGGAATCTTCCGAAGAATCAAGACTCCGTAAGATCCTTGCTTCTTATCCTATTTGTCGCAGCTACTGGAAATCCTGGAAATCCTCTAGCGAGGAAACTCTTGAATTTCTTCTAAGTACCCATTTCTCGGATTGCTCTGTGGACACCACTCACACTAGGTTTGAGAGGGCTCTGATGTTGAGCGATCCTACTTTTATCATATCAGAGAACAGGATCAAATGGGCTTTGTTTAGCTTCAAGCCTTACAAGTCTGCTGGGTCTGATGGTATTATTCCAGCCGCTCTACAGCAGACGGCATCTATAATCCTTCCATGGCTCATTGTCATTTTTAAAGGTTGCCATGACATGCCATATATACCATTAAAATGGAATGAGGTAGTGTAACTGCGAGTATTGTGATATAGTCTCGGGTAATGTGATATACCTGTATATTTTGTTTAATATACAAATTTTGACTGGAATATACATGTAAACGTAACGGTAACGGAAAAAGACACATGCTGCAGTTTTATGCGCGCTCTCATTTGTTGTGTTTATTATTAAGAAATTGTTTCGATTGTGTTGTCGCTATTTTTTGCGCTTTGTGAGTAAGATACGAATAAACTGTTGCAGAATTGAAAGCTTAAATATGTAAATTTGTTAGTGTTTGAATACAGTTATCCATAAATGAGTTGAGTTCTTTATTTCTAAAGTGTATTTTAATTAAAGTAACCTGATTGTTTTAAAAACTGAATTCGGCTATTGTGATATATTCAAAGTTGGGTAATGTGATATACCCCTCTGAGTAATCAATTAAAAATTATTATTATAATAAATTGCAGATATTGTCAATCAAAGGACAGATACGTAAAAGGGATCCAGAAAGAAGAAGAAAGGCTATTTTGGCAGTCAGAAAAGGAGCAATGGTCATGCTGTTGGCGTCAAAGACATTCGGAGTTCCATTTCCAACGTTATAAAGAGCAGCAAGCAATGATAAACCTATCAGCTATTTAAGCTATTTTTTTGTTAAGTTCTTACTTGCGTATTAGTATGCAGTTGCTTTTGTTTATATTTTTCACCGTGTGATATGGTATATCACATTCTCCGAACGTGGTATATCACTTTACCCGCCAAATTATTTAAGGGGCGGTTATATGGCTTTTTTCCATTATGTTAAAAAAATCCTCAAATTGGGTAACGCTATAGACCTCCGAAGCCGGAATACAGTGCACAATGCATCAAAAAAATATCTTGTGTAATGCGGTATAAGCTACCGTAAGAAAATTACGAGTAAATTTAAAAATAAAAATACCTTTATTACATTACCGGAACTTACTCTTAAATATGCTAAAATAGGATAAAGGTAGTTTTTATCCCGAAGGCTGGTAGGATATTGCAATCGAATCCAAAGAACCTTAGACCCATTAGTCTTTCATCTTTCCTGCTGAAAACACTCGAAAGACTGATTGACGCTCATATTCGTTGTAGCATGGATACAAGTTTGCTTCAGCTCCACAGCACGCTTACAGGAAAGGTAGGTTTGTAGAAACGTCCCTGCACTCCCTCAAAAGGAGTACGTAATGGTAGCTTTTCTGGATATAGAAGACGCTTTTAACAATGTTCTTCCGGGGGCAATCATTGGCACACTGATAAAAAACCTGCTGACCAGCACAGTTATCAGTGCATCTCTAGGTAACTCAAAAGCAAATCAATGGAAAATAGAAAAGGTTGGTTGCAAGGTGATTGCCTATGCGAATGACGTAGCTATTGCTGCACAGGGAAAGTTTCCTAATACTCTCTCAGCGCTGCTTGGGTCAGCGCTCTCCGATCTCAATACTTGGGCCAAAAGTTGTGGGCTGGGTGTAGGTCCCTAAAAAACCGAATTGGTCCTTTTTACAAGGAAATACAAAATTCCGCTCAAAATTCCTCTACGTCTAGATAGCACTCTGCTAAACTTCGTGGAAGAGGAAAAATTCTTAGGAGTTTTTTTGGATAGAAAGTTAAGCTGGAAACCGAATATTCTTGAGCGAACTGGGAAAGCCAATGTTGCTTTATATGCCTGTAAGAAAGCTATAGGTAAAACGTGGGGGCTTACCCCGAATATTGCACGTTGAATTTACACAGCTATAATTTACACGGCAGTGCTTAGGAGAGTAGGAGGGGAAGAATAGATCTCCTGTGGTATCACAACGCACCAAACATCTGGTCTATGTGGGCCGGTCTTTGACCGAATTCTGAAAACTACGAATAAAATTAGTAGAATTTACGCAGTTATTAGTAATATTTACACACAAACATTTTTGAGTGCAGAATTCCATAGAATTTCTTTCTTTCAATTCGACACAGCACACACATTACAAACGTTACGTTACCTGCACAGTCCCCAAAAATACTCGCCGCAGTCCTTGCCACTCATTTCAGCCGAGTTGTGCATCTCTAATGTATAGAATATGTTCTCAAAGCGGTTTGAACGATTGCATAAAAAAGGAAGCCATATTTTTATAAAGAAACTCGAAAAAATCTTTAACCAAATCTTAAAATGCGTTTTCTGAAAAATCATGTTTTGCAAACTGGTCTCCACGATATCTAAAGAACTACTCCATGGATTGATTTGGATTTATTTTTTATTTTTAAATAGATAAAATTTATTTGGATTCTTAACTTAAATTCAGATAATGTTGGCAGGTTTTATTTGTGTAACTTTTTACCTCTTAAGGTAAAAGTGCTCTTTTTACCTTTTAAGTGAGTTAAGAACTAGAGATAGGTTTGAATAATCTATGAAAACGTTTTTGGCAATTAAAAGGGCTACAAACACCACCTGGACAGCTTTCGTTTATCTCTAATGAGTACCTTACAATATGCCTTTTTTATCCAACATATGTTAATGTATACTAACTTTATAAATTTTCTTAAGGATAATAAAGTAAAAACTTTCCATTTGTTTGACACCAATAACATTCTCATATCTTATAGAATGAAAACTATACAAAACTATAGAAAATCTTAGTGCAATAAATTTTTGAAATAACATCATTACCTACAGCCAAAAAACTATTCCAAATTCAAAGTTTTGACTTTCGACGCAAATAGCTTCTTCGTGTTTTAATTTA
This sequence comes from Dichetophora obliterata, assembly GCA_963920525.1. Lineage (NCBI taxonomy): Eukaryota > Metazoa > Arthropoda > Insecta > Diptera > Sciomyzidae > Dichetophora > Dichetophora obliterata. The sequence continues at coordinate 47,498,649 of OY986438.1, read as the reverse complement.
TTTCATTCAATCTTCTTTTGTCTACAAGGTCAAAGGTCCAAAAAAATCTATTTCTTCCAAAAAATGGTTTAAAAGTTGTTTTTGTTGTCGGCCTTTGTAGTCTAGTGGAGAGTGCGCTAGACTATCAACCCAAAGGTCCCTGGTTCGAATCTGGGTTCGGGCATGGTTTTTTTGACTTTCTTTGTTCTTTCCTACATTTAAAACTTATGGAAAACTAAAAATCCCCAACTAAATTGTGGAAAATGTGGAATTAAAGGACAGGAGCCTCAGTTGCTCAGAGGCTGGAAATGCTTGCCGAGCTCAAAGCATAACACTAGCCTCGGTTAAAAGCAATTCAAATTGTCTTTCACGGTTGTTTCGCCTAATCAACAATTCCACGTATGGTTCCAATCAATTTCTCTAAATAAATCTATCCCTTTCCTTTCAGGTCAAAGACCAAACATTGTTTGTATAACGCGCCTGCCTTGGTTCTTTGATCTTTTTTTAAAAAACAAAAATTGCAAATTTTATGCTCTTTCATATGACGTATCACTTTTATGCAAAAACTATTGCAGTTTGACACAATATTGGTTTTTCTATTTCTTTTAAGCTAAATGCAAGGGTAATGTGACGAATTCAATTTTTTTAAAATCTTGGTTTTTTTAATTTTTAAAAAATGCTTTGCTCTTAAGAGTAATTTCCAGTGGGTGAGATATCGGACTGGCAGACGAGAGGACTTGGGTTCAAATTAGGAAATCTTCATTGACAAATTTGATTTAATTTGATGTGTTTATATTACTTTTTTGTGCGAACATGCATTCTCAAAATTTTAAACTTTTTCCGGATTAAAATGTAATCTCTTTTGGATAAGAAAATTTTAAACTTTCCCCTGAGTCAAAAAGTATTTTTTTTTGGTGTTGTCCTATATGTAATAAAAAAAAGTTAAAAATTTAGTCCAAGATTTTTAACCGTGCACTACTATTATGAACTGATAGCGACTGAAGAAGACTAGCTCTGATTCAAGCACTAATGACATGAAATTATTTTCAATTAAAATAATTTTTTCAAAATTATATAATAAAAAATTTTTTTCATCTAAAATTGTTTAAAATTTTTAAATGGTGATTTAATAGAGACTGAACTAATATATACGATAATTTCGAAAGATTTACTTTTATCTCTTAAAAATCAATAAATAAGAGCTAATATAGGTTAATAATAATTATTTATACGAACTTCCAATAACACTGGGTATATCAGCTAGTATAATATAATTTATAAATTTTTTGGATTTTAAGTTTATATCAGATGACATGAACGTGCGCTGTGTGATGGAGACAGTTTGGATTAATTTTTTTCAAGGTGACGTTTGATGATGTAGTGACATTTCACATTGCACTTTTATGCACAAAAAAGAATTATGATCCTACACTTTACAAATCAATAAACAACTGCCAGAAAACTAAAGGTGTTTATTTACTTTCCTCTATGAAAAAATAAATAAAGAACATCACCGTGGTTTTGGACCTCTAGGTGAGAACCTGCCTTAAGAAATATTTCAGAAACACCATTCACGTGTCTGACTTACTTAAAAAATAAAGATTAAAAACCATGGTGGGCCAAACTACGTACCTTTTCCTTACTTATATGTATGATGAATTAATAGAAGATTTCAATTAAAGTTTAAATACAAATTGCCAGCAATATTTTAAGTGCTTAAAAACGAAGAATTGCAAAAGTCTTAATTTGACATGCAGCGTTGAACTCTTTTAAAAGAGAAAAATAAATTCTGAAAAAAATTTAATACTTAGCAACTTGAAATTTTCATATTTTTACATAACATAAAAAGTATTATTCTAAAATTCATTAAGGGTATTCACTTCAGTGCTGAAACTTCCGAAATGTTTAAAATTACGAAAGCTTCAGTGCAATTTTTTTGGTGTTCCGAAGTTTGCTTAAATTTAATCATCTATTGAGTTGATGAAAAATAATCGTCGGAAATTTGCGAAGAAAAGATTTGTTCAGCTACCATAAGTGAGTATGTTCAATGAGTGTGAGTCATGGTGAATATGATAATTGCGATAATCAGAAGGGCATTCTGTCAAATCCCGCCTAAAAGCTAATACAGTGTCTGCAAGCAAGAACAAAATTATCACTAACTCTATTGTAGCTGAGTGGTAGTCGATTTATATATCTGCATGTATATCTGTGCTTAACAAAATATGAAAAAAAGGGAACATTGCAAAGGTCGCTCACTTAAACTCGGCGGAAATTTCCGATTTCTGAATTTTCAGCATTGAAATGAATACCCCCTATTGCTTTTATTTAATATTCTTTCCACTAGAATATTCCAATATTGGCGTAAAAGTAACAGATTTTCGAGAAGCGTCAATATACTATTTTGATCCTAAGGTATCTGAAACAAAACACGGAGTGCAATAATAAATTTACTTTTCTCAACAATGTTGTCTAGGATATAATCATTTAGCAAACAAATAAAACTTTTTCAGATTATTTTAAAAAAAATCGATTTTTTTTTTATCTTTATATGATGAGATTCGTAATGAAGAGAAAAAATTTTAAAATTCTATAGTATATTGTTGTGATTGGCTTAACTATTAGCTGTGTAGAACTGAGAATTTATCTTGCCACTAGTTTTTGACGCCACCTAGCGGGAAAAATTATTGATTAAAAAATATTTTTTTTTTTATTGCATATGTAAAAAAATTATAAGTTGCTATGTATTACAGCCTTAAGGCTAGGAAGTTCGTATCCTAGTTCATCCATCTAATATTAAGACTTTCGAAAACATTTTATAAACAAACTAAATGCAAAATTAAATTCTATCTTTTCAAAATTACAGCACGTACTAGAAGATATGGCTCACATTGTTAAGAAAATTTAAAGTTATTAGAAAAAATTGTCTAAGCATTTGTGCGGATTCGTCAGTTCTTGAATATTACTGAAGTAATTGTTTCTTTCAAATTTCTTATTAGTTGTTTTACTAAACTAGAGAAAAAGTTAAGATTTTACCTTAGATTTTCCCGTATGCATTTTTAAAATATATTATTACTTTTTTTAACAGAAAAATAATTTTTCTGAGAATGAAATTTTAGTTTACAGTTTGAAATAAAATTGAATTTGTTCTTACCATTATTTCCATATTCGTATGAAAATGTTGCTTTGCCGTAACATTTAAAAAATTCGAGTAGACAGAAAATCTGAAATAAAAAAAAAAGTATATTATTATAAATGTAATATTGATAAAATTATTAATATTTTAAAGAAATAAGTTTTACAACACTTTCATGCTTCAGAAATTTTCTTTGAAAAACTCAAAGAGTAAAATAAATAATTTTTTTTTTAAAATAATAAATAAAAATAAATAGAAAATTCTTTTAATGAGAATTGAAGTTTTTGTAAATTTTGGTTTTTAAAGTTTTTTAAAAACAAATTTATTTTAAAGATTTGAGTCTTTTAAAATATTTTATAAATAACAGTTTGTTTTTTTTTGACGTAAAATATAGTAGTTTTGGCGAACTTTAAGAATTTCATCAAATTATAAAACTTTAAAAACCAAAATTTACAAATACTTCAAGTCTCATTAAAAGAATTTTCTATTTATTTTTATTTATTATTTAAAAAAAAAATTATTTATTTTACTCTTTGAGTTTTTCAAAGAAAAATTCTGAAGCATGAAAGTGTTGTAAAACTTAATTCTTTAAAATATTTATGAAGTATGAAAGGTTGGCCATATGTTTTTTTTTTTAAAATAATTCATATTTCCTGATTTTGACAGCAGAGTCCCTTAATTAATAACGAATTAGGAGAAGCAACAAAAAATAAAGTAAAAATAGTAAAAGTGTTCACTGCAATATGCGCTACTCTAGCTGCTAAATCACTTTATAGACACCACTCAGGCGTTTAACGTGACTGATTAAGATGCTACAACAACATCACAATCAACGACTATAAAGTTAATTAAAACGTTTTGGGCGTAGTCTTCTTCTTACGTAACGTTGTAGATGTTGTAGCGAAAATGCCATAAACTCTTTAGTTAGAGATACACTGCTTTCAAAAAACCAACCCCAACACCTTGGGGTTTCTCCCTTCCGAAATAGGCTTCTAGTAAATTTTAATTTTCATACTTTTCTTCATTTTTTACTTCAGCAACTAGCCGCTATGCGGTGTTGGCGTCGATGCTGCTTAAATGTCATCGGCAGCTTTATAATTTTCGCTTTCTTTGAATTTTCCTGGTAGAGAATTAAAAAAAACTATTATTAAACAAAAAAAAAAAAAAAAAAACAACGGGAGTAGATATTGTATAAGAAGATGATACTGATATTGATGTTGATTTTGAAAAAGATGCCGAGCTATAAAAGCGATTACTTTGTGAAGAAGAAGGAGTAGAAGTCGCTCTGCTTAGCTTTTGGCTTAAGTAAAATGTTATTTAAACAATGTACTTGTTATGTGTTGTTGCTTGTGTTGTAGTTATTGTTGTTATTCTTGCTCCATTTGCATTAATCAAATAGATAAGGACGCTAGAGTAGAATCAGCTACGTCTAAGTCGGCATAGTCTATGAATTAGAAACAACAACAACAACAAAAACAAAAGCAAAGAGGGGGAAGAAAAGGGGGAAGTATGAACTTCTTCTTGTTTTTGACTTTAATTGTGGGTGTTTTGGGAATTTTATCTATGTATCATTTTATGTTGTTGTCTTAATTCATCCAACAAATCTAGTTAAATATAAAGAATTAATTATCATTTCTTATCTTTCTTCTTGTGTGTTTTCGGTGTTCTTTTTTGATTTTTTTTTATTTATTTTTTTACCCCAGATGAAAGCACAATAAATTGTTTGTCAAAGAATTAAAGAGTCAAACAACAATATTATTAATTATTTTATTTGAAAGTATTTTGCTGTTTTTAAGTGTTATTTGTTACAATATATATTAGATACGCATAACTATGCTTCATATAAGTTTTAGTACAGACTCGAACTTAATGGAGCCTAGAAGATTTTGATAACTGATTAATAAAGAAAACAGTTAGGTTTCCTCAAACATTATGGTCTACATCCTTTCCTTCCAAAAAAGTCGATGGGGCTTAGGAAATTTCAATTTCATATTCTATCAAAGAAGTCTTGACATATTTCTGGATAATAAAGGATGCTCCAATAGTATTTGGGGTACTTTGTTATCGATTAAAATCTTCATTATCGATTCTTGTCCACCATATTTTGTATCATTGTCACTGTGAGAGTATAGGATTTTAGTTATGGAACGCTACACGAAAGAATAACGCATTGAAATCGTCGAATTTTTTATCTTCAATTCCAAGTCGATGGTGCAAACGCTACGATCGATTCACCAAAAATAGTGTCTCAAGCACCACTTAAGTGAAACAACTGTGCCCAACGTTGTGAATAAATTTTATCAAACTGGGTCCGTACTTGATGTTCCGAAGCCAACCAGAGTGCGGACATTACGCAGTGCTGAGAATATTGCTGCCTTAAGTAAAAGTGTCGTCGAGTCCTCCGAAATATCTATTCGCCATCGTTCGCAACGATTGGCCATTTCCGCTACCACCATGCATCGAATTTTGCGCTTGGACTTGAAGTTACACCCATATAAAGTACAATTAAAGTACGCCGTACATTCGCTTTGGCACTGCAAAAGATTGCTGAAGATGATGATTTTTTTCAAAAAATCATCTTTTCGGACGAGGCTCATTTCCACCTCGGCGGCTATGTCAACAAGCAAAACTGCCGTATCTAGGGCTCAATCCACAAGTGATCGTGGATAAGCCAATGCATCTACCGCGAGTCACTGTTTGGTGCGGCTTGTGGGTCGGAGGCATCATCGGGCCGTTTTTTCGAAGATAAGGACGGAAACACCGAAAATGTCAACTCTGAGCGGTGCCACACTATGTTGGAGGGCTATTTTGTGCCGTATGTTAAAGCTCAGGGACTAGGCGATATGTGGTTTCAACAGGACGGCGCTACACTACACACAACTCGCCTCAGTTTGGACTTTTTGGGTAGCTAATTCCTGAACCCTGAAATTTCTCGTCGCGGTGATGTGAGTTGGCCGCCCAGATCATGCGATTTGACGCCTTTAGACTTTTTTCTGTGGGGTTACACGAAGAATAATGTCTATGTTAATGATCCGAAAACGACTTCAGAATTGAAAAGCAATATTACATCGGTGATTCGGGCCATTCCGAAGTCCATACTGCGAAATGTCATCGAAAATATGGCCGAAAGAGTGAGATATCTACGGAACAGTCTGCATCCATTTTATATCGTTTTTTAGTCCCGTTTTTGACTTTTGGACATTTAAGAATTATAGTAATACTGAATTCCATAGCTTGTTGTTGGAGGTTGTATTGGAGTCGCTCCGCTCCTTGTCCAACGCCCATAAAATGTTACCAATTAAACTGCATGTGTTAAATAGGTCGAATACTGTATTTCGATGCTGTGCGATCTGTACTCAAAAACTATTTGATATAGCAAGTTTTGCTTTTATCAAAGGTGCCACTCCCCCTTGTTTCTCACGACTATAAAATGTCATCACTGAAACGACATGTATAAATTTTTGTTGAATATCGAATTTCGAGGCTGTGCAACCCATAACTCCGAAGCAATTTGATATCGCAAATTTTTATTATTTCAGTTATTTCTAAAAATATAAAATTTAAGTACAGTTATTTCTCAAATCATCGCGTAATCGTCACAAATCCACTGCCAAAATTTGAGCTCAATCGGGCCAATAGTTCCGAAGTACTTTTATCTTTTCTTACAAGTAGGCGTAGCTGTAGTGGGACCACGCCCTTTTTTAGTATTGTTACCGATAGCTATTATACGAACTTAATACCAAATTTTGGTTTTATACGACAAAAACCGTCTTAAATATAGCATTTTATTGATTTGTGGGCGGTAAAAGGGGGTTCTGGCAACATTTTATTTTTTCTAAAGCTTCGCGTAGCAATTACAAGCAAATACGCAGAAGGAAGTATCCAATTTGGTCCAGTCGTTTTCAAGTTTCAAGCATCCGAACAAATCAAGATCCATTTTTATATATATAGAAAAGGCTATATCTAGCCTTAACTAGATCTAGCAAAATCTATGAGGCTAAATATGAACAAAATCTATAGTACGTCGTTGTGGTATTGAACTGTTCAATAAATTAGCAAATGAAATTGAAAACATACCTAAAACTTTAGTATTTAAGAGAAAAGTCACAGATGTATTACTAACAAAATTTTATTTAAACTTTTAAAGTAATATTTATTTATAAAAAAAAATTAATTTGTATATTAGGGAGTCCCGTAAGCTTTTTTCGATCCCAGGATTGGTTCGGGATTGAAAACCTTAAGAAGTAAATAATTCAAAACGTTTTTATTACTATTTATATACGAGTGTACACAAAATGTAAATTAATTCATCTATAATGCAATAAAAACAAAACAAAATACATTAAGGGTATTCGCAATTGCGTTGTTTTCAGTGTAGTTAAATAACCCCGTGTTATTGATACCACACTTTACCGATCGGTTTTTAAATTTATTCTTGTTTGACATGAAATCTCTAATAAAAACCAATAGTGTGGTAATTTTAAGTAGCCCATTGATATGTTTAACGGATGTGGTTTTTAAAGTTTCATAAGCAACTGATCGGATGCCAGTTATTTTTTAATTGCAAAAATGGAAGAAACTCTAAATGTAAGTTCGACTTTCTAAGCGATATATTAATAAAATATATCGTATTGGATAGTTAAGTTATTTGCATATTAACAAAAAGCTATAGTTACTTTCGTATAGGAGGTTCCCAACCAAAAATTCTATTTTAAAGGGTGCTCATAATTGTGGTTTTCAGCTATGGCAAAAAAACCACAATACCACACAATTGCGAATACCCTTATTGTTATTAAAATATTAAAAAATAAAATACAGAACAGTTTAAGTTATTATTATATAAATGTTAAACATTGTTTTTTTAGAAACCGTCTTAATGTTTTTTGTGTTTAAGGCAAATTCAGTTTGGGAAAGACTTTTCAAAATTAAATTTTGTGTGTTAATTATTTTTAAAGTAATACATTAAGCTGATCAACGCTTCTTATTTTTCATTAGAGAGTTTTGATCGGATATTATTGCAAATATAACCCGCTGATGAGAATCACCATTCTGATTATATGCTAGTTGGAGAAATAGTTGTACGATAATCGTAAGCAATTTGTAAGTTTCGATCACGATTGCCTTCACCACAGAACTAAATTATTTCCTAAGTCAAAGTTGACTATCCAATGTTGCTAATAATTCTAAAACTTTGCAAAAACTTTTCTTCAGTGATTCACACTCATCGTCCTAACAATCTTTTTCAGCCTCAAATTAAAGGTTTCCTAATGCTCTATTCATATCAACTTAATTTAAATGGTTGCATTTACACAAATTTTATACTTAAAAATCCCGGGATCCCGGAAAGAAAATCACGGTATTTAAAGGGGCTTAAATTGTCCGGGATTGACTTCCCTAATGTATATGAATTGTATCATTACCGAAATATTTATAATTTTCTTAAAAAACTTCAGATATTAGTAGGTTAAATCATATTTATCACCAATTTCCAATGGTTTTTTCCCAATTAAAACTATTTGTTTTAAGTCTTAAAATGTTTAAGATAAGTTAATAAAGAATCAATTAAAAAAGGCCTTCGTAAGTGCTGTATCAAAGAAAATGGATTGAAAATAATTTGGCCTTGGAAAAACTCGTAAAAGTAATTAAAATCAAGGAAATATATGAAAGAAATGAAAAATAAAAAACAAAATAAATTATGTCCTTGCATCAAGCATATTGAGAAACTAAGTTTTTTTTTATCAGTAAAATTGTATAGTATTAAGAAAATTATCTTCTGCGTAAAAAAAAACTAGTAAGCAAATATCTTCGACTGGATCGAAGTTAAAATACCCCCACGGCCGTATTTTAGTTTAATAGAAGTCTTGAATGTTGTTTTTTTTGGGTGACGTCACTTTTATAAGGCGTAGTTTTTATCAAAATATTTCACATTAAGATCTCAAGTTCTTTGTATTTATTAAAGCTTACAAGTCTAATATCAAGATTAAACATTATGTTTTTTTGGAATTTTTAAAGGGTTTACTGTTATGATGACGTCATTTTTTATGGGAGGTGGGCAAAATTTTCTTCTTTTTTTCATTTTAAAAATCGTGTACGTAGTTAAGATTTAAACCAATTCGCAAAATGTTAAGCCATTGTACGAATTTTTGTGGAACTTAAGGAGATTTTAGTGATTTAATAAAGTATCTTTGTATGGGAGGTAGCCGTGGTTTCCGATCTATTTTTACAAATTTGATACTTAAACTGCATATTATGGGTTAAAGCTTGTACGCAAAATATGACCTAATTAGTTAGATTAATTTTTGTGGAATTTGAAGAGATTTTACCTTTTGGTAAAGTCAATTTGTATGGGAGGTAGACGATCATTCGATTTTTACAAATTTCATACTCAAACTGCATGTTGAAGATTCATATGTACAGATTCACATATGTACAGAATTTGAAGTCATGAGATTATTTTTTATGGAATTTAAAGAGATTTTTACGTTTTGGCAAAGTCACTTTGTATGGGAGGTAGGTGTATGTAGTGTGCATTCGATTTTGTTCATTTTCGAACTTGATCTTTAATTTTTAATAGAAAGCTTGCGTAACGATAGCTATAAAATGACGGCTGTTATCGTGATCACAGACAGAAAAACGGACAGACGGACATGGCTAAATCGACTCAGGAGGTGATGCTTCTCAAGAATATATACACTTTTCTGTACCTGCCGCGTCTCCTTATCGGCCTTACAAACGGAGTAACAAAGTTAATATACCCCATACATATTTTTTATACGTAGGGATGTAAATATGCTACAGCTAACACTGTGCGACAGATCTTTTCACACACGAAGCAAACCATATACACGTGAAACTAGAGATAAAGGATAGTAAAACTCCGCTTTCACTTTTTCTCTAGAACTTCAGGATTTTTTTAAAAAAATTTTTAAGTTACAAAAAGGCATTGTTTAAAAAATTTATATAAATACTTAAAACCTTTGAAACGTGATATTCTGGGTATCAAATGAAAGAAAATAAATCTAGTCAGCTAAGTGGTTGACTCTATACAGAGTTGTTGTTGTTGTTGTTGCCTTTTTTAAAAACTTACTTGATCTAAAGCTCACAATTTAATTCATGAAAATAAATCTCATTTATAAAAAAAAAATATTATAGCCTTTTTTGTTTGGTATTAAAGTAATGGAAGGTTTTTTACTACAAACGAATTGAAAATTATTTCCAAAAATGTTCAAATAAAACATAAGTCAGTTAAACTATTCTTCATATTTGGTATGGATGTATTATCACTTTGCATTGATATGGATGTATTATCACAGCATTGAAGTAAATTTTTTAAACAATTCCTTTTTGTAACTTAAAAGTTATTTAAAAGAATCCTGACGTTCTTGAAAAAAAGTGAGAACGCAGTGTACAATCCTTTGTCTCTAGTTTCACGAGTATACGGTTTATTTCGTGTGTGAAAAATTTTTCCCATAAATCTTTTAAGGTGTAAGCAGTGCTTTCGTGATGACATAAGTTTTATATTTTCTCAATACTCGAAAACTCATGCTTGAATTAATAATATTATGCATGCGGAAGAACTTATAGGGTTTTTGGTTACTTTAAGTATAGAATGCTTGATTTTTTTATCTCCGACAACCAAATGTTATGTCAAGTATTCGTTCAAAAGACAAATCCTTAAAAATTTTCAAAGTCAAAGCCTTTTTTAGTCAGTCACCGATTAGACATTTGCATGGCTACGGATACTAAATGTGCTTCATATTATTAACAATTGAAGAGCTTTTTGCAAGAATGTGATATGCCACACAGAAAATTATTTTGAAATAATCGACTTTAAAGTTTTAAATAAATGTTTGTTTATGTATGAAAAAATAAAATTGAACAGAGAAACTTTTGCAAATAGGTCCGAAATTTAAAAGGGATTTTCCGAAAATTCTTCAGTGGTGGTTGGTTATTTATAAAGTTATGTGTTGAGCGTAAAGACTTATTTTTTAACATGTGGCTTATCACGTTTTTTTAAGCCCCTATTGCTTTAAATGAAAAATTTACTGAAGGAGAACGATATCACATATTGATTGTTTAATTTAATGATCTTGAACCATATAGTATCATATGTACATATGAATAATATATGAATGAATTTTTAATATAATGTGAATAACAGAGCAAGACTCAGAACTGCTTGTACCAAAAATAATCATTTCGTGCAAGGTTTGTGCATGATATAATTTTTCCAAGAATTTGGTTTTTAATAATAATCATCCACATTGTCACCTTTCCAAGAACACACAAAATATATTTAGAAAAAATAATACCATTGAAATAAAATACATAAAATAAAACGAAGCAAGCACAAACAACCTGTCAGCATAAAATAATTGATTAATTAAGTATTTCGCAGTAATTTATAGCTTTTTGGAGAAAAAAACAATACAAATAGCAGGCAGCTACGAGGTTAAAATAAATTTTGTGACAAAAATGCATGTTATGCCAAAACCATGCACTGCTTTAATAGGCGTGGTACAGCTAACAAGCTTAAAACTTTTTTTATTAAATTGCCGCTTAAAGCTTGTCAAAAGTATTTAAAAGCAGCAATAAATTAATAAAAGTTCCAAAAAATCTAAGAATACATAAACAAGAGCCCACAACAACACAAAAGAATAATAAAAAAAACTAAAAAAACAAAATTGCACAAATGTTTAATTTATGAGCTAGAAGATATTTATGAGCAAAAATCTTGTTTTCTTATATTTTGTTATTTTTATATGTATATGTATATGTATATTTGCAATTCAATGAATATGTATCTAAAGGATACACTCGTTAGGCAAGGCTATATGAATTCCAAAGAATTTTTGGACGAAACCTTAAGAATAACAAAAACAACACAAAGAGCAACCAACATCAACTGAAATTAATTATGTTCGAGTTCGATTTGTGTTTAAAAGTTAGGTTCTTGTGGTTGTTTGGTGGTTTTTATTTGTTTGTCGAAATAGTGTTTTTTCTTTTTTTTTCTGTACAAACATTGTTGTTGTATCCATGACGTTGCAACTGCAGATACAGCATGCCGCACAGCAGCGTGCAGCATCCAGAAATAAATAAAAAATCAAAACGATTGAAGAGATCTTAAAGATACAAGCAGGCATAAACTGACAAACGGTTGTTGTGGCCTGCAGACCGAGCAGCTTCTAAAAAGTTGCTGTTTGTCGCTCGCTTTCAGCATTTTTTTCTTGCTCATCTTTGTTTGTTTAACGCTGCGGTGTGATTAATTAAAATTAATGCGCAGCGCTGCTGGGGGGGAGGAAGAGAGAAGTGACTTAAAGAAGATGGGGCACAAAACACGGCTGGAAAAATCGCCTTGCTCGTATCTGCGGGATGCCTTGAGTTGCATCTTTGAGATACAAGATACGCATGTTTTTTTAGGTTGAACTGTTTTGAATTTTGTATTCATTTGCACTTGAATGCGGAGTTTATTCAGTTCTTTTTCTGTTTTATGAGCTAAAGATGGGCGCTTTGCTGGAATGCTCTGGGTTTCTTTTTATTAAAATTGTGTTGTTTTCAGGATTTCTCTGACGTTTTTAATGAGTATGACATTCGTTTTAATTCTGTGAATTTATAGCGCAAGGGTTAACAGGCGACTGATTAATATCTGTTGGGTTGTTTAGTTCAGCATTTAAAGTAAATGATTTTGAATATTTTTAATTAACAGCTGCGAAGCAGAAAATAAAAATGGCACCAGATTGTGAGCAGTCTAGCAGACATGTGTTGTAAAAAAACACATTTTCCAACTCTCAATCGGCGTTAAATTGCCTAAAAATATGTTGAATTTCTGAAATATCTTAATTTAAATCACTTGTTTAATTTTCCTAATGCGTCTGCCATCTTCTAAGCAGCCCCCTTTTTCTGCATATCAACGTGTGTGTTCCTCAAAAACGATGCCAACTCGACTACAGTGAAGTATGTATCAACCAAGCAGCGCCCATCACTTAGCCGCCCATTCATGGCACATTAAGTGCGCTAATGTAACGTATCTTTCAAATACATCTTCTGCATCTACAGCTATTTCTTCTAGAGTATATTTTTTATTCGTATGCTGTCATAAGCACAAACAGCTATTAAACAAGATATATTCACTACATACATATCACAAATCTGCACAAATGCCACACACGCACACTCACAAACTCTAAGTGCCGCCTAACCACAACTTTGTGATGCTACACTAGATGGCGCTACATGTCATTTCAAATACTCAAAATAATGACTCAAGTCTTAATTTTTACTTAACTGCGCTCGCGTCAACTTAAGTAGACAATAATTCAAATGGTATTTCGTAGATGTCAGTTTCTTTTCTTTTCTTTCCGTTTTTGTTTTTTTTATTTTTAGTTTTTGTTTTGCGTAATAAAAAGTTGCAATAGCAAAAACATGCATAGCTGAAGTGACAAAAATGAGCTGTCTGTGTAACAAATAAATTAGTCTTAAAGTCAAAATCACGCTATGAGTTAAATGTTTTTGAAATTTTATTTGAAAAACTGTGAGAGAGAGAACGCGACGTAAAACTTTAATTATTTTATGTTAATGCGAATCGTGGTTAGTCATTTTAAGTATTTTGCAAACATTTTGACAATATTGAGTTGAACATTATAATTTTGTATAGCGTTTAAAGGCTGCACTTTTTGCGAAAAGAACAATAAAATGTGCTTCATTAAAGTGAGAATTCAATTTATTTTTGAGTTAGAATGTTAGTGGTGATAATAAATTAAAATCGTTCCTACTGTAATGTGATTAAACATTATAAAAATAGATCAAAATTCTACACACTTACTTATATTTGAATGCAAAACAATTTCCTTTAATCGGGGCAAGAGTGTGAAAGCAAAATAACTAAATTCTATAACTATATCAATCGAATAACCATGCGCAAAGTGGTGTTCATAACCCAAAACTGTCATAGAGTATACATTATTTAATAACCATAATACCATACCCATCATTGCATTGAGTCAAAGAAGGAGCTACTACCGTGCCAGAGGTTCAAATAGCTTGGACGAATGCGATGAATCCTAACGAATGCTCAAGAAGGCTCTGAAAGAGGCAATCTGTGAAAGCAAGAGCGATGGCTTTCTATCTATCTATGCGATCAGGCAGCAATCATTTTAGTAAGTATCCGAACACACTTCCCACTGAAGCCAGTGATACATCGAATCCATCAATATAATGATTTGCAAACCGTATTGATTTTAAACGAAGAGGAGATTGTAAGAGTTGCGAATGACATAAAAAAGATGAAGCGACAGGTCCTGATAGTATTTCGAACTGGGCATTAAAGCTCGCCTTTATGTTGCAGCTGCATGCTTTTAGAACATATCCCTAGCACATTGGAAGAAACTGAAGCTAGTGCTTATACTGAAAGGTAAAAACTTCCAAGTCTCCTTCCCAAACAGAACCACATGGAAAACAGAAAAGCCACGGTTCATTGGTGACTATCAAGCCTGGTATACTGACGGCACAAAGACAAATGAAGGCGTGGGAGCTGACGTTTCTGGCTCAAAATCTATATGTGCCAGCATGGGCACAGGTATATCAGTCTTCCAAGCTGAAATCCATGCAATTTCTGCTTAAGAGAGTATGTAAACAGTCCCACTAGGAACAAAATTATTTACATTCCCCTGACAGCAAAGCTGCTCTACTTGCACTTAGCGCATATAAAATCACGTCCAAACTCGTATGGAATGCCTACAGCTGCTTATCAAAGTGTCTTCTCATAACAGAGTCCACCTCATTTGGGTACCAGGCCATAGCGGCTATTTAGGAAATGAGATTGCTGACGAACTAGCCTGGAAAGGAGCTGCAAGTTCCTTCATAGGCCAATAACCATTCTGCTGGCTACCTTGGGGCACTATGCGCCATAAGCTTAAAATGTGGCTGAACAGAGAGGCACTTCATTACTGGAGGGAAACCGAAGGTAACAGACAGACAAAAACATTCATGCCAACCACTTCGCTCCAAAGAAGGAAACAGTGCCTTACGTTAAGTAGAAGATCTATCAGACCTGTAACAGGTTTCCTAACTGGACATTGCAAGGTAAATAAGCACTTATCAACCATGGGTACAGTCCAGGAAGATCTATGTGGATAATGTAATGAAGATGAAGAAACAGCAGAGCACATTTTGTGTCATTGTAACGGTCTAACTAGGACCCGACTTCGCTATTTAGGTGTATTGTACCTAGAACCTCACCATATAGCGGATAGTTAATCCAAGGACGTCGCTCTGTTCCGAACGAACTTAACGATTAAGGATGATCTATAACTTATAGAGGTTTGTTACAATAGGCCCTTGAGGCCGCAGTAACTAGGTTAGCTAGATTAGCTCCCTCCTCACTTAACTATCTTAGCATATCTTACTGAAGAGTATTAGCTACACGGGCTCTTCAGGCTGCAGGACACTTTGCCAAAAAATAACAAAGTTTTTGAACGAGTGGTGTGCAAGCGCATAAAAAAGGCAACCCTAGAAGGAGAAGGACTTTACATTCAACAGTTTGTATTAGGAAATGTTTATATAAACGACTGACGCTATTAAGCTAGTTTATAGCTTATAGCTTAATAGAGTAAACCAGTGCTGCTTTTTGGAAATGTTTGATGAAAGAAATGCTTTTAATTTAGTCAATTGGAGCAATATTATAACAGTTCTCAAAAGATTTGAAGTATCACGAAATTTCGCGAAGATCTAATCTACTTCAGTGAATTTTGTCCTACATTACGACACAGAAGTAGGCACGATGAAGTGCAATGGCTGCAGCGAAGTCACACAGGGGTCGGTTCTCTAAGGCTAGCTGCACTTAAAGGTATCAAGATCGCTGGCTTTGCGGATGACCTAGCAGATTTTGCGATAGCAAAATACTGTGACAAAGTTGAAGACCTCAGCAGTATCGCACTATATCGCACTTATTGGTGGCAAAGTCTGACAACCATAGAGTCTGGCGATAAACAAGATCAAGGAAGGCAGTGCTCATTAGTAGCCTTAAAAAGTTAGACTCCGCCATTTTCAGCTCGTGGAACGACTCAAGATCGAAGATTTTTTTATGCGGAGGTTCAGGTTAAGTGCACAAGAATCGTACCGCACCACACTCTAAAAACTTAATGTAAATATACTATTGTAAGCATAGTAATTTTTTATTGAAATTCCATCTGATGTGTAAATTCACTTTAACTTTTATATTAATCTTTTTGTAATTACCAATAAACACAATCTTCAGCAAAATTACTTAACAAATGTTTAATGTATTTACTGTAATATTTATTGCAAGCTTTTATATTAGTACATACATGCAATTAAAATTAAACAGATGTCAAATTCTCAACATCTATAATGTTTTTAAACATGCTTATTCGAGTTTGCTTGTCAACGTGTAAGGATCATTCCTTAAAATTATCTGGTTTTTTTTTTATCAGAAAAGGTTAATTAATGCGGCTACGCATCGTATTTTTTCATGCAAGTGGTTATTCTTTGCTATTTTGGATTTTTTTGTAGCAATTTATTAAAAAATTCACATTAAAGAGAAATCCAAACATATCTCTAAACGTACCATCAAAACTGTGAAGTTACAGGACATATTAAATTGTGTTTTTATATATAATCGTAGCCTAAGAAGGTAAAAAAATGTAGAATTTATTAAAATAAAAATAGCAATTTTTAATGACTACTTTTTATTAAAATAATCTAAAACTTTTTTAAAAATAAATTGTGATAAAACTAAATAAAAGTTGTCGAACTTTATTATCATAAGAGTAGTATGTTTGTAATGGTACTAAAAAGATTAGAGTAGCATTAAACAATTCATCTTTAATTTTGCTGCAATATCAATATTTAATCTTTAATATTAATATTATTGAAAGTTTTCTATATGACCTTGTTATTTTTATTATGTTGATTTTCTATGATTTAAATTCGTTCGAGCAATTAATTGTTCTAATCTGACCTAATGCTCAATAAACGATTTTAAGCTCGCAAACAACTAGAATTTATGTTTAAAAACAAGTATGATTTAAACTATCAAACATTTAGAATTTGTATTCAAATCATAGAAAATCTACATAATAAAAATAACAAGGTCATATAGAAAACTTTTAATTGTAATTAAATGGTAGAGTCAGACCAAAAATAACACTGAAACAGCCTGAAGATTTTTCAACAAATCTAAAAACAACTTCAGTAACCATGCTTTGTTAGTGGTGAATTCCATCAGACTGTTGGACTCCATAATAATAATATAAGCATAAAACTTAAGTAAAGCAAAAATGCAACAACAACAACAGGAAAATATGAAAGGGAGAAAAACTGAGAAATCGATACTGAAATCTCATCACCCCTGTGGTGAAGTGCGCTAATTCGCTTGCACGGCGTGTCACAAAGATTTCTGATGAGGCCTGTAGCAGGGCCGACATTGCAATAAAATCAGCTAGTGATGTTTTCCTTTTCATATTGAAAATGTTGTTGTGTTTCTTTGGGAAAATTCGTTAGAGCAATTAATTGTTCTAACCTAAAGCTCAATAAAAGATTTTAAACTATCAAACAACTAGAATTTCTATTTAAAATCAAGCATGATTTAAACTATCAAACATTTAGAATATTAATATTATATTATTATTAACAGCATCGCATATCAATACCAAACATTTTATTATAAAAATATAAAGATTTGTAAATCTACTACAGCGTTAGTAGCAAACCTGTTGTCTACAAATGTTGTAGTAAAATTCTATAAACACTTTTTAGAGTGCTATGATTTTCAACGAAATTTGTGTTTTTAAATCAAAATAAGTATCTTATGTATATCACGCATACGCAAATTTTGCCCGAAGCACAGAGGGGTATTTAGTCAAATAGAAGCTACGAACTTTTTTGGGATACCGGTTTTAAGTCAATAAAATTCTGCGTCACAAGCAAAAAAAAATTAATACTTTAAGAGTACTAGTTCAAAAGTTACAAGCTGTCAATTTTAACTTTTTTGCTTTCGTTCGCGCGCAGCGGAGAATCGAAATTTTTCAGTATTTTTATATAAAATTTTTATTTAAAAAAATTCCTTTTTGCAATATTTTTTAATTGAACCTTCAACTTCAGGTTTTTATTGTTCTAACGCCACACAAATTTATTAGATAAAGTGTTGGAAATAATGTTTTTAATTTAAAAGTTAAAAGTTAAGTTTAATTTAAGTTAAAGTTAATTTTTTTGTGTTGTGTTGTCATCTTATAATGATTTTCTTTTAATATGGTCTCTTGTTATAAAGTATAAAATTTTGTTGTGCTATTTTGTGCGTTTTGGAAAATATTAAACTTTTTGCAAACGAACTGTAATCGCTTTTATCAAATTAAGCAAGTGCAACTAGTAAAGAGTGTGTTTGTTGTTACTGCGCTGCTTATTTGTTGTGTCTTTTGGGTTTTTGTTTTGGTTTAATTTTTTGTTTTGTTTTGACGGAAGTTCGGGCAACAGCACAAACAAGCAAGCCTTTCAGGACCCTGATGCAAATGATTCATCAATATTTATTTCCTCTATTGTTCCTATACTATTCCTTTGCAGATCTAAAGTTAATTGGCAATTTATTAAAGAAACTGCTGAGGTATCAAGACAAGAAAAAAACGAGTGCAAGCAGAAATAAGCGACCTTAAAAAATCTGCTGTACAGTGTGGAGACAATTTAATAGAAGTGAGCCACAAGCTTATGTTAACCATGATAGACGGCAAGGTGTGCAATGCACTTACTGAAACTTCATCTACACAAAGGTGCTATCAATGTGCTTCAACTATTAAAGAGTTCAATTCTATTGATGCAATGATTAAAAAATAAGTCAAAGTCGAAAATCTTCAATTTGGCTTATCGATTCTACACGGTTGGATAAGATTTTTCGAATGCTTGCTTCATTTGGCAGCTAAGCTGCCAGTTAAAAAATGACTAATAAAAGAGCAATCGGAAAAGCCGGCTGTGTTAGAAAATAAATCCAGAATTCAGAGAGAGTTCCAGGAAAAAATTGGTTTGGTATTTGATTAACCAAAACCAGGATTTGAGAATTCTAATGATGGAAATACCGCTCGACGTTTTTTTTGAAAATGCAGAAGTAACAGCATTAATTACTAACCTTGATGTAGGATCTCATTAAAAAAATGCATAGTGTTGTAATAGTGATTTCATGCGGTTACGAAGTAAATACTGAAAAATTCCGTGATTTTGCGCCATACACAGCAAGATATTTTGTGCATATGTATCCATGGTATAATATGCCCCCAACTGTGCATAAGATTTTAATTCATGGGCCTGAAGTCATCAAATATGCTTTTTTGCCGATTGGTCAATTGTCCGAGGAGGCGCAAGAAGCTCTCAAAAGAGACTTCAAAAAAGTCAGGGAGGATTTTCACGAAAAATCTGCCGAGAAAAATCGGTCGAAGATGTTTTCAATAGGTTTTTGATAAGCTCTGATCTTATAATTTCAAGCAAAAGGAAATTACCTCAAAAGAAGTTGAAAAAGTTGCCAGAAATGGCTGTAAATTAGTTGTGATTGTGCCAACAAATGAAAACAACGGCGAAGACACTGATGAAACCGATGAAGAGAGTGGCGAAAGTTGTGACGTCAATTTCCATGATCCATACGATGGAGTATTATCAATAGGCAGTCATTCAAAAGTAATGTTTAATTTATAAAAAAAGGCCACTTCGTCTTTTTGTATGGGAGGTAGTTGGTGTTTTCATTTGACTGTACGAAATTTCAAACTCAGAATGTATAATAAAAATTAAAATTTGTGGGAAGAATTTAAAGTCAATATATTAATTTTTGTTGAATTTTAAAAATTTTGATAAAGTAACTTTGTACGGGAAGTAGGTGTGGTTTTTACCCGATTTAGGTGAATTTCATACTTAAAGCGGATATTAAAAATATAAGATCACATAACTACAAAATTTCAAGTACATTTATAAAGTTTCGTAGAATTACAAGAGATTTTGCCGTTTTTTAAAAAGTCATTTTGTATGGGAGGTAGTCGTAGTTTTCATCCGATTTGATTCATTTGCGATCTTGACCTTTATATTTTAGATACAAGCTTAACTACCAAATTTCATTACTATAGCTTCAAAATCACGCCTGTTATCGTGTCGACAAATAGACAGACGGACGGACGGAAATTTTTTTCTTATTTGAACACATTCTTACTAAAAAAAAGTCAAAAAGTACCTCCGTCTTCTAAGTGCATTGATATCCATTTTCAGGGTAAAAAACCCCACTGTGCGGCGTAGACTTTTAAGTACAAGTCCAATCTTAATAAATTTAGTGTGGTTTGGTAGGTTTAGACCTGTAGCTGTAGCAAACTGGACTTTTTATTTCTGAAAAATTTATAGTTTTAAAGCTATAGCTATGCTAATAGCTATGGCTAATAGCTATGAAACTGTTATGAAACGAATAATCTTTTATAATTTCACAGCTAAAACTACGAATTGATATATTCAATATCAAAGTGATACTGGAATGATTTCTTGCAGTTGAAAAAAGATTTCTAAGCTGTTGGGCGGAAAATTTTTTGATTTTTAAAAATTTACACAAAATACAGCACCACCATACAACACCGATCATACCAACCATACCAATTGTACGATATTCACGTTTTCATTGTATGCATAAAGCTGCTTACCCCCGCGATTTTCAATCACTTCTCCTGATCTAATCTACTCCTGAATTGACTCTTGATTTTTTCTGAGATAAGTATATTTGAAAAGACATCACAATGGTCATCAAAACAATCTGGAAACTGTCTCTACTAACGAGATTTGACCGCCAAGCACATTCTACACCGATTAAAAGTCAACATAATTATTACGTAAAGTACTATCGCACTCATTGACGCAGCAAGCGGAGAGATGGGTGCAGTTGCCCCGCTTATTTATGTGGGGAAATCGAATTCGCTTTCAAAATTTAATTGATGTTACTGAGGAGCTTCGCGTTGCAGCAGATTATAATAGAATCAACTTTTTAGTACTTTTACCTCATCACAACCTTTTCCCATTTACAGAGGCGTTCCCCAGGGCTCTGTCCTGCACGGAGATAATTATTTTGCTTGAATCAAGCAAATGTTTTGCGTAAAAGCCAACTAGTAAAACTTAGCTAAATGACGGTGTGATTTTAGAAAAAGGTTGCTAAATTGAAATCACTCCTCATGTATTTAGGAAAAAGCAATATTTTGATTAAGTTCAAGCAAAGTTTTGCTAAGTTATTATAAACTGCAAAAGCAAATTTCTACTTAAATCAAGCAAATATGTGCCAAGTTATTATAAGCTCAACTTTTTACTAAGCTCATGCAAATATTTGCTAAGTTATCATAAACTCAAATAGCAAATTTGTACTAAATTCAAGCAAATTTCTTCTAAGCACACTAGCACACGTTCATTCTGAATGAAGAAAATAAGGCGACGATTGGTTAACAACTGCGATGGTCGAATGGATAAGGCCATGCACTTACACTCACGCGGCCGAGGTTCAAATCTCCGAATAATGTTAAATTTTCAATTTAATTTAATGTTCATAATTATTTCATTTCAAAAATATGCTAGATTTCAGCAAAAACTAATCAAAATTTGTTATTCCATTTTATAAAAACTTAGCAAATATTTGCTTGAATATAGTAGAAATTCTCTTTTGCAGTTTATAATAACTAAGCAAAATTTTGTTTAAATTCAAGAAAATTTTGACTAGTTTTTGCTGAAATCTAGCATAATTTTGAAGTGACTTATATTCAAGCGCAAGTTTTGCTTGACCACAGTACAAATTTAGCAAACAATTTTCTCCGTGTGGGTCTTCTGCTGTTTTCTATGTATATAAATGATCTTCCGTCCATTTTGAAATGTAGCAATGTTCATAAGTATGCCAATGATGTCCAATTATATGTTAGCTGTAATCGTAAGTCGAAGACCTTGATCTTATTGTAATCTGGGCCTTAATGAACGGTCTGCGCATTAATCCTGATAAATCTAAATGTTTAGTTGTAGCCAAAAAGACCTCTGACGTTTTTACACTGCCACAGTTATTTACAAATAACATCAGAATTGAGTACGTAAGCACTGAAAAAAATCTAGGCATAACGTTCAATAGAACCTTAACATGGAATGATCATATTCATAGCACAATTGACAAAGTTTATGGAATTCTTAGAAATCTATGGACGACACAGTACTTTACCCCTTTAAGGATTATAATCTTACTGGTAAAAACGTATATTATTCCAACATTACTTTATGGCTGTGAAATATTTTCCAATTGTGACTGCATAAGTAAACAAAAACTTAATGTGATTTTTTATAATACTGTCAGATATTTTTTTGGGTTAAGACGTTCATATCATATCTCACAATTCTCCAATAATATCTACAACATGACCTTCGAAAACTATTTTAAATATCGTACACTGCTATTTTTAAATAAGATTGCAAGCAAGAAAGAGCCAGTTTACCTTTGTAATAAATTGGCTTTTACTCGACCAATCCGTTCTAGCAAAATAATTCCACTAAGATATTTCTACCTCACTTCAGAAAGACAATTTTCAATTTTCTCTGTAGTCTTTGGAATGATATTCCTTCGATTATTCGATCACTGAGCAGCACTGTGCCATTAAAAAGCAACTTTCTGCCTATTTATCATCTGTGCAATAATTTTATAGCTATTTCAAAATTTGCTCCAAGGAATCTTTATTTGTATTTGATAATAACTTAATTCAGAACAACAGAATTAAGCTTGACTTTATTCATAATAATTTAATATACAAACTTTAAAATAAATGTTTTATTCGTTTTTTAAATTTAACTTACTGTCAACATTTTTTCTCCTAATATCTCAGTTTTGTACTAGCGCTCGTCTCGATAGCATACTTTTTTCGTATCTCTCCAGACAGTGTATTCAACGTTTTGTTCGAAAATATTTTGAGCATTCGTGTTTGTGGCCTTTCCATAAACATTTTCAAGCAAATCGAAAAGGTGAGTACACACAAAATAATCAGCAATGATAAGGCTTCCGACATTTAAAAGGATTTATGCCATAACATTCGATGTGATATTGACGCGGTGGTAATTGAAAATAGTAGCGAATGGAAGAAATGAAGCACATCGATTGTGGAGATGAGAAGCACGGCAAATATGACAGATGTCAACCTGAAATCGTATTTTACATACGTATTACGTTTTATTTGTAAAAATTCGAATGTTTAGTGCAATCCCAAGTTTTTTTCACGAAAAATATGGTTCAAGTTCAAGTTCACCCCAAGTTCACGAAAATTATGGTTTTCAATTCGACGAGTTGACAAATATTCCAAATATAAGATAACTATGAAATCTATTAGGAAATTTTAAGCTAAAAGGAAAAACTACAAGAAAACCGCAACCCAGCAGTCCATTTGAAGCGTTCTCGTGAATTACTCGACGGTTATACTTGGGTTCCTTGCAAAGCGGAATGATTGAGCAACTTGCCATTTTCAAAAAAGAATTTCTTAAATTTGCTTAACTCTAATACATAAAAATCATAATAATTTGTCATTTTCTCTGATCCCAATTTTTTGCGGTTTTTATTCATGCTTTGCAAGTCCCCACGATTTTTTAAAACTCCAAAATCAAGTTTTTTGGGCCAACAGGCAAAAATTGTTGATGATTTTCAATTTTATGCACATCCTTTAACCAGGGAGTGCATTTTAAGATGCTCTAGAGATTAGAAAAAATAATTTTTGTGATAGTTTTGACAAACAAGCGTGCTTCAAAACTCCCCACTCTCCCATTCATTATTCTTATCCATTAACTACTTGTGATTATATCAAATTAATTTTGAATAAATAAATAAAATGTGCCAAATTTTGCTCTCTGTTTTCCTGCTTTTCTGGTGGAAGGACAAAATGTGCCAAAAGAAAGCGAAGAATATAATGTAATAATAACGTTCGAATATAAGACATTTTTGAAGACTACCGGAGTTATTGAAGAAAATATAGAACTGTCAAAAATCATTTGTCAGAATCATAGTCAGGAAAAATACGACTGTTAAGAATCCAATTAACGATAAATAAGTACGTTATTTATTTTCTTAATAGCGTTTTTTAATATAATTAAATATGCTTTGAACTGATTGAAAATCGAAATGTCGGGATTTTTGTGTTTAGTTTATTTATAAGTAGTAAGTTTATTTATGTTTATTGATTTTATAATCAAGATTCGTGATTTTCGAATACAAATCACCGGATTTAGTCAACATTATTGCTCCCCATATTATTAAAAAAATAAATAAAATAAATAAACTGGCCATTTCAGCCCTTGGAAGGACTTTGAGCTAGCTTCTATTGATCAATTGTGTTGTGCGTGTTATTAAATGGTTGATCACAAATGACCAAGAACTGGACCTACGTGTTTTATGCCGACTCCGAACAGCTTATGTTCTCGAAAAGCTTTACATGGCAATTTTTACTCTCTGAGGTTTGTCATTTTCTGCAGAGAGGTGATGACCGATCAGAAAAATTAATTCAATTGAAAAAAGTTTCTGTCTGAGCTGGAATTGAACCCGGGCTATCGCAGTTCTTTAGCTTAGGGGCCACGCACTCTACCCACTAGGCTACGGCCGCCACTTTTTTACCATAGCTAAATTTAACATATCATAACCACCTCTTTTTGCTTAAGTGGGCGTGCCAGGTTTTATTTCTGGTAAAAAAGTGAAGTACAAAACCTTTTCTTAGATACAAAAAACTAAAATACAAATTTTTAAAAAAAGTACTTCCATAAAATGGAATTCGAATTAAGCTGGTCAAAATATATAAAAACATAGCAGGGTCTGACCTTTGGGCTTGTACTTTTTTCGTTTTCCTATCACATTCGTGTATTTTTTTCTATCCAACTATTTCTAGAACTTTACTAAAGACTGTGAAGCACACAAATTGTCATAATGCATGGTTTTTACAGTTTTAACGGCAGGATACCGTATATTTCTATGTAACAAACAGAATTCCCTTCTCTTTTGTGCTCTCTTCTTTTTCACATTACAACTTTTACGGCAAACATTTAACAATTTTGACAGTAAGCGAGCAGTTTTGACATTAAATGTTTTAGTCATAAAAAAATTTAATTATAAAAACGATTCCTAAAGCACTAAAAGTAGAAACGTAAGCCAAGCTTAAGATTCAGCACAAAAAAGGCAAAAAAAAAATGGAGACAATACATCACTTGACAGACATCAAATATGACACTCTGCCGCTTACTTTAACTGTCAGTCTTTTTCAATTCCAGCAAATCTTGCAAGTTGTAAAGCTATTTCAAGCAATGGATTAAGCTTGATACAAGCCAACTCCAGCTGGGTTTAACATAACTAAACAAAAGTTAAATGTCAATAATTTAACCGATTGACACTTGCAAAATGAGAAAATTGCTTAAAGAGAGGAGAAAAAAGGCAGCTTCAAAAATGGCATAAAAATAAAATTTATGATCATCTTTGAAATGTTTTATTTTTTGTTTGGCTTTGTGTACATCTTTCTGGCTACATTTGCAGGTAACAAAACTATAAAAAAACACAACACTGAGAGAGAGAGATGAAACGATCACCTGTTGTCGTTCGATGCAGCATGCGGGCTAAAATTGCTAAAAGCAGGTATAAAACGCAAAAATAGTCACAAGAAGAAGAAAAAATATGCTATAGCGCTAACCACAGGAGTCCAAAAAACCAGGATTCGCTCGCTATGACATTCGATTTTATTCACGTTAACTAGTTTTTCTTTTCTTATTTTTTGAAGGCTGACTGACAAAGATACGAAATGTTTGCTCATTTTTATGAGCACACAGCAGGATTTTGCGTAGGTATCCATTGCTTTTTTTGCTTGTTTTTGTTTTCGTCCTGTTGCATAGCCTTTTCAGTGTATGTAAATTAATATTTATTCGCTTTGACGATTTTTTATTTCTGATTTTAACAACCAATATAAGTTACTTGCACGTTTGAACACCTTTTATCAAGGCAACTTGTAGGTAGTTTGTTTAGCTTGCTAAAAATGTCTCGAAAAGTCATCTGTAGAGATGGCAAAAACAAACATAATACTAATTTTACTCGTTGAGTGTAACATGAGCTGCAGTAGTTTGGTGTTGCTTTTAAATTTTTTATTTAAAATAATTTTATTGCTGAATTGCTGTGTTGCGATGCATAAATTGTAGGTGTTTTATTACCAATGTGTGGGATTTTTTTTTATTAAGATGCTGGTTCTTGCAGTTTATAGTTTTTGAGATATCAAATTCAAGGGCAAGTTGTTTTTTTTTAGCTTATTTGTTGGGAACACAGGAGACAAGAATGGGTAAGAATGGGACAATTTGTGAATAGTTGTGTGCAATACAGTTGGGTTCGATGAAATATCAGTGGATAGATACTCAGTTTTGAGGAGTGCTAATTTAGCCTGAATTCCATAAATTTGCTTGACTTAACCAACTTTCTTCATAAAAGCGATCCACTACTTTAAAGCTAAAGACGTTAGATATTCCCTCGAGTTGTAGTAACAAGTTTTAGTCACCTTAAAAACAAAATATCCAAAATCTAATTAGGAAAAATAACACTAATAACAACACAATGAGAATTCAACTTAAGTGAAAAATTGTCATGATAATTAATTTTGAGGTCAAACGCATAGAAATCAAACAAAAAACATGCTTTTATCTATAACTAACCCGAAAAACCAACAGCCAACAACATCAAACACCGAAAAACAACAACACCAAAAAATAGCTATGGATAGATATACACACAATCAGATATAGGTATTTGTATATTATAGTAGATAAATACTATAAAACTCTAACTACCTAAACAGCGCTATAGATAATAAACTGATGATGATTTATGAGCCCCAAAAGAGAAGAAGACACAGCACGAAAAATAAAAAACCTAATAGAAGAAGAAGAAAAAAAAAACAAAATTAACGACAAAAACCAAAGAGTATAAAATTTAACAAGAATTGAAAAACTAGCAAAGAATGGAAAAATAAAAAAATGTTAAACAAGAATTGAAAACAAAAATAGACAAACTATTCAAAAGATATTTAGTCAAACAAAAATAGAATAAACGTGAAATATTCAATAAATTTAAGAAAAACCTATACAAATTCTGGCTCTAGCTATAGCTCTATGCTTTAATTCAAGATAACTAAAATGCAAATTTTTTCTGTTATAGTAGAAGATACATAAACAGTTGATGGTTTTTTAAGCAGTTGCTAATGTATTTCTTTGTTCTTAAATAAATGTTTGAATGTCTGTCTGTCTGAGCAAACAGTTAAGTTATCAACAGATTTCAACGTCAAATGCTTTTATGTTTGCTTTTTTTATTCTTTTTAGCCAAATGCGTCACATCACATTAAATGCTGCTTAGATTGTCATTTGCATAAAAAACAACAACATTCGTTGAAAGTGTTAAATAAATCATTACCTCGTTTTCAAAGAAACAAACAAGATTTCTAAAAATCAGTGTTGATCAAACCGAAAAAATATTAGAATCTTAAATAAAAAATTCAAATGACTGATTTTGAAACATTTTATGGTGTGATTATTTATTTATGAGGTTGTTCTAACCCATAAACCAAAAATTATGTTCATATGTCATATGTAGTCCGATTCTGAATAAATTTTCCTGAGCTGAATTTTTGCGATTTTTTTTACACTATTTACATATCGACGGTTGATGAACAAATGTGCTTTAAAAGTTTCCAAAATGTTTCTTGAACTTTATCTTAAAAATGAAAACTTCCTTTTCCGATTTCCCGGGAAAAATTATTCAGAATCGGGCTTACAATGCTACTACGAAGTAGCACGACTACAGGATTCTAATAAACCTACACGGTTAAAAATCTTGGAATAAATTTAAGTCCAGCTAAAATGCTGGAATTCAATATTAGGCTATTAGGTTCATATGCTTGTTTGTGGCTTTTGTTTCGTATAGCGCAGTAGTAAAGTGGTTAACATAGTGAGCTTACAAACTGGATGTCCCTGGTTCGAATCTCAGAGTGTTTGTTATTTTTTTTGTTTTATTTCAATCCAAGCCTGTACTAAATTTTAAACCAAAGCTGTATTAAAACGATGTTTTAGTATTTTGCAAATATTGGGGGTTGGAATTAATTTTAAAGGTTTTTTTTCGGTTTTTGAGCATTTATTTAGAAACAACGGTACAATGTATATTATTCAAAGTATTGTCCATCGTTAGCTACAACATTTCCCCATCTTTCTGGCAGCATATGAATTCCGCGCCGGAAGAACGATTCGTCTTTTGAGGCAATCCACGAATCGACCTATTTTTTGGTATCCTCGTAAGAAGTGAAGTGCTGCTCAGCCAAGCCATGCGTCATCGATCTGAATAGGTGGAAGTCGGAAGGGGCTATGTCTGGGCTATAAGGCGGGTGGGGTAGCACATCCCAATTCAGCGCCTCCAACGTTTCCTTGACGGTTCTTGCAACATGTGGCCGTGCGTTGTTATGTTGAAAAACCACTTTGTCGTATCTTTTGGCATATTCCGGCCGTTTAACCTTTAATGCTCGGCTCAATTGCATCAATTGTTGTTGGTAGCGTTCCCCAGTGATGGTTTCGTTAGGTTTTAGCAGCTCATAGTATACGACACCCTTCTGATCCCACCAAATACACAGCATAAGCTTGGCGCCATGAATATTCGGCTTGGCCCTCGATGTTGATGCATGGCCGGGTGGTCCCCACGATTTTTTTCGCTTATGATTATCGTAATGGATCCACTTTTCATCGCCAGTGACAATACGATGCAAAAAACTCTTCCTTTTATGCCGTTGAAGCAGTTGTTCGCACATGCAAAATCGCCGTTCAACGTCTCTCGGCTTCAACTGGTACGGCACCCAATTTGCTTGCTTTTGAATCATTCCCATGGCCTTCAAGCGTTTGCCGACCGTTGATAAGTCGACTCCCAATGATTCTGACAATTCTTGAAGGATTTGACACGGGTCTTCATCGAGCAAAGCCTCCAATTCCTCATCTTCAAACTTTTTCGGCTGGCCCGGACGCTCTTTGTCTTCCGTATCAAAATCACCACTTTTAAACCGACGGAACCAGTACTCACAAGTAGAAATCGATGGAGCATAGTCCCCGTAAGCCTCAGTAAGCGTGCGTTGTGCTTCAACCGCTTTTTTCTTCAAATGGAAGCACAAAAGTAAACCTTCCCGCAAATTGCGTTTTGTTGGAACGAAAGTCGACATGTTCACAGAGAAAAAAATATATGTTGTTTACACTTCAGTGGAATGACACATACTGAAAAATGAAGCTTAGACAATGTGCTTTGAAATGAATATAGCCACAGGTGTGCCCGATGCGATCTATTGATAGTTACGCCATCCTTTAGAAAACCTTTAAAACTAATTCCAACCCCCTACTAGATTTGAAACCAAAGCTGGTGTGGTCATATATAAAGTCTGGTCAGAAAAATTTATATTTTACTCCAAGATTTTTAACCGTTTACGTAAAAAAACTTATATCTGTGTCGTTAAGCCGACTACAGACGGAACTGAGGCATTGAAATAGCTGTCTTCCCGCATTTAGCACTTTAAACACTTAAAAGTTGGAGCTTCTAGCATGACCATAGCCAAAGTTATGGTACAAACTAAAAGACTCTTTCATACATCTTTATATGGCGATTGAAAACGTTGAAGCAAAATTTTTTAACACTTGAGACATAAGCTGCTATTTTTTATCGACACAGATATATTGCGCCGATTCGACTTCAATTTGTTAGGTCGTTCAGAAGTTATGCGATTACAAACAGACTCACAAACGTTATTTTATTAAGAAACGAAGATGATATAAAATTGTACCCATAAAAAATATTCTAAAATTTACTATAACAAACTTTTAACATCTATGGAAACTTAGGGCCAGTTTTTAAGTACGAGTTTAAAGTCTAGTCAAATTAAACCGAGTTTAACTCACCAAAAATTTGACGTTTAAACTCGGCTTAGACAAAAAAGAAACACATTACCTGATAATTTAAGTCAATTTAACTTCAAGGAATGCTAAAATATTTAATTAAACCGAGTTTAAGCGTCCAATTTTGGTGAGTTAAGCTAGCTTTAATTTGACTAAAGTTTACGCTTGTACTGAAAAACTGGCCTTGATGTAATTTTGTAACATTTCAATTTTAAAAATAAATGACGACTATTTTTTTAACAAACTATCAGTATTTTGGAATATATATTTTATATATGTTATTTTTAATAGCATGGATTACATATAACCTCAATGTTAGCTGCATAAAAATATTCTCGGATGCAGCTAATATTCTTTTTACTAGTCTTCAGAAGTTTAAATAAGAAAAAAATATTTTACAATTGAAATGTTTTTGCGTTACGTTTTAGAAACGTTCACTAACACTTAACTTTAAATTATGCTTAATGCTTTTGAACTATTATCGTAATGGTCGCTGTTACGGACGTGATTTAATATAGTCAGCGCTAATTGTTTAGTATAATTTGAGATGAAGTTTATTTTACAGAGTACTTTATTCGTAGAATTTCTTAGCACATGCAATTATCCCTAATTTATCGGTATCGATTAAATGGTCAAAGTTCAAAATTCCTTCCAAATTATATTTTAAAACATGAATCTTTAACATCTGTTTAAGAATTTTGTGTATATAGTACAAACATCTTTCAACCCCTTTTCTTTAATATTTTGATACTTGTATCAATCTACTAAATCCTACTACTAAACAACAACTGTATTAATCTTGTCTGATCTAATAAG
This sequence comes from Dichetophora obliterata, assembly GCA_963920525.1. NCBI lineage: Eukaryota > Metazoa > Arthropoda > Insecta > Diptera > Sciomyzidae > Dichetophora > Dichetophora obliterata. The sequence goes on along the minus strand of OY986438.1, from coordinate 47,467,760 downwards.
CTTCTATTTACAAATGTATTGGAACTATGAACACTTCCGATAAAGCAAAAATATTCAAAAGTATTCCTTTGAAAAACTGTACCTGAACTATATCTTAGAATAAAATAAATTGTTAAAAACTCTACTAAGTAGCATAGAGGACTCAAAATACAAAACAGCCTTTAAATGTACTTGACCAAATTTATTTTAAATCCTTGGATATTTCTAAGTCTATTCAACATTTTTTTGTTGAGGTCAAGCCATAGATAGATACTGGCATAGAATTTTCCAGACGCGAAAATTCTGGGAAGATTGCAATCCTGTTGCCATACCAAGAAAGTGCAGTTCTGAAGAGGGATTTTATTTGTAAACATTTTCAAATTTTATTTGTAGTTCCAACAATTAGCTAGCATTAAGATATAAAAATTGTTGATGAAATATAATGATAATAAAATCTTCTATGTTTTAAGATTGTCTACAGAAAGGTACGCAAAGTAGGTAAAATACGGGAAAATCATCTGTTTTTACAGATTTAAAGAGCTTATTCAGAAAAGCAGTTCGATATCGATATTAATTTTAAGATTTTTTTGAAAGTCGGTTGAGTCCTTTTGTTGAAATATGGTCTTAGTCAAACATATCAAAATTAACTCCATTTTAGACATTGACATAAAGTAACATCCATATTTATAAATCTATGGGTGCGTCAGTTAAATAGGAGCATGTTTATATGTGACCATAGCTAGCACGTGTTAACTTTTTTAACATTTTCTTGATATAATCCATGGAGAACAATAAATTTACTGAGGAAATGAAAAGGCATGCTGTGATCGTGGCTATTCTCGCAAATCACGGCGATTCAAAAATAGCGATTTTTTTTAAGGTCGCACGATGATTTATTTGTTTGAGTGAGTTATTATGTGAGTTTGCCAAAAGTTGGAAGCTTGCAATGACTATGTGGATAATGCTGCTAATCGCAAACAGCGTGAAACAGTTCCACAGAAACTTCGGACACCGGAATTTTTCTCCAAGTATTCAGAGCATTATTATTGTAGAATCTTCGAAATCAGTAAGAGCCATATCGAGAGATCTTCATGTTTCTGAATCGTTACAAGTCGTTTGTGATGCGAAGATATCAATACATGTCTCAGCAAACGAAAGAGCAACGTGTCATCCGCGGAAAAACGCTTTTGAACAAGTTTAAACATCCCGAAACCCCAAAAAAGCTTTGGTTTTTTCCAGATGAAATTTTTTTTGCCAGGATCAAAAAATAAACCGAAGGAACGACAGGTGGTTATGTTCAGATCCTCGGGAGGTTACCCATATCATGCATAACAAATTTCTAGCTACAGTCATGGTTTTGAGAGTACTAAGCAGTGAAGACATGCCATGTCACCCCACTTCTTTCCCCAATGGCATCGGGTGAATGCAGTTGCTTACATTGAGGTCTTACGAACAGTTGTTAATCCTTGGATAGATAGTATACTCCCTCATATAATGGCACGAGGACGCAAGAGTAGATGTCTCAGAATCTGTATGATCGCATTATCTTTGGACTTCTAGCTATCCCGATCTCAATCCTTTGGACTATTTCGTTTGGGTTGTTTTTTCACAGCACAATAACATTATTAACTGCAGTTATAACATCTGGATAATCTGGATAAGAGCTTCCTACTTACATTAAAATCAATGACTTGATGCAAATATTTATTTGGAATAATAGATCGGTTCCGACAACTCAATGTTTAAAAATGATTTCGCTCAAATGTTGCCACGACTAGCTCTTAAATGGTCCATTCTGTGGGTCCCATTTTCAAATTTCGACAAAATTCGAGTTCGACGACGAATCGATTGTTTACAGTTTTCACGAACACTCTCTGCTACTGCAGCAATATTCTCAAAATTGCGGGCTCTACGCACTCTAGTTGAATGATAAATGTCCAATAGTGTAAAATTGGTTCGAAATTTGGTGATGGTTTGGACGCTCATAACGACCAAAATGTTGTTGAAGAACTCTATAACATTCTCTAATTGATGATTGATTTTGGTAGTAAGTTTCCACAATTAATAAACGTTGTTCAGGAGTAAGTCTATTCATGATTGAGTCGTATTGAATACTGAACACAATCGTTATATGGACAAGCCATTTGACACATAACACCGTCATTGATGCAGATAGCAATTTAATTAAACAGATCAGCGGCGTCAATTGGGTAGGGCTGGGGGGGGGGGCTAATGTCAATGCCCCCCAAGGATCTGGTACTATTATTCAATAAAACGATTCAATAAAACCATCTAATCGTGTTAAAATTATACACTGAAAAATTTCAATGCACTGTTATTTTGTAAATTCGTTTAATTTTTACCAACTATTAATTCAAAAAAATCTAATTATATAATTATTACGTTATATATTATTTTGGCCCGACTAAAGTACAGTTCATCACAATATTCAAACCGTTATCGTTCTTTGTGTCATGGACTAGAGCGCCACCGATACGAAAGGCGATGATACTTCTTCTTCTAATCTTCTGATTAAATCAGTTTTTAAATTAAATCAGTCTGATTAAAACACGATCGTTCTTCCAAAAGCATCGTTGCCGCGTATTTTGACAAAATTCTATCGGACTATAAGCTGCGTGGCAGCAACGTTTTTAGAAGAACGATTGTGTTTTGTTTATAAGACATTCGTGTCTGAGCCAGAGGAAACCCACGATTTCATTATTATAGAGTTCCTCGAGAGTTCACAGTGCAGTATTTAACATTCAAATTTCAGCAAAAAAGCAACAATTGTGTACACATAATTTTCAGTTTGAAACCTCCTTTCTGCCTACGTCGAAATTGTTTTCTGCATTGGGCCGTGCACATCATTTGTCTGTTGCTTGGAAGTGTTTGGATGAAAGAGAAGTTCTCTCAAATTCCAGTTTTTATTTTACAAGCAGAGTAGCTAAGGTAGCACAAAAGCTTAAGGAATTCTCAACAATTGGCCAACGCAGTATACTACCACTGAAATTTGATAAAAATATGCGTAAGATCTACTTCTAAGTCGTTGACAAATTTTTATCAGAGTATGAAAAGCAATTTCAAGACAACACAGAGCTAATGAATATATTAGAATCATTTGATCCTGATTCGGAAACATTTTTGTCCGAAGATTCAATAATACTATTTTTTATACTGTATTCCACCCACGTTGATGAAATTGTTCCCAGGAGCCAATTTAGTTTGGCGAGAGAATATATAAAGCAAAATAAAACAAAATCAATTATAGATATAGTACAGAGTTTAGAAAAAATGCCAATAGCTTTCTCACAAATAATACAATTAATGTATATTGTTTTGACACTGCCAATGACTACCGCATCCAACGAAAGATTTTTCTCCACTTTAAAGAGAGTGAAGTCGTATCTTCGTACAACAATGGGAGATGACCGTTTAAGCCACCTCATGCTGATGTGGCGATTTAAAGTCTCGCCGCCCCCCTTAAGGTTTTGGTGAAATGACGCCACTGGAACAGATTAGATAAGAAGTTAATTAGTCCACAAAAAAAAAATTACATTACAATGTAATAATTAATAAAGGAGTTGCACTTGTTTAAGTTTTGAAATCAGTTTGTCCTCATTTAAAAAACGCACCCATATTCCTCTATATTATCGAAATATTTCATTAACATTATCAAAATAATCAAAAATCTTGCTGACCAACATAAATCAATTACACTTTACAACTAGTAAAAAAATTACCCGTAGTCATTTATTCAAAATCGATATTCGGCGCAAAGTTCGGCGATATTCGGCATAATTTTGCAAAACCCATATTCAACCCGATTATATCACAAAACAAAAACCACAAAATTGAGTCAAGACTTTTGAAAGCTTATCACTCTATAACCAGCATTAGATCAAGAAGAACCTGTTTGATTTTGGTTTCATGGCTGCTTACATATCAACTTGATTTTTAACATCCAAGTTATATTTTTAGCGTAGTTGTTTTTAATAATTTTTTATTTACTTTGACGGGTGTTTATGCTGGCTTTGGTTTTTAACCTGGTTTAGCTGGGTTACAATTAATTTGTAACTCATTTGAGCAACTCTTTATTTTACTTTGCTGCCACAGACGAGACAAGCGCTTGGCTCGTACAGCGTTGGTAATTCATCAAAATTGTTGATTTATCACATGCTGGTTGGTGTACGCTTTGGTGGATGGAAATAAAAATAAAAATAAAAAATTAAGCAACAAATATGTTGAACATCATCGCATGAGCGTTTGTAAAAATTGTATGCTTTGAGATCATTGTTGTTGTTGCTGTTCTTTTAATTTTTATATTGGCTTTGTTTGGTTATGAAAATCAATTTGATGGTGATTACTTTTTGGATCCAAGCCTAGGCTGCTGCATTTTTGATTGTTGGCTCAAATTGAAGATGTAGTTACTTCATGAGCTCAACAGCGCCAGCGGTAGAGTGCGTTTGTTTTTTCCCTTTTGTTTTGTTTCTCTTTGGACTCTTTCCACGCCTTCCTTTGTGGGGTTTGTTTGTTTTTTTTTCATATGCTTGTTTTGACCATTTAGTTTGTTGGCCAAGCGCGCCGCTCTTTTAACCATGTTATTATTTATTACCAGCCTCAATTAGCCGATCAGTCAGTGATTGTTGGTTTTTTCGTTGTTGCTGTTGTTTGGTATTTTTTATGAGTTACACATATGAAAATTGGTTTTTTATAGCTTTTGGCTTTTTTGAAAGAGAGGTTAACAAGAATGAAGGAAACAGAAAGTAGCAGCCCGTTGGTAAAAATGTTTTCGGCAACAATTCTACTAAATTTTTAAACTGGGTCTTTCTGGGTGGGTGTTTTCTGGGTCTAAACTATTAAGTGAAGTAAATTTGTAAAATTTATTTTATTTCATGTTTTAACATGAGTAACTATAAAATTTCAGTACAGTATAATAATTCAAGATTGAGCATTTTTTTAATCTGAAATGCTAGATTTTTCACATCAAAAAAGTGATTGTTTCGTTTCGGTGTGTTTTCTTTTGTTTTAATCGAGTTTTTAGCACAAAGAGGAGAAGTAGAGAAGTTTTGTGTCTTCCCTGTTTTCTTTTGCGTGGTTAACAACACACATAATCCAACGTCTGCCTACTATGTTAGTCAGATGTCATCAGAGTTTTAGTGAATATGGGCATTTCCGTGGCTACGCACGTGACAGTCGTACGACTTTAATGAGTGGAAAAATACTGAAAAATTAAACATACAGTTTTCTTATTTTGATATTTCAATAGTTTATTTAGAGCACTATACAAGGTGTAAAAGATAAGAATTGTCAAAAGCTCGGATTTTAGATGAAGCCAGCAAAAGAAGATACGTTACGTGACAAAAAATTTAAGTGGATTTTGTCTGCATCAATATAAACGAAAAAAAATCTGCGAAGTGTGCACTAGTTTTTTATGATAGTTTTTTCAATATATCCTGTAATAATGTTGCTACATATTCCTTATTGTTTCGTTGAAAAATCTTTTTTTTATTATTTTTATACACACCATAATATGATACGTTACGTGATATACAGCTGCGAACAAAATAATAGCAGTACCCTTATATTCAGACATGTTTGGATAAATAATACTAGTCTACAAATTCGGATCCGATAAGTCCATTTTCATTCCTATATGTACTTTCAACACTCGTTCCAACTCCGTACTCAGCTTCCTCCTATATTGTAAAACTTTCAAGATACAGGGTGTTTTACGGTTTTGGTACGTGTTTAGCATTATTGATCTAGAATCTAAACTACTCACCATAAAATAAAAAATAATATTTTGTATTTTAGAAAAAATATCAGATTTTTCATAAGTATATCAATCGCTTTCGTGTCATGTGCTGTAGCGGAGAAAAAAATTTGAGATTATCCAACAAAATATCGACAAATTTTCTATCTTTTGTTTTAGCGGAGCTGTTACTATCCAAAGTTAGAATTTAAAAAAATACTGTTAATTAAAAGTATTTTTACATGAAAAAAAGACATTTTAAATTTGGATGGTTACAGTTCCGCTAAAACAAAAGATACAAAATTTGTTGATATTTCGTTGGATAATCTCAGAATTTATGCTTCGCTACAGCACATGACACGATAGTAGTTGATACATTGATGGAAAATTTGATAATTTTTCAAAAATTCACAATTATACTTTTTATTTTATGGTGAGTAGTTTAGACTCGAGATCAATAATTCTAAACACTTGCCAAAAACGTGAAACACCCTGTATCTCGAAAATTTTACAATATAGGAGGAAACTGAGTACGGAGTTGGAACGAGTATTGAAAGTACATATGGCAAATGGACTTACCGGATCCGATATTCGTAGACTGTATAAATATGTATATATCTATATTATATACATAAAGGCGCTGCTATTATTTTGACCGCAACTGTACGTTATGTGACAGATTTTTCCCTTCAAAGAAGTGCAAATATTTTATAGTTCTATTTATTTAATTGAACTAGAAAAACATATAAAGTGTAATTCAGAACCGTTACAATCGATAACTGAAAAATATTGAATTAAACTTTATTTGATACGAGTATTTATTATACTTATAAAATGCAAACTTTCGTTAAAATATTTAAATTTTTGTCACCATTTTTCTACTTTTGTTGCCATTCACCATAAGATCAGCTCTCAGTACTCTCTTAATATACATTTAAACATTTTTTGCTTTTATGGAGGCTTAAAAGAATTTTAAGTACCTTTTAATTTTTTAGTCGCAGTAGATCTTTTGGCGGAAGTGCCCATATGCAAGCCTTGCTTAGGCGTGTATTAAAATAATTTTTATATGAAACCATTTAGCTTTACAAGACACTGAACTACAAGTGAAGCGAAAAGGAAGTGTTTCCAAAACGAGAGTAAGAGATTGAAAATATTTGCTGGTCATAGACAGGGAATTTCACCAACTAGCAACCGATTAGTCACTTCAGCATTAAGTGATGATACTACTATTTTGAGCACCCATTCATACCCTAGCATTGCATCCAAAAACTTAAATAAACATGTAGTAGCACTGGCAACATGTTTGAGAAACTGGAGAATTAAAATTAAAAAGTTCAAAAGTCCTGCAGTTATGCTTAAAATAACCCATTTGAAGCTAAAAAACCTCTTAAGCTAAACTGGCAACTTAACAGTAACTTAAGGATTCGATTGGAACATAAGGTACTGTTATACAATACGGTTTTTAAACCGATTTGGAATTACGGAGCACAGCTTTGGGGAAAAGCAAGTCCTTCACAAGCCAAGCTTATACAGCGTTCACAATCCAAAAGCGTACGAACTTTCACTAATGCACCATGGTTCCTAAATAATGAAAAATGAAAACAAAGACCTAAATGTTCCTTTAGTAAAAAAAAGTCTTATTGCATTCGATGAAAAGTACAAAGAACGACTTCAACATCATCCGAATTCTTTGGCAAAAGAGCTTGCTCAAACTTCAAATACTACACGTCTTAAAAGACTGGATTTACCGTCGTACTAAACATAGATGATAGCGCCTGAGAAAATAAAATGATTATCTGGAGTCCAGATGAAAGCACTGCTCTTATCCGTTTAAATATTAATATACAGACTGCAAAACAGAATAACATTATCCGGAACAAGACCTCGCCCGTCTTGTCTGGAATATTTTGCAGCAAGGCTATGTCCGTCTTGCTTTTCATATGTGAGCATAGCTCTAAACAACCTGCTATTTTTGTCTAACATACATCGTCTACCTTAGCTGGTAAGTTTCACATCTACGTCAATATTATAACAAAATGGAAGCCAATATTGTTATTGCTATATATAATTTACATACTATAGGCTCTTATAAGCACTGGTTATGAAAATGTAAGTAGTTGTCAGCAACACACGACAGAAGGCCGAAAACTAACATAGACATTGTATGCATTTATTTTTAGGTTAAGATTTGATAAATTATTTTTAGTTTCAAAGAAAAAGATCTAATAAATAATATGAAATGTTTACGAAAAAAAAAATTTCTGATGAACTTCTGACTGTCTATTAACCCTAATCTCTTATGTTGTATTGAAAATGACATCAACGTAAAAAAATTAAAAAAAAAAACTCATTTCAGAGCAAAGTCAATGATAACAAACTACTCTATGCGATAGATAAGGGTTAAATTAGGAAGGCAATGTATCCAATTTTATACTTTGCACGTATTTTTTAAAAATTTTGCTAAATAAACCCGTTATGTTGACGAATTTCCACAATTGATATGACAAATAGTGGCAACAGTGTACAAGTTTCTGAAAGGACTCAAGTTCAATTCCCGCATCAGCATAATTTTTTTAATATACAATATTATTGTTTTTTACCTGTCATTTCATATTAGCGTTAGAAAGTTTTGAAAAATTACCTTTATAAAAACAATTTTCATAAAACTATACCTGCTTAGTCCTTTGTGAACTTATTTCTGGACAAACACAGGTTTCCTTATGATAAACAATTTAGTCCAACGATGAATGATTCAAAAAGGATTAATTTTTGAGTGCTGATAATCTACTTTCTATTTTAGAAGGTTTTTAAATTCATTTAAAAAAGATAATTTTGGTTCATTGAATATTTATAAGAAGTTATGTTGTTAAAGAAAAAAAAAAAAAAATTGAAAAATTGTAATATAACATGTTTTAGAGTATGATGAATGATTCAAAAAGTGTTCATTTCTGAGTATTTTTCTATCCGAACGTACTTTTCTATCCGAAAAGGTTTATAAATGAAATCAAAAAAGATAATAGGGGTATTCACTTCATTGCTGTAATTTCAGAAATCGGTAATTTCCGACAAGTTGTAGTGAGCCACCGTTTGTAATGTTTCGTTTTTTTTCACATGCATCTGTCAAGCTTAAAATCGCCATTGCTTCATTTCGTTGATGGTCCAAAACAAATAATTATGTTAAAAAATATGTGATTTTTGCCTTTTAACAGAAATATTGTTGCAAAACTATATTATATGATCGGCCTCAATATAATTAATGATAATTTTGTTCTTGCTCGCATACATTGTATCAGCTTTTAGGAGGGATTAGACAAAATGCTCTACTTCTTATTGAAATGATCATTTTCACAAGGCCTCACACTCATTAAACTCATTTGCTTATGCTTACTGAACACATCTTTTCTTCGCAAATTTCCGACGATTATTTTTCATCTACTCAATAGGTGATAACATTTAAGCAAACTTCGGAAAACCAAAACAAAAGCTATTGCACTGAAGTTATCGTAAATTTCAGCATTTCGTAAATTTCAGCAATGAAGTGAATACCCTTAATCTCGGTTCACTAGATTTTTATAAGAATTAATATTGTTACAAACAAAAAAATAGAAAAAATGTAATTGTTCATGTTTTAACTTCTTAACGTTAAGACCTTTTTGAACAACATTTTAGGTGGATGGTAAATGCTTATTTTTTAATATTTAATGAAGAGAAAACTTGATAGTACACCTGATGCTTTGTGTTAGCGTAAGTTGAGCTCAAGAGTATGAAAGTTGAGCTTTTTTGCAGTGAGTTTAAAAATGCTCTTTAAAACATGCTTTGTCTTTTGCCCCTATTCAATTGCATTTTGAGTTTCTACTCTTCTCCTTTTTTGTTAAAAGTTAACAACATCTGGTATAAACATGAAAAAGGTGTCACTTTACGCATAATTTATTACTGCACCGCACCGCGCTGAAACCTTTGTTTGGTGAGAAGTAAATTAATGGCTCAAACATAATCATAAAAAAAGGGAAAAACAAAAAACCAAGAAAAAAGAAATTAATTTACAGAACATGTTTGCTTCGAATGATAGACCTTGTTAGTTAGATAGGCTTCGTTGATCAGCCAGGTTGACATTCTTTTGGCCAAAGAAGAGTGGCAGAGGAAAAATAAAAAACAAAAGAAATAACAACAACAACAATAGTAAAAGTAGCAGCACAGGTAGAAAGCCACTAGTTGTTATGCGGCTAGTAAATGCAACAGCAGCTAGAAAATCTAGATGGATGATAATACATATAGATTGAAAGACAAGCAACAAGATGCGTTGACAAGATATGCTGCTTTTTATGCGGCTCATTGAAGCCAGCTTGTAGCAGCTGAGCTATGAAATTAACCAAAATATTTTTTAAATAGCATAAATTAAGTTAGAAGGTTTTTCTTGCAACAAAACAAAGAACTAAAGATGTATCCGAACAAAAAGTGGGCAACACTTTTAGTGAGGGACAAACAATACACGCATAGACTTGGGCGACACATGTCTAAAAGCCGCTAAAGTTAAATCACCTCTTATTATGACATTTGTGATCTTAAGCGTTTTTTCGAGCCAAGCTTATGAATAACTCACGCTTGTTTGAAATACCGCTTGTTTTGAGGTTTTGATTTTGACATGAAAAAAAAAGACAAAATCCAACTCATAACGGCAACACAGCTTTAAAATCAGTGTCAGCACTTTATATATTGTCTTAGAACACCTAAAAATATCGACTACTACAAAATAATGACAATGAGCACTGAAAAACAAAGTAGAAACAAGTGTGCCCACCGTAGAATTTTTGTCTGAAAAAATAACGTGCCATAGATAAGCACAACAATTTTATAAGCACAACAAAGAGAAATAAATTTGATATTTTATACCTTCTCCCCCCCCCCCCCAAACCACTTGCCTCCCTTCCCCATTTAATTGATGTGGAATTTCATGTCTTCTATCTTACAGATAAGGCAAAATCGTTTCCAATAACAGTTTCTAGCTAGTAACATTTTTAATTTTCTTGCTTTTTTGCTTTTTGTTGAACTGTGTTATTTTGGTTCTTTATACTCCTTTTATGTCTAGCCAGTTCTTAAGATTATTAATATGTATTAGATTTCATTAGACTTAATGTCAATGTTTTATTGTTTATTTTTTGTTATCGAAAAATACGTTTTGCACTATTGATTTGTTTTGCTCTTAAACATTCCAAAACTCTTTTTAATTAAAGAAGAATCAAATATAGTTGTAGCCGAGCATGTACGATTAATTATTAGATTGTAATACAGAAGATCGTAAGAGATTTTTTTAAAATGTTTGCTCCATCTTAAACATTCGGTTGCATGTATTGTGTTTATTTACTGGAACTTATCCTTAGAATTAACGCTATGTTAAGAGTATCTGTAAACCTAAGTATTGTTCCAATAGTCATATTTTGCATCTTAACACAATTCGTTTTTTTGTAAAAAGATATTTTTTCTGCAGAACTTCTAATGCAATAGTATCAAAGAAAAATGTATTCATATATAATCTTTTTCTTTTAATATATTTTGCACCTAAGATTATTAACATAAGGTTAGATATTTCCTTATGATCCAAGATATTGTCAACATGTTATTTTTCTAACAGGTTTAATGGTCCAACATTCTGTTGATATTAAATCTTTTTTAAATCTACGTCCATTGATTTGACTTCAATAAATAGTGATGGGTAAACTCGATACTTTTTGGTATCGAATATTTTGGTATCGAGTATACCTTGATATTTGATGCTTTTTACTCGTTACTTTAATACTCGATACTTTTCGAAGAACTAACGTAATTTCGCATGCAAACACTAAAATAACCGTTTAGTGGTTAATGTTATCATCTCTTATTAAAGAAAATTTAATCTTTTTGAATTGGAAAAATTTGGGGGATAAATTTTAGCAACTCACAAAAGATTTACAGGTAATATTACCACAAATTACATCGTTCTAAGGAAATGAACTTCGTTTTCTCTAGGCGCTTTGATTGGTAAAATGCTGGAATACATTTAAATTAAGCATCATCACTCATCATGCCATGATCGAAGTAGTTTAAATAGGACGAACAAATGACACGCTGATCAAGTATATATCAAGTATTATGGGCTAAGCCTTCTGAATTTAATGCCCCTTTCAACAAGAAGCACTTTACTTAGTTCATGTTTTACCTTCGATATCGTTAACGGTGTTGTTAATAGCGAGTATATATCAGACAAAATGGCATTCACGACTATTAAATGAATATCAACATCACACTGTCTATACAAGAAATGAGCCAATATATAGATGCTGTAGAGAATTCAATAATATTCACCCCTATGTCTAAATTCACTTTTAAAAAAAGTCCTTCCAAGTCCCTATTTCCATCCTTATACCTTCACGCAACTAGGCTCCCAACGTCTTAATCTAAGCTAAATTTAAGTTTACTTAAGATAACCTTGCTTGGGTTAATAAATAAATGAATACTTGGCTTGTTTATAAATATAAATATTCGAAGTCTTAATCTATAATCAAGCATGCCCTCTCCAAATCTTTTTCCCTACTAAACGTCAAATAATCCTTCCTTTATTGTCCTTTTAGTCATTAAGAATTAAATACTAAGATAATAAATAGCCAGTTTGTTAAGCGTATTCTTCCCAATTTCCTTTTCAGATCTTTCCTATTCTTATCAAATAAAATTCTTACCTATACTGCTATGTATAAAATATACTAAGTTCCTATAATTTTTTCTTTTCTTTTCTTCTCTCCTTTTCTTTTTGACATGTTCTTGAATTCATGGCAATCAGGTGGGCGGATTACGCCTACTTCGATCTGCATATTCTCGAGCACCAAAACAAACAAAGAGGTGAAGAAAAAAAAAAAATAAACGAACCTGTTAGAATAAGTAAATTGCCTTGCTTGGCCAATAAATAAATAAATAAATAAATAAATAAATATCGTCCTCTTCATGCCAAAACCACGAATGTGCACAAGTTTTTGAAGCGAACTTTCTTCTTCTTCTTCTTGATATTGAGGGTGAAATTTTTAGAGTCTCGTTACGAAAAATTTTCTTCATGAAAAATATGTAGAGTCTCGTCACGTTTTTGTTTACATGAGCAATGATATTTTCTATTTTTTGTGTTTTTTGTATGGGGACCCCCAGAAGGGTGGAAAATAGAGTGTAGTAGTGCTTAGAAGAAATGTTGAGAGGGTAAAATTAATAGGACAAGCTCATATATGCGACCCCACTAGAGGTCATAGATTTGTTGATATAAGCTATAATAGAAATGATTTTCTATTTTTTTGGTATTTTTTGTATGGGGACCACCAGAACAGAGCCAGATTGATTGGAAGTGTTCGGAAGAAATGTTAAAGGGAACAAATTAATAGGACCAGCTCATACATTTAACCATCTTAGGGGTCATGGATTTTTATATTAACTATAATAGACATTTTTTTCTTTTTTATGTTTTTTGTATGGGGACCACCAGAAGGGTGGCAGATAGAGTGTAGGTGTTTTCAGAAAAAATGTTAAGGGAGAAAAATTAATAGGACCAGCTCATACATTTGACTCCTCTTGGGGTCATCGATTTTTTTGATATCAACTATAAGAGAAAGTTTTTTCTATATATTGTGTTTTGTTGTATGTAGTGTAAATATTAAATAAGCTGAATATATTTTTTATGCAAATTTTGCATTGTCCTTCTTTTGAGATGTAAGAACATCTTTTCTCTGTCTTTTTCACAAAAATGTTTCAAATTCTTAGTTTTAAGAAGTTTCATTTCGGTACTGTATACACGCTATACTGTATTTTTTTTTACTAAAAGTTTGTTTTAGTCGCTACGAGAAGGGACAGACTATATAATTTTTTTTTCTAAGAATATTATTGCCAATATATACATACAAAAATACATTTTGAATTTAAGTGAATTTTAAAATATTGGGAATATTTTAGAAAACCAAAGAGCACCATGTTTGGTTTAAAATTTAGTTGTTGCGATAGTATTGAAAATTCAGTAAGTTTGAGCAAATTAAGTAAATAGCTCACAAATAAAATCATGAAAAAATTCAAATTATTAGCAGGTTCAGTAATTTAAATATTTTTTTATTAATTTTCATTTATTAGAAATACCGTCACCAACAAGTTCCAGAAAAAATTATGACAAATAGTTATTTTTCTAGTTTTGAGAGCGTTTTAAAGATGCAAACTAACTGAAGTTTTAAAACCGTTATTTCTCTTAATGCCAAAAACGCGAATGTCGACAAGTTTTTTGCTAAAAGGGAGTTTTAAGCCGCTTCGAGACAAGTAGATCAATACAATTTTTTTGCATTTATGAAGAAAATTATTGCCGCCATATCCAACTATCCACGTTACAAATATTTATTTAACTATTTTTGAAAATACATCAAAATTAAAAGCTATGCATATTTGTGTTTTTAGCATAAAGAAAAAAATACAAAAAAAATATTGGCGGCAGTGATGCCAAACCACCTGTAGCTCTTTAGCACAGCATAATAATTCACTGCACTTCACTTTCCAATTTAATATAGATAAAAAACAAAAAGTATTTCGGTATTGAGTATCGATAGCGAAAATTTTCGAGTATCAAATAAAAATAGTCGATACCAAAAAATTTGCCATCACTATCAATAAGTAAAAATGATGCAAATTAAAGTATACACAAAACTTTAAACGTGGTTTTCTCGAAATATGATTTTTTTAAAATCCGTGCAAAATAAAAATGTTTCGTCTACAATGAGACAAGAATTTGTTTCCATTGGCTAAATGCATAAAGTTGGCGCCTGTCTAACATTATTTATTGATTATTAACAAATTTTGTTAAATACAACCAAGTGTAGTCGTAGTGAGCTATACGCATATATGTTGCGTCACAGCAGTTCTTTATTTAAATTAGAAATGGGCGAGTGAGTAATTTCGACTCTTGATCACGCACGCTCTCGATGTGTTTCTTTTTAATCACTCACGCTTATGATTAGAATTATTTGTGACTTATTATTATTTTGATCACTCACGCTTACGTTGTATATTCTTCTAGTCACGCACGCGTAAGATTACTATTATTTTTTACCCACGATAACGCACGATCACATTGACATTTTTTGGACTCACGAGTGCTTACGAATATAATTTCTTACGATTAGGCACGCTATGTTCTTAATGAAGGTATAATTAATTTTTTGAACATAAGAAACGTAAATTCAATTTATGTCTTATATACATTAGGGTGCCTCGACCTCTATGGGGAAAAAAAGTTGTCATTGCCACCGATTTGAAATAAACCTTGATCGGTTCTAAGATGAATGTACAACATTTTTTGGATGTTACGATAGCCGCCAGTGAGCTAAACTATTTTGGTAAAACCTCCAAAAACCACGTTAGACTAGCTAAAAATTGGTCGCTGATTCCAAATCCGTCGTCAAAATAAAAAAAAATCCATAGCGTTGCCACCTAAAAATTTCTTAATTTGCATGTTTTATATATGTGATTTTTTTGGTATATATTATTGTTTTAGTGGTATGAAATTTGAGAAATTTTGTTAAGGAATATATAGAAGAAATCAATATCTTTCCAACGATACCCTGAAAACAAGGATCGCCTAAAAAATAATAGTTATTGGGGGTTGGAATTAGTTTTAAAGGTTTTCTAAGAGATGGCGTAACTATCAATAGATCGCATCGGGCACACCTGTGACTATATTCATTTCAAAGCACATTGTCTAAGCTTCATTTTTCAGTATGTGTCATTCCACTGATGTGTAAACAACATATATTTTTTTCTCTGTGAACATGTCGACTTTCGTTCCAACAAAGCGCAATTGGCGGGAAGGTTTACTTTTGTGCTTCCATTTGAAGAAAAAAGCGGTTGAAGCACAACGCACGCTTACTGAGGCTTACGGGGACTATGCTCCATCGATTTCTACTTGTGAGTACTGGTTCCGTCGGTTTAAAAGTGGTGATTTTGATACGGAAGACAAAGAGCGTCCGGGCCAGCCGAAAAAGTTTGAAGATGAGGAATTGGAGGCTTTGCTCGATGAAGACCCGTGTCAAACCCTTCAAGAATTGTCAGAATCATGTGCGAACAACTGCTTCAACGGCATAAAAGGAAGAGTTTTTTGCATCGTATTGTCACTGGCGATGAAAAGTGGATCCATTACGATAATCCTAAGCGAAAAAAATCGTGGGGACCACCCGGCCATGCATCAACATCGAGGGCCAAGCCGAATATTCATGGCGCCAAGCTTATGCTGTGTATTTGGTGGGATCAGAAGGGTGTCGTGTACTATGAGCTGCTAAAACCTAACGAAACCATCACTGGGGAACGCTACCAACAACAATTGATGCAATTGAGCCGAGCATTAAAGGTTAAACGGCCGGAATATGCCCAAAGACACGACAAAGTGGTTTTTCAACATGACAACGCACGGCCACATGTTGCAAGAACCGTCAAGGAAACGTTGGAGGCGCTGAATTGGGATGTGCTACCCCACCCGCCTTATAGCCCAGACATAGCCCCTTCCGACTACCACCTATTCAGATCGATGACGCATGGCTTGGCTGAGCAGCGCTTCACTTCTTACGAGGATACCAAAAAATGGGTCGATTCGTGGATTGCCTCAAAAGACGAATCGTTCTTCCGGCGCGGAATCCATATGCTGCCAGAAAGATGGGAAAATGTTGTAGCTAACGATGGACAATACTTTGAATAATATACATTGTACCGTTGTTTCTAAATAAATGCTCAAAAACCGAAAAAAAACCTTTACAATTAATTCCAACCCCCAATATTTGAATTTTAGTTAAAATCAAATAAAAAAGTAAAAAATTTTCATTAAAATTCGCAATATCTTTGGTCAGTCGGCAAAGGTTTGAAATTTTTTAAATCAGATTGGAAGATCTTCTTCAGTACTACTTTTTCCTACCATTTCTTATATGTAACTACTACACCAGCTAATATTTTTACGGAAGACATGGTTTTTGGAGGTTTTTTCAAAAAGGTTTAGCTCACTGGCGGCTATCTTTACAGCCAAAAAATGTTGTACATTAATATTGCACATGTATTGTGCATGTATTTTAATTGTTTAAAAAAATGGTCTTACTTTGCTTATTTTTTTGTCAAATTCAATTTAATTCAATTTCACTTTAAATTAAATGAAATTTTAGATAGTGGTATTGACTTTTCAAATATTTACTATTTAATTTTTGTCAATATTCGATGACAAATTTTGTCCAGGGAGTGCAATAAAAATTATTGTATATGCACTTAAAATTGTCATACGATGATATCTCCTAAGTTAATTGCCATTTTAGTTACCACAATTTAACATTTTGTGACATTTTGTGAGGTTTTATTTTTTTTTGGCAATATTGGTTTTAATATTGTCCGAAAAGAGCTATATTTTTTGGAAAGAGTTAACCCGGAAAAATTTACGTATCTCGAAAGCCCAACGGCTTAAAGTTTTTTGTCAGCTGAAATCAAAATACAATAGAGACAGACTGGAAATGCTAAATTCAGTTTTAATATCGGATATATTTGGATACACAAGATATGATTTCATATTCGTAGAATAAATAAATAGATTTTACACTGTTTTCAAGCTCTTTGTGTATACGTCTCTGTTGGGTATTAGAAAATAACTAGGTCAAAATGTTCTTTTCAAGACAAAAGCGACTATTTAATTAATTTAAAATAGACATTTATTTTAGTACTGCTTTCTTACTAAAAATTTATATGGTTTTTTGGCTCTAAAATCACAAAAAAATTTTATTGGAATATTTTCCAAAGTAAAGGAAACTTTATATCTGAATTTTTGAACCATTTTTCAGTCCAAATTTTACAGTTAAAATTATCAATCGACTTACAACCATTACTTTTTCTGTAAGATTGATAGAGTTTTGCCTTTAAAAATAAAAAAGTTTTACTACATACAGGGATGGCCATGATTACAAATCACGATTACTGATTATGATAACATGTATTCAGATTGCAGAAATTACTTAATTTTTCTAAATATTCAGAAAAATCACATTGAAAACCAAATATAAATACTTTCAATTAAGTAATCATGGTTAGGTAATTACATGAGATTATAAAAAATAAAGTAATCATGCAAGGTGATTACATGGTTTTTAAAAAATTAAGTAATCGTAGCATGGAATTACATGATTTTTTAATAAATCAAGTAGTCAGTAATCAGATCCAGCTTTCGGTGAGTACCGATTACTTCTCGTCAGACAAAAAAATTCAAAATTTGTATGTAATTTTATTATTCAAGTAATTGCTCTTTACCATAAATGCAATATTTTCTTCAACAGCTATTAGCGAAGCAGCTATAAGTGATGTTAATGTTTGTTAGATTGGTTTTGTTAAAGAAATGGTATTAATAGTGCTCAGAAACCTTTTCTGTATTCTACTTGTCTCAGTTTTACAGTTGAACGACATATACAAAACAGAGAAAAAACAATATATTAGTTAAAGAAATCTGCAACCAACGAATGGTTAATCCTGATTACTGATAAATTTCTTAATCAGAATAATTCCTTCATTACTGGAAAATGATTAACTACTTAAATTAATCACTGATTACTTTTGCATGATTACTGATTTCTCAAAAAAATCACTGAATACTTTAAAGTTATTAATGATTTATTTTAAGTAATCAAGTAATAAACTTGTGTATGATTAATTGTTATCAGTAATTTTTTATAATCATTACACGAAAGTAATCATTACTGACTACATATTGGAAAGACCAATCGTGGAAGGTTTTAACAATCCCAGAATTATCGGCAGTGTGTCGGAATTTTTAAACCTGTATTAAATTTAATCGATGAGGATTTTCATAGTCAAAAAATATTAAAAACATTTGCGAAAAACATTTTAAGCAAATTCCATAAAGTCAATAAGGATAATATATAAATTCAATAAGCTTAAAACTCTGCTATTAGGAAAACCTAAACAATTTTCTTTGGCTTCTAAGAGCATTGTGATGCAAAATATAGCTCACTGATTTAATACACACTCTATCTCTATTTTTTTGGTAATAGATAGTTTAGGGATTTGTAAAGCTATGTGTTACCTGTTAACCCAACGAGCTTTGCCGCCACAAATTAGAATATGTGTTTGTTTCAGAGCATCGAACTATATTGAGTATAGCTCTATCCAGAGCTGTCGACCTAATAGAGATTTTTTTCTATCCTAAATATGGTTTTAAGTTCTAATCCGGGCTCGGGTATGGTTTTTTCACTTTCTTTGTTCTTTCCTACATTTTAGAATTATGGAAAACTTAAAAATCCACAACTAAATTGTGGAAAATGTGGTATTAAAAGACAGGATCAACTAAGGGCTGGAAATGCTTGCCGGGCACGGCCGTAGCCAGGAACGATTACTTGGGGGCACTGAGCAAGTTTTTGGGAGAGCTGACTTTTGAAGAAAATAAATAACTATTTATTCATAGATAACATCTACTAGCAATGCAATGAACCCAATCTTTTCTTTTCAAACCAAGGAACATAAAACCACGCAATCGTTAATCGGTCATTGAGGATCGCCGTTTCGAATCTATTCTTGATTTTGACATGCGATAAAGGTTTGCATTTTTCGTTGGTCACCAAAGTTTTGACAAAGGAAAATTCTCCTCGGACACTTGAAATATTTCTTGAGGTATATTTCATGAGATGAACTGTCAATTTTCAGTAAAATATGTAATTGTGTGCACTTTTAAGAACCTTTCAAGCAAAAATATTGCAATAGCATTAAAAAGTGAAATAACATGAAATGGAATGGCGAATGGATGAAATTATGAATTTAATAAACTTTTATAAGCAATTTGGAAATGAAATTTCATGAGATGAAGTGCCCATCTGGATATCATGAAATTGACAGTTCGCATGCAATCAAATATTGTAAGTGTAGACACTGTGTTAATGCAGACTCATTGTAAAGATCACTTTCATGTTTGCACAATTTTGCTTGCTGTTTCTATTATTCCGAATATTTTGCAAGAAATCCCATCAGTCTAAAAGCTAAAAGCATTTCCTCTGCACCAAGATGAAATTCCGGTGTCTTGAAAAAGATGAAGTGTCCGGTATCTTCCTTAATTCTTATCAATGAGTTGAGAATTTGATCGAAGTCATTTTGAATTACAACAATTGCTTTGTAATGTACTGACAACGTTGCTCGAAAAGCAGAGAAACTGTGGTCTGTTCGTACATTTTTTTAACTTTGAAGCGACTGAAAAAATCATTTAATTTTTTTATGTGGTCGAAGAAAAGTCGGGAGTCATAATTTTTCTTCACGATTGTATCAAATTCTACCTAATCGATCACTCATTACAGCAGCACCATCATAACCCTGGCCCAAAATATTTTCGAGCTCAATTCCAAATTCTGACAGTCGTTCGATAATAAGTTTAAAGAATGCCTTAGCTGTGACTTTGTCAGCTTTTTTGAAGCAAAGTAACGAATAATGTACAGAAATGCAATCAAAAATATTTCGTTCTCACTCCTGTCTGTTGTATCTGCAATCAATGCTAAATATGACTTAGCTCATTAGCACTTATTTCTCGGAAACAATTTGCATAATATTTATGATTTTATTTTGCATTTGCTACGATGTATAGACAGCAAGTTTTTTTGCTTTTCGATCATGTCTTTAAACTTTTAAAAAACATATAATGAAACAGTCTTGACTCTTAATTTACTTCGTTAAAAAAACCATTTCCATCAAAAGGCAGCTTATTCTTAGCCAGAAAAAAGTTGTAGAAACAATCCCTTTGACATAATATTGTCGCTTTTCAAGGACAGTGTTATTAAGAAGGCTGGAAATTTCTAGATTATTTTCAAAACTTAAAGAATGTTCTTTCCACGCAACCATAGCAGAAAGATGTATACTGCTTAAGTCATGTTTCTTCAAAGATTTTTCTGTTGCACGAGGCTTAGACCATTTAATATATCCCGTAGTGCAAAAATAGTCACTAGCATTAGTTTTCGCTAAGTGCGTTAACCTTTAGTAATCAACCTTGCGTGTAAGCAATACAAATTGGCGCCTAAAATTTACTTCAATCTTTTCTGTTGAGAGCTTCTTTTCTTAAATTGAATTCTGAAAACTTTTCTGTTAAAATTTTGAAAAGTAGCATAGTTTTTGGGGAAGCTCGGAAAACTTTAATGCTCAGCTGCCCCCAGCACCCCCCTGGCTACGGCCGTGTTGCCGGGGTTAAGGCATAACACTAGCCTCAGTTAAAAGCAATTCAAATTGTCTTTCACGTTTGTTTCGCCTAATCAATAATTCAAGTATGGTTCCAGTTAATGCCTCAAAAAAATCTATCACTTTCCTTTCAGGTCAAAGACCAAACCTTGTTTATATACGGCGCATGCCTTGGTTCTTTGATCTATTTAATAAAAAAAGGCTATCCGAAGATCTGTTGTAAATAAAACAACCGTGCTAAGTTTTTAAATTTGTTATCTTATTTGTACCTGGTGCCAAATGTTAAAATTATCCCTGTGTAAATTTTGTACTGTCTATAGATCTAATCTAAACGGATTTATTTCATACATTAAATATGGTTGAGAAATTTCACTAGACACTAAATTTCATAATACGTACTATACAACAGTTTTTCATTCTGGGTAGACAATTTGTGAAGATCTAAACCCAGTTCATCACTGATAACAATATGCTTTATGAGGTACCTAGATAAAGTCATATATTTTATTTGAAGCCTAATGAAAATGTAGAAATACCGACAAAGTTTAACATAGAGCGTATATAAGTTATGACATTTTGGTTCTATATCGTGTGTTCGATATCAATACGGCCTTCGTGATACATTGTTGTTGGTGCAGCAAACGAAAACTTTCTCTCTTTTGCTTGATGTTAACAAAACTTAATGAGGCAATGTTGGGTTTTACATTGTTTGAAAAACATGCTTATTTTACTTATTTGCTTCTTGTAAATCAGTTTGAGAAATGCACGATTTATGGCCTTATTTTGTAAAACGCACGCAATCACCTCACTTAAGGTCTTTTGTCTGACAATTGCTTTTACATACATATGAATTACAACAAACCCTCTCTCTCTCTCTCACTGAAATTTTCCTTTAAAATATATTTTGCCAGACAAACAATCGTTTTACAAAATAAGAGTGTTATGAAAAAGTTTTTTGATCAATTTATTTCTATTCGACGCTAGAAAGCCGATATGCTAGCTGAAATAATGAAAGTATTATTTTTCAATCTTATTACTTGAGCATACCTCGATAAGTCATGAATTTGTATCCTTTCTTCAGAAGCTTGCGTGTTTAATCCTTGTTAAGTTTATGAAGTTAAAATGCGTTATACAAAAAGTGAATTCTACATTTATCAACTTTTTTGTCTATATTTTGTGTCTCATTTGCGAAATATTTCAGTATGATTAGATACTTTTCTATTAAAAACAATGCTGCTACCTTTGTTGCGTGCTACACATGTTTCATAGCATGTTGCTTTGTTGTTTGTGTTTAGAAAGCAAAACCGGTATTTATGTTTAAAAACTAAAACCAAATAAACAAAGTTTTCTATTTATTGTCTCACTACATTTCCGCGTAAAATTGGTTTGTTTATTTTCTACATAATAGCAAAAATCGTACGACTGGCTACAAAAGCCTTTTTTTATCGATAAGTTATTTCAGCACATTTTCCATACCGCTTTTAATCAAGCACACAAATCATATTTAGAAAATAAAAAAATAAATTCTGAAATAATCCCAAATTAATGACGACAAAAACAATACGTTAAAATATCGTATAAAAGCCGTATTAAATAGACGCGGCGACGAAATACCAAACATGAACGGCTAGACAACGTAAGAAATCAATCGATAAAAAACCGGGTGACAAACGTAGTCACTCTTAGCGTATGTAACACAAAAGAGTTTCCAAATATGAACAAAAAAATTAATAAAATTCCGTAAAGCGTGTTGCTTGTATTTAACGCGATGAGATAAACGCTAAGTAAAACACTACCAAACAGCACGATCGTTCCCAGTAAACTAAATTAAAGCATATCGCGTCCGAGTGCACGAAGGTAGCATGAGAGCGAACAAAATATTTTAAGAGTGGCAGATACGACAAATAGAGAATTTTTTTATCTTTTATAAGTGCAATGAGTACAGAAAGAGTCTAAAGCAAGGTGTAGAAAAACAAGATTTTGTATTTTGTTACTTATTTTTTGAGTTAAGATTAAAAATCTGTACAAATAAAAGACGAAGTAGATTATTCATTGCATGCTACATTTTGTACATGTAATGAGCGTAACAGTGTTAAATAAAGCGATTTAGATATGAATGAGGACTGCTTGCTTGGTGCGCCGGGTTATTTAGGGATGGCACGATGAGAATAAAATGCCGCTTTTTGAAGAAAAGATAGAAATTTATCGCATGCGATTTTTTTGAAAACATATAACAAAAAGAGATATAAAATGTCTTTTTATATGCTTTTGATATAACATATTGATTGCTTTATCTAAAAGTTAAAATATATATTTAAAAAAAAAACGAAGTTAATGATAGCGCGCGCATGAGAAATAATTATTTTTAGTTCGTTTTTTTTAAACTTCGCACAGTGAATCGTTTAGAACATGCTAGCTGGACAAAATTGATTTTATCACTTTAAGAAAATAGCTGTACAATTTGATGAGCAATGATCTAATAGAGATGGTATTAAGAATTTTTTTTTGTCACTGGAAGATAAGCATTGAGTAATAAGCAGTGTAAAACAGGTATTTAGTTTTAATAATTTTATTTTTATTATCAGTTAAAATCAGTGCAGTTTTTAAAACGCAAGTGAATTTTTCTACAATATTTTTTTTTTTAAATTTTGCAATGGAATTTAAAGTGAAAGGTAGGATTTATATAATCTTATAATAAACAAGTGATACAATGGATAAATATTTTGGAAATTTTCAAAACTGTCAGAAGCGCTGTTTCTGCGCTATTTGTTTTTATTTCTAATCTTCCAGAAGGTGAGACCTATTTGACACTGCTTGAAACCGGGCTGATTTTTCAGTATATGGGCAAATCCAGCGTGTCGGACGTTTCATTCTGACGCTTCTTTTAAACATTTTTAATACGATCCAGAGATAGATTTGGGAAAGGGGTATATTATCAAAATGCTATCTATTGGTATAATAAGAAAAATATTTTAAAATTTTTATTCAACTTAAATTTGGAACAAAATTTTTATTTGAAATATGCGTTCGGACGTTGCACGAAACGGAAGTCATTTTCGGAAAAGTTCATACTATGCCTAGATCTGCGAATTTATTAGCCATACAAAAATGTCGGAAGACAGTATTTATACAATATTAATTTAACAAGCTTTCAGAAAAGTCATACGTCGTCTTTATTAGAGTAAATAATTCTATTTGTTCGGAAGTTTCAAATTTTTCCATTGTAGTTCAATTAGGTAATTAAGTAATTAGGTAGTTAAGTAATTATGTAATTTAGTAATTAAAAAACAAATTTTATGTATTGTAATTTCCTCTCCTTTATATCTAATTTCAATGCCTTCCATTTTTACTAAAACAAAAAGTTTATGAAACGTGTACTAAACATTAACGAAAAAGAAAAACTGCATTTGTGAAAAAGTTGAAACGATTTGATCATCATGGTAAATGAATTTATGTGTAAATTGCTTAAATACATTAAATTGAAATGTTTCTCTTAGATAATATCGTCAAATAATAAGTTTTTAATAACTTTTAATTTTTTTGGTCACGGTAGTCTTTTTTGTGGAAATGCCCATATGTTGATATGTGTTTATTCATTACCTTAAAACTGATTTGGGATTTTGCATACGTCGCTTCTATTTAATTTTTCTTTTTTTTAGAGTACACATCAAAAAATGGGAATTGTATGAAATGTTGTGCAAATTTTCGAAGAACGGAAGAAACGAAAATCTATTTAAGTTCGTTGAATCAAAATTATATCTTGTCGATGCTGATAAGGAGTCTTTAAGATCCATTAAAAATAAACTTACAAGTTTTTGTAGCAAAATACTAATGAAGTGGCGCGCTTAAGGGTACAGGAAGGAACGTTTGATAGAAAAATTTTCGGAACTTTCGAGGGAAGAAGTAATCTGCATTGTTTGATATAGTTTTTGTTTATATTTTATGCACTTAATTTTAATATAGTAAAGTTTTAAAGTAAAATAAAGTTAATTTTTACTGAATTAGTTTGCGTTTTTTTTTTGTTAAGACTTCGTGTAACAATGTTTTTTTTATATCGTAAATCGGGCAAAATATGTTAAGGGAGGGCTTATGCAAACAATTTTTGAAAATAATTTTTTTTAATTGCCCTGCAGTGTAACCAACTAGTTTAAAACCAGTCTGCATACTAGTTGAAAACTGAGCAATACTAGTTCAAGATCGTATTTTTTTCATATACTCAACTGGTATTTTTAACATGGCGATGTCATAGGAAATATCAATTGTCCTATTATGAACAGATAAAAAGTAATTCATAATATATATAGTTATAGTTAGTTAAATTCTAGTTTGTTGTGAATAGTTGTAAACAAATCATATATTGCCAAAAAAAGGAACACATTATATGATACTTTAAGTCAATTTAACTTCAACGAATGCTTAAATAGCAATTTTGGTGAGCTAAGCTTAGTTTAATTTGACTAAAGTTTAAACTCGTACTGAAAAACTGTCCCTAAGGCAGATAAATTGTATCCACCACCATCGGGATTATATCTGAAAAAATGCTCAATGGTCTGCGTTGCTTACAAAACGTTAGTCTAGCGAATCTTTGTTGCACTACCAAAATAGGTGAGCGCTCTAAGATGTGTGGGCGTTATTCATATGTTGTCAGGATTTGTTCTTAATATAATTATTATTTTGGAATCGGAAACTTTCAGTAAAAAAGATGGTCCGCCATATTACTACGGTCGTGACGAACGCAAGGACTATTGGTGGATTGAGTATTTTCAAAACTTTAGAGTATTCCAAAAACTACCTAGCTCTTACTGGTTGTGGAACTGGTTGATTTTAACAATATGTAATATAGTTTGATTTAGGCTAGTTTTACTACTGGTTTATTGTGACTTGACAAAAACTACTTGGATTTAAACTATTTTTGCAACTAGTAAATCGTGACAAAATATAAACTAGTTTGTTTTAACTAGCATAAAGACTAATAATTTTTACTGATTACTGTTGTACAACTTTTCAAGAATATATAAAAAAATATCAAATCAATCCCGCTTATAGTACAGATTCTGCGTTTCGGCGCTTAAAACCCGGTGCGCGAGAGTACCTTTAACTAACCATAGTATCTTTAAACGCGTTTTTTTCACAACACACTTTTCCAAAACGGGCCAAACTACTGCAAACAAACTAATCGACCAATTTTAATTTTTAATTTTTTTTTTTTAATCTATTTATAATGTTACTTTTCACATCTTTTACCAAAATGAGCGTCTTAGTAAACTTTTTCTAGTTTTTACACGCAACAATATGATCAAAAATAAAGTAAATTTTTCGGCTTGTTTTCAACGCTTCATAGTTTTCCATACTTTTATTAAATTTTGGTAAAAAATGTGCATTGAAGAGTCTATTTTCGAATACATTTTTCTTTTTTGTTGTTCCGACGATTTGGAGCCGAGCTATGAAGTGGCCCGATTTTAACCTTTTTTTAAGCACACCAACTTCAGCGCTTTTTTTATATATGGTCATTTCCACGGTCAAGCACGCGTCACTCGTACGCCTTTGAAGTGCAAAATAATAAAGAAAATGAGGAAAAACATTTTTTGTTTTTATATTTCGATAGCATTTTCATAGCAATATGTTTAGTACAAAATGTAGGTTCCGAAGATTTGATGTTTTCAATATATTAGCAATAAACATGCGATCTAGCACGCGAAAAAAAATGGAACTCGTTTTGAACTGCATCTAGAAAAATGCAGAAATCTGCGAAAGGAAACATCAAATTTCAAAGCAATTAACTTTAAACTTAAATGGGTTAATGTATCCTTCTAATGTAGCTGTCATGTTCAAATGGTAACCATCGTTTTTTTTTTTTTAAGCTTAACTATAATCTAGCACGCGACATATTTTTCCATTGCAATTTAATTGAGTAATTAGGTAATCAGGTATTTAAGTAATTACGTAATTTAGTAATTAAAAACAAATTTAATATATTTTCCTTTCCATGAATCAACCATTTTTTCATTATATTAAGCCAATGCCTTCCATTTTTACTAAAACAATAATATTTACGAAACATTTACTAAACATTTACGAAGAAGAAAAACTAAATTTGTGAAATAGTGCAAACGATTTGATCATCATGGTTAATGAATTTCTACACAAGTTGCTTAAATTAATAAAATTAAAATGTTTCTCTCATGAAATAATGAGGTTTTAATGAGTTTTAATTTTTTGGTCACGGAAGACTTTCCTCTGGAAGTGCCCATACACAATATATATGTCAAAAAAAAAAAAAAAAATATAGGAAACATTTGTTTAACTTACACTGATAATGTAAAATAAACATGCAAATACAATTTTTAGTATAAATAATAAACTTTTTTGCTTAATCATTTTAACACAAATTAAAAGAATTTTATAGCTACCGCATTCATAAACCAAAGTTTTACGTATAAAAATTACCATATCAAGCAGGAGCACGGAAAGCACAGATATATCATACAAAGCACACATTAAGTGTGGAAGGCATCTAAAATTAGGATGTGTCTCAAATTAAAATATTGAAACATTACAATAATCGTTATGAATTTAGCAACGGAAAATTCAAGAAAATAATTTTATCCAGCTAGCATATTCTACACGATTTACTGGGTTTCGGTGTGAATTAACTATAAAGCTTAGTAATATTTATAAAACTTAACACAAATTTTAATGAATTAAATACAATATTATGCGATAAATAAATTTATAAACAAATTAAAAAAAGCTAAAATTGAAGATCATGCGATCTTTTAAGGGAAAACTAAATTTCTTAGAAGTTCGGCTCAAACTTACTATAACTCTAAAATCAATAAATAGTTTTTATAGAAAAAAATTATAAAATTATAGACAGTCAAAATATAAATAGTTAAAATATAATAGCATATTCTGACAAAATGAAAATTTTTGTTTTTTAAATTTCTATTTTTCGAAAAAAAGTTGCTATTTAATTATACCATTTTTTCCAATTGAAATATGGTCCATTTAGCGGAGGTCTAACATTAGTTACGAAATATCACAAAAGGGAAGGGAGTCGTTTGTGTGTAACCCAACAAACAATTTTTTTGGGTTAAATATTTCTAATTTAATTAATTTTGCGAAATTTTCAATATTTAGGTCGGTATTTTTCATTAATTACACGTGGTGACACAATAAAGCTGTTTTCTTGCGGAGTTACTTTTTAGAGTCAAAATTAGATACATGGAATAATGACGTTCTAATACTATAATTCACATTGTTTGGATTGACCCTGGTTATCGCTATAAGCCGCTATTTTATAAATAAAGTAAGTTCCACCACTCAAGAATAATTTGTCGGACTTTGTTTTATAAAAAATCCGCAAACCGCAGCTTAATTACCTCTAAGTTACGTCTGCACTGTTTTTTAATTAGCTCAACAATATCGAAAGTATTCAGAAAGGTTTTCCGAAAGAAATATTTTTTATACACAATCAAAATTTTTTTGTTGTTTTTAAATTCATAAAAATGTTAAATATCAAAATTGTACCCTGTTATGCTTAGTTATAAACATAAATACACTCACGGTCAAAAAAAAAGCCGACTTAATAATTTGATAACAAATATACTTTTTCTTGAATTATAACACAGTGTTACGAAATCGACAAAAAAAAAAGCATAATCAAACTCTATAGATATTCTTAAAGAGGAACATGTTGAGTGTCCATCGCACCTGATTTGACCTTTCAGTGTCGTTACATTTTTTAAAAATTTTTTTTTTAAGTGGAAGTGTCCGAATTTTGTTGTGTCGACATTCATTAAATTTTTGCAGCCATTTGACTTGTTGAAAATGAAAAACAAAATTCTTTTCTTTTCAGTAGACTTTTACGTAGAGTAAGGTTTTGTAAAAACTTTGACGAAATGGGAGCATTTTGAATGGGAGCAAACATAAATATAAATAATAGGAATCAGTTTTAGACTAAAAAAAAACCTTAAAATTGCCACCTTTTCTTAAACGATTTCGATGTTCTTGAGTTCAGTGGAAAGGTATTTTTAGATGCATTTAGTTTTTGTAAAAAAATAAATATCATTAATGGACTATCATTTGATTAAAATGAACAAAAACATGGATTTTTTTTTATATTAAGGAAAAGTACAAGAATTTGTTGTATGAAAAAAGAGAAGGAAGTCGTTGTGTGTGTAACCCTGCAAACAATTTTTTTGGGTTAAATATTTCTTATTTAAATAAATTTCCGAAATTTGGAACGCTTCATTTTGTATTTTATCGGTTTTGTTTTTACAAAGCCTTATTTCACGCCTTAATTCTACTGAAAAGAAATGGATTTTGTTTTTCATTTTGCACAAGGCAAATGGCTGTAAAAATTCAATGAATGTCCTCTTTAAGAATAGCTATATAGTTTGGTTCTGCTTTTTTTACGATTTCGTCACACTGTGTTATAATTCAAGAAAAAGAATATTTGTTATAAAATTATTAAGTCTGCTTTTTTTTATCATGAGTGTATGTTACAAATAAAATAAGCCATAATTCATTAATATCGATTGAAAAGTTTTGATTTAATTTACAATTTACTGATGGCATATCATTTTGATAAAATTTAAAAATGAATATCAATAACCAGCAAGCTCCAGCAGTAGTTCAATGAAAAATGTACCATCCGCAAATCTACACAGACGGACCACTGATGTTGATCATATGAAATTTCCTCTAAAACGAGCTAGACGTTTTCATAGTGGTTACAACACTGGCTTTGCATTTATGCAAAATAACTTTTTATTGTGGGATCGAATCCCGTTACGAAGGAAAACAATAAGTTCTTGAAGCGAAGCTTTTTACGCCTAGTTTTTTGTTTTTGCTTGAGTGAAATCTCAAAAACGACACTTTTTTTAGAAATTATGTTTTTTTTTGTCATCACTAAATTGTGAATTAAACCAGAACTTGTGAATCGGTTTTCATAAAATACGACTTGTTTTATTTGTAACATATCAATGTTTATAACTAAAGGTAAAAAGTCAATCTTTACGTTTTTGATTTTTTATGAATTTTAAAACAACAATAAAAATTTTAATTTTGCATAAAAAAAGTTTTTTTCGGAAGAACTTTCTGAATATTTCCGAAAATATTGATCTCTTTAAAAAACAGTGTAGTCGTGTAAAACTTGGAGGTAATTTAGCTGTGGAATTTCGGATTTTTTATTTAACAAAATCAGACAAATAGTTCTTGAGTTATTCTGAAACCTCCTAAACATTTAAAATAGCGGTTTGTCTCGAGAACCAGAGTCATTTTAAATAATGTTAATTATTGGCTTAGATCTTCATCAACATATGTACCAAAATTGACTAACAAATCCTATGTCGCAGAATCAGTACTTGTTATATATTTATCGGTACTTTTTTGTTCCTTGGTATTTTCAATAATGAAATATTAATATGTAATATGACAAATGATTTAATATATGTTACGTGAAATATAATTTTTTTATAGTTCCCGAAAGAAACGAATTTTTTATAGCTGTAGAATTTTTTGGCAAAAAAACCCAAATTGGGTCAAA
Organism: Dichetophora obliterata; assembly: GCA_963920525.1. Lineage (NCBI taxonomy): Eukaryota > Metazoa > Arthropoda > Insecta > Diptera > Sciomyzidae > Dichetophora > Dichetophora obliterata. The sequence continues at coordinate 47,437,251 of OY986438.1, read as the reverse complement.
CATGTATGACGTATTATGTAGACAACACCTATTTTTATTTTTTTCTATAAAAAAATTTCAAGAAATGCACTTTATCAATGAGTTTAAGTAATTTTCTATCATGAAATATTTAACAAACATCCTTTGATTTTACAAGTCTCTGTTTATTCATAATAATAGATAGAGTATAACTAAATCACAAAAGTAGAAATATTGACAAATAATATATTTTGTAAATTTTATGTCATGCGATTTTTTCATAATCGTTTCAAGATTTTGTAAAATATTTTCTGATCTTCAAAATAATTATTATACATAATTGTAATTATAAGCAATAATTATAGCGTGTTGTGCTTGAAGTTAGTGACATAATTTGATTTCTTTATTTATTCAAACTTAAAGACTTTCATTAATAAAATTGTAACATGCTATAGTTTCTATTAAAAATCTAGTTCAGTCTGTTTAAAAACAAAATAAAGTTTGTAATAAATAAAGTGATTTAAGCAGAATTTGTGTTTTCCGTTTATGGTCTTTTTTATTTTCTCCCTCTCTCTCTCTCTCTCTTTCGTACATGCTCTTTACACAAACCAGCACTTGTGTTTTTTACTCTCATCTCGTTCAACTTTTTGCCATCAGTTTATTATCTCAACCCCAAACGTCAAATGACACATAATAAATCTGACAACTACGCACTTTTGCTGGCTGTCAACTGTCATAGTGCCAGCAATGCGAGCTATGTTCCTCTCAGCGCAGTTCAATATGTTTGTTGTTCGTTGGTGTTGCACTCATTTGCTCTTTACTCTTGCGTTGGTGCAAGTTTTTTGTTATTGCTTTTAGTTTTTCTTTATTTTGGTAGTTGTGTTTTTTTGTTGCGTACCCTGTCATTTCATTTTAGTTTGGGTTATTTTCAGGTTTCTCTGTTTTTTTACTTCAACATTTTCCTGTTTGCATCTTGAGTGCGTGTGTTATTTATGCAGCACCCTGCTGTTGCTGTTCCTGTTACCATTGTTGTTGCTGTTGCATTAACACGTGCGTCTGTCGGTTTGAGTTTTTGTGTATGAGTGCGTTCGTACGTGTCAAGCGGGTAGATATAGAGAAAATTTTAAAATATTTGAAATTTTAAATTCTTGTACTAAGTATTTACAGGGTTATGCGGCAAGGTACTTGTTTCCATGAATACAAATTGAAGTTATTTTTTTAAATATTTTTAAGACTATTACTTTGTTATAGAGGAATGGAAAAAAAAATAAAAAACTTGTCACGAGACCTAGCGAAAGTATGGTAGATTATACTATAACTCATTTCCCGGGCAGCACATCAGTAACTGATTATGAGACGGCAGAAAGGCAGATTGCTCCAAATCGAGAAGAATGGGAACTTGCAACGAGCATCTGCACTAAGGCTAGTTTAGATTGGGCATTAAGAACCTTTCAAGCATTCAAATCAGCAAGTGTAGACGGCATATTTTTTCATGAGTGAAGGTCACTACACAAAAAAGGAGTAAATGATATGCTCAGTAGATGGATGTCCTAAATGCTTAGCACTATTTAGCACAAAGAACTGCAGAAACAAAAGTGGGCACCACCACGATAAAAATTAAAACAACAGTTTCCCCACTGTTGTGGAGTCTTGTTGTGGATGAGCTCCTATCTAGCTAACCGAGAAGGGCATAAAATATCAAGATTATGCAGACGACATCGTCTTAAATGCTAGAGGAAAGTTCGAGGATACACTATGTAACTTGATACAGAGAGGACTGTCAGTAACAAAGGAATGGTACAATACAGTGGAATTAAAAATCAACCCAGCAAAAACTACCATAGTACCTTTTATTAACAAAAGAAGACTGCCAAATCTCCGAACTATGAGAAAAGATGGCACACTAATTCTCTTCAAAGGAGAAGTAAAGTACCTTGGAGTCAAACTATGTTCAAAACTTCTCTGGAGAAGATATGCAGAGGAAATTATAAACAAAGCAACGCGCGCACTCATGGTATATAGGAACCTGGCAGGGAAAAGCTGGAGTTGCAACCCAAAAATTCTTCGTTGGATGTATGCCATGATTGTGAGACCCATCCTCACCTATGGTGCAGTAGCATGGGCTGGAAAAACCAAACTATCCATAATAAGGAATATGCTAACAAAGGTGCACAGACTGGCCTGAGTATGCATCACAGGTGTCATGAGGACCGGCCCTACAGCAGCACTAGAAGTAATTCTTGACCTAACCCTCTTACTCCTCTTCAAAGAGGGAGTAGCAAAGCAATCTCTGCTATGCATCGCTAAAGAGTGGACAGATTTAGGTAAACAATTAGCAGTATAGAGAAGGAAGAAATTGCAAAGCACATACCTAACATCGATCTACCAAGAGACAATATAGTGAAAAGTGTTTAAAAATACTTCAAAATTAAGCTTAGCACCGAGAAAACGTTGGGCAGTGAAATAATATCGCAAGTCAAGAAACCACACAGTATATCATGCTATACGGATGGCTCCAAAACATTGGAAAGTATAGAAGCAGGGGTGTATGGGCCAGAAACCAAGTACTTGGAACCTATGAGGACAACACCCAGTAACTTGCAAGGGGAAATCCTAGTAATGCAGCGGTGTGCGCAATTCAACCTGGACCAGAATTGCTCGATGAGATATCATCGAGAATAACATGGGAATGCTTAACAATAAACTAGGTAAGAATAACACCGTTACAAAGGAATACAAGGTAACGAAAAAGCTGATGGCTTAGTGCGACAGGATGCAGTTACAAATTTATAGGACCAGAACCATTCTGCGGATAAGTCACACATTCTATAAAAGAAGAACTAAGAAGAGAGGAGGGACACAAACGTTCAAAAATTTGGAAAAGCCTCCCACAGCTGAGACAATCCAAATTGCAATTAATACTCGGAAATCAAAAGTGTACATAAACTTAGGTAAACTAAATGTAAGAATACTAACGTGGTCAAATATCAACTGATGTAGTTGGGCATCGAAACCGATAGTATCTGCCGTTTCTGTGAAGAAGCAGAGCAGACGTAAACTATCGCTGGGTAACTATGAGCTGAGTCTAGAGTAAATTTCATTCCTTGAACCTAAAAACATTCTCATATTTATTAGAGAACTTGGTCTGAATGAAATTCCGTAATCCGTCAACCCAGCGGAGCCTTGAAAAGGAGGTGCAATCGATTTCATTAGGCCGCAGTTCACAGAAAAAAATTTACAGTAAATTCTATCGATACGAACGGTAAATTGTTCTTTGAAAACGATCCAAACCATGAAAATTGTAAATTCTACCGTTAAGAAATTGTAACCTACTGTAAACCTTGTTGAGTAACAGTCTTACGGTAGCTCTACCGCAGAAGTTGTTTAATAACAATTTTTAGAGTGCATGTACTGCAAAATTTTTTGGATAACGAATTTAAAGTAGCTCTACTATAGAAATTGTTGAATAACAATTTTAACTGAGCACTTTTATGCAAAACTTGTTAGGTTACAGTTATACAGTAGTCTTATCGCAAAAGATGTTGAGAAACAATTTTTACAGTGTTTCTACTGTAATACTAACAAGAAGTCATACATTTTTTTTTGTATTAAATGTAAATTAATAATCATCTAAAAACTCATAGCCTTCTATCTCCATACCAATCTGGTTTCAGAGCTGGGCATAGCTGTGCGACTGCCATGATAAAAGTTGTTGATGATATCCGAACATCGTTTGATGCAGGACATATAACACTTCTCTGCTTATTGGATTTTTCCAAAGCCTTTGATTGCGTCAATCACTCTATTCTTATCCAGAAGCTTAGGCTACTTTTTGGCTTCAATAATGCTGCTGTAAAATTAATAGCCAACTATCTTGAAGGTAGAAGGCAGAGAGTTAAGATTAAAAATAAATTTTCAGACCTTAAGGATATTGTAACTGGTGTGCCACAGGGTTCAATTCTTGGGCCCTTGCTATTTAGTGTCTTTATAAATGACATTTTTACCGTGTGCAGTGATGTGTTGATGCATGCTTATGCCGATGACATTCAGTTGTATTGTTCAAACCGTGTCGGACTACTTGATGACTTGTGTTGCAGGTTGAATGAAGATCTCAAAGCAATTAGTAAGTGGGCGTCTGACAATGATCTCTGCCTTAATGCAAAGAAGTCGTATGTTCTGCCTATCTGCAAGGATAAACTTAGCAACCTTGAAATCCCTCCTATACTATTAAATAATAAAAGTTTGGAATTGGTGAATAAAGTAAAAAATCTAGGGTTTTTTATTAACTCAAAACTGTCATGTTCTGATCACATCAATAGTATAGTTGGAAAAATCTATTACACGTTGCGATGCGATCTGCGATCAGTAAGAATATTTTGGGGTGTAGCATAATTAGCTATTTGAACGCGAGAAACTGTATCTTTCTACACAAGCTCATTATTTACAGGACTCCTTCATACCTTTATCAAAAATTGCGCTTCTGTGCCTCAAATCGAACATGTAATCTTATAATACCGAAATTTAGTTGTTTACTATCTAAACGTCTTTTCTTCATCAACGCCATTAAACTATGGAATTCACTACCACTTAATATTAAATATATCGTCAGTACGAACAAATTCAAACAATCTATTATGTTATATTTTTCGAACATCTAAAACAGTTTAATAAAAGCCTTAAAATTTTGATGTTTTAATCAATTTGATTTTAATTATAAATAATCATATGTTATATGTATATAGGATCAATAAATAAATAATTAGTTATCTAACTTTAAGATATTTATTTGCCATCTGTTGATTATGATTTTTTATTTTTGTGTTTATTTCTATTTTATTTTTACCTATAAAATTACTGTCTTTAAGTGCTACCTTTAATTTCATTAGTTGATTATAATTCTTATGCGTTGTACTAATTAAAGATCTTTTTGTATCTTACTGTACTAATTTATGTTCAAATAAATAATAATAATAATAATTCGTTTAAAAAAAAAAAATTGAGTTAGATACCAGTTTAATATAATACCCCATAACACTTTTTGTATGTATTTACTCGAAAATTTTTTAGAACATATTTGGAATTATGTGGAAACATGTTCGATGAAAAAAATATTGGCTGCCAACTTTAACTGTTCGAAACGTTAAGATTTACCGTCACAATTGTTAAGTTACAATTTTTAATGTGAATTAAAAATAATAAAAAACTAAACAAAAAGTGACTGTAACAACAATTGTATTGACGGTAAAGAAACTGCAAATATCGTTTGAATTCACCGACGAGATTGTTTTGTGTGTACGCATCTCAACCATTAAAACACACTTGGATTTTCGAATTTACTCTTAACATCTGGGTTTGGGATGAAAAAACTGTTTTTGGTAGATATATATGTATATTACTATATACAGGGTCCGCCATCTAACTTTTTTTTTTCAACTAGTGCTTATTTCGTGAATGGTTACACTTAGCTCATATCTGATTTGACAGATAATTAGTTTTATCCTTCCGCTGAACGAATATGGTTGTGTATACGCTTGAAAAACGCTGGGAAATATTGCGACATTACTTTGAAAATCATGGCAATGTTGCAGAATGTGTGCGAAAATTGCGTATGGATTTTGGAAAAAGAGAAGCATCGTCAGCTCCGTATGTTCGTTATCTTGTGAAAAAAGTGAAAGAAACTGGCATCCTCATCGATAAACCAAAGCGTGAAAAGCCAAAAGCAGTGCGCACACCCGAGAATATTGCTGCTGTGGCAGAAAGTGTGCGTGAAGCGCCATCAACATCAATTCACCGTCGTTCTCAACAATTGAACATTTCGGAGACATCATTGAGACGAATTTTGCATAAAGACCTTGGTATGACGCCAGGCAACGTTCAATTGGATCAGGAGTTGAAGCCAACTGACCATCCAATGCGTTTTCGCTTCGCTAAGTGGGCCTGCGATCGACTTACAGAAGATACCGATTTTGCCAAAAAAAAAATCATATTTTCAGATGAAGCTCATTTTGATCTTGGCGGGTATGTAAACAAGCAAAATTGTCACATTTGGGACATAGAAAACCCGCACGCATACATTGAAAAGCCGCTGCATCCAAAACGAGTTACTGTTTGGTGCGGATTTTGGACCAGAGGCATAATTGGGCAATTTTTCTTCGAAAATGAGCAATGAGTGGCCGTTACAGTCAATGACGATCGTTATCGGGCCATGTTGAACGAATTTTTGTTCACAAAAATTGAAGAGGAGGATATTGGCAACATTTGGTTTCAACAGGACGGCGCTACGTGCCACACAGCCGAAGCTACACTCGATGTTTTGCGCCCTGTTTTTGAAGATCGTATTATCAGCCGCAGAGCTGATGTCGTTTGGCCACCTCGGAGCTGCAATTTGACACCGTTGGGATATTATTTGTGTGGTGCCCTTAAAGATAAGTGTTACGCCGACAAGCCAGAGACAATTGACGCTTTAAAGGACAATATTCGTGAAGCCATTGGTGAAATACAGCTGCACACAATCGATAATGTGCTTAAAAATTGGACCGATCGTGTAGGCTACTGCATGGCCAGCCGGGGCAGCCATTTGAATGAAATTATTTTTCATTATTAACCGGAAAGATTGTTCTTTCAAATGAAAAAAGAAATTTGAGAAAATATCCAGTAGTTTTTCTTTACAGAATTTTCAAAAAAAAAAGTTATTTGGCGGACCCTGTATATATATCTTATATTACTGCTTTAATTTCCAAAAACAAAATTGTATATAATAACTAAAGCATGAACTTTTACGCAGAAGTACATAAAATGGAAAACCTTGATGCATTTTCAATCGATTGAAATAAATTATATCGTTTTGGATTAGGAATTTTCTGCTGCTTCAATTATTTTATAAAAAACACAAAAGGAAAAAGTTAGAAAAACCAGAAAAAATTAAAACACTTTCGATTGCTTAAATGATACTTTGATACTATACTGAAAATTTGTATAAACGATACATCGTTACAAAGGCCTACTCTTCAAACAAAATACCAAATTCAATTTTTAAAAATTTAACCATAAATGTCAGAATCTGTTAAAAAAATAGTTTTTAAACTAATCTAGATTTTAAGGGTAAATACAAAAATCCATTTTTATAGTTATAATATTTGAGTAATAGGTTATATATTCATAACACCATTATAATTATTATAATAGTAAGCGTACTAGCTCTATTGCTATGTATATGTTCACTGTGCTTACTAGTATAGTAAATCAATTTTAATTCTCCAAAACATAAGTTTAACAAAAAATTTTAATCGATATATTCACCAGAATTTAAATTTCAACAAACGTTCTTAAGCTTCTATTTCTTATGCTCTTGTAAATTAATGCTGTTATTATTATTTTTTTCATTTTTAATTAAGTTTTTTCGTGTTGCACCCTGTTAACCTAATCAGTTCAATCGAACATGCGCCTCATTGTAGGTTCATTATCGCAGCCAAGTATGGGGTGAAGTTTGTGGGCACCAAAGAAGGGAGGAAGAGAGTGGTGCTCCAGCGGACATCGCAAACAAAAACGGCACACACACACAAAAAAAAAAAATTTGGAAAGAGTTATTATTTTTGTTTTTTTTTTATCTGAAGCTGCCATTTTCAGCAACTTCAATTTTTGTTTATTTTGCTGAAGTTGCAACACGCAGGGAACACGAGCAACTGCAACGGGTTGCATTCACGTGCAACAGTGGAAATGTTTATTCGATGAGCAAAGCAACAACTTTAACAACAACACCAACATATGAGATATTTAAGAAAAACATGAACACGAGCAGCGAAGTATTTTTGTTAGGACTTTTTTAATTTTATTCGCCTATTTTTACACATCTTCAGCATGGAAACGAAGTCAAGAAGGAGCAGCAAAGAGGTGCGGGCAAAAAATCGCAGCCAAATTAAAATGCAGCAGACGCTCGAGGATCGACTGCTGAGCAAACAAGCAGTTTTGCTGACTGGCGTGAGGCACCCTGCGTTGCGCTACGAAGACACGACGCGGAAGAGTCTATTGAACCGTCTAAGAAGGAAGGCCACGAAGATCAAGAAAACCAGTATACAAGAGTATTTTCAATCGGAAAGAGGAAGCGAGAGAGAGAGGAAGAGATGAAGCAAAAGTCCAACAAGCAGAGCGCACACAAATCCACTCTGAAAATCTTAGCAACAAAAAAAAAACATAAGTGAGCACAACGTTGCGCATGCGCAGGCGCAACACTAACGAGGTAACGAGTTGGGCCGCGTCGTGTTCGGATCCGCACCGCACCGCTGATCATCACGCTTCATAGCCGTTAGCGTTATCTGGTAACAACGTGTTACGAATTACTTTTAACAAGGTAACTAAAAAAACGAAGTCAAGATAAAGAGCACCACGAAGCCTGAACGAAGAACGACGAATAAGAAAGCAAGACGGCGAACGGGGCTGCAGAGGGCCACATTCGAGCTATACAGGCAGGATGGCAGCGTGAGCTTGACAAAGGTAGCAAAAGGAACACGAAGAGTTTAAATAATTGTGGATATTTGAAGCAGTTGTTTCTAGAGATGGGGAGTAGGGATATGCGTTGCTTTGTCCAAATAAAAAGGGAGTTCCAAGGAAACGCGTTTGGTTGAAGTGCCTGACATGAATATTGCTTTTGTTTTGATTTGCCTTCCGATTAAAGCTCAATACGTTAAAAATTAAAGATCTCAGATGATTATTTTATTAAGTTTTTGAAAAAAGCATTAAAAACTAATGGTGTAAGAAGAATGTTTGAAGAAGGATTTTGCACGATACTAAATATGTTGAAATTTGCATGAAGCACATTGCTAAAACAGCTCTGTGATTTCTGTGGGTGCTTGAAAACCTATTGAGACTTAACCTCTTATCTAAACCCGAACTCCAATGAAATCTTCGAAATATAAATTTCCTTTGGATTGGAACAATGGCTCATATCATTCGCATTTTTTTTCCAAAAATAGCAATTTAGAAACAAATAGTTCACCTCCGACATCTAAAGCAAGCTAAATATGCTTGCTTCTGGACTGCATTTTAGCACACAGAAGGTTTAAAAGTTTAAAAGTTGTAAGTTTGCAAATCTCTTGAAATAAGTTTGCAAACAAGAAACTTTGAATGAACTGTTAAAGAAAGATATATCCTTATAAAATAATCTATCAAAATATTAAAATAACAGGGAAAAGTCTCCCACGTTTAGTAAAAAAATGACGAACAAACATTTGGTGAGAGTAAATTTAAAGGCAAGAGCAATTTCATTGATCGTCAATATTCTTTCCGAAGGGTTTATAAAATCCCTTGTGCCTGCAATTTCTTTTCTGGATATTATGATTGTTCAAAGGAATTTCACGGCTAAGCCACACAATATTCTAAAAATCTAATTTTTTCGAGATTCAACCTTAAGTCATTTTTTTTTCTTTAACTTTTTATCAAAACAGCATTATAGCTTTTCCAAAAAGTGGTTGCAAATTGAGTAGTCAGCAAAAGGAAGGCAACATTATTGCTTTCTTAAATTATTGAGACCTGTTCAAATACCCATTCAGAGTATAAAAAATGACTCACTCCTTTACTTTTAAAAATTGCTGTTGCTAGTTTAAAAAAAATCAACGAAATAATTTTTGATTTGAATTTTTGATCTATAAGTTAACAGAGCTAAGACCTTATTCCATAAATATTTTCTCCTAACTGAAATTGTTATTGTGACCAATGCTGAATTCTTCTTGATTTTATTTATCTATTTAAAGCTATTCTAATTTTTTTGTAGGTACATGTTATTTCAATTTTTATCATATGATTTGATTTTATTTGAATATTAATATTTTGTATACCTACAGAAATAATTTTCATTGAAAAATATACATTTGCATTACTCCAGAAAAGTATCTAGACAGATATGTTCTATTTCTATATATAAAAAGTAAAACACTCTGTCTGTCTGTGTGATGGAAAACCCGCCAGAGGACCTTCGAGATGTCTGCCTGTACAAAGCCCGGAAAAATAATGATGGTTGGATATTGGGTGCAGATTTCATGGGGAACGGTCCATGAATTGATCTCGAAATGAGCTCATTTTTGAGGCACGGCTCTTGAATGATTCATCTGATTTTTGTAAAACAAAAGGTCCACCTTGAGCTTTGGTTGTTGGTGCCGAGTCTTGGAGAAGGCATGGTTATGGTATTAAGCAATCATAACAAATAGAATTGTTATGCCTTCGATAAACACTCAATCCAATATAACTTGAAGCACGGGGACAGTTATCCATCAAATGATGAGACCTAAACTTTTGTTGATTTCAGACCTATATTTTAGAACTAGGGTTCTATGTTACAGACATCGTAACCCTTGACCTAGTATAGTGTCAAGATATACAACAGCATGTTGTAATAGATACTGGGAAACCAATGGTTATTTTAACCTAATCTAGATCGTATTCTAAGAGGTCTCAAAAGTTGCATAGGATGGTCAAGATCTACCAAATAAAATTTTAGGAAAAAATAAGGATGTCTTCCTCTCCCGCAAGAACAAAGTTGTTTTTTGAGAAAAACAGTAAAAAATCACGATCTCAAAATGCTTTCATTTTTGTCAGAAAAACTACATAAGTCTTAAAGTAAAAATAAATAAATACTTTAACTAACAATATCCCGCCAAACACGATGCTTTTCTCGATTTTTACCCAAAAGGTGCTGTGTGATGGATATTCGAACCTAAAGGTACGTCCGAGGTAGCACAGAACTTTTGGTTTTTATCTGATTGTCAAAATTTTTTCGACTTTGATTATTTGGTTGACGTTTTCCTTAAATTTGGCGAATTAATACTTTGCATATTTTTTGCATATGCATTTTCTTGTTTTTGAGAAATGTAAACTTGAATGCAATTTTTTAACTTTTTCAAAAAACTTAATATAAGGTTTTATATCTCGGGTACTAGTGGTGCCGAAGATAATTTTCTTAATTTAGATTCTTCATATATTTCTGAACAACACCCTGTCCTAAAGAATCTATTTATAACATCAGGTTAAGACAACGGTTTTTTTCCTATTTCGATTTTTTTTTTAAATTTTCCGTCCTATCATAAATTTTATTATTTCGTTAAAACACAACTCAGCATTCACAAAAATTTTATACTAAAATTTTGAGTTTGCCATTCGATGGGACTCAATTGACTTAACAATTGTTGTTAAGAAGTATTTTAATGAAATAATAATCATTAAGGAGATGTGAACAAAAAATCGTGGCTTTTTCCTGCTTTTTTAAAAAAGATATTTTCAGACAGGGTTTTGTTCAAAACTATTTGCAGAATCTGAATTGAGAAAATTATCTTCGATACCACTTGTGGTGCCCGAGATATAAAACCTTATATTAATTTTTTGAAAAAGTTAAAAAATTGCATTCAAGTATACATGTCTTCAAAACAAGAAAATGCATGTGCGAAAAATATGCAAATTATTAGTTCGCCACATTTAAGGAAAGCTTTAACACTGTAATCAGTATCACCAAAATTTAGACAATCAGAAAACAATTAAAACTTCTGTGCTATCTTGAGTGTACCTTTAGATTCAAATATCCTTCTCACAGGATCTTTTGGGTAAAAGCGAAGAGTAGCATCGTGTTTGCCAAAATATTGTTATTTACTTTCGCTTTAACATATATGTAGTTTTCTTACAAAAATTAAAGCATTTTGATATCGTGATTTTTTACTGTTTTTCTCAAAAAATAACTTTATCCTTGCGGGAGAGGAAGATATCCTTATTTTTTTCTAAAATTTTTTTTGGGAGATCCTGACCACCCATGCAACTTTTGAGACCTCTAAGAATATGAAATTCGAAAAAAATTGTTATTCGATACGCCCTACTGAAGATGTCACAGTTAAATATAAATTTTATATAGAACTTTTGTTTTGTTGTTGGGATGTTGGACAGCCTTGTCTGGTGGAACCTTTGCCCGGGAATTGACTGTCATTGGGCTGGTCCTTTTAGGCTCGCGCTGGCTGTGGTTGGAGACCAGAATGGTTACACAAGGTGCAACTCAGGTTGGTAATTTCCGTAAATTACTAAGACAGTGATAGGAAGATGGTTTTCTCGACAACTTCAAACAGTAAAGTGTAGAAAGGTAAGCAACTACAGGATAAGCATACTCTTACTTTTGGAATTTTAGAACAGATGACGGCGAAATCTAAATAATCTGCTTAATAGCATCCATCAAATTGCAGGGAAACCTGATTATCATTATTATCAGTACCATATAGTTTTTGGTTGTATAATTGTGTGGATATATTGAAATATTAAATATTGAAGTATATAGTTGATTTGACAATGATTTATCTTTAAATATGATAACGAAGTTGCGTGCTAACATTGGCTAAATTATCAGTATTTGTTATCTATTTAGCCCATGGTTATTGTTTATACAACCTAGTCATGTGCAATTTTAGTGGCTGAAGGTGTCACGGTCATGTACAATTGTATAAAGAAACTTTTGGTTTGTTGGTCTGGTGCTGTGTTATTTGGGGACCTTGTCTGGTGGATCCCTTGAATTTCAAAAGGGCGTTGGCCGACGCATTTTTTTCGTTCCCAAGCCAGAAGCACCGTAGAACCCAACACAACTTTAAACACAAAGAGGGAGATTTCAGTCTGTGTGATTGGATTGGTCACCAGTCCGGATCAGTGATGACCTAAAACTGGTAATAGTATGCTTTTAGTGTGCTACGAGGTCCGACCAAAGTTTGTAAAAGTTTGTACCACGGGCAGTCAGTAGCACCTTGGTATGAGGCAAGGTGACTGATTGGGTCGGCTCTTCGGGAAGATTCGTGGTGGCTGTGTGCTTATAACCTATATCGCGGGTAGAGCTACTTAGCTCGGTGTTGATTTGCATTCTCAAACTGGGTGCCGTAACCCAGAGTACGGAAGAGGGTTGAGACATGTCATAAATAATGGTTATTCAAAGTTACTTTAAGCAACAGCTGCGAAGTCTTATTATAGTTCGAGTTTTGTTTTGCAATATTGTTATTAATGACTACAATCCCTGAGTACAGATTAAGCCCTTTATAAGTTCAATAATTGCAAAATAAATATATCATTGTGTGAAACAACTCTTCAGATTATTTACTCTCGCAAAACGAAGCCATTTTGCCCTAACTACATCCACTAACATTCCATTCGTTTTTTGCAATGGTAATCTGCCACTTTTTCTCGTTTCTTCGAAGTAATTTTTTATCTTAATTGAATTATAAGGATCGCACATCAATCTTGTTTACACAACTTGAGGCAGCCACTTAGTATGGCAAACAAAAATAAAACAAAGGCACGCTACAACAGAGGCAACAATCTTTTTGCAGCATGATCACCTCAAATTCTGCGAAGTTCTAATTCCCAGTTGGTCATGTTGCAGCAGCAGCAGCAACAGCAACAGCAACAATAATCATAACAACAACAAGTGCACGCCCGGTTGCGCCTACAGCTGTAGACCTAGCAGAAGACGCAGCAGCTTAAATGTGCTCACAAGTTAGTAGTAGAAAGCAGTAGAAATCGATACCAACGCAGTGCATCGCTCAAGATTATTTGCACAAAACCACCCATCAAGTGACGAGCAACACCTCTGTTGATTTTGCAACAGCAACACTTTTTAAGAAACTGAAGGAAGTGGCTAGAGTGGGGCGTAGCAGCTGCTGCTGCTGCGTCTTGCGTTTGTGTGAGCTGCAATTTGATCTTCGCTCATGTTTTCGCAAAGAGCTATGCGAAAATGCTATGAACTCCCCCATGCAGTGCGGCAGGCAGCAACAATTGCAATCATATTAGCAACAACCATGAAAAATAAAGAAACGATAGAGGTATTTTTTTTGTGTTGTTGAATTTTTTTTTAATAAATGGCATCCCGTGAGTCCACATTTAATAACGTCATGTTGACCGAGCGTGAATCCATGCGGGGTACGTCGAGCTGTCCCACTGCGTCACTCGCAGCGCACTCAATCAACTGGGCAGGAATTAATGACATGTTTTGACTCATGTATCAATCTGTTGCTCAACCATGTGGAGTTGAGTTAAGATAATATTTTTAGCATGGAAATAGCAAATCACACAACGACTTGAGAAAATAGCAAAAGAGGATCCAGATGCATGAGCAAAATAATGTGAAAGTGACTTTAATTTGGTTCAAAGGTTTTTTTTTTACTTTCGAGCAGCATTTCTTTGAATTGTTACAATTATGGTCTGCGGATCAGTGTAATTTCTTAAAATTTAACAAATTTTTCTAATATTACAATATTTTCTAAGCTAAATAACACGTCTATGAAATACATAGTTTTGATTTCTTTTCAAAATATTTTCAACATTATTTACAATATAATCTAAGCAGGTAGATCAGAGATCTGTCTATAGTTTCTAGAAAATAGAACAATTTATTTGATTCTCAAGTACCTGAGGATAATTCCAAAGGATTTTATTACCATTTCTTTGACTTGTACAGAATTTCGGTGACTGTTTAACTCGTTCATGCATAGCACGTTGACTTCAAGGAAACTGCATAAAGAGAGACTTATACTCGAAAGGATAAAATAGCATAATATATGAATGTGAATGAACGACAAATATATTCATGAAATCTTTTGAAACAATTTATTTAGGTAACATGTCAAAAAGCTGGTTACACTGTATTTGCTAACAAAATGTGTGAAAAATACAGAGGGAAATGTTTTCAATTTAGTTGGGTTTATGACTGGGTTATGTGAATGGAAATCATTTATGTTGAATTCAACCTTGACATAAAAACATTGAGAACTATAGCTCCTAAGAATAAGAGACACTTAATGCTCTTCAATTAGTTCTAAATAAGAATTTGTCTGTAAGTTCATACCTAAAGTGACCATTTTTTCCTAACAAAGCCTGAACATTTTTTTATAACAGACTTTGTTATTATTCCGTGGAATATTTTCCATTTATCATTGAAGATAGTTGACGACTACAAAATACAAACAATTTTTTTTTTACAGTTATAAATGTCCGTTTTATAACAAAATTTAAATAAAATATATATATGAATATAGTAAATAAAAGATCACTAATTAAAAGTTAGTAAATATTATTATCATAATTCTTATTATTATTACTATTGCTATTATTTGTATTGCTACATAGTATTGTTTTATTTGTTTTACGACCTTTATTAAGTTAATATTATTTTCTAGCGGGCTCAAGGTCAAAAATATTAAAAATGAAAAACTTCAATAGATTTAATTTTTAATTTTTATTTCCAATATTTCGATTGCCGTCGACAATCATCATCAGGGAAAAAATTTAAATTATTAAACTATTTTTACAATTGAGTAACATTTAGCATCTAAGAACGACATTTAATATCACAATTTTAATTTTAAATAATCAAACAATAACTTTAATAAACAAATTAACAAAAAGCAACCACTTCTTCCGACGTTAAGTCAAAGTAAAAGCTATTGAAGTTTTTAATTTTTAATATTTTTGACCTTGAGCCCGTTAGAAAATAATATTATTATTATTATAAGTATTATTATTATCAATATTATTATTATTATCATCATCATCATCATCATCATCATCATCATCATCATCATCATCATCATCATCATCATCATCATCATCATCATCATCATCATCATCATCATCATTATTATTATTATTATTATTATTATTATTATTATTATTATTATTATTATTATTATTATTATTATTATTATTATTATTATTATTATTATTATTATTATTATTATTATTATTATTATTATTATTATTATTATTATTATTATTATTATTATTATTATTATTATTATTATTATTATTATTATTATTATTATTATTATTATTATTATTATTATTATTATTATTATTATTATTATTATTATTATTATTATTATTATTATTATTATTATTATTATTATTATTATTATTATTATTATTATTATTATTATTATTATTATTATTATTATTATTATTATTATTATTATTATTATTATTATTATTATTATTATTATTATTATTATTATTATTATTATTATTATTATTATTATTATTATTATTATTATTATTATTATTATTATTATTATTATTATTATTATTATTATTATTATTATTATTATTATTATTATTATTATTATTATTATTATTATTATTATTATTATTATTATTATTATTATTATTATTATTATTATTATTATTATTATTATTATTATTATTATTATTATTATTATTATTATTATTATTATTATTATTATTATTATTATTATTATTATTATTATTATTATTATTATTATTATTATTATTATTATTATTATTATTATTATTATTATTATTATTATTATTATTATTATTATTATTATTATTATTATTATTATTATTATTATTATTATTATTATTATTATTATTATTATTATTATTATTATTATTATTATTATTATTATTATTATTATTATTATTATTATTATTATTATTATTATTATTATTATTATTATTATTATTATTATTATTATTATTATTATTATTATTATTATTATTATTATTATTATTATTATTATTATTATTATTATTATTATTATTATTATTATTATTATTATTATTATTATTATTATTATTATTATTATTATTATTATTATTATTATTATTATTATTATTATTATTATTATTATTATTATTATTATTATTATTATTATTATTATTATTATTATTATTATTATTATTATTATTATTATTATTATTATTATTATTATTATTATTATTATTATTATTATTATTATTATTATTATTATTATTATTATTATTATTATTATTATTATTATTATTATTATTATTATTATTATTATTATTATTATTATTATTATTATTATTATTATTATTATTATTATTATTATTATTATTATTATTATTATTATTATTATTATTATTATTATTATTATTATTATTATTATTATTATTATTATTATTATTATTATTATTATTATTATTATTATTATTATTATTATTATTATTATTATTATTATTATTATTATTATTATTATTATTATTATTATTATTATTATTATTATTATTATTATTATTATTATTATTATTATTATTATTATTATTATTATTATTATTATTATTATTATTATTATTATTATTATTATTATTATTATTATTATTATTATTATTATTATTATTATTATTATTATTATTATTATTATTATTATTATTATTATTATTATTATTATTATTATTATTATTATTATTATTATTATTATTATTATTATTATTATTATTATTATTATTATTATTATTATTATTATTATTATTATTATTATTATTATTATTATTATTATTATTATTATTATTATTATTATTATTATTATTATTATTATTATTATTATTATTATTATTATTATTATTATTATTATTATTATTATTATTATTATTATTATTATTATTATTATTATTATTATTATTATTATTATTATTATTATTATTATTATTATTATTATTATTATTATTATTATTATTATTATTATTATTATTATTATTATTATTATTATTATTATTATTATTATTATTATTATTATTATTATTATTATTATTATTATTATTATTATTATTATTATTATTATTATTATTATTATTATTATTATTATTATTATTATTATTATTATTATTATTATTATTATTATTATTATTATTATTATTATTATTATTATTATTATTATTATTATTATTATTATTATTATTATTATTATTATTATTATTATTATTATTATTATTATTATTATTATTATTATTATTATTATTATTATTATTATTATTATTATTATTATTATTATTATTATTATTATTATTATTATTATTATTATTATTATTATTATTATTATTATTATTATTATTATTATTATTATTATTATTATTATTATTATTATTATTATTATTATTATTATTATTATTATTATTATTATTATTATTATTATTATTATTATTATTATTATTATTATTATTATTATTATTATTATTATTATTATTATTATTATTATTATTATTATTATTATTATTATTATTATTATTATTATTATTATTATTATTATTATTATTATTATTATTATTATTATTATTATTATTATTATTATTATTATTATTATTATTATTATTATTATTATTATTATTATTATTATTATTATTATTATTATTATTATTATTATTATTATTATTATTATTATTATTATTATTATTATTATTATTATTATTATTATTATTATTATTATTATTATTATTATTATTATTATTATTATTATTATTATTATTATTATTATTATTATTATTATTATTATTATTATTATTATTATTATTATTATTATTATTATTATTATTATTATTATTATTATTATTATTATTATTATTATTATTATTATTATTATTATTATTATTATTATTATTATTATTATTATTATTATTATTATTATTATTATTATTATTATTATTATTATTATTATTATTATTATTATTATTATTATTATTATTATTATTATTATTATTATTATTATTATTATTATTATTATTATTATTATTATTATTATTATTATTATTATTATTATTATTATTATTATTATTATTATTATTATTATTATTATTATTATTATTATTATTATTATTATTATTATTATTATTATTATTATTATTATTATTATTATTATTATTATTATTATTATTATTATTATTATTATTATTATTATTATTATTATTATTATTATTATTATTATTATTATTATTATTATTATTATTATTATTATTATTATTATTATTATTATTATTATTATTATTATTATTATTATTATTATTATTATTATTATTATTATTATTATTATTATTATTATTATTATTATTATTATTATTATTATTATTATTATTATTATTATTATTATTATTATTATTATTATTATTATTATTATTATTATTATTATTATTATTATTATTATTATTATTATTATTATTATTATTATTATTATTATTATTATTATTATTATTATTATTATTATTATTATTATTATTATTATTATTATTATTATTATTATTATTATTATTATTATTATTATTATTATTATTATTATTATTATTATTATTATTATTATTATTATTATTATTATTATTATTATTATTATTATTATTATTATTATTATTATTATTATTATTATTATTATTATTATTATTATTATTATTATTATTATTATTATTATTATTATTATTATTATTATTATTATTATTATTATTATTATTATTATTATTATTATTATTATTATTATTATTATTATTATTATTATTATTATTATTATTATTATTATTATTATTATTATTATTATTATTATTATTATTATTATTATTATTATTATTATTATTATTATTATTATTATTATTATTATTATTATTATTATTATTATTATTATTATTATTAATATTATTATTATTATTATTATTATTATTATTATTATTATTATTATTATTATTATTATTATTATTATTATTATTATTATTATTATTATTATTATTATTATTATTATTATTATTATTATTATTATTATTATTATTATTATTATTATTATTATTATTATTATTATTATTATTATTATTATTATTATTATTATTATTATTATTATTATTATTATTATTATTATTATTATTATTATTATTATTATTATTATTATTATTATTATTATTATTATTATTATTATTATTATTATTATTATTATTATTATTATTATTATTATTATTATTATTATTATTATTATTATTATTATTATTATTATTATTATTATTATTATTATTATTATTATTATTATTATTATTATTATTATTATTATTATTATTATTATTATTATTATTATTATTATTATTATTATTATTATTATTATTATTATTATTATTATTATTATTATTATTATTATTATTATTATTATTATTATTATTATTATTATTATTATTATTATTATTATTATTATTATTATTATTATTATTATTATTATTATTATTATTATTATTATTATTATTATTATTATTATTATTATTATTATTATTATTATTATTATTATTATTATTATTATTATTATTATTATTATTATTATTATTATTATTATTATTATTATTTTTTTTTTTATTAAGCTGCACTGGCCCTGATCGGAAAGGACAAGGCTTATGTATACGCTGTTGAGAAGCAGGACACAAGCTAAAGGAATGCAGCAACCCTTCAAAATGCTGCTTATGCCATCATGAAGGCCGGGCTTCAGTAGACCACCTACCGGGCTCCCGTAAGTGTGAAGCCAATAGGAAGAAATGAGAATACTTCAGGCGAATATGCATAGAAGTAAGACGGCAGACGCTCTTCTCTCGCAGCTGGTTTTAGATAGAGATGCAGATGTTGTTATTATCAGCGAACAATACAAAGAAAAAATAAGCGGAATCTGGGTGGAAGACTGCTCAAAGACAGCAGCCATTTGGCTCCCGGCTGAGAGCAAGCTCCGAATAAAGGGGAGCGGCGCAGGAAACGGCTTTGTTTGGATTCTTGGCCACAACTTTACCCTAATGAGCTGCTACTTGACCCCCAGCGATAATATAGAAGACTTTCAGGCCAAACTCGACTGCATAGAAGACAAAATTCTGCAGATCGGAGGAGAGTTTATAATTCGCAGGCGATTGAATGGGGTATGCCTTCAACCAATCATACAGGAAGACGAGTTCTAGATATGATTGCCAGGCAAGGCCTAGAAGTAGCAAATACTGGAACTGCCACCACTTTCCGAAGACCGGGATGCAATGCTACAACTCCAGATATCACACTAGTATCTGAGAAAATGGCTCACA
This sequence comes from Dichetophora obliterata, assembly GCA_963920525.1. Classification (NCBI taxonomy): domain Eukaryota; kingdom Metazoa; phylum Arthropoda; class Insecta; order Diptera; family Sciomyzidae; genus Dichetophora; species Dichetophora obliterata. The sequence continues at coordinate 47,416,461 of OY986438.1, read as the reverse complement.
GGCTAAAATCGTGGAAAGTCCTTGAAGACTTTACATGCAGCGACCACCAATACATATCATACTGTGTAAATATGTCAAGTCGCCCTGCTCGAAACACCGCCAAAAAGAGCACACGCAAGTGGAATGCCTCTAAATTGAACCCAGACGCTTTTCTTGCCGAAATAGATGCAAACCCCCAAATAAGTTTTGCTTCAAATAACGCAAGGTCCATAGTAAACCAATCTATGAGAACAATCGAGAGAGCTTGCGGAAAGTCAATGCCGAAAATAAAAACATGTAGGCTCAAAAACTCCGTCTACTGGTAGACGGAAGAAATAGCGCAACTGAGACAAGCATGCTTGCAGAGTCGGAGAAGGTATACCAGAGCAAGACGCTTAGGTTCAGCTTTATCCTATTTAAAATGATGAGTTCAAGATAGCCAAGAATAACCTCAAACAAGCCATCATATCGAGCAAAAAAAGAAAGTGGGAGGACCTCCAAAAGACGTTAACAACGACCCCTGGGGGCTCGGATACAAGATTGTTATGCGAAAGCTCGTATCAAAACCACCGATGCTTGAGTCAGAAGCAGATAAGATGGACAACATCGTAAATGTCCTTTTTCCCACGCATGACGTAACAGAAGAAGTCTTGGAGATCCCTCAGGATGATTCGCCTCCACTTTTTTGATATTTTTATTATTATTATTATTATTGTTATAATTATTATTATTATTAAAAAGTGTAATTGCAGAAAAAGTAACAAAATAACATTTTACAGGAGAAGCAATGTTCTAGTTTTGGTTGCATAAGCAGTACATAACTCAGAGATCTGAAATTTTGAGAACAGATGGATTTGTTAGGGTACTATTGTTTGTCATTTATAGGTGAATTTCGGATTTCGTGTTGGTTACACTTTTTTGCGGTGATGGCTCGATACACATAAATTTAAAAAATTTAAGTAAAAAAAGCTTTCTGGCCTCTTTATAACAGAAAAAAAACGTGATTCAATTCAGTGTACTCAATCAACAAAGTTTCGACTTAGCTGCCGCATCGCAAATCATTTAAGAGTTAATTTTTAGCGTATCTTCGATTGCAACATCAAAGAAAAATTAGTTGTGTAAAAAAAATCGCTCCATTTAAATAGTGTTTTTTATCGCCTCGCATACGGAATACGGCATAAGTAAATCACTTTGATTGCGTACAACTTTTGAGCTGTGCAAAAGCCGCACAAAAAAAAATAGCACACCGAGTAAATCGGTGCACAAAGTTGTAGAGAGTGAGTAAAAGCCAAAATCAAATGAAACGTAAGAACACGCCGCAATAAATCTCAATCGAGCTAGTTTTTATTTTTTTCCAACTGTACAGGCTTTATAAACCGTTCTTTCTTTCACTGTGCTTGCTGCTTTTACGCCTTTTTCCACTACGCTTTTTACTACTTTTTTTTTTAAAATTGAAAACATTTTATATCAACATCAATTCGCATAAAACTTGCATTTCAATAAATTTCCCAGATTTGCTGACTTTGAGCAGTATTGAAGAAAGGAAAAAAAAAGAAATAAAGTAAAAAAGCGAAAAAGCGGAGAAGGGTGTTAAAAAGAAAAGCGCAAAATAAAAAATTTCAAGAAGAGCGTTTCGACTTGAAGCAAGCTCAAAATCAATTCGCAGTTGTGCTTCACACAACTTTGCAGCAATTCAAGAAATTTATTTTCATTAAACTGTAAAGCGTGCGGGTGCAGTAGGAGAGGAGGTAGGAATCGGGAGCTCCGCTTTTATGGAGCCTTGCTTATAAACCGACCGAAACTTGTGCGAAAAGTTCAAAAGAAAAAAAGATCGCATTTCAATTAACCCTTTAACACCCATTTCAATTGTTGAGCTCAAATGCGTGCGATTGCAAAGTTTTGATTGCGATTGCTAGCTGTGGACTGTTTTATGAAAGTTTAAAATTTTAAAGAATGATGTCAACTAAAATGACTATTTCTTAAAAAATTGCATTTAGCTTATAATGCAAAGAATAAAAGTGCTTATATTTTTTATTTGTTTTTTTTTTTTGTATCTTATTAAATTCCATAATGAAAAGAAAGAAATAATTGACTTTTACAAAATTATCTTAATCCGTTTTGTAGTTCAGTTTCTTATGTGTAGGAGTGTTGAAGATGGTTAACAACTTGAACCAAAATTTTAACCGAAAACGAAAATTAAAACTTGGTTTTTAATTTTATGCGACCAAAAACTACAAAAAATAATAAAAATGTACACATAAGGGCCGATAACAATAAAAAGTACCTTAAAGGCAATTTAACAGTACATCCTTAATTTTTTAAAAAATCGATATATTTTTTATGATTGATTTTGTTACAAAAGACATAAAAGAATCTAATATAAAATTCGAAATTAATTTCTGTGTTAAATGGTGAAGGTTTTAAACGCACAGAGTCAAGGCCGTATAATCTGTGTTAAAAACTTTAAAGCGCTTTTTCCAGAATTCACAATTTTAATTGGCGTTCGTGATAAAAAAAAACTACTGGACATATAAATCTATAGATTGAATTACGGATAGAAGGACCGGAAAAGTTTTTTGGTTTTCAAAGGATTTTTTGGTCACAAAAATCGGCTAATTTCGAAAAAAGGCCGCAATTTTGGACAAAAACATGTTCATTTAGTTAAATCTGTAGCGGCTTTGATCCTGATTAAAACCCCGTTTTTATTTTTTTTTCAGACGTTCCTGTGAGCCAAAATAACGCGATTTTTTGATGTTATTGTCAAAAACCTGCGGCAGCCAAAAAACACGCTGGAAAAATCAAAATTTTAACATAAAAATAAATAAGTATGCAAAGTTTTAGTACACTCTAAAAACTGATTGAAAAATCTCTACAATAAATGTTGTGAAATTTCACAACAAATTTGTGAAATTGGGGATTTTGTAAAAAAACCACGCTATGCAGCGAGTTTTTTCAATTTTGTCTAAAAATCAGCGTCTTTTTCCAAAATATGTATATTTACTCTACTATTCACGCTATTTGAGCGTGTTTTCGTTTAGAGAGTATTAAAATATGTATATCTCTCTAATTTTCACGCTATTTTAGCGTATTTTTGCTCAGAGAGTCTTAAAATATGTATATTTTCCCTACTTTTTACACTATTTCAGCGTGTTCTCGCTCAGATAGTCCTAAAAACGCTCCAGCAGCAGTATTTTACGCTTGTCCTTAAATATCGTTATATATCGTTAAATAACGCCTGTTTTAACTTCATATGATTTCAAAGAGTTTATTCGAACAAGTGCCAAATTATATACAACTTAAACAGTAGATTGGTCACAGCGTAATTACTCAAGCCTACTGAAGTTGGAAAGAGTAGCTCCTTCTGCTGAGTTATTGACTTTATACAGAGTTGTTGTTGTTGCCATGTTCAAAACTTACTTGAGAGCCTTCACGCATTTCTAGCTTTTTTTTATAAGCGCAGACAAGATTGGAAGAAAGAATTTTAGAAGAGAGTTTTTACAAAAGAGCGAAAGAAATAATTGTAGGTGAGAGGATTCACGCATTTTTAACGATAAACATTTCTAATTTTGCTCTATGGGATTTAACGACAATAAATGTAGGCAATCAGTTGCCAGCAATTATTGCAGTTAATTCTCGTGAATTTTTGTTAGAGTGTAAGATATTTATTTCCTTTCTTAAAAAAATTTGCATTTTAAAAATTTCCTTTTTTAAAAATCCAGGGGTGTACCGTCCCCTTAATTTATAAAAACGTCGGTGCGTATGCATTTCCGAGCATCACGGCCGAACCACTGAAGCTTTCCACTTTGAATTCACACCGTAAGTTCGAGTGGTGCTCCGGATGATTTTTGCTTATGTTAGATTCCCCTAGGTGGCGCTGGGGTCGAAAATGCTTATTTATTGACATATTTAGCTCAAATTCACACCATATATTGTTTAAATAAAAAAAGCTGTCTTTGATGAAACTTGGACCCGGTAGGTGGTGCTGAGGTAGAGATATTTACGAAAATTTAATATTTATATATACATAAAATCGTTGGTGCGCCTGTTTGTGATCGCATAATTTCTGAACGACTTTGCCGATTGAGGTCATGAGACACAAAATAATATATAATACTGCACACATATTTATCGAAGACAGGAAGGCACAGAACAACGTCTGCCAGCTAATCTAGTTAATTATAAACATATTCTGACTTTTCATTGTTTTAATCAAAAATAAGAATCATTCATAAGAATATTTTTTGATAAAGTATTGTAATCACATATTTTTTTAATTTATATTTGAAAAACACTTAATGGAGAAAATTTTTACTTTATGGCCAAAACTATACTTTAGCAAAACGTCTAGTTTTAGAAACCATAGTTTTGCCTCACTACTATTCCCCATCAATTCGGAAACATAAAAATCTTTGCCGAATCGACACTTCTAAAACATTGATGGAGTTAGTTCTTGATTTTCCTTATAGAATAGCATCAGCAATTTTTTTCTAAAATGATCAGAGATCAATTGTGGACCAAAAGTGCACAAAATCGACGATATAAGGAATTAGTTTTTTCATACATTTTTATCTTCAAATAAATTATTCCATAAGCACGAAAAGATATATTGGTCAATTCCCGTCAAAAGAACTAAACGTAAATGTTTTGAAAGGTATTGCATAAATCCGAATTGTTGCTGTAATACATCAATAGTATGAAAAATTTTTCTTGATTGTAAATTGATGGTAATTCTGAAACCAAGCAAGATATTTTCATAAAATTGTTGTTATATAAAGTAAAAACTTTGATTGTTAAACTTGTGTTTTTGTGTTGTGTTTTCTTTTCCCGAACCTAATGAACGACGAATCAATAAATTCTTTGCTTTTAACCTTTCAGATTCAGTAAAAAAGTGTTATTTCGAAATATTATCAGAGGTATTGCATTTCTGTAACTACAACTTTAGCATTCCTAGTAACCTAAAATTTTTAATAATTCCAATTTTGATGAAATTTACACTATGTATAGTCGGTCTAGACTGACGGGTTAACTACACGGTTAGAAATTTTGGAATAAATTTTATTACTTTTGGGCTTATATATCACCACACAAAAATTTTAGTAAAATTAAATTTTGGCCAAATAAAAATTAATTTTTAATAAAAAAGATAATGATATTTAATACTCAGTTTGTACTCATTTTTAATTCTGATTTTGCATTATTAATTAAAAGTATAATAGTAAATATAGTATCAAATTAATTCCAAACTGTATAAAATATCGTTGTAATATTTGAAATGTATTAAAATTTAATACAAAATTGTATTGAAATATAATACAGCTTGTCTAAAAAATTAAATATAATATCACAATAGTATCGAATTGATTCAAAGGGTATAAAATATCGTTGTAATATTTGAACTGTATTAAAATGTGAAACAAAATATATTTAAAAATTTTGTTATCAATTGAGGAGTATTAAATTTAATGCTTTTTGAATTAAAAATCTTTGTAATACTTTGCTTGTATTAAAATTTATTCCAAGATTTCTAACCGTGTATTTACAGGTTGTTTGGTTTTTGAAGTCATTACGTTTTGGTAGGGAAAATACAGGGTCCGCCATCTAACGTTTTTTTTTTTCAACTAGTGCTTATTTCATGAATGGTAACACTTAGCTAATGTCTGATTTGACAGATAATTAGTTTTATCCTTCCGCTGAACGAATATGGTTGTGTATACGCTTGAACAACGCTGGAAAATATTGCGACATTACTTTTATATTTAAAAATTTTGTTATCAATTGAGGAGTATTAAATTTAATGCTTTTTGAATTAAAAATCTTTGTAATACTTTGCTTGTATTAAAATTTATTCCAAGATTTCTAACCGTGTATTTACAGGTTGTTTGGTTTTTGAAGTCATTACGTTTTGGTAGGGAAAATACAGGGTCCACCATCTAACGTTTTTTTTTTTCAACTAGTGCTTATTTCATGAATGGTAACACTTAGCTAATGTCTGATTTGACAGATAATTAGTTTTATCCTTCCGCTGAACGAATATGGTTGTGTATACGCTTGAACAACGCTGGAAAATATTGCGACATTACTTTTATGCAGAAGATGCCGATTTTGCCAAAAAAATCATCTTTTCAGATGAAGCTCATTTTGATCTTGGCGGGTATGTAAACAAGCAAAATTGTCGCATTTGGGGCACAAAAAACCCGCACGCATACATTGAAAAGCCGCTGCACCCAAAACGAGTCACTGTTTGGTGCGGATTTTGGTCCAGAGGCATAATTGGGCCATTTTTCTTCGAAAATGAGCAAGGAGTGGCCGTTACAGTCAATGGCGATCGTTATCGGGCCATGTTGAACGAATTTTTGTTCACAAAAATTGAAGAGGAGGATATTGGCAACATTTGGTTTCAACAGGACGGCGCTACGTGCCACACAGCCGAAGCTACACTCGATGTTTTGCGCCCTGTTTTTGAAGATCGCATTATCAGCCGCAGAGCTGATGTTTGGCCACATCGGAGCTGCGATTTGACACCTTTGGACTATTATTTGTGGGGTGCCCTCAAAGATAAGTGTTACGTCGACAAGCCAGAGACAATTGACGCTTTAAAGGACAATATTCGTGAAGCCATTGGTGAAATACAGCTGCACACAATCGATAATGTGCTAAAGAATTGGACCGATCGTGTAGGCTACTGCATGGCCAGCTGAGGCAGCCATTTGAATGAAATTATTTTTCATTATTAACCGGAAGGATTGTTTTTTCAAATAAAAAAAGAAATTTGAGAAAATATTTAGTAGTTTTTTTATAGAATTTTCAAAAAAAAAAGTTACTTGGCGGTCCCTTTAGTTCCGAAAACGCAGCTTTTCATTAACGGCCAAAAACTAAAAAAATTTTTAATTCCAAATTTTTTTTCAATTTTTAGCAAATGCTAAGCAATTTTTTGATGATTATGACGTGAAAGGAGCCTTATACAAACAATAAAATAACAACAGTTTAATTTAAAACATACACAAACTAATATCTAAGCCCGTTAAATTTCAAAAAAATGAGCGTATCTTTATTTGTAAAAAAATACCTTGAAACCTTAATGTGTACAAAAAGTGATTAATTTTTTAAGTTTCTCGAAATTTCTTTCCAGCTTCATAAAATAGTCCCATGCTGCCGTTTCATTGCCTTTCCAATTGATTTTCTTTGGCGCGCAGCAAACAAATCATTCATCATTTCGCCAATTTGTGCAAGCATTTATTGGCTTGGCGAAGTTGTTGTTGTTGCTGTAACATTTCTTGTTGTTAACAACTCATTGGCCTCTCCACTTAACCACTAGCACTTAACTCAGCCAAAGCAAAAGCAAAAGCAGTCTGCTGCGCTCCCGCTGATGCTGGCTGTTAAGCTGGCTACCATGCTGCCAAGGGTTGCCAATTTGCAGTTATGCTAAGAAGCTTTCAACTGTGCTGTGTATGTGTGTGTTTGTGTGAGTTTGAAAAATTTGTGCGCTGTAAATTGCAAAAAGAACCACAAATATTTTCACAACTACAAAATGTGAAAAATCTCCTTTATTTATTTTTGCTTATTTATTATTTTTGCATTAGCGGAAATGTGTGCACAGCGGAAATAGTTATGTTTCCGCCGCTTAACGGCAGGCTGTGAGTGACAGTTCTATTTTGCGGTTGTATTCGGACACATTTTAAATTTATGGTATTTAAGATTTCAGCTGAATATTATTTGTTAATTGCAATGCGAATTCAAGAAATTTTTGTATAAAAATATTTACTGATTTTCAATTTCTATTCTAAAATGATTTTGAAGTTGCAGCGAAATAATTATAATGATAAAAATTTTTACTTTAAGTTTATTATAAAAGTATTAAGGATTTTCAGCTAAGCATGTAACTGACCCGTAAACATTAAGAACTTACATGCGCGTAAACTATCTGTCAAAATTTGTAAGGGAGTGAGTTTTCATCATTTCCAAGTATATTATGGAGTGTAAACTAGCATGTGAAGTCTACATGTGTGAATGAGGGTTGCCGTTGGCGCTAATATTACATACGTAATCAACAAAGAAATTGAAGCAAATACAAATGTAATTTTTTTAGTTGTTAATAAAGGTTTTTAAAAGATTTAAAATTGAATAAAGGTGATTCCGCAACCCTAACCGCAGCTGTCCTGTGGTCAACATTTACGCTATATACACTTATCGCTCAGAAAAAGTTTAAATGTTTTACCTGTTTACATGTTTAGATAAGAACCCTTATTATCACTTTTAACGATACTTTGTGTGTTTACTAAAAAAACTAAAAATTGTGTTGGTTGTGGCAAAATAAACACGTTTTAGAAAAATCATCAATATTTTTTATGAATTATTATTAAATAATTACACTGTGCAAAAGGGCGTAGATAGGATGAAAATTAGAGGGGGGGTAAGACCTTATAATTTTTTTACCATATCTTTCATTAATGCATGTTACGAGTCAATGAAAATAGTTCAAAATGAATGTATAGTGTCTTATTCCCTGATGTTTTAATATACACTCACGGCAATTTTGGCACATTGTGTTATAACTCAAGAAAAAGAATATAGGTTTTTATTTAATAACCATTTTTTAATAACTTTTATTTTATTTAATAAAAGAATATAAAAGAATAAAAAATTATTAATCCGGCTTTTTTTTTGACTGTGAGTGTATAAAATAGCTAAATGGGGAAAAATTTTTCAACTAATGCATATCAAAGAAACGAAAGCCACGAGAACAAATAAAGTTGCATTTATTGAATTCAGGTTAAATAAGTTTTAAAATATGTTATCAATTAATAATTTTATTTAAAAAAAACTATCAAAAATTAACAAAAACTCAAACTAAGGAAAAACCAACAAAATAATACAAAGTAAAGTAATAAAACGAAATTTAAGGTCCCAAAACACACGTATAACGTAAAATATAATACGCCCATTCAGATTGAGGTGACTTATCAGTCGCACTGACCATCTCCGATTTGGCTCAAATTTTGTTCCTACATTGGTTTATTGCTTCGAAAACCAAATCCGAAGTTATAAATTTTTAGAACCATTTTTCAAGGTGAAAATAGGGTGTATTTTGAAACGACGTAGCTCAGTCAATATAAGGTATCATTGCCAGTGGCACACCCCCTAGAACCCACTGGGGGGTTCCCCATACAACGGTGATTTTTTGAAATGTTTGTATGGGGAACCCCCAGGGGTTCCAAGGGTGTGCCACTGGCATGGTGGATCGGCCCTCCAAAGTTAGTGGGGGTTGGTCATACATTTGGACTCGATTGGGGCACTCTAAATGGTTCAAAGAGGGATTTTTCAAAATTTGACCTTACGGGACAAAAGTCAAAAGTTGGGACATTAGAATTCGTTTTAGAGGTATAGTTCCTCGGGAAAAGTTTCTTATTTTGATCCCTAGAATACGATTTTCACTGAGCAATGGGTGATTTTTAAATCGACCTCCCGCCCTAATATATTTATATAATATATAAAATAAGAAACTTTGCCCGAGGAATATATATATATATATATATATATTAGGGCGGGTCGATTTGTAGGGAGTGAAAAAATTCACCAATTTCCCTATGATTTCCGTATTCTATGGGTTATTCCATAAAAATTTGCCGAAGGAACCATACCTCTATCGTTAAAATCGAGTCCCCTACTTTTTGTTGGTAGATTTGTTCCCAAGTTGACGTTCGTATGAAATATTACCTACACGTTCACATCCATAACTCAAAAACTATCGATCGGGTTTAATCGCCAGTAGGCGCGTTGGAAAGGTGAGCTCATTTTCATCACTTTACAAAAAAAAAAATCTCCAACATTGGTACAACGGTTCAAAATTTACGGGCAATTTTGTCCAAATTTTGGACCATTTTTATTTTTTTCATGATTTTGTCCAAGAATATTAATTTCATGGCCATTTTCTTGGCTTAATCCATTATTTAGTTCAATTTACAATTCAAAACGAAGAGTTTAAGCCCAAATTTATCGAATTCGGTTGATTAATTCATGCGATATTGCTAAAACAAAATAACACATAAAACCAACTTTTTGAGTTTTTTTCCCTTTGTGTGCACCCTGTGAAAATATATGCCAATAATGTAAAGCGCAAATCAGTCCAGTCGTAGCGTAAGGTTCGTAAGCTTCGTAAGTCAAATAAAATTGAGCCAAAAAAATGGCCATGAAAGTAATATTCTTGGACAAAATCATGAAAAAAATGGAAAAATGCTCCAAAATTTGGACAAAAATGCCCGTAACTTTTGAATCGTTGGACCAATGTTGGAGATTTTTTTTTGTAAATTGATCAAAGTGATCCAACGTGCCTACTGGTAATTAAACCCGATCGATAGTTTTTGAGTTATGGATGTGAACGTGTAGGTAATATTTCATACGAACGTCAATTTGGGAACAAATCTACCAACAAAAAGTAGGGGACTCGATTTTAACGATAGAGGCAGGGTTCCTTTGACAAATTTTCATGGAATAACCCATAGAATACGGAAATCATGGGGAAATTGTCGAAAAATAAATCGACCCGTCCTAATATATATATATATATATTAGAGCACCCATGAAACATATGGAATGTGCCTTTTTCTGATTTTGTTCGCTCCCTGCCCATTTTAAGATTAAGGCTAAAAAATAAGATCTGCATAAAAAATTGGACTTCGGTAGTGGAAAAAATCCAGGACCCCTGGGGTTAAAGGCCCAAAAACGGCTTAAAAATGTTACTTGGTTTATTTACTCTATATCTCTTAAAATAACAGTTTTACACTCCTAAAATGCTTAAACATTTTTATGCACAATAAACAGATACATATTTTTTCATAACCAACTTTGGACTTGGAATGAACTTTCGTGGTGTTTTACGCAGTCAAAGTCACGATTTGTAAGTAATATATTTTTTGAACGACCCTCGTAAATTTTTGGAAAGAGATATTTCTGAAAAGTTAACACCATATCAAAGAACATTAAGTAAAGTTTAATGCACAGTTGGTTTTATTCCAAAATATTGATTTTTGGAGGTATGAGAGTATTTCAATTTTTTTTTCAAAGTATTTTTTAAAGCAAGTCACTAATTTTCTTCATTGCAAACACATTTTCAGTTGGATGAGACGCTAAAATATAATATTTTCAAAAAAGTGAATATATTTAGCTTAAAAAGTCCAGCTTAGCCCGGCTTCCCGCTAAAACCAATGCATGTATTTAAATTTTTTTTTTTTAGATTTTACATCGATAAACAATTAATTTCTTTACAATAACAAAATTTTCACTTCACAGTTTAAAAGTAAGTATAGCGCCATTAAATGTACGAAAATCGGCTAAAAATCATTAGTATGTAGTATAATAGCGACTTTTTACCGTCCAATACCCCAATGTGCGCTGCTAATAATTTTTTTTTTGCAATGTTGAATAACGTTGAATATGTTACAATAGTCATACAGTGTTAAAATCAAATAACATACTTCAATAAAAACTATTTTCCGAATAAAATACTTTTGGCTTCGTAAATCGGTCATTCGTCAATCGCACATTGGGTCCGCTAATAAACGAATTTTTTCAGAAATGAAATCCAGTTAGATCGATTTTTCTCCCCAGAAAACTCTTATACTGAAAATTTCATCGCAATCGCTTGGGCCGTTTTCGAGAACTAATTTGCAAACAAACAAATATACAAACAAATATTGCTCGTTTAATAAAGTAAGATAATTCCAATGTTCATATAATTTTATTTATTGTAGGCAGAAAAAAAAAATGCTTCAACGAACAGATGCTCCTTTGTAAAAAAGACGTTTTCGCTAGAAAACTATACATGATACAAGACGTAAATAAAAGTGTTATGGAATGTGTTTCTATTGTCACAAACGAATTACTGAAAGTTTTTAAGGCCTTAAAAATTCCAACAAAAAATAAAGACGGCATCGAAAAATGATTTCAAGACATTTTACGGATTACAACAAAATGAGAAAGAAAAAAAGTCCAGCTAGAGCAAAAAAATTTATTGATTCTTTAGTACATCTATCCATTCGATATATCCCATTAGGATCAAAAAAATTTTTTTGTTCAAGTTGTCGGGCTCAAGGTCTTATTTATACATAAACTAGCTGAACCCGGTGTGCTTCGCTACCCCCTCGTTTAAAATAAAATTAAAAGTATTTATATATTTACAAAAATTTATTTATTTAATTTAATTATTGCAATGCTTCGCCTCTTTTTTTGTTGTAAACCAATTAGAATTCAGCGCTTTTTATTTTTAGACCAATCAAAAAGCAGCAATTACACAATCAGCTGTTTCGCAGTCTGTTGTGGGAGAATGAGAATGGGGTTACCCCACTCTCTATTTTAATTAACACGTATTATAAAATCAGCTGTTTTGAAGACAGTGGTAGAAGAAAGAGAATTGAGCTACCCCACTATTTTAATTAATATGTATTTTAATGATTTTAATGACATGATTTGTGGTATAGCCGTTAATAAACGTAGTAAAAAAGTAGGTGCAGAAGTGTGCATGGTCGAAAAATATTATCATGTAATAAGTATTCCTGAGTCAAAGCTGAACGCTGTGAAAATTTAAGATCGGTTATCAGGTCCAGCCTCCAATATATCGCAAACAAAGGGACGTGCTCCGCCCACTTTTCTTTTGGTACGTATTTCTATTCATGCTAATACCATATATAGCAAATACTGCCGCCGTTGGTCAAAAAATGCCCAAGATATGACGATTTTAAAATTTGGGTTATATGGGCGAGGCCACGCCCCTTCGTCCACTCACAACTTTATATAGTCAAGAATTTATTATTTCGTAAGAATATCCTATTGTGAAAATTTAATGATGATCGGTCCAGTAGTTAAGACTATATTGCGATTTTTAATTTTCCTAAAAAGGGGCGTGGTCCCACCCACTTTTCTCCTGATACGTATTCCTAACTATGCCAATACCATATGTACCAAATAGCATCAACGTAGGTAAAAAAATGCCCAAAATATGGCGATTTAAATTTTTAGGTTATATGGGCAGTGCCACGCCCCTTTGTCAAATAAAAACTTCATATAGCCTTTTATTCTTTCCAGATTCATAGTAAAATGCTGTGAAAGTTTCAGGAAGATCGGTCCAAGGGTTTGGCCTCCTATAAAGCACAAACAAACAAACAAACAGACAGACATTCATTTTTATATATATAGATTGAAAGCAGATTTATTATAATTAAAGTAAAATGGGGCGAAAAAGGGGGATTTGGTAATAAAAAATCTATGGCTACCTTACCTGTAGATAAAAACTATATAAAACTTTAGGTAAATACATATTACAAAAAAAGTATTTTGTATAGCAAACATTGTTAGTGGTATAAGTAAGTATCTGAATTAAAAAAGTGGGCGTAAAAGTGGGAGCGGTCGAAAAAGTAACCTATTAACCATGTCAGAGTCCCAGTTAAATGCTGTGAAATTTTTAGGAAGATCGGTCCAGAGGTTTGGTCTCCTATAAGGTACAAACAAACAAATAAACAAACACACATTCCATTTTATATATATAGATAGCTTAAACCCGGCGCGTTGCTGCCGCGGCCCCGTTGCCAAACGCGAATAAAATGTTATCAGTGAAACTGTATATGTAAATTGTGGTCGAATACTCAATTCCATGGCTGTGCGACCTATAACTCAAAAGCTGTAGAATTTCTCAAATTTTGGTTTCATGGGAGGTGACACGCCCCCTTGTCCAACGCCATACAAAGTTATCAGTAAAACTGCATGTGTAAATTGAGTTCGAATGCTGAATTCCGAGGCTTTGTTTGCTTTGTTTGATTGACTCAAAAGCTATTCGATATCGCAAATTTGGGTTGTATAAGAGGTGCCACGCCCCTTTGTCTAACTCCCATTAAAATTTATCAGTAAAACGCCACGTGCAAATTGTGGTCGAATTTCGAATTCCAATGATGTGCGGCCTATAACTCCAAAGCCATTCGATATCGCAAATTTGGGTTGTATGGGAGGTGCCACGCCCCCTTGTCCAACTCTCACGAAATTTTATCTGCGAAGCGGCACGTGTAAATTGTCGAATACCGAATTCCGAGGCTAAGCGGCTTATAACTCCAAAGATATTCGATATCGCAAATTTGGGTTGTATGGGAGGTGCCACGTCCACTGTTAGTAGGAGGTTGAAATATACTTTACGACCTATTCTCATATCTACAAAATATACATACAAAATTTCATGAAAATCGGTCGAGCCGTTTCGAAGGAGTTCGATTACGTACCCCGTGACAGAAGAATTTTATATATTAGATAATTAAAAACTTTTAATGTTGTTTTTATTAATTTATTGTTTTTACAATATTTTGACTTCCATCGGAAGTCATCTTCAGGGAAAACTGTTGGAGTAAACGTATACGTTAGAAAACATACAATTTTTTCAAAAAAATTAAAAAAAAATTAATCAACTATTTGAAATAATAAAACATTGAAAACATTTCGGAAAACAAGGTTATATTAAACTTCATTCACTCTAGAAAATAGGTTTCTTTTTTGTTCTGTGCATAAGCGTTTTGTGTTTTCATTGTGTTTGGTCACCTTTTCAAAACGATAATTAATTTTAACAATATTAAAAAATACCATTTTGTTTTTTCTAGTAATGCAACTGCCAAAAGTATGCTGCATTTTTTAAGTATTCATTTTTATGAAAATATTATATTTTAGCGTGTCAATCCATTTAAAAATGTAATTGCAATGAAGAAACTTAGTCACTTGCTTTGAAAAATACTTTGAAAAAAAAAAATTTAAATGCTCTCATACCTCCAAAAATCAATACTTTAGAAAAAAACTAACTGTGAATTAAATTCCATTTAATGCTCTTTGATATGGTGTTCACTGTTCAGAAATATCTCTTTCCAAAAATTTACGAGGGTCGTTCAAAAAATATATTGCTTAGAAATCGTGACTTTGACTGCGTAAAACACTACGAAAGGTCATTCAAAGGTCAAAGTTGGTTATGAAAAAATATGTATCTGGTTATTGTGCATAAAAATGTTTATTCATTTTAAGAGCGTAAAACTGTTATTTTAAGAGATATAGAGTAAATAAACCAAGTACCATTTTTAAGCCGTTTTTGGGCCTTTAACCCCAGGAGGCCTGGGTTTTTTCCACTACCGAAGTCCAATTTTTTATGCAGATCTTATTTTTTAGCCTAAATCTAACAGAAAATGGGCGGGGAGCGAACAAAATCAGAAAAAAGCACATATGGATACTCTAATATATATGTAGGTTTTAAAAATAATTTAAAATTTTAATTTTAGTTAATTAAATATAGTTTTGATATGGAAAAATTATAATGCATAAAAAAAGAATTCGAATTTTTTTATAATATTTAGCACAACGCATGGTTAGGCCCAACTAAAATAGACGAGTTGCTCCGTAGCGAGTAAAAACGTAAGTGTTCGGTTAAAAAATTTTAATGTAGTTACCCAAAATGAGCAAACGCAACGAAACCAAACTAAAAGAAACTAAACGAAACAGTTTGACAGGACGTAGTATTCCGTAAGAACCGAACTTCTAGCGTAGCAACTCGTCAACAACAGCTGTGCAGAGTGCGTTTTTATTTTGCTTTCACCAATTTGTTTCAATTTCATCATTATTTCACTCAACTTTCACAAATCTTTATTAAAAATTCAAAAATGCACAAATTAAATAAATATATAGCATTCAATTGCCAACTGATCAGCTGATTCAGACGAGTTGAGCAACTCGTTTCATTTTGGGTTAAATCCGTAAACATCCGTAACGAGTGCAGACGTTCGTCAAGTTGCTATCGTCCCGTTTCGTCTAATTTGGTTGGCTCTCAACGCATGCGCAGACCTGCGTAGTAGTAATACATACTAGCTCTGTAGCTACTAGGGCTTTCAATCATAGGATCCCGAATACCAAAACACCGGGATCCTGAACCAATGTCTAGTCCCGGAATCCCGGGATTCAAAACCTTAAATGCGGGTATTTTATTCTGGTAAAACGGTGGCTTTTTTCATAATCAAAATCACCCTGTTCTTTTTTATCTCTCTTTATTGATTGAAAGTCTATTTACTAGTTTGTTTTGAATGTCTTTTTAAATTTTAAAAGATAAATATATTTTGTTTGTTTTCTTAATAAAGTGAAATCGTATTGGATATTTTTAAGTATTTTCGGTATTCATTCTGAAACAAAT